>CM055107.1:43131506-43807744 GCA_029204225.1 Diphasiastrum complanatum
AGAGAGAGAGAGAGAGAGAGAGAGAGAGAGAGAGAGAGAGAGAGAGAGAGAGAGAGAGGAACCGTGAGAACCGTGAGTGAGAGAGAGGAGCCGTGAGAACCGTGCCTGAGAGAGAGAGAGGGAGAGCATCCAAGAGAGAGAGAGAGAGAGAGAGAGAGAGAGAGAGAGAGAGAGAGAGAGAGCATCATGAGCGAGAGAGAGCAACTGTGAGAACCGTGAGTCAGAGAGAGGAACCGTGAAAACTGTGAGAACCATTGAGAGAGAGAAATCGTTGTTATAGCATCGTTGAACCATCGTTCCTCTCTCTCAATGGTTCTCACGGTTCTCTCTCTCTCTCTCTCTCTCTCTCTCTCTCTCTCTCTCTCTCTCTCTCTCTCTCGCATTATCTACACATTGCACGAAGCACACTGCTTGAAGAAGCAATCTGAACAATCCATGAAGATTTTGCACCTGGATGAGTCCACAGATCGCCCATCACTCTCTCAACGATTCTCATGGTTCCTCTCACGGTTCTCACGGTTCCTCTCTCTCAACGGTTCTCAAAGGTTCTCATGGTGATTGAGAGAGATAGAGAGAGAGAGAGAGAGAGAGAGAGAGAGAGAGAGAGATTGCTACTAGCTCAGTCTTCGGCCATCTTTGAGAGCTCAGACTTTTCCACATATGATGTGTTGTTAGTGCTCTCCATCTTGCTTTGCGTCTTTTTGTTTTTTGAGTTGTCGTAGCAATCCGTGGCTGCATGAACTTTCTTATAACAATGTATACACTCAATCTTTGGATTCAACCAGCATTTATCCATTGTGTGGTCGTCACATCTGCATCTCTTGCATGTCTTCTTGTCGTTGCCTTGCTGCTTGTTCCTTCCTTTCGATCTGCTTTCTTGGGTTCCCTGCTTCTGTTGGTTCTGATCTGTTCTCTTTGTCAACTCTCTCTTAGGTTGAGCCTTCTTCTTCGACTGGTCTTTGTTGTTGTAGAGAGCATGATCAGACTCGTTCTTGTCGTCGTAGTGCTCTCTGGCTTCAACTTCTTCTTTGATGTCAATGACTGCCTTGTCGAAGGTCATAGTAAGATCTTTAGCCAGCAATGTCCGAGCTGTTTGAAACGATCGTGGTAAGGAACGTAGCAGGTAATTGAGCTGCTTCTCTTGTGAGACTACATGTTCTGCCCCAGCATTGTGTAGCAATAGGAAGAGGTTCTTCATCTTCCTAATGAAGCTGGTGAGATCTTTGCCGCCCCATCTTAGATAGGTAAGCTGATCTTCTAGATGCATTATCTGATTTTGAAACTTGGTCTGAAATCTGCTGATGAGTGTATCCCACATCTCTCTAGCATTAGAGATTGATGTGAGGTCAAGGATGATGTTATTTTAGATGGAAGAAGAGATGGCAACTAGTGCTTTGTCGTTCTTCTCTTTTCACTCCCAAAGATTTTTGTCTGTGCTGGCTGGCATCTCTTCGGTGCCATCCACCCATGGCCATAATGCTTATCTTCTCAGGATTACCGATGTCTTCTCTGTGGGAACGATACTTTTCACTACAAAATCTATATTAATCCTGTTGGTATAGCATGACAATACTTATCATTATCTCTGTTTCTTATAGTGTATCAGCGTAAGTAACACGAAGTTTATAATCATGTTGTTCAAATTCCAATAGACAACAAGGATAAGGTATGTATAGCACTCTTAATATATTTGCTCCATGCTATACAAGAACTACATTATGCTACGTAATGGTAACTCCATTCGGGTAACATGCCATACTAATAAGACTTCTCTTATACATATGACTATGCAATGACTATGCTTAGAAATGGATACGAAAGGTCACGTTTCTCAATTACAAGAAAATGCAAATACGATCACCTCACAAGAATCAGTATCATCTACCATTCAGGTTAGTGATGCACATATGCCTCAGTGTTCTTTGACAAAGCTTAAATTGCATGGTGACAGAGTAAACAGTTACTATTCTTGGCAAAATTGTTTAAGAAAAAGCAGGAACATTCTTAATTATAGTGTTATAAAGGTTGCTCCTTTTCCAACAAACAATGCCATATCAATGCTTACCATAGGAATAATGATAACCCTGTCTCTTTCATCATTTTTTAAGCATATCAAGAATTTGCATACCTATTTTAAGTTCTTTAAAGTAAATGGATTTGTGCAAAGAACGTATACATTCATAGGATCGGAACGGCATGGATTTGCCCTGGTCATATCATGAATGTAGGGTCACAAACTCTTTCACTTGTATTGTGTACTTACAGGTATCAAGTTTTTTTGGCTACTTTCTAAGTCACAATCATGTTTTAAAATCATAGAATGGTAATTTAGTTTGCGGACTCTTGTATAGCATGGATTTGCTCAAGAAGTTATGAGAATCGTACATTATCTGTTTACAGGTGTGAATGTTGATATGGCATGGATTTGTCTCAAACTTCATGTACCGGTCCAAACTACTTATACGTTTACATTTTGCTACACATTTTATATAGCTTCTTGTCAAATGCGTAATGTGTTATGTTTATTAGTTAAAGATACGGACCAAAAACCAGGAAACTGATCAGCATGGCACTCGCCTGATACGGTATCAATATGGTTTGGCCGATCGCTATAAATAACTTTCAATAAGGGAAGATTGGACTATAAAGAACTCTATCTATATTGCAAGCTAATTAGTTAAGTTTAATGTATTTTGTACATGGATAACAACTGACATTCAACGTTCACACCTATCTTCCTCATTGTGCTAACTTGCATGGTTTTGTGTGGTGGGATGGTGGGATGGTGGCAAGTACCAGCTGGATGTCTTGAGATATGTTATGCTTTACGATGCTTTATTTAGTATTGTATACTTTTCAGCTATGTTTTACCTTGTTGGTCTATGAATAAAGGGTTTTTAAAAGATTTTGGTCTTGACTTGTCAAGAGGAGCTTTGATCTCTCTCTCTCTCTCTCTCTCTCTCTCTCTCTCTCTCTCTCTCTCTCTCTCTCTCTCTCTCTCTCTCTCTCTCTCTCTCTCTCTCTCTCTCTCTCTCTCTCTCTCCTTTGTTTAATTTTATCCTACAAACATACTACTTCTCCAAGCTATCAAGGTACAAACAAACTGCTTCCCCAAGCTGTGTTTTTTTTATATAGATTATACTGTTGCATATAATAAAGTTCTATTCCTAACTATTAAGTGGGTTTCCCACTAAAAAATTGAAATTAGACTCTTAAAAAAAAAAATTTAAAAAGAGGAGGAAAACTGAGTTTCCCACTCCCACTCACACCTTCCAAGTTACTACCCTATTGGACACTATAAGTGCATGCTCTTTTCGACGCTTTGGTTCTACAACACTGGTGAAGAAGTTCTCTCCTCTGTTACATGATAAAAGTGTGCCCTACCTGCTCACAGATTGATGATTTGCTATTTTACGGTATGCATCCTTTCCTCTTTTGCACTGCTCTCATGATTGCTCTACTCTCATAGTAATGGTGCGTTGATGTGTTACTCATCACACGAAGATGTGAAAAAGCTTTGATAGGTTAAAAAAACATTGAAGTCCAGCGATGGACAGCAATGATACTTTGTAGTAATTAAAATCGTCCATCCTACCTCAATAGGCAGCGATGGACAGTTTAGTTTACTCGATAACCCTTTGTAAGTGTAGGTGATAACAATGGCATTTTGACCATCTTTTTGAGTAACAAGTTACTCTATCTTGCTTAAGAGACAACGAGGAGGGTTTCTTGACATATTTACATATTGTATATACTTTTTGTGAATGGGTTAGCTGCTGTCCACCAGCGATGGACACCCGTGATGGACAGATCGCTGCCTACTGCTTTTAATGCGATTGATAATGAATATGGTAATGTCCTATCCAACGATGGACAATATATGCATGATGGACTTGCATGTGCTCACCATTCTACAAATATATACCCTGCTACCCAGCAATGGATAGGAGGGACATTTTCTTTTCGTAGTATGACTACAAAATGAATTAATATGGACCAATTGATCGTAAGCTGATCAGTATGGCACTCGCCCTGATACGGTGATATAACGGCCTATCACTAAAATATCGTGTGTATGGAAAGAGTGGACTATGTTTTAAGATATCGTGTGTATGGGAAGATTGGACTATGTTTAAAATGCTATTCAAAGCTGCTAAGTAGTATAATTTCTTTTGGACATGAATAACAACTGTCATTCAGCTATGACACCTATCTTCCTCATTGAACTAACTTGAACTGTTTTGTTTTGTGGGATGGTGGTAGGTATCAACTGGATGTCTTAAAGTGGTTATGCTTTATGGTATTTTCTAGTACTGTATTTTACTTTTCAGCTGTATTTTACCTTGTTGGATTATGAATAAAGGCTTCAAAGCTCTCTCTCTCTCTCTCTCTCTCTCTCTCTCTCTCTCTCTCTCTCTCTCTCTCTCTCTCTCTCTCTCTCTCTCTCTCTCTCTCTCTCTCTCTCTCTCTCTCTCTCTCTCTCTCTCTCTCTCTCTCTCTCTCTCTCTCTCTCTCTCTCTCTCTCTCATGGATGCTTCTTCCTTTAAAAATACCGTGCTATTGCTACTACATCGTTGAACAACAACAGGCATACCATCTTTTCGAGAACTAAAGGTCCTAAATCAGTTCCCCCCTAAACTTGCACTATATTGGTTAAAAAAAAATTTCCACCTCTATTTTGGAAATCAGCTCTACAATGGGTTCAAATTTTAGCCTAAATGGAGGGAAATGAGTTGTTTCCTCCTTTGCAAGGCAAAATGTTACCTTCTTGGAAGCCTCACTGCATAACACTACATATTATGCAATCTTGACTAATGTTTTGACAATATATTGTGAAGAAGAGTTCATTATCTATCCTCTAGTGAATGCGCCCTACTACTCCTCCTTTCTTTAGAAGCTATCATACGGTAGTTTTTTTCTTATATCTTTGTAAGGCTATCAATTTTTTTGCTTTAAGCAACCGAATTTATGTTTCTTTGATGTTTTCTGATATGCTTGGACTTCACTCATCACAATAAGCATAATTCATGTTGAAATATTGTTGTGATGTCCAGCGGTCCATCGCATATTTCCTTAAAAAAAATGGATCTATCTATCTCATAGGCAGCGATGGACCATTCCTCATCTCCTTCACTCTATGAAGTGGTTGTTTCTACTTCATAGTAGTTGAAGTAGATAAAACCAGTAGAATTGCCCCTCTTTTTATAAAGAACATAGATCCTCCAAATGATTTGATCCACTTATGATCCACAGATAGCTTGTCTCTCAACGAGTTTGAATCCCTCTCCCAAATCCGAGTTCCTACAAGCAAAAACACTGATGATCTGATGTATACACTCTCACCTCTTCAAAGCATGAAGCTCTGATACCATGTGAAGTTTTTAGCACGTATGAACTTCACCACACACCCTACAGGATCTTATTGAGGTGTTGTGATTGCACAAGATTGATCAAAGAATAGTATGCTTGAAAAATCTAAGGCAAGAGGACAATGGCATACATCTTATGAAAAGATCTAACTCTTCACTATGAGAAATGAATGTCTAGAAAAAATTCTAAGTGTTTAATATGGGAAAAAGAGGCTGCTCTCGAGTAGAGAGAGAAAATCAGGCATAGAAAACTCGGGTCGAGAGAGAATGATTCCAAAACACCAAAATCTCAATATTCACAATATGGCAAAACATGCCCAACTTTCTCTACATGAGAGAGACTCGAATTCCTACAGTGGAGTTGCATGGAAAGTCCACTTAACTAAACTAATTCACCTATCAGAGATCCACGTGTGTAACTGCATGCATGGATGTTGCATGTACTGCATGTCAACTCATAAAACTACCTAAACATGTGTAGATCACATAAACTACTTTGCATGTTGTGCAGCTAGTGGGGTCTTACGAAATCAAAGTGTGCAACTTTTGTAGTTAAGTTGGCAGATCAGCCTAAAGAAATGGTGAAAGATATACCAATCAAGATTGTTGGCATGCAATTTTTCATTACTTTTGTAGTAATGGATTTTTCAGAAGCACCATCAGTCTAAGGTGTCTTATTGGGACGTCCTTGGTTATTAGTTGTGCAAGTTCATAAATGGGATACGGGAAAAATAACTTCCGAGAATCGTGATCAAGCAGTCAAAGTTAATCCACTCACTTGGACGATCAAGCCAACTATTTAGAAAGGAGATGATGATTCTTCCACTACATATACAACTGATTACATGTGTCGACATGATGACAAATTAGAAGTAAGCATCATTCCAATGAAGGATCGTACTCTTGATATTGTCCTCACATATTTTATCAATATGATGAATGTAGCTTTGGATATCAGCTGATCCAATTGAAGATGGACTGATTCCAGTCAACCATGTCTTATCCTATAATGAGAATGCATAACTTAATGATGAGCAAATTTTAAGAAATGGATCCTGCAATATTTGGCATTCGTAACATTGTTGGGGGTATTCCCAACATATTGTAAATAAATAAAATCGAAAAGTAGAAATAGTTGCGAGGGTCGTGGCATACTACGTGTATAAGCCCATGGCCCAATGAGCACGCAAGTCAAGTTGTAAATAGAATAAAAGACTTGGGCCTTATTGTTAATTAAATAAAACTTAAGGCCACAATGTCAAGTTTATAAACTTAGTCTAAACTTACACTCACATGTATCATGTGAATTCTAATGTACTTTTTTAAGACCCTTCGATTAGATTGGACCCAAGGTGAATGGTGAAGATTAGAACTCATATTTTTAGAAGTAGCCAATAGGATTTTGGGGCAAGGGCTTTCTTGCTATTCCATGCTTGCGGATGCCATTGTTGTTTTGCTTTTGCTTTTAAGTTTCCATGCCTCTTGGTTTCTATAGTTTATGTTTCTCCATTAGCATGTAAAATGAGCAAGTGAGCTAACCCCCCCCTTCTCTCTCTCTCTCTCTCTCTCTCTCTCTCTCTCTCTCTCTCTCTCTCTCTCTCTCTCTCTCTCTCTCTCTCTCTCTCTCTCTCTCTCTCTCTCTCTCTCTCTCTCTCTCTCTCTCTCTCTCTCTCTCTCTCTCTCTCTCTCCTTCTTCTATCCATCTAACTCCCTCTCTCCCTCTCTTTTTCACTACAAAGCATGATGTATGTTGGGTTAGTATAGGAAGGGGTAGTGTTAAGGTGGTAGTGTTAAAGAGAAAATAGGAAGCAACTAATAGTAGCATCTTGGCTTGTTAGGCACCTATCCAGTGAACCTAACCCTCTTTGACAGGCGGAAGGACTGCTCACCAACTAAATCTACACCCTACAAACATTCTTGATGAACCACCGACGAAATATAAAAAAAAATAGTTATTTTGAAGGAAGGAAATCCAATAGGACCTATGACTAAGAAGCAAGCTAAGCAGCATTATAATAAGATTCTGAAATGAACAAACCCACCAACAAGACAGTTACGATAGTTGATCCCAAGATTAGTGAGCATGTTGTTGTTCCACCTTTGTTAGACAAAGCTAAAGGAAAGATCGATCTTAATCTTGATTTTTGAAGTTAGATCTATCAAAAGTCAGAATCGTCATTGGCCAAGAAATCCAAAAGCAAAGCAAAGGTTAATCCCTTTGAATAAGAGAAAGCCGATGCAGTACAACATGATATGCTAGAGCATTTCAAGAGCTATACTTTGGATGATGTGGTCATTATGCTACCAAGAGTTCACCGAGCACCTGAGGAAGAAGTTCTAGAAACACAAGA
The DNA here is from genome assembly GCA_029204225.1 of Diphasiastrum complanatum. Classification (NCBI taxonomy): domain Eukaryota; kingdom Viridiplantae; phylum Streptophyta; class Lycopodiopsida; order Lycopodiales; family Lycopodiaceae; genus Diphasiastrum; species Diphasiastrum complanatum. The sequence continues at coordinate 43,139,227 of CM055107.1, forward strand.
AGTCTATGATGGACCTGTTAGGACAAAACCTATGAATCTAGCTAAGCTAGATGAAGATGAGAAAATAGTCCAAGTTGGAGTACAACTTTCAACAGATTAATTTGATGCTTTAATTTTTCTTTTGGTTAAGTACCAAGATTGCTTGCTTGGTGTTACAAAGATTTAAAAGGTATTCCTACTCAATGGTCGAGCATATTATTCCACTGGTATCGGATGTGGCTTCAAAGGTCACCAGATTTTATCAATGTAATCCAAATTTTACAAATCTTATCAAGGAGTTACAGAGGTTCCTGGAAGCTTATTTCATTTATGAGATTGAGCATACTGAATGAGTGTCACCCATCATAATCATACCAAAGAAGAACGGAAAGATGTGAATTTGTGTGGACTTGAAAGCTTTGAACAAAAATACTCAAAAAGATCATTTTCCATTATCGTTCACGAAAAGCATATTGGATCGCCTTGCTAGTGCCAAAGCTTATAGCTTTTTGGATGGATTCAATGGATACAATCAAGTCAAGATTGCACTTGCTGATCAGCACAAAAATGCATTTGTAATAGCATGAGGAACCTATGCTTATTAGGTTATGTCATTTGGGCTATGTAATGCACCAAGTACTTTCCAACGAGTGATGTAGTTTGCTTTTAAGGGATATTTGTAAAAATTTGTGGAAATCTACTTGGATGATCTTAGAGTCCATGGTTTGGAAACAAAACACTTGGAGCATCTTGAACGATGTCGAAAGTATTAGATCTCCTTGAATCCAGAAAAAGTGTTAAATTTGTATTACCCACGGGATTGTTCTAGGCCATGTAGTTTCTAGACATGGCATTGCGACAGATTTGTCCAAGATCAAAATCATCATGGATTTACCTCCCCCATGCACTATCAGAAGAATTTATATTTTTTGGGTCATGCAAACTACTATTTAATCATTATCTTATTTTTCACATATTTAACACGGGCCTATATACAAATTGGTGGTGGCTTTCGCTTCATAAGGATACATAAAAGTACATTTAGTCTTGTGATGTTTGTCAACGTGCATGTCGATCGACAAAATAGAATAATGAGCAATTGCATTCAGTTTTAGCACAAGTAACATTTGAGAAATGGGGACTTGATTATGTTGGTATTATCCATCTTGCAGCAGAAGGTACTCAAGCTAAATACATCCTTATAGTGATAAATTACATGACCAAATGGGTTGAGGCAAAGCTGTGTAGGTTGCCAATGCAATCTACCGCTAAGTTTTTGTACGAGAATATCATTGTCGAATTTCGATGTTCGGTGGAGATCGTGAGTGATCGTGGTACCCATTTTGTCAAATGAAACGATCAACTACTTAATGGCAGAATTTTTTGTGATCCATTGGTTTAATGCTCCATACAAGCTTTTCTCTCTCTCTCTCTCTCTCTCTCTCTCTCTCTCTCTCTCTCTCTCTCTCTCTCTCTCTCTCTCTCTCTCTCTCTCTCTCTCTCTCTCTCTCTCTCTCTCTCTCTCTCTCTCTCTCTCTCTCTCTCTCTCTCTCTCTCTCTCTCTCTCTCTCTCTCTCTCTCTCTCTCTCACACACACACACACACACACACACACACACAAATGAAAACAAATATCAAATCCAATAATTAGCAAACCCAATAAACATAAGGATATGAAAAATATGAGAGATGGAGCAAGGAGAAGAAGAGCAAGGACATCTCATTGACAAATCAATAGAGGTTCCACCTGCTTTGATGTAAAATTTAATATGAAATTGAATTACAAAGTACCACTATATATAGTGGATTTTAGGGCTTTGGCCTCCTATTGGCCAATTTTCACCTTCTTTATTATTTGAAATTTGAAATCTGGGGGGAACCCTTTTGATGAGAGAATCTCTCTGCTCTGACACCACTGTTGAGAGTGATCTCAATCCCAATAAGGGTGCAATGGGTATTCAGACAGGAATTGTTTCGTCCTCTGATTTCCCTCTGTTGAGATTCTCACATAAACAAATCCAGATGGAATTTGATTTTGTCCTCGGGTCTACTGCCCTCTGTGACAAGATCTACAATCCTCCAAGGTGAGGCCAAAACATTGTCGACCTATGTAGAATTTACTTATGCATTCGACAAGGTAAAACCAGTGTGCGGAATAAGATTGAAACCAGCTAATTACCAACATATAACTATCAAACAATTAAGCACTCAATCATGTTCAAGACAAGAAACTCTTTTGCATAAAAACATCTACTACATTATCAAAGAATTCTTTAAGCGTTGTTGTGACAGACCACATAGTGTGTCGGTGTGAAAGAAACTCTGTCTTTTGCAAATCAAAACTTGTCGTGCTTACTAGCGGACTTCTTGAACCTTAGCTTGCTGGCTACACAATGCTCAGCTTACATTGGTATGTATATTGTCTATCTGCTACAACTGCATAATTAATAATCAGGATCGACATGTATGTGGAGAGAGGAGGACACGATTAGCAGATCAAGAGATTACAAGAACGGCTGATTAGGCACATCTTAACGATATCTTGTCAGTCTCCGGAGGATGACGTCCTCCTGGTACTTTCGTGATCTCATCTATCCTTTCATGCATGGAGATCCGTCGTTGTTTAGGTCTTCGTGTCTTCTTGTGCCTTTAGCTTTGTCATTAGGTTGCCTTGAATCCACGAACCTTTTATCTTCGTGTTCGTGTTCGTGTTCGTGTTCGTGTTCGTTCGACCGTTGTCTTCATGTTTGTTTGACTATGGTCTTCGTGTCTTCAGTCCTCGAAGGTTTTCTGTTCATGTTCATCTTCATGTCTTCGGTCCTTGAAGCTTTTCTATTCGTGACCATGCAGCTCCCTTGTTTCTCTTCTACCTTGAGCTCTAAAGCTATCATAGCTTTGTGGCCAGAAACTGTTTGTTTCTTCAGCTCCCTCTCAAAGCGTGGTAGCTTTATAACTCCCAGACTCTTCCTCTGCCTATCGAACAAACCTTTGTCTAGGGCCTTGGTGAAGATGTCCGCCACCATTTGCTTCATGCCAATGAAGCTGGTCTTCAATTCCCTTCTAGTGACCAGGTCCCTTATCAAGGGATACTTGATTGTGATGTGTTTCATTCTTGAGTGAAACACATGATCCTTTGTCAAGTGAATTGCAGAAGTATTGTCCATATGTAGAATCAATGTCTCTTGGTACCCAGTTCGTCAAGGAACTGTCTCAGCCATGTGATTTTGTTGCCCATCTTCGCGGCTACCACGTATTCTGCTTCACAGGATGATTGAGCTATAATGGTCTGCTTCTTGCTGGCCTAGAGAATTGTTGTGCCTGCTACAATGGTGCACTCTCCTGAGACACTTTTACAGTCATACTTGAGAGATGTCCAGCTAGCATCACTGTAGGAGTGCATGTGGAAACCTGCATTACGAGAATAACACAACCCATAATCCTTCGTCTACTGAAGGTACTGTAAGATTCACTTTGCAATCTTCCAATGTGCTAAGCCTGGATTCGTGCTGAATTGACTCATTCTGAACATGGCATAAGCAATGTCAAGGCGTGTGTTGTCTACTAAATACATCAAAGATCCGACCAGCCTCCTGTAAAATGTGTGCTGCATCATCTCCTGCTCTTCTTTTGTCTTTGAACAATTTTTGTTCGTCAGAACTGCCCCTACAAGCATTAAGGTATTTACCCCTTTGCAATCTGTCATCCCGAAATCATCTAGGATTTTCTGAGTGTACCTTGACTGATGAAGGTATAGCTTTCCTTCGTCATAGTCACAGTCAATCTGCAAGCCTATATAACATTTGGCTTCTCCTAGGTCTATTATCTCAAAATGTTTTGAGATCTCATTCTTCACTCTTGCAATCAAGCCTTCGCTTATGCATAGTATCAGGGTGTCGTCCACATACACAATAACAATGATGATCTCCCCATCTATGATTCTCACATAAACATTGGAATCGGCTATCAATGGCTCAAATCCTAAGGATCTCAGGGCTTGATCTTTCTTCTTATACCATTGTCATGCTAATTGCTTCAGACCATAGATGCTCATGTGCATTCGGCATGCATAGGTAGGAAGTGATTCAGAGGTATAACCTGGAGGTTGATCCATGTAGACCTCTTCGTCTAATTCGCCATGTAGAAATGTTGTCTTCTCATCAACGATGTGAATCATGAGGTCGTATGCAACTGCATATGCAAATAGTAGGCATAAGAAAGCATGTTTCACCACTGGAGAGAAGGCCTCAGTGTAGTCGATGTTGTACTTATGAGAAAAAACCTTCGCTACAAGTCTGGCCTTGTATCTCGAAACATCTCCATTCGGTCTGTACTTGAGTTTGTAAAGTCATTTGCATTGCACTATTTTTCCTTTCTTTGGCACTGGTTGCAGTGTCCATACCTCATTCTTCTTCATGGATTTGATTTCTTCGTTCATGGCTTGGATCCATTTGTCCTTTTCTGGACTATCAATGGCTTCCTTGAATGTTTGTGATTCGCCACTGAATCCACAAAAATTTTCGGATGTAAAGCCGAGCTGTCTGACACAAATCTTGTTGGCACTCTTTGCTCTCTCGTTGATCTCCTAGGAGATTCTTCTGGTACTGCAATGCTCTTGCCTTTGTCTCTTTGGCTAGATCCGGAACCATCTTGGTTTACAGGAGCCCTAGTAGCAGGTAGACTTGTGAACTTTCTTCATCTGATTCATCGCTCAACTGATGTGGAGCTCGAACATCTTCGTCTGATTGTTTGAGTTCTACTCCCTCTGTCATGGTTGGCTAGTCATAATACTGCTTCCCTAGGATTTCATAGTTGGCAGAATCATTGTCGACCATTGTTCTGGTCTCATCGAACTTGACATCTCTGACAGTCTTCACTAGATTCGTTTTTGGCATGTAAATAATGTAGTATGACGAATGGTTGTCATATCCGACGAGGTATTCTAATTTGACCTTCTCATCGAGCTTCTTTCGAAGCTTATCAGAAATATGTGCATAAGCTGCACAACCAAAAATCCGAACATGTGTCAGATTGGGTTTTCTACTCCACCATAGTTCATGTGGTGTCGTTAACGGCTACCTAACGACATTCTGAGGTATGATTCGACTTTCATTGCTATTTGTGGATTTGTTGTAAACAAAATGTGAAGTAGCTCCTGAATCAAGGATCTATCGCAAACGGTTTTGATTTTGTATCGTGAACAATTTTTTTTCTTTGAATTTTCTTTTGTGCGGAAGCTTACAGGATCCTAGACACGCGACTACAGATCACAGAACAAATTTCATTCTAGCAATCAAGACAGCGAAAGACAAGGAGATGCACGAAATAGAGCAATCAAATTATCAGTTTAATTTTTAGAGTGAGATAGTCAGTGTCTCGTTCATTGGCGGCCTGATGCTCTACTCTTTCGTTGTGTTCTGCTCATTGGCAGACTTTCATGCACAATTGTTTTGTTTCTTTTCTTTTTCTTTTCTGCTCTACTCACGCACATTCTCTATGTGTGTTTTGATCCAAAAAAAATAGTTTATATTTCCACTGCGTGGAGTTTACAAGATAGCTAAACAGTTTTGCTTCGCTTCGTGTCTTAGGATTTTCGAGGTCTGTTGACTTTCGTGAATTGTTCGCCATTTGACCTTCACTTCGTTTTCGCGTTGCGACAAAGTTGTAGGACTGGATCACTTCTTGTGTGTCAAATGTGGAGGCTGCACACACATCTATACACAGATAGGCCATCGAATTTCCATTGTTAGACCTATCTTCGCCCATCTTTGAGCTTTCTAGCTCTTCGACGTAGGAAGAACTATTATTGTTCTCCCGTTTCCCTTGAGGCTGCTTGTTCCTCGGGCTCTGATAGCAATCCATGGCTGCATGACCTTTCTTGTGGCAATGGATACACTCAAACTTCGGATTGAGCCAGCACGAATCGACAATATATCCTTCACGTCTGCATCTCATGCATGTTTTCTTGTCGCCATTCTGCTGTTTAGGCTTTCCTTTGTTCTTCCAACCGCTCCCTCTGATTGTTGGTCTCGATCCTGCTCTCGGTCTGACTCCCTCTTAGGCTTCAATTGCTTCTTTGGCTTCTCCTTGTTGTCGTAGAGAGCTTGATCAGAAACGTCCTTGTGATCAAGGTGCTCACAAGCTTCAACTTCTTCTCAAATCTCAATCAGTGTCTTTTTTAGTGTCATTGCTAGATCCTTCGCTATCAATGTTCGAATTGTTTGGAAAGATCTTGGTAAAGTTCTAATAGGTAAGTGAGTTGCTTCTTTGCTGATACTGCATTCTCTATTCCGACATTGTGTAATGAAAGGAACGGATCCTTCATCTTTCTGATAAAAGAGGTAAGATCTCTGCCATCCCATCACAGATTTGTCAGCTGATCTTCAAGAAGCATTATCTGGTTGTGTGATTTCATCTAAAATCTGGTAAGCAATGTATCCCACATCTCTCTTGCATTAGAGAGTGTCGCGAGGTCAAGCGTCAGACTATCTTCAATGGATGATGACAACACGGCTACTACCTTGTTGTTCTTCTCTCTCTATTCTCGTAGCTCTTTGCCAGTGGTTGTAGGCATCTCTTCGGTGTCGTCTACCCAGGGCCATAGCCCTTCTCCCTTCAATATGAGAGAGGTCTTTATCTTCCATGCTAGGAAGTTCGACCCGACTGAGTCAAGGATTGTGCAGATCTTTGACTGTATACTACTGATAGATGCCATTGCTATAGATTTTGTTCTTCAGTTGTTCTTTATGGTTTCTTGTTCTGAATGTTTGTCTCCTGGATATGATAGCTCTTTAGCTATATCAGGTCTCAGATATGAGCCTGTCGTGGCTTTGATACCACTGAAGAGAGAATCTCTCTGCTCTGACACCATTGTTGAGAGTGATCTCAATCCCGACAAGGGTGCAATGGGTATCTAGACACGAATTGTTTTGTCCTTTGATTTTCCTCTGTTGAGATTCTCACAGAAACAAACCCAGATGGAATTCGATTTAGATTTAGACAGAATCAGAATAAGCTATCAATGGTCTTCGAATTGTCATAGCCATTACAGAACTTTTGATATTCTGATTCGAATCGATAGGCGTAGACATGCACCGAGGAATCGGTGAGCATCCTTCCACCAACCACCCGATTCCCAGCATCCTTCTCCTGCCATGGTGATTCAAGAGGAGGATCGTCGTTGTTCCTCGTGACTTTGATAGCTTTTGCGCTTTATGTGCGATTGGTTAGAAGGGATGTGGGTCCATACCCTTTGGCAAGAGATACCATGACATGTATCAAATTATGAGCAATCACAAATGAAATCAATCACACAAAATGCATAAAGCCAAATCTCACTCTTAACCCAAGAGATCACGAAAACCTCCATTCTTCTTATGCGATTATCTATTTTTTCTTCCCTTTGATTCCTACAAATACCCACGACCACATATTCACAAAGGCAGCGAAGCAAAGCAGCATGGCGGCAGCAGGAGGAAGAGGAGGAGCAGGAACAGGAGGAGGAGTAGGCTTACGTCTTTCCTTAAACCCAAATCATCATCAATTCTGCTTCTTCTTTTCCGATCATTCTGCTCTTCCTCCTCCTCATCCCAGATCTTCACTCCTTTTCTGCCCACATCTCAAAATCAAAACAAATGCTTACGCCCCTTCATCCTCCCTCACTTGCAATGCTCTTCCTCCTCCTTCTGGTCGTCGTCCTCCCATGGCAGCACAAAGTTCGATTCCAAGTAGCTTCGAGGAGGAACGTGAGAGCCTAGCTCTAATCTGGTTTTGATTTATGCTACTATTTCTTATTCTTCTTGTGTTTTGGGTTAGCTAGTTGGGTGTGATAGACTACTAATGTGCCTGCGTGTTATATTGTTATCTTGGTTTGATGTGCTGATGGGATGGGAATGGGTTGGCTATGGGATGGGCTCGCAGGCCGAGCAGCAAGAGTAGAGCGGCTCTGGCAGCAATTTTTCTTGGATCCTTCACAGTGGTGGGACGAGCGGCGTGATAAGGTGAAATACTAACTAGACTAAACGTTTTCTTTCATTTGTTCGTTCTTCCAGGCGCTTTAGGATATGAGGGGGGTTGAGAAAAGGATTTAAGCACACACGCACGATCTAGTACATTGTGAAGCTTTGATCATTGCCATCTACTCCGTTTCCAGAACTGTGATCATTCTATTAGATTTGTGTGAAGATATTGCTGCTCTTGCATGCTCGTATTTCTTTTCAGACAAATCCGAGATTTCCCGACTTTAAACATAAGACTGCAAAGAAGGCACTATGGATCGACAATAGGTTGAATCCTCCTTGTGTACATACCAGGCTAGCTGCCATGGTACAAGACCAAGAAGAGGGACAATCGGGTTTTTCAACACCTGGAATCTCTGGTATGCTTCTAATTTCTCATATTTTCTTTCTTCACCAGGATTGGCTGGCTTTGGAGAGATATTTGAAGCCAAATATACGTTCCTAAGCTCTAATGCAAGTTGGTTAAGGGCATGCAGGAAGAGTGGCTAAATTGGAACAGCTCTGGCAGGAGTTTTTCTTGGATCCATCGCGGTGGTGGGACAACAGATTTATTAAGGTGTGGCTATCCATCTTCACGCCCATTGAAGGTGACTTGTAAATTGAGGCTCTGAAGATGGTTGCAATCCGATTTCAGGCTTCAATTGCTTTGGCTAATCACTTTTGACTTAAGCCCAGGGGAAAGTCTTGTAATGGTGCTATGGTATATAACGCTGATTGGTTATTGTAGTCATTTTTCCTCCAAGTTGAAGCTACGCTTGCTGATATGTGTCCTGTTAGTAGAAAAGTCCGAAGTACCCAGACTTTACACATAAGACTACACATGAGGGCCTATGGATTGAAGGTTGGCTGAAACCCCCCTGGATCAAAGCAAAGATGGCCACTATGGCATTGGGTCAATTACAATCAGCTGCCGCATTGAGATCAGGGTACGGTTTTAACCGAGTGTAGACTGTGGAGCTCTAGGCTCAGGGCTGAGTGCTGCATGTCTTATTTGTTTTTGGCCTTCGAAATTTACACTTTGTTCATCTTTCTTCATATTCAGTATGTCAATCACGCAGGGTTCCTGACTCCTTTTGCAATGGTGATAACGTGAGAAAACTCTGTCAAGAAGGACGATTGAAAGAGGCATTGCATATGATGGAACTTATGGTGCAGCAAAATGCTCAAGTTCCAATCAAGGGCTATGTTGGCCTCTTGAAGGTGTGTGCCAGAAGGAAAGCCCTTGCTGAGGGCAAGAGAGTGCATTCCCTCATAGTGCAAAGTGGATTTGATTCTGACATTGTCATAGGGAACACCCTTGTTTACATGTACGCAAAGTGTGGTAGTGAGTTGGATGCACGCAAAGTATTTAACACAATGCCTCAGCGCAATGTGTTTTCATGGACTGCTATCATCTCAATATATGCCAATCATGGACAAGGTGAGGAGGCTATAAATCTATTTCAGCAGATGAAACAAACAGGCATAGCACCAGATAAGGTTGCATTTGCTGTTGTCCTAAAAGCTTGTGCCAGGATTACAGCTCTGGAACAGGGAAAACAGCTGCACTTCGAGATCATTAAAAGAGACCTTGAGTTAGATGTTATTTTAGGGAACTCCCTTGTTGACATGTATGCAAAATGTGGCTGCATAGAGCAAGCACGTCAAACGTTTAACAAAATGAGCGAACGAGATGTAGTTTCATGGAGTGTAATGATTGCGGGATATGCACAGAATGGGCTTGGAAAGGAGTCTCTTGCTCTATATGAGCAAATGAAACAGGAAGGTGTGCAGCCAGACAATGTCACATATAGTATTCTCCTAAAAGCATGCGCCAGCATTGCAGCCCTGGAACACGGCAAGCAGCTCCATTCTGACATAAATAGAAGTGGCTTTGAGCCAGATGTTGTTGTAGGGAACACCCTTCTTGACATGTATGCAAAATGTGGGTGCATAGAGAGTGCACGTGAAGTGTTCAGCAAAATGAGTGAACGAGATGTGGTTTCATGGAATACCATGATTGCAGGATATTCACAGAATGAGCTTGTCAAGGAGGCCCTTGTTCTCTATGAGCAAATGAAACAGGAACGTGTGCAGCCAAACAATGTCACATATGTCATTCTCCTAAAAGCATGCTCCCAGAATGGGCTTGGCAAGGACGCCATTGTTCTGTATGAGCAAATGAAACAGCAAGGTGTGAAGCCAAGCAATGTCACATATGTCATTCTCCTGAACACATGTGCAAGCATTGCAGCCCTGGAACAGGGCAAGCAGCTCCATGCTGACATCATCAGAAGTGGCTGTGAGTCAGATTTGATCGTAGGGAATACCCTTGTTGACATGTATGCAAAATGTGGGTGTATAGAGCATGCACGTGAGGTGTTTGACAAAATGAGTGAACGAGATGTGATTTCATGGAATTCAATGATTGCCGGATATTTAAAATTCAGGTGCATAAAGGATGCACTCAAACTGTTCAACAACATGACTAAACGAGATGTCGTGTCATGGAATGTGATGATTGCAGGCTATGCACAGCACGGCCTTGAGGAGGAAGCCCTTGCTATGTACGAGCGAATGAAACTGGAAGATGTGCAGACGAACGATGTCACATTTGTTGTTCTCCTGAAAGCATGTGCTAGCATTACAGCCCTGGAATGGGGCAAGCAGCTCCATTCTCACATCATCAAAAGTGGCTTTGAGTCGGATGTGATTGTAGGTAGTACCCTTGTTGACATGTATGCAAAATGTGGGTGCATAGAGAATGCATGTGAAGTGTTCAAGAACATGACCGAACGCGATGTGGTGTCATGGAATGCAATGATTTCGGGATATGCGGAGCATGGGCTTGGAAAGGAGGCCCTTGCTCTATATGAGCGAATGAGACAGGAAGGGGTGCAGCCAGACAATGTCACATATGTTGTTCTTGTAAAAGCATGTGCCAGTATTGCAGCTTTGGAACAGGGCAAGCAGCTTCATTCTGACATCATCAGTAGTGGATTTGAGACGGATATGATTGTAGGCAACACCCTAGTTGACATGTATGCAAAATGCGGGTGCATAGAGCTTGCACGTAATGTTTTTGACAAAATAAGTGAACGAGATTTGATGTCATGGAGTGCAATGATTGTGGGATATGTACAGCAAGGCCTTAGCAAGGAGGCTCTTTTTCTGTATGGGCAAATGAAACAGGAAGTTGTGAAGCCAGATGATGTCACGTATGCTCTTCTTCTAAAAGCATGTGCGTCTGTTGCAGCTCTGGAACAGGGCAAGCAGCTCCATTCCGACATCATAAAAAGTGGCTTCGAGTCAGATGTGAGTGTGGGTAGCGCCCTTGTTGACATGTATGCAAAATGTGGGAGCGTAGAGGATGCACGCGAGTCATTCAACAGCATGCATAAACGGAATGTGGTGTCATGGAATGCAATGATTGCAGGATATGCACAGCAAGGTCTTGGCAAGGAGGCTTTTACACTTTTGGAGCAAATGCAAAAGGAAGGCACGAAGCCTAATGATGTCACATATGTGAGTGTTCTCACTGCATGCAGCCATTGTGGCCTGGTAGATGAAGGTTGTCACCTCTTTGATTCCATGTGTAAAGATCATGGTTTCGTACCAACAATGGATCACTATGCTTGTATGGTTGACCTTCTGGGCCGTGCAGGGTACCTGACGGATGCCGAGGACTTGATCAACAAAATGCCGATTCAGCCTGATGCTGTGGTTTGGAAGACTTTGATGGGTGCTGCTAGAAACCATGGGAATGTGGAAATAGGAAGACGAGCTTTTGATCGTGTTGTGAAGTTGGAACCAGAAAATCCTGCAATTTATGTGCTGCTATCAAATATCTACGCAGCAGCTGGCAGGACAATTGGGATAGCAGACTTAAGAAAAGAAATTATGTAGGTGTGAAAACATTGCCTGGGTGCAGCTGGATTGAAGTTGACATCCAGGGTGCATGCCTTTGTTGTAGGCAATGCAACTCATCCACAAAGCTAGGAGATTGGACCGAATTGGATGGATTGTTGGGGTTCATAGGGCAGGGTGTAGGCATGATTTGAACTCTGTGCTGCATGATATGGAGGATGAGGAGAAGCAGAATGACTGAACACAGTGAGATGCTGGCCAGTGCTTTTGGGCTCATCAGCACGCCCCATGAAACACCTATCCTATCCACATCAAGAAGAACTTTCAGGTATGCTCTGACAATGGCACCAAGGTTATCTCTGAAATTCTCAGACATGAGATCATTGCAGTGGATGCAATCACTTAAGGATGGCTTGTGTTCCTGTGGGGACTATTGGTGATGGGAAGTGAAGAGGCAAATGCACTAGCTTATTTGAAAAGGAAGAGGACTTCGTTTTGGAGCTTTTTGGCAGCTTTGGTTGTCACGTACCCAGTTCCTTTAGTCTTGCCTGATTATATACAATTTGATGTCCCTTATCTTTCTGTGGTAGAAGAGAAATTCCATGGAATTAGAATAGCACTGTGATCTCCATTGTCAAGGAACAACCAGTTTGAAGGTTTCTGGATGTTGTTGTGGGCTTTTTCATTGTACTGAAGATAATACGTGTCATTGACCTCCTCCATTTTCTGTCCATTTCTGTTTTTGAGGTTTTTTGTTGATGCTCCAGTGGATTAAGTAGATTATACGATGAATGAATTACAAGATTAATAGGTTTTATTTGTTAGAGTAGAGACTGTGTCAACAATTGGGGTGTTAGCTTTGAAAGTAGCCTATTTTGATATGAAAATTTATCTCATAAATTAGTTGGATTTTTAATCTTCCTGGTGTGCCTAATGAGATCTACAAATCTGTTTTTGTTTTTGGACTCATCATACACAGAAAAAGATATGTCACATGCCTAAAATTGGACCATGCGTGGAAGATTTAATCTGCAACAAGAAATTGGAGGTAGTGCTCATCATTTAGGAGAAAGAAGATTTAGAAAATATGCTACCAGAGGAAGATTTGAACATTGGGACTAATTGATTTGTCGTCATCTGAATTGTTTCACACTTTGCATCTTCCTAGACCTATTCCCTTTGGCTTTTTCATAGCCACTTCATCCCATTGTTACTTGGTTGCATCATGAGGAAGTTGTAGATTTACCTAGCTTCCATGCTCTCTTGCATCTACCATGTAGGAAATTGAGCTAACATCACATACACTTGACCAAAAGATGGATGAGATTGGGCTATATGTCAACAGAATTTAGATGTATAAAATATGATGTAAATCATCTAAAGAGGGAGCATTATTCAAAAGGAAAGGGTCATGCCATCATTTGTGAAGGATTATAATCAATGAGCGATAAGATTTTCATGACACAAAGGTAGAAAAGGGATTCATGTCCTTAACAAAAGGTCTAGATTGTGAGAGAACTAATTACAGTTCAAACTTGCAACCTGGTGGAGGGAGAAACTTCACTTCCTTTTGTGCATGGAAATGTGTCCACGATGGCGCTAGTATCTCCAAATGATTTTGTTACATCTTACTCATTCGTGCGAGCATATTGGTGTTCATGAGTTTATTGAATCACATGCCTCATCCTTAGAGCTACATGTCATAATGAATGAAGGTCTAATGTCTCAATTTCTAGTAATATCAAACAAGAAGTAAATAAGGACAATTGATAACTTCAAGACTATCATTGCAACTCAAAGATTACAATCAGTTGGTTCATGAGGTCAGAGAGGCATTGGCAACTCATTCATTCATGTAGACCATACTTATTTCTTGGTAAGATAGTGAATTTTAATGGCAATTCTTAAAAGGACTTCAAGCCCAAATGACTTAGCAAAGTTTTGGAGAATGCATTTTTTCGGTGAGCTCAAGAATGGATTGGTAAATTTGAAGGGTATCCCAATCTCTACCCAAGGTGACAAGGCAAAAGTTGGGTTGAAGTTCCACAGTTGGTGGAGGAACGTCTCCCATGATTCTTGTGATATTTTTACTCCCCCTTTGGAAAATTTTAAAATAGAGTGTGTAAAGTTTTTTGTATATTCGTTGCAAGATGACATATATTTGTGCAATAGTATGAACTTTATCAATAGAGGAATGTGAAGCAAATGTGAAAAGCCTCCTTACACAACTAAATCTATTGGTGCTAAGAAAGCACAAGGGCACTCACATGATTCATGTGAGTTTTAAGTCGGGCCCTTTTAGCTTTTTTATTTGCAACTTGACTTGGGCCTCTAATGTCATTTTAGAGTTTTGAGCCCCTAGTCTCTTATTCCTAGGAATTACAACTTGCTACTTGTGCTCATTGGGTTGGGCTTACACGCGTAGGATGCCAGTGCCCTCGCACTTATTACCCTACTTACAATGTACTATGGTGGGACCCACTAGGTAAGGCTTGGCCAACAATATTTTAAGTGGTGGGACCCACTTGTTTATTACTGTGCAAGAAATACCCACAACAGGATCCACGATCCAAAGTAGTGCCGGTCCCTCGGCACTAGGCTGCGACTGTCGTGAAGGGGCGTTGTTGTCGGTTATTTTATTGTTGGGACATGAGTGCTTCAAGAAAAACGTGGATAGAATTTGCTTACGTAAAACCTGAGCCTTTATTAGTGGATTATCGGCAAGAACCGGGACTTGCCAGATTTTCAATAATACCCATAAGGGTCTGGTGGCCATTTGGGATAACCTTGTTCATCAACAATTGGAAAGTTGAGACATTCTATCAGAGTATCTCAAGATAAAACTGGATCCTCATAGATTGGCGCAACTAGTCCCAACATCATAGGCTCTCTCAATTCGTAATGTGGATACGGCATGCTCGTTTGACTACTTTGTCGATCCAGGTAGTGGTATGCTTGAACCTGATGACTTTCTTCCGCAGTCAATCTTACAAATTGAGGACAAGGTGTTGTCATTGTACGCGCTAGTGCTTGCTGGACTGGAGGCCTAATTGGGCTTGGAATCCCTGGATTTGGCCTTTAAAGAATGAATATACCCGGATTTGGCATTGGTTTGGACTGCTGCATTATGGAACAATGAGACTATCTTTTGCAGTCAATTTTACAAATTGAGGACAAGGTGTTGTCATTGTACGCACTGATGCTTGCTGGACTGGAGGCCTAATTGGGCTTGGAATCCCTAGATTTGGCCTTTGAAGAATGGATATACCCGGATTTGGCGTTGGTTTGGGATGTTGCATTTTGGAGCAATGAGACTTTGGTTGAATCTTGCTCGTTGAGGGACAATCATCAACTTTAGCCTTCCCTTGGTCATTGCACTTTCCCGTTGAAGGCTACGTGATGGCACTTTTCCTTGAATCTTGTGCTGAATTGTCTTCAAGTTGCCATGTTGACGCTAGTCCCCTTTGTAATTCATCACTAAGAATTCTTTGCAGTGATTGCGCCAAGAGACTTGGTAAAATCCGTTGGACTTCGTCGGATGCCAATTTCTTGACTTCCTCAGTTACCATTGGCGTGATGGATTCTACCATCTCTGTCTTCTATGATAATTTTACTTGTTTGTCCAAGGGTATCTTTGCATACTTTGGGACTTTGCCAGATTGTCCTCTTCGTCACTCGTTTCATAACCTGGTGGCACCAAGATTTTTCATTTATAGTGCATTTGAGGTGAAAGGGTCACCACAGGTGCATGGTGGTCTACATAGGCCAAATGCCTCCTGGCTATTTGTGAATTTCTCATCGGGCAATCTCGGCATGGATGATTAACTTCGCATTGTGAGCACAAGGAGGGATCAAATGTTGATGGATCCCCTCGATGTGGACATTCAGCACAACGGTATTTTCCTCCGCATCCATAACACCTCACTGAGTGCAATATGTCATCGCCTCTAAGTTGATAGGCATACACCGGTAATATATTTCCCTTAGGATCTTTCACAAAATAGACTTGTAGGTTGTTATGGTCCTCCATTGAGTTTGGTGACATGCAAGAGGATATAACCAAAACTTCTACCTTGCCACTATTTGTTGAAGAAATTCGTGATTTAGATGCTTGAAAATGTCGACAGTGTGAGCCATTTCTGAGTAGTTATGCAGACTGTGTAAAAACATGAAGAAATCTACAAGTCTGGATATAATCTGAATCCATGAATGCCTTGACCTTTAAACTTAGTTTAGCACAAAACTTTCTGTGTACATCCAAGCTTAATGCTTTGGTAAAAATATCTGCTGTCATATCTTGCATTCGACAGTACTGCAATCTGACCTCTTTGTCGAGAACTTCTGACGTAGTGATACTTGAGTTCAATGTGCTCACTCCTAGAATGAAATCTAGGGTTGGCTAACAAGGCAATCGCACTTTGATTATCACAAAATAGTAATGTCAGAGCATATTGTTCATATAAGTAAGTTTCTCAACCAAATTGCTTCTTTTGTAACTTGTGAGACTGTGATATGTTGTTCGTCGAAAGTGGATGAGCTTGGACCTTCAATGGGAATAGTCGACTGAGAAACCTCGAAGTTCAATATGTTGGATGAGTCAGACAAGTCGGCTATATGGGCTTTGCCTTTTCCCTTGAGGTCGATAAACTGATCTTCGATGAGGATGACATCCCGGCTAGCAAATATCTTTGACTCGATGAGATCGAACAACTTGTAGGCTGGATCTGTAGCTGATAAAAATACATTTGATACTCTGGAAGTCGAGCTTCTTCCTGAGATTGTGAGGAATCTGCGCATAAGCAGTACAACCAAAAACTCGTAAGTTTGATAAAGAAGGTTTGGTACCTGTCCAAACTTCAAATGGTGTTTTGTTTGAGAGACCTATAGTAGGACATCTATTCTGAATATAGGTTGATGTTGGAACAGCTTCAGCCCAGAAGGACTTCAGAAGTGTCGCATGTGATAAAATGCACTTTGCCGATTCGACTAAGGTCCTGTTCTTTCTCTCAGCAAGACCATTTGACTGAGGCGAATAAGAGGTAATGATCATGTTGGAATCTTAATCTTACAGTACCTTCAACTTCGATAGTGTGAGTGCTATCATCACCAAGATGAACATACTTTTTTGTGTTGTAAGGCTTATAAGAATGAAAAATCTCACGATGACTGGTCATGTGTTGATTAGCTCCGGAATCTAGAAACCATGAATCATCTGAATTCACGTATTTTTCTTTGACCATAAAAGTGCCTTCGTCCATTTCGACTTCAGGAGATGTTGTAACTGTATTTGCTTGTTGATCAGGTTGCTTGGCTGCATTCTTTGCTTTGAGAATTTGGCAATCCTGAATCTCATGGTTATTGTGCTTGCAATACCTGTAAAACATCTTCTCCTTCGATGATTGTTCTTGACTTTGAGTCAATTTATGATTCGATGTAGACTGCTTGGAGCCTTTCTGCTTCTGTCATTTCGAGCCCTTGTTGACATATAGAGCATGAGATGAAAAGGTAGACGGAGTGTCTTGACTTCTTTGATTATCTTCTTGCAGCAACATAGTGATAACTTTGGTAAGAGTTAAATC
Source organism: Diphasiastrum complanatum (assembly GCA_029204225.1). Classification (NCBI taxonomy): domain Eukaryota; kingdom Viridiplantae; phylum Streptophyta; class Lycopodiopsida; order Lycopodiales; family Lycopodiaceae; genus Diphasiastrum; species Diphasiastrum complanatum. Next base: position 43,156,646 of record CM055107.1, read on the forward strand.
TGAGTGTGTCAGGATGATCATCACCCAGTTCTCATATGTAGAGGGCAAGCTTGAAAGCAATGCCATAATTGCGTTTTGATCATCTATGACTAATCCGACAGCGGCCATCTGTTGCAAGAGATTCTTAAACTAGTCAATATGATTCTGAAGAGGATCATTGTTCGACATCTTGAGTGTGAAGAATTTTCTTCGAAGATGTAACTTGGTAGTTACATCTCTCACATCATACAGTGAGCTCATGATGTCCCAAACTTCTTTCAAAGTTTTGGCTTTAGCTATGTGGCCAATTTAAGTATATGATATATTGAGGATAATAAGCGCGAAAGATTTACCATCCTTCAATTTTCATTTCAAATCTTCTGTGTCGTCTTCAGGCTTTACTTCAGTACTTGTAACAACATTCCACAACTCGTTGGCGATTAGCAAAGTCTTCATCTTAAATTTCCATAAATGATAATTGGATCCATTCAGCTTGTTTGACGATAAGACCAGCTTTACTTTGAGAATCCATCTGGATCTGTCGACGTTAAGAGAGATACCGTGCTATGGAAATTAATTCTGTGATACTGAAATAAATTGATTCGAACTGAAAAATAATCTGATATCGCAAAAGATATCAAGTATAAGAGCTTGCGCTCTGATATAGTATTAGGCCTTGAAGAATCAATGCTATGATACCATGTTGGAAAGAGGTGTGTGAAAAAGATAGGTCGAATAGAATCAAATAAAAGGAATTCGGACGACAAGAAAGAAAACTTATCATGCGTAACGGAATAAACTATCTTCCTCTTTTTCTATGCATGGCTACGCCTATCAATTACGAACAAAACAATAGTGATAGAAATCACGTTCGATCTTATAGTAACTTACTTTGAAATCATTAGTACTACAACGATTACGTAGCCAAAAATTTAAGCATTGAATTATCAGACAAATATTTAGTCGCGAAGAACTACGGAAATGAATACATTCTGAGATGATCTTGAACGCAATAAGAAGATAGTATTGATTCAGTATGAAACTGAAACAAATGTAAATGAGTACAACAAGTTGCGGATCAAAGCCGCGTACTCTAAGCTATCTTTGAGCGACTAAGAATAAGTTTGAATTAAGCGCAACTACTGATAAGCAGTAAGCACAATAGCAATCTTTAATCAACTCTAAAGAAGTGAGCTAGAATGCTCAGGAGTATTCAAGCTCGCAAGCTTGAGAGAGAGAACGCTAACTATTCAATGCTTGATGATTGATCTTCATGCTTCAAATCCATTGATGTAGGAATATGAACACCTATTTATACTAGGCAATTAGGTCACCAAATGCGTCATCCAGTTGGTTGTGATGTGCTGGCATCCATCCAATTAGGACTTCTCAGAAATTACTTGCTGATGAATTAATGCAAGTCGGTGGCTTTGGTCGTAAATAGTCTGTCTGCAGATTTAAATGTGAATTGTCACTCTGCATAAATGAACGTAAACTGTCATGCAAAAAATACGAAGGTCTTTGCCAATGTCATTTTCTTATTATTTGAGGCATCTGGCATTTTGCGAGAAAGCCGAAGTGAGAGAAAATCCCAAAAGACAGAAATCTCGAAAATGCCGACACTATGAGTCATTTCTGAGTAGTTATGCAGACTATATAAAAACATGAAAAAATTTGCAAGTCTGGATAAAAATTGGACGAAGATTAAAATGTCGATTAGTCGATTAGTAAGAGAATAATCCAACATAAGGGACCTGATCCTAAGAACCAAGCTGAGAACTTTGGCTTGGGATTTTTTGAATGAACAGTAATGACCAAGAAATTGGTCCTTCAAAGCAGTATGCTATTTGTGCTACCGGACAACAACCAGCTGAGTCAGAGCACCACTTGAACGCTTTGCATGCGGAGAGAGCCATAGAGTTGCGAAATGTCTGAACAAAGAAAAGTTTGTCCCATTATGTCGAGAATGCGGTTATGGACAAGTCAGACAAACATTCAGAAGCTTACCATTTTGGGAACCTTCGTCAACCCTGATATCATCATTATGAACCTTCGTCGACCAGGCAGATGGATCTAGAATGTCAAAATTAGGTTGTCCATGTTGGATTTATCTCCTCTACCCTCCTAAATCCTATTTTAATCTGCCTCCATTCATGCTACATTTTTACTCATGTTGTCGCACAGTCTGCATATTTACATGTAAAATAAGACAGGCGAAAAACGCGACTGCCTGCATAAATACAAGTAAATTTCCACAGGCGAAAAAGACAACATTGTGTTTTTACACGTGATTTGTGACAGGCGAAAAAGGCGACACTGCCCTACAAATGCCGAAGGTGCCCTAATGAAAAAGCGAAGATACCATGTAAATCAAATTTTAAGGCATTTGTTAGAGTGTCGCATTTTTTGCATCTTCACCAACGTTCATTTCAACGAAGGCTGATGTCGCGGCTTTCTCACGCTCATCCCATGAATTATGCAATCAGATTTGACAACGACAACAGCCAGCCACAATCTCCTACAGACAGCACATCCACCTTTGTACTTTCTTCATCTGTACACCTGTAACATTATGTATATATTGAATACCATCTGCGTATTCAAACAATGAACGAGCAACTGTGTGTAAAAATATAGCAAACATCAGAAGCTTATCAGAGATAAACGAAGTAGATGCTTTCGTGCATCGATTCTTTGTATTGTTAGTAATAGGTTTATTCATTTTTACATATTGAATTAGCTTTGTGAAGCACACGGTTTCATCCGCTATTCTCTTGTGCTCACCAGTATTATTGACCTGTATTTTTTGTTATACTTAATCTGATAGCAAGTTTGTTTGTTCTGTGTTCAGATTTTGTGTCAATATTGCTATGTTTTTCTACATTCTGTCTGACTCTCTTCTTGCTTGATCTGGTAGTCTGTTCTTAGCGAATTATTATTAGTCTAGTTGTTCACGACTAATATTTAGTCTTGCCTTTCGCGACTAATTCGCGACTGATTATCAGTCAAGCTCAGTATAGCTCTTCGTGAATAATTCGCAACTGATAATTTGTCTAGCTGTTTGCGACAAATTATCTTTCTGATGTTTTGTTGCTTAATGTTTGGCTACGTAATTTGATCGAACGTGATTTCTATCACTAACATTATGTTCGTGTCTGATAGGCGTAGTCATGCTTAGGGAAAGAGTGAGATAGCTCATTCTGCTGCGCACGAACACTTTCCGTTTGAGTTCGCTTCTCTTCGTGTTTATTTCTTTTCGAGCTATTTTCGTCTTTCTCCAACATGGTATCAGAGCTATTTTCATAGCCTGATAAGCTTCCACAGTACAAGACTCTACCAGCCGATAGAGTAATTGTCTTTTTGTTCTGTATTTTCGCACCAGATTTTCATACTTAAATCACTGATAGTTTTTTCCTATCATCTAGACTAATCTTCTACATGGATTCCCAAGGGAAATCCAATCCTATCATGGACAAGCTTGATGGAGCCAATTACCATCTGTGAAAATTTAAGATGAAAACAGTGCTAATGGCTAAAGGATTGTATGACGTTGTTACAGGTGCAGAAGGGAAACCCGAAGCAGACGACGCAACAATCGCCAGATGGAAGCTGGAGGATGGAAAGGCTTTTGCGTTGATCATACTCAACATTTTGAATACTCAGATCGACCATGTATCCGAGGCCCAGACATCCAAAGAAGTCTGGGACATCTTGAGCACGCTATACGAAGTGCGAGATATAGCTTCCAAGCTACATCTCAGGAAAAAAATTTACTCCCTCAAGATGGCGAATGGTGATTCCCTGCAAAATCACATCAACCAATTCAAGAACCTGCTGAAGCAAATGGCCGCTGTCGGATCTGTCATAGACGATCAAGACGCAGTGATACAACTACTTACAAGCTTGTCAAGCTCGTACGACAGCTGGGTGATGATCATCATGACACATCAAGAACTGACTCTTTCGAGAGTCATTACTATGTTGTTGTAGGAAGACATGCGAAGGAACGAAGCCTTAAGTTCCTCAGCTGATTCTCACGCCTTGTACACCAACAAGAGCATGACTAAGCAGAAGACAATAACATTCAAACAAAAGCAAATAATAAAAAAATAACAATAAACATGAGAGAGTTGGAGGAAAAGGAGAAGTATGGACATCCAATTGCCAAATGATAGAGGTTCTACCTTCTTTTGATTGAACATAAAAATGTAGTACATGGCACTGATATTTATAGTGGAGAAATGAGCACTTGGAATCAATGGCTATTGGCCAATTTATACTTCTCTTATTATTTGAATTTGAAAAATGGTGAGAAATATTCCTGTATTCATTAACTTGACTTTTAGGCCTCTAAACCATTCAAATCTCGCAAATGGCCTAAAAGTCACTTTTATGGCTATTTATAAATAAATAACAATGTAATCAATGGTCACTGCGTTGGACTTACACACACAAGGTGCCAAATCTCTCACACTTATTCACTAGATCTTATAGGAAGATCTACTTATATAGTAAGGTGTATTGCCAAGCCCAACAATGTGTTATAGAAGATGGTTGATATGGTGATGATATAGAGCATGGTTGTTGACATATAAATAAATTTACTAGGTCATTGTGTTTGAGATATAGTCATGAGACGAAGTTCAAGATAAAAAACAGAAAGAATTGTGGGAGGATATCATTATAGGATGTGTGCGACATAGGTTAGACAATCTATGGAGTGACAAATGTGTTAATTCAAAGCAAAAGGATGAGTAACCGACATCAAGATCTTAAAACTTGCAATGAGCATTTATTAACAAGACATATACTTCCTAAAGTAGTTATATTGTATCAACAACAACAACTTCAAGAACTTGTAGGTAACTAACTCTTTCCTGCATGCTAACTATTTTATCCATAGGGCCAAGTGACTTTGCGTAATCTTCTGCCATGTTGACAATGTTGGTGACGTGTTGTATGACCTAGTTATCTCCAACACTTTGATACTATATCAGAAGTTGACAAAGGTCTTTGAACTACATATAATGTCCTCTGGGGCATTCATTTAAATGAGTGTATTTTCAATCACAATTGCATAATAATCATGATTCTACCCTCACGGCTTGGAGGGTGGCGCATAAATGTCACTTCTCACCACCAAGCCTCCACTACCCTTGAACTAGGGTGGGCCCAAGATTGCCATAACAATCTAGGTTGGCAATATGCTGCTCTTTTTTTCTTTCGATGTACACATGCGCTGTTAAATGGTAAAAATAACTTGAAGCACAAGCTACCTCTAAGAACATTCCAAGAATTGTCTATCTTGGCTAGTTTTAGTCCATATCATCTAATTTAAGCTCACCATTTGTACATGTTCATCCCCCCTCGCCCATATGTCTTTTTATTTCTTATAATAGATGGCCACACAAAGAGAGCTTCGGTAAAACAAACATTGCAAACGTCAACCCAACCTTCCCATCACCATGGCACATAGCTCCCTTTGATTTCTCCAGCAAACTGACAATGAGCAAGTTGGGAAACTTGAACCCTAAAGGAGACCTCTAAATTCTTCTAGCAATTGATACTATCATAGGTTCCATAGATTGAGAGCTTATTAACATTATGTAGAGGCACCCGTGACATGTGTCATCGATTCTCATGTATGTATAATGCTTCTTGGTTTCCAAGGGGAGGCTCGAACTTGAGACCAAAGAAACTTTGGATGTCAAGATAACCAATTGAGCCAACACCCTTGAGTAATGTATAATGACATATTGACATGTGTAAGGGGCTCAATTATGACCACATTAAGATATCCCAGTCCCAATTTGCATAGACATTTTAGGGCAAAAAAAATGCACATTTGCTATGTCAAATTCACAATCATCTATTTGGCAGGCCTATCCAAGACGGAGCAATTCTTTTTGTGTGACGTGGCGCTTTACTATTGAGCCGCACTCAAATACTCTGACACTAACCTAGCGTCCAAAAGGCTCCATACATTGTTCGTAACCCTCGCTACCGCTGCAGGCTTCTTATACCTCCCTTTCCTTCCTGCGGCAAACTCGCGCGCTAGGGGTTGATCCCGCCACCGTTGGATGCTTGCAAGAGCTTCCGATTTTACCACGTGTCGTGGATGTCGTTTCCACGTGGCAGATTGCCGTGTGGCTAGCATCCGAATGGGCGGGCGTCAAAGATAGCGTGGCTATAAGTAGCATCGCTCCTCGCCCTCTCCCTTCCTGCTCTCTCTCTCTCTCTCTCTCTCTCTTTTCTGTCTATCGCTCGTTTTCTTTTCTGTCGATCGTCGTAGAGCTCGATCGATCGCCCTCATCGCCAGCGCGTTTCACATTTGGATCTGTTCCTAGCGCAGCGCCATTGAATTGCTACGATTTCCGCTGCTATTCGGCAGGGCTAGGTTTTGCATCCCGACCTCCCTCCTTCCGTCTCTTCCTTCCTCTTCAGCTTCTCCTGTTCCGATCTGCGCATCTCAATTCGCATGCCCGTGTTAGGGTTCCGCGTCTCCAGTTTCGGATTGAAGGGAAGCAGCGTGGGCAGATCTTAGACGTTCTGCTGTATCACCACTAGATCCCTCACAGCGCTTCGGAATGACCATGATGGCACCGCCTTTGGATGTGAGCTACCAATCTTGACGAGCTTCGGTTGTTTTATTGCATTTGCTTGGGCTGATTTGATTAATCGCCTTTGCCTTTATTTTGACTCCGACAGAATGCTTTTACATTATCAAGCGAGATTTTGCAATTAGATTACGTTCGTTTGTTTGTGGCGCCCTTGCTGATAATAAGGAGGGGTTGGCAACTTATGAAGGAAATTTAGGTTATTTATAGCTTTGCACTGATTGCTGATGGTCACAGGAGGATGATGATATGCTTGCGCCACCTGACTACAACGACGGTATCGATGCAATGGAAGGTTTGTGCTGATTGCCCTAACATTCAAAACGAATTGAAGTTAATATAATTGGATTTCGAAGGAGTTTTACTGACGTAAAATGTGGATGTTTCAGTTGTAGGGCAGGGAGAAAGCGTTCCTACGGTGGAGAATCAAACAGTTGATGATCCACAGTCTGGGAAATTTACCTGGCCTATAGAAAACTTTTCAAAAGTAAACTTGCGAAAATATTATTCAGAGACTTTTGTGGTGGGCGGATACAGTTGGTAGGTTACCAAGCCTTCGTGCTGCTTTTTAGTCGTTTATGGTTTTGTTCGACACCGTGAAAATTTTTATTGAACAATATTTCTCATGATAATCATGCAGGCGCATTTTAGTGTTTCCAAAGGGGAACAATGTGGACAGTTTGTCATTGTATCTGGATGTGGCCGACTCTGCTTCACTCCCGTATGGCTGGAGCAGATATGCTCACTTCAATCTCGCAGTGATTAATCAATTTGATACAAAGTTGTCAATCAGAAAAGGTAATATCATGTTAGCAAGAGTAGCTTTTGACATCCTCATATTCATTTTGCAGAATCAACTAGTGTAAGACTAAGAATTTGTGGGTGATGGCTGCCTGAAAGCAGATGTAGTCAATGCACTTGTTCTTGACATGAAACCTAGAGCAACTTTGTGTGAGCTTTTGTGCAGATACACAGCACCAATTTAATGCGAGAGAGAGTGACTGGGGCTTCACATCATTTATGCCATTGCAAGATCTCTACGATCCATCAAGAGGATATCTTGTAAATGACACTCTTGTTGTTGAAGCCAGTGTGAATGTACGAAAAGTTGTCGATTACTGGGCATATGATTCCAAGAAGGAGACAGGTTTTGTTGGTCTGAAAAATCAAGGTGCAACTTGCTACATGAATTCTCTTCTACAGACTCTTTACCATCTCCCATATTTTCGCAAGGTATTTGTTTTGCTCTTTCCTACTTTTTGCTCGTTTCACTGTCTAACTTATGTTCAGGAAATTTTGTTATTAAAGAATCTAAGAATGATATGATCTTTGAGCAGGCAGTCTATCACATGCCAACAACAGAGAATGACGTACCCTCGAACAGCATTCCCCTTGCTCTGCAAAGTCTTTTCTACAAACTCCAGTACAGTGATACAAGCGTGGCAACCAAGGATCTAACAAAATCATTTGGGTGGGATACTTATGACTCGTTTATGCAACATGATGTCCAGGAACTAAACCGGGTTTTGAGCGAGAAGCTGGAAGACAAGATGAAGGTAGATAAGTTTACAAAATACCGTGCAACAAAATTTCTCTTATTTTGAATTGCTCATTTATTCTAAGATTATCTTATGCTTTGTTGTAGGCGACGGCAGTGGAGGGGACCATTCAGCAGCTCTTTGAAGGGCATCATATGAATTATATTGAGTGCATCAATGTGGACTACAAGTCTACTCGCAAAGAATCATTTTATGGTAAACATTTCTGGTGCTAAGATTGAATTTTTAGCTACATTATGGTGAGTTTTGCAAAATTAGTGAGTTCCCTCGTGCAGTAACGTGTAACTGTCTGGGAATCGCGTGATTTCACAGATTTGCAGCTTGATGTAAAGGGATGCAAGGATGTCTATGCATCTTTTGACAAGTATGTGGAAGTTGAGAAGCTTGAAGGTGATAACAAGTATCACGCTGAGCAGTATGGTCTACAGGTCTAACGTTTACTTTATCTTCATGCAAATAACAATAGACTGAGATACACATTTTTTGAATGACTATAGGCTCCGCATGGATGTTATGTTTTCTAAAGGATCATAGAAAGTTATGTTTTTTAATTTTTTTTGTGATGAAAGGTGTTATTTTGGCTGATTTTACTCATGTGAGCTTGTAGGATGCAAGGAAAGGTGTACTTTTTATTGATTTTCCTCCCGTGCTTCAACTTCAGCTGAAGAGATTTGAGTATGATTTCACAAGGGATACCATGGTGAAGGTATTTGCTGATTTCTTCATTATTTCTCATTACACGTTCGGGTTTTCTTACCACATGAATTCCTCTGTATAATCTTGCATTTCTTGGTAGATAAATGACCGATACGAGTTCCCACTCCAACTTGATTTGGATAGAGAGGATGGGAAGTATCTTTCTCCTGATGCTGATAGGAGCGTTCGCAATTTGTATACCCTACACAGGTAAATCATTCTTGGTATTTTCCCTTCACCATGTATGCCTATATACATTATGTGATTGTGAGGGTTTATATCATTAGACAAGTTGGTTCGTTTGACGAATTGATTACTTTGGACTTGTTTTAGTGTTTTGGTGCACAGTGGTGGTGTTCATGGAGGACATTACTACGCTTTCATACGACCCACTCTTTCGGATCAATGGTAGGTATACCTTGAAGTGTATTGTGCATGTACATATCATGATAAAAGGAACTTTGATTAACAAGGGGCTTTATGATATTTAGTGTCAAACGAACATATGATGGAGTTTTGCAATTTTACTATTTTGATGTTTCTTAGGTCGTGACATCGATTAAAATTCGCAATACCATTAATTATTATCTTTTTATTATTGGAACTAAGAAAAAATGTTTCTCTCAAAAGTTCAAAAGCATAATAAGGCATGGAGTTTTTGCCATTCAATGAACTTTTGTCATATGCATTGAGTTGAGTTACGAATATCTTTGCACAAGGACTAATTTCATCAGAGTAATTAACAAACAATTTATTACGTGCCTTTTATTGATCGTATTCACCTTAAGTGGCATCATATCGTGCATTTTTTTTTTCACTTTGACTTGTGCTAGTACACATTTAAGCTGTGAAACAAAGCTTGAAGTTATTTAGCAAAGGTCATTGTGGAATAATTTGATGATTCACTCTTTAGCCACATATATGTGAATCATTTTTGATTGGATGCGTTTCCAAGTTACCATTCAAGAGAGTTGGACACATCAATCGAATGAAATTGATAAAGTAAAAGCTCCAAGGCAACATGATGGCTGTTCATAGGTAGAGAAGCTATAGGTTTTTTAGAGACTGATACAGGTATATTAGATTTGTTTGTTTCTATGGGGAGATTAGCTGAGAAGTAAATGCTGAGACCTTGGTTGAGGTTTGTACAAAAGTAATGGCCTCATTGCCCTTGGCGCATTTGGATAAAGGCATGATCTAAAATCTTTTTTGAGGAATGGGTATGTGATTGCTTGAATAAAATGCTTGTGGTTTGGTATGCTATTCAGTAGTCATTACCTTTCGCCACATTCTTCTGAAACATATTTGTTTTTTTCGGGCCTGGAGGCTGGTTACAGTGACGATATACAATCTCTCATATGTTTGTTCTGTAGGAGGGATAAGGAAAGTCCTGAAAGTAGGACTTCATTTGATCTGCATTGCCTTGTAGTGCTAAAATTTATCATTGCAACTTTGCCTCTGGAGAGTGGGGGTTATGGATCTCTGTTTATGTGAATGTTTTATACACGAGTGTGTATGTCAACTCTTGGGTGTAGCGGGTATGCCATATACTAAACTATCAATTGATGCTACATAAAAAAAGTTTATGATTTGCAGGTGGTAAAATAAGTTAAAGGGCTGCTTCTTGAATTTGCTTTGAATAAAATGATTATTTCTTTGGTATAGATTAGATCTATGAAAATCTGTTCATGTTCTTAAGAAATTGAAAAATGAACACTACTGGTAGATCAGACTCAAGTTCCTTTTTTGTGCAAAATTGTTGTTTCTTCAATCTGGCTCTCTATAGAACTGCTATCTTGCAAGCTACTTCATGGGATACGTGAGGTTTTATGCTTCATTTGAGAAGTGTTGTGGAATAATAGTGCTTGATGTGATGGATAATTTTTGTACTCGTGTCCTCAATACTTGTGTCAGTCTAATAATTTCCCAGGTTGCTTAGCACTGAATGTGAAATTTCAATCTGTAATTCTGGAAAACTTTTGGCTCATGACATCTCTGAAATTCACTTTTGTACTGATTATCTTGATATGTGTAACTGATTCTTCAGGTACAAGTTTGATGATGAGCGCGTTACCAAGGAAGAGACAAAAAGAGCTCTAGAAGAACAGTATGGAGGAGAGGAAGAGGTGCATTTGCTTTACATTAAGCCTTAATAGCTTTTGCCATGCGTAGACCAATTTTGACTTTGATCCAGTTTCCTGTTGTATGGATGGATGTCTTAACCTTGATCCTCTGTTTGACACACAGTTACCGCAAACAAATCCTGGGTTCAACAATCCTCCATTCAAGTTTACAAAATATTCGAATGCTTACATGCTTGTATATATCAGAGAGAGCGACAAGGATAAAATCATATGCAATGTGGATGAAAAGGATATTGCAGAGCATTTGCAGGTACACCAGTCAAATGACGTCTTTTGGTTTAGTTTTTTGAATACCGTTTCTGTAGGTTAATACTCAAGTTTATTTCTTTGCTTTTGCCCAGGTGAGATTGAAAAAGGAACAGGAGGAAAAAGAAAGGAAGAGGAAGGAAAAAGCTGAAGCTCATCTGTACACCATCATCAAGGTGTAATTGACTGCTGATAGTCTTATAGTCTTCAGGCTAAAAGATTCGTCAGTTTAAATATTTGATTGGGATTTTGACAATTTTGGTATTCTAATGTGTGATGACCCACCCTTTGACTAGGTGGCAAGAGACAAGGATTTGGCTACTCAGATTGGCAAGGACATATTTTTTGATCTTGTTGATCATGATAAGGTCCAGAGTTTTCGAATCCAGAAACAGACACTATTTTCTGTGTTCAAGGTGGGAGAAAATTTGATATTGTAGTTGGCTTGTGTTTTTTCAAGATTCTTTGTCAAGATGCTCCATATGACATATTTTCTGAAACTTTACAGGAAGAAGTAGCTAAAGAATGGGGAATCCCAGTTCATTGCCAGCGGTTCTGGCTTTGGGCTAAACGGCAAAATCATACATACCGGCCCAATCGTCCCCTTACTGAACAAGAAGAACTGCAGACTGTATGTAAATGATTTTTTTGTGATTCAAGTTCATGAGCTAACGGTGCATGTGGATTCTGTTTTATCCTTATGACGCCATGTTGATTGACAGTAAGTCTTACATTTTTTCAAAATTCCTGAGTACCAAATCTGTCCATCTTTGTAGGTTGGTCACTTGAAGGAAGCCTCAAACAAAGCTCATAATGCAGAGCTGAAGTTGTTCCTGGAAGTTAATCTCGCTCAAGTATGTCCTTACTGCTACAAGAACAAGTACTGCGAGGGTTGGGAATGACGTTCTGATGTAACTTAGGCTCAAATTATGGCTAGGTGTATAAGTGTGATTGCTGACGTGTCTTGTGATTAAGGTACTTACTACCATGTTTTTAAACCAACTTTGAAGAGCTCCTTAATCCTCTTAAGTATAACATTGAGCATTGAAGTCATCGATCCAAATATAAGGTTCGAATATGAGGTGTCTTGCTATCACTGATTAGGTAGTTAGTACCATGTTTCAAAACGATTTCGAAGAGCTCTACAAATTTCAATCTTCCTAATTTATAACATTGATCTAGCACTTAGCATCGGACTCAATGATCAGGAGACAGGTGCTAATTGATATTCATAGTCTATGCTGTGCAGAGCTATAATTGCAGCCTAAACCCTAACTAGCACTTGTTTTTGCCAACGGGATGAACCTAAAAAAAAACCACGCGTACTAAGATTCTTTGGTTCGATCCTGGAGGAGCAAAATTTTCCCCAATCAAATCAACCAAACTGACCGCCTCTATAAACATTGCTTTTGGTGAACATTCTGAACAACGAAGAGGAGGAAAATTATATTTGACGTAAGTATCAAGTAAGCTTTGGAAAATTAGCCATGTTAGTAGACAACATGTGAGACTTAGGTGAGGACAAAGTTGGAAAGTATTTGTTTGATACATGCTGATTGGAAAATGAGAGTCAGAAGAAAACACAAGAGTGAGCATGAGCTAAGGAGAATATTGAGAACTGAATGTTCTAGAGTACATCACTTTTAGGAAGAATTCTTGAAGTCAGAAGTGATTATACATGGAGAAAGGGAGCAGGCGGTAACAATTTGTAGAATCTAGTAGCTCTGTTGTTATCAATAAAAGTAAGCAAGATAATAAGTTGATGCATCATGAAGGACAACCCTTGTATAAGCTATTTGGTGGACAAAGTACATTGCTAACCTCTGGGTACAACTTGAGTTAGCAGTGTAGACAAAGAAGAATAGGGCAAAAGCCAATCGTGATTAAATGTCTACTTTGACAAGTCAACAAAAGAGCTGCAAGGGGTTGAGAGGACGCTTAATTTCAAATGATATCTGATCTAAGCTCTGGTGGTTTTGCACAAAGTATTTGGCAAGCCTTTTGAAAAAAAGCTTCACAGTGTGTTTTTGCCATGGTCTCAGAATCTAGTTATAACTCTGAGTAAATGTAAGAAGCCTAAGTTTGACGAGTGTCTGAGGTCCAACAAGCCTCGTCTTATTGATGCCACTTGAACTTATCATTGATTTTGTCGAGCTATTATGGACCAATGCATTTGTTAATAGTTATGGAGCAGTCGACAATGACAAACTCAACATACTTAGTGAAGTTTCCCTTTGCTTTGGGATGTTGGAGAGGTTTGCTATCTCGACTTTTCCCTCTATCTGTGATGATGCATGTGACAATCTAGTCTTATCTATTTGTCTAGGATTTATCTCTGTCTCATCTTAGTAGTACATGTATATAAAGAGCAATCTTTCTTAGATTGTGGTATAGTGTTACATTTTGGTTTGCCATAGTTTGAATTGTGAAGCCATACAGAGTAAGAGTCTGACTCAAGTTGGCTTTTGAGATTTATGTGATCGGTCGAAGTTCACGAGAAGTTTAGTCTAGTTGAACAAGGTACTTGCTTAAATTGGCTGGTTGACAACAGTTATGAATATCGTTGAAATTTGGTTGATTGTCAGGATCAAAGACTGGCTTTGAGGCTGACTGAAAGAAACAAGGATGACATTTTATTGTTTTTTAAACTCTATAATCCAGAGAAGGAGGAGCTACGGTAAATACAGTCATGCTTTTTGTCTCTTATCATTGTAAAGATCAACTTGTAATCTCCAGAAAACAAGTATCGCTAGCTTTTCAAACTTATGAAACTACTTACACTGTACATAATTTTGAAAACCTTTTGCTTTACTATGTAGACTTTCGTTGGTAGGTGCCTGAGCTTCACCTCTGGGCCCTTGCAGTGTTGAAGCTTTCTGATGCATGTGCCAGTGACTCTACCTTGTTGATTATCTTTTTTTTGTATCTTTCAATTTCAGATACATTGGTAGGACATTTGTGAAAGCTGGTGGCAGGCCTGTTGATATCTTGGAGAAGTTGAATGAAATGGCTGATTTTGAACTTTCAGAGGAGATTCTTCTTTTTGAGGTTGGTTATCAAATCTTCCTAAAACTATAGACTTGTCCCAAGACTGACATTGATGGAGCTGCATGCTGTTTGTACTTACTTTCTTGACCCCCGTCTTGATCCTAAAGAGTGGATGTCATGAGTATGGTGATAGCACCATTTGCTTCTTAGAGTTATAGCATGGGTTGGGATCTGATGTGCTTATGGTGATATGACTGTCTGTCATTCCAAGTACTAGGAATCAATTCTTTAGAACTGCTTTTAAATTTGTTACTGTTCTCAGAGCTTGGCTAGATCTTTGGCATGATTGGTGACACAATCGATCCAATCATGCTTTCATTAGTACTTCTGAAGCGGGTCATTCAACTGAATGTTTATCTACAGCCTTTCAAAACTTTGGGGATATGTGCTTTTAGATTTATGCAGGTAGGAACCTACTTTGTTTCATATATATTGTTTTCTGACAGTGTCATGTTTGAAAATTTTCAGATTTGTTTTTGCTAGCTGGCTCACATATGTCAATGTCTTCATGGCCTAGTTGACTAGTTCTTCCTTGTACAGGCCAGATTTAGCACTTAAGTCTGATCTCATTATTGTACATTCTCAATGAATTATTTCACAGTATAAAGTCGGACCTCAACACCAAAACCGAATGACGGCAAATTGTCTTCTTGCAACTTGTAGCATATGAAAGTATCTAATTGTTCCTGCAATGTGCTTTTTACTATCAACCATGTGATATAACAACTTATATGAACCCCTGGGCTCTCATTCATATCAAGAAAGTTGTCAGGAGAAGATTTTCTAAAGCCTCGAGCAATCGGTGTACACATATTGATACCTTTTTGCTGGCCACATTGCTGAGTGAGCCTCATACCAGTAAAGAAGCATTCTTAGCATGTGGTCAGTTTCCACAAATCAATAAACTGATGTGTGAAATTTCAGTGCATGTTAAATGGTGGATCCTTTTGAGATAGATCGTATGGGGCTAAATGGGGAATCCATTCAGTTAAATACTGGATATCTCTTTTTATTCTTGGGTTTACTGTGTATTCATCATTGGTCCCTTATGGCCTCAGAGCAACAATATGTTCCATCCTCTTTTGTGATTGGTAGCCTTGTGTGTCCCCTGGATCTTGCCTGCCGGTCAATGGCTCCTATCCTCACATCAAGTATTGAGGCTCGATTCTATTCAGGCACTTAGGGACGTGCAAGGAAAGAAAATTGTTGGCATTGTTTAGTAGCTTGTTAAGGCTCTCCATTTGCAGCGTGTTGGTACCACTTGCTAGCTGGACATTTACAAACAGTCATCCTGATCCGACAAAGCCTTCATATTGAGAATCTATCAAGTATGCCTTTCGAAGAGTCACACCAATCAACTTTGGTTTTCAAGCTCCATTCAGTTATTAAAAAGACCTTATACTGATCTTTGTTTCATTTACTGTTGTAAAACTCAGACAAGATCTTTTGTTCTTTGCAATTTTAGTTACATTGTTGCAAAATCTACAAACAACAGGAAATTGTTGCTGTGTGTCTGGTCAATGCTTCCTATTTGTCCTTCCGGAGGGGAAGATTAACATGCTTGTTATTGTGCTTATACAGAGTTCTGTTACGAAGAAAATCCTATTTATACAGAACTGTTTAGTTATGAAGAAAACTCTAGTTATGGTTGTTGGACATGAAAATCTTGTGAACACAATTGTTTTGCTCTTGAGTACATTGTTGAGTGCATGGACATTATTGTGTTTTCTTATTGTACTCAAGGTTTCTACTGCACTACATATTGAATCATGGTCTGGCATTTTGACATTGCATCAGGAAATAAAGTTCGAACCAAATGTCATGTGTGAACCTATCGACAGGAAGGCAACCTTCAGAGCCAGTCAGGTATTGTATTTCGTTGCTCAGTGTTTTCTTTTTTGCCAAAAGCCGCAGTGTGGTATGCCATGAAATAAGTGGAGATGGGCATTGGGCCCATGTTTTCTTAGCTCTATCAAATGCTTTCCTGCTACAGTGTTTCTGGTAGAAGGTTACGAGCCTAATGTAGAACTGCTGGAGATAGTCTTTTCTAAATACAATGGATTTTCATTTAAGAAGTTTACCTATAAAATAATCCTGTTGGTTCAAATTGGATAAAACCTTCCTGGTGACTCATTTCAATGTTGAGTCTTTTTTTTAGCTTGAAGATGGAGATATTGTGTGCTATCAAAAGGCTCTTACAAAGGAAGACGAAGACAAGTACCGTTACCCAGATGTTCCATCATTTTTGGAGTATGTTCGTGGCAGACAGGTAGAAATTTTTCTCTATTAAAATCTGTTTAGATCATTTTGATTCTTTGTTTTAGGAAGTGGTTGGTTGGAAGTAGATACTGGCTTCTTGAATGTATGAAAGATAATGTATACTTTATCAACACTGCTTTTGGTTTGCATTTAGATTGCTCTACTTTCTAGTCAAAGGTAAGTCTCGAAGATTTCCCATGCTTGTTGTTGATTGTTTTTGAATATTAACAATTTTTAACTTTTTGTATCTTATCATTGTTGTACTCTTTTACCGATGTCAGCCTTCATTTGTCTATAAACTTATGCCTTACCTTCAGTGTTTTTGTTAATTTTGCATTTTCTTTTGCTCCTCTTATGTTGTCCTCTCTTATCTTCACCCGTGGAAAAAAGAAGCAATTGTTTAGTTAACTTCCTAGGAATGCTGCTACTCTTTAAAATGCAGGTTGTGCACTTTCGGCGTCTGGATAAGCCAAAAGAAGATGAATTCTGCTTAGAGCTGTGAGTATGTCAACTTTTGTTTTTAACCTTCCATGAAACCTTAATGCTTAATCCGAAATAAGGGAGGCAGCACTTTTGGAGGGAAATATTCCATCAACTTTCAGGTGCATAAATAATGGGCCTTATGTCCTGAAGAAGCACTCAATCAGCAGAAACGTCTTCTTCCCTCTTAATGTTACTTTTTCTGTTTAGTACTTGTGCATTTGAATAACACTTAATGTCTAAGACTCACTTTTTCTTGAAGGTTAAGAGAGTACGTGTCGTAAGTAATTGCAGTTATATGAAAGTTATTTCATAGTTGTTTAAAAAATGGCTGATGTTTATGATGTTTGGCTGTACACAGGTCTAAGCAACACACATACGATGATGTGGTGGAGAAGGTCGCCCTGCAGTTGGGGCTAGGCGATCCTTCCAAGATCAGATTGACTCCCCATAATTGTTATTCACAGCAACCTAAACCCCAGCCTATCAAATATCGGGGTGTTGAGCGTCTTAGTGATATGCTTGTTCACTATAACCAAGTACTTCCCGTTTAAGGCCTTCATTAAAGTGCTAGTACTGCATGTATTCTCATTGTTTCAAGTTCAGTATGTCACTGACCAAATGTGATTCTGTTCGAGTTGGCTGTTATTTCTTTCTAACGTGATTTTACTGTAGGAATATGTTTCTTACTGAGATTTTTTGTTGTTTGTTGACGACTAAGAATTTTTCTGATGAAAAGTGTTACGCCTTTTTGATTTAAACAGATGTCTGATATTCTATATTTTGAAACTCTGGATCTTCCACTCCCAGAGTTGCAAGGATTAAAAACTCTGAAAGTTGCTTTTCACAATGCTAGAACAGAAGAGGTCCGTGTCTTTCAAATTATTTTTTACTGCAATCAGCATCAATGAGTTAAAGATCCAAATGTTGATTTTCAATCAAACAATGACCTGTAACATATGCTCAATGTTTTGCTTTTGGTACTGAAAAGATGCAACCTATTGCAGGTGTCCGTACACAATATCAGGCTGCCAAAGCAGAGCACTGTTGGAGATGTAATCAATGAACTCAAAGGCAAGGTAACTCGTCTGCAAAGACTGCTATTTCTGTTATTGACTTGTAGGGCATTGTTTTTGCTATCATAGAGTATATTTTCGGGCTACTGTACAGCCCTTGTCCTTACAAAAATAGTGCCAGCATTGAGAGTCATTGCTGGATGACAGACATTGGAAGATTTCCCAAGTTGTTGAACTACAACTTCTTGTGAGTGTCCATGCCCTTTGCAAACTTTTCCTTTCTCACCAACTTATTGGCATCTTTGTTCTCTTTTGAGCATTGCGACATCCAGTACGTCTAGTCTGGATGCCAGGCTACTCGTTCAATCATTTATCAATCCCTTCTTTTTCATGTTTTGTTTTCTTGTTCTTTCTGATTCAAAACATCACGTTTCAAATGCCTTCACAATTTCATGGTACATGGCCCCTTCTGGTATCTGAACTCTTTCAGATCCTCTATGGTCTTGGCCTTTTCAATGCCTGATGCTGTTTATGCGTGAGCTTCCTCATTTGGTCTAGTAGGAAGCACTGCACTCTACATTTGGTTTTTCGGTCCGGTCTGGTGTTATCCCTGTTGATTAAATAAAAGCCTTGTTTGTCGTAGTTGAGTCTTCTCTTGATTTTCTTCTTGGAACATTGTATGACGTTTTTACTGGACTTCCTTCAGAAATTCTTTTCCTCACCATTATGGACCTTCATCATGGACCTCATACATCTTTTATTACAAAATCACCGCTCAATTTCCAGTTATCCTTTTATCCTGACTGGTCAAACCTCTTTTTCACACCTTAGTGTTTTTGTAGACCATTTGAGGTAGAAAATGCCATGACATTCAAGCCATTCAATCAAAATCATGAAGTGCCATGACATGCAAGACTTCTGGTTGTGCCATTTTTGCCTTCTATTTACCTCATCACTATAAATCAGCTGAATTGCGAGTTTATCAAACAATTGCCTTGCGTTGCATAATTTCGACAGGTGTTGTGTACCCTTGAAATACAATTATGAAGTCATGATCAGACATACTGATGAATAACATATTTCAAGCTTCATGACCTTCGTTAGTAGGAGATTTTATTCCTTTTTCTTTGTGAAGCTGTGGTCTATGATGTGGGGCAAGCTACTTATGCACATTCCATATGCATTGTGCAAGGTGATCCTTTAATTTGATTGTGGGGTGGGGGAGAGATTAGTTGGAGAAATTTAAACAGTACTGCTGCTGGCATCTACAATCAAGTATTATGAATGGTACTGATATTTGATGGATATTTTCCTAGGTGGAGCTGTCAAGTCCAAAAGCAGAGCTACGGATACTAGAGGTGTTTTACCACAAAATTTATAAGGTGAGTAATTCATAGTATTTGGCATATATCCAATTGTTCTGTTGCAGCAAATTAAGTGCACTTAAGGAAATGGTCCTCTATTTGATCAATTTTTCTTAAAACAGTCTTAACTGACATTGAAACCCTGCAGATATTTCCCTTAAGTGAAAAGATTGAGAATATAAATGACCAGTATTGGACTTTGAGAGCTGAAGAGGTACTATTGCACCCAAGGTGTTTCGGATATTAATTATTTCTATGAAATGTTTTATGTAAATTCAAATCTAAGGTAAGTGACAGGTGCAGATCCCTAGCTGCTTTATCAGGATTGTTAATTTAGCAGTCAAGCAATAAGCTTTTTCATACTGCTTGTCTACTTTTTATATTCATTGGCTGTATGTAGTCTTTTGCCCTAAACTGGGCTACATCTGTTTTTGTAGATTCCTGAAGAAGAAAAGAACTTGGGACCTCAGGATCGGTTAATACATGTGTATCATTTCAATCGTGATGCTTCTCAAACAAATATGGTGAGCGGTCTATATAAAACTGGATAGAAGTCTCAAGTCTTTTGCATTAGATGCTGGATCCCAGGATGAGGATGAATCATGAAGAGGAGAGTGATGATGATTAGCGAACACTGGCACCAGAGTTCCTGAGGAGGCCTACCAGGGTATTGTAGAATTTAGTATGTATTAGTATCTGTGTAGCCTCGAACCTTAGAAACCTGTTCTGACCCTTTTGGGCCGGAACGTACTGTACGTTCCGTACAGTACGTTCCAGAATGTACGGGTTTTATAATAATAATTAAAAGAAAACAGGTATTAAAGCCTGAAACAGATATTAAAACAGAGCGTATGTTTGTGATCGTCCAATATTGAGAATCTGATGAATTGACCAAAAAGCCTGAAAGGAAGAGTCAGAAACAGAAGAGAACGCACTCAATCCTTCCTACAATACTGATTTGTATGGATCCTATCTCATGGTGGTGCAACTGGCTGCTCCTCCACAGACCATTCATGGTTTTGCAGACACTGGCAGCGATCTGGTTTGGGCACGATGCAAAGCCACAATGGAACTGGAGGACCTGTGCCTCCCTCATACAAGCCCATTCCTTCTCTATCTTCACAATGCAGAGTGCTTGGCCGCGATGCCCATTGCAGTAAGACCAGATGTGGATTTCAATATGGCTACATCAATTGCTCTACTTTGGCAGGAGACTTTTCATCCGACACTCTCACAATGACAGGAACAGATGGAAAAGCCTCAAAAGTTCACCAATTTTTAGAATAGGAGGCTTGTTTTTTGCTGTAATCACGTGTTAAAAAAATGCGTATTTAAAGTTTTTTTTTTGGTCAAGGTGTGGAACGGAATGCGTTCTGGAATGCGCTCCGTTCTCGAACGGGCAGCGATGCATCGAACCTAGGGACTCGAGAGTTACTGTAGATCAGAGTTCCTAGGAACTGAACGGAACCGTTCCTAGGTGCAGTTCCGTACCGTTCCTAAACCACCAAAGGAACGGTTCCTTAGGTAGAGTTTTTGTAGAAAAACAGATTTTGATCGTTCCTATTTTGATGGAACTGCCAGAACGATTACCAGAACTGTCAGAACGATTTCCAGAACTTTTGAAACGACTTCTGCCAGACCTGGTAGCCAGAGTGATCTGCTAGGAACAATTTGCCAGAACGATCTGCTCAGGTTCCTAAAACCGTTCGTAAATTTCCAGAACTTTAAGAACGATCTGCCACGAACAATTTGCCAGAAACTTAGGAACGATCTGTTAGCAACAATTGCCAGAAATTTAAGATCAGTTTCTAAAATCAATTTTTAGGAACTGAACGGACGTTTCTAAGGAACGGTACTGTACCCGTTCCTAAGGAAAATCCTTAGGAATGGGTATCATTGCTGTAGATACCGCACAATAGGTTAAGATTTAGAGCTATTTACTATCGATTTACAAGTACCATAAGATATGTAACATATCATCTGTGTATTGCTTTTATGGCCAGAATTGTTTTTGGGCTTGATTTAGAGAGAGTATTCTAGAATTTCTAACATCGTTTCCTGGTCATTGCAATGCTGTAGGTGCAAAATTTTGGGGAACCATTTTTCTTACTTGTGTCTGAAGATGAAACTCTGGCCAAAGTGAAACTTCGAATTCAGAAGAAGTTGCAAGTGCCCGATGAAGAATTCATAAAGGTCTGACCATTTCATTGATATTATCGTTAGTGGATCAATGGTGGCTGGATATATCTCTTAAGTGAGGATGGGCCACAAGTGCTCCAAAAAACTTGCTTCTGAATTGAACGATAGAGTGATTCATGTTTTATTATTTTCTCTTTGACTTCAGAAAAAGCATGCTTAAATCCATTTCGTACAAATAGGACAGTGTGATAGCATTGTGGATCAGTCTGAGGGCAAAGTGCACCTTTGAAGTTCATTGCTTGCAAAGCTAATGTTCAACATATGATTTTCTGCAGTGGAAATTTGCATTTCTTTCTTTAGGGAGGCCTGAGTATCTTCAAGATACCGATCTAGTTGCTATTCGTTTTCAGGTTTGTTTTCTGCAACCCATCAATTTACTTGTTTGAAAGCGAACTCTGTAGAGGAATTTAGGCTTTGGTGACGAGTGTTTTCATGCTACAGAAAAGAGACACGTATGGTGCATGGGAGCATTATCTTGGATTAGAACATGCCGATACTGCCCCTAAGAGAGTACATCAACTAAGCCAGGTCTGTTGTCTCTGTTATATTTCCTTCTGATCATATCAAATTTGACAGTGGGTTGTTGAGAGATTTCTAGCTTTTAGATTCATTATGGTTGTGCTCTTTTTTCCCTGGTCCTGTCACGCATTGTGTTGTGGGATTTTTGCCAAGTAGCGTGTAGATGTTTGTCAATTACAAGGATCACACAAAGTATTTTTTATTCTACACGTGTTTTAATTACAGGCTTTATGCTACTTCCTTTGCTTACATCCACGCACAAGTTGGGAGGAGCAAGTTTGCTGATAAATGTATTGTTTTTGACAGAATCGCCACACGTTTGAGAAACCCGTGAAGATATATAATTGATTTAAGTTTCTGGGGTTTTATCCTTACGGAAGTTCAGTAACCTATCTGCAAGGCAGGTTGGTTTGGTAATTTTTGTGTGCATAGTGATTGCCCACCTTCATATGTTTTTGAAATTGGCTTCCAGGCTGTGCTCTAGACCAAGACTGGAAGGCCAAAGGCTTTGCTCGATGTTGACACTGCCATGCCAATGATGTTATACACATTTCACTTTAGGTTCTCTCAAATCTAGTTACGAAATATCACATGGTACCTTTGTACTCCAGTTTACCTTGTTCATTTACTTCAATTGACCCCATTGGTCAAGTTTTATTCCTTTATGGATGTTAGTGTTGGGTTCCATAGCCTCCTTCCAACCGTGAACTAGGTACAGGCATTGATGGAGGAAACATTGCATATAAACTTTTTTTCTGCTGGCGACCTTCAGTTGGTGCTGCTGGAAAGGGTGCCGTAATCAGATAAGGCCCTTATTTTGTTCTTCTCTTCAGTGGAGGTGCGGACGGTTACTATGATTGTGCCCGGTGCGTGTGCACGTGAATATAAGTCATCCATTGTAAATTTTGAGCTACCGCAACCTCTTGGGTTCGCAATTTGACTATGAGATCAACAGTTGCTTAAAGTGAGTTTTGGAGGCTTGCATAATTTGTTGTATTTACTGGCCTGTAATATGAAATTTTGAGTGTATGCCATTCACCAGAGGAGACTGATGAAATCAACGTATTGTGGCAATTGACAGTGAAAGTTTGATATGGAAACAATTCTTTCCTCTCTCCATTCTGAGTCGTTATTGCAGGCATGTAAATTTTGATGGAATGTTTGATGGCTTGTGGTGTTACATATGAAGGTTTGTGCTTTCAATATTTTCTCTTTTTTTATATCGTATGCGAAAAGACTTTTTGATTAGAAGGGTGATGAAATTCCTCGTGGCCCATAGGAAATTTGCAGCTATAATCAATCATTCAGGACAAATGCCCAGTCCTTATGTAGTTATTTCTTTGAGATCAAATTAAAGGTTCCCTGTAAAAGCTGTCTTACCATGATTCGTCGATGGAACGCTTGAATCGGAAAGAATTGGACCCACAAAAAGAAAAAAGAAACAATGGTTCTTTGATTGTGACATCAATGATTCTTTGTTTTGGCTTTTCAATGTTCTGATTTGTATTCAGATGTTTACCTGGTACTGTGTGGATGTTTGATGATGGATCATAAAAGTTGAGCATGGAATCTAGTTTGTGAAGTTTGAAATGAGTCCTTTCAACATTGTCATCTACATTTGCGATTTTGTGAACCCTGAGTTCTAATTTGGTTATAGACTTCAGCTTTCTACCAGCAACTGAACTTTGAAATGGATGTGTTCAGTAGCAACCTAACATCAATAAGAATTCAGAAGCACTGTAAACATTATACATATTATATTAGATTTTTTTTTTTCCGATCATTTCCTGGTTATTTCAGGTGGGACCCAGCTCAAAACCATGATTCATGCCGATTCTAAAAAGGTCAAAAGCGGGTAGAAACACTAATATATCATGTAATAGATAAGCACACTTTTCTGGCTAGTAAAAGTATATTGTACTTGTATCTTGTGCATTAAGAATACTGTGGTGTTGCTTGTGCAATTCAATGTTGTGGCTATGAAAATCCTAATGTCAGCATGTTTGAGCATGACTCAGAATTCCAACACGGTGGCATAGCATGCAAGAATATGCTAATCAATTTTCTAGATGTACGAGTGCAAATATGCATATTGCTTAGTTTTGCATTTAAACACTCAAATTTATAAGATTGCAAGAAAATATTTCAAAGTTTGTGTATTACTCTTTCAATTTACTTACTTCCACTCATAATTATGTGGCATCACTAGCAAACAATATCAAAGGAGGAACATTTGTTTTTATTCCCCAGAATTTTCAACTCATAGACATGCATTTTGACCTCTCAAGGCATTTTGTAATTATCCATCTAAAACTAGTGAACATCTTTTTATTCACTATCAATTTATGCTTTACATCTAGAACTTTCGCAATTACATTCCACATTTGCTTGGAGAATTCAATAGTTACACTTGTAATCAAGACTAGCGTACAATACATGTATTGGTCCATAGATTTAAATAGATTTAATTTTGGTGATTTAGGAAATCATCACAATAGACTTGTTCGATTCATAGACAAATTTTGTGGATGCATCATGGAAGTGTATTCCTTGCCAGAGAAGATAGGATAAATAGGACAAACAAGATTCTAGCACTCGGAAAGAGGCATGGATACTTGTATAAATTAAGTCATTGCTATTTTGCTACCAATCAACTCTGAATACTATTGTTCATATCAATAAAAGTTTACTTTGGCATTATAGACGTGGTCATTTGAATTATGCTTTTGTATCAAACATGTTTAAATTGTCCATTATGCTTGATCTCGACTATCTAGATAGGAAAAAAAAATTACACGTCTGCCAAGATTGTATTGTCGAGAAGTAGGCTAGAAAACCTTTTAGATCAAGTCATCAGCATGTTGATAAAGAACTATTATATTGTACATACAGAAATATGTGGCCTAATGTAGAAATTAAAAGATGCCAAGTATTTCATTACTTTTATTGATGAATACTCCAGAAGAACAACAATACTATATTTTATCAATCACAAATAAGAGGCATTCAACCTCTTCAAGGTGGTCAAGGAGTGTGTAGAGAAAGCGACTGGTAAGAAGATCAAAGCTCTGAGGTCAGATAACGGTGGAGAGTATATCTTGATCAAATTCAAGGAATACTGCCTTAGCCAAGGCATTGAACAACACTTCATCATCACTCCTTATTCACCTTAGTCGAATGGGCTAGTCGAGAGGAAGAATCATACCCTAGTCGAATCAGCCAAGTGCATGCTTGAATCACTACCCAAACATCCAAACGCTTTTAAAAATTTGGATTAAAGCTGTCTCCACTGCAGCGTACATCTAGAACATGTGTTTGACCAAGGCCCTCTAAGGTAAAACACCTTATGAAGTTTGGATAGGATCCAAACCATCAGTGAAGAACATTTCAGTATTCAATTGTATCACCTATGCACACATCCCGAAAGAGACAAGAAAGAAATTGGATTTCCAAAGTCTCAAATCCCATCCTTATCAGTGATATTTCTTTCGAGAACACCTGCAAGATTACGACCTCGATACCCAATAGATTTTTTTTTAGTAGGGATATTGTTTTTATGGAGGATTAGATCATCAATTGCAAAGACAAGGGTAAAGTTCCATGCGAGCCATTGACAACTCCTGCCATCGACACGACAATTTGAGCCTTCGAATTGAACGTGTTGACAGTTGAACAACTATTCAACAAAAAATTCGAATAAGACGTTGCTACTACTCATGAGCAATAAAACCAAGGACTAGATCATCACTTGACGTCACCTCCACAAAGATCGACTAGTGTGCACACATAGCCCATAAGGTACATTCATGAGTCTGAATATTATTTAATTCAAGAATTGACTACAATTCAAGAGGCACTCAACAAACCAAACTCAAATCTCTGGAGAGAGACGATGGACAAAGAGTATGTCCCTCTGATCAAGAACCAGACATGGTCACTTGTCGAATTACTTGCCAACAACAATCTTATTGCAAATGGTTCTTTAAGATCAAGTACAAAGCTAACAGGAGTATCTCGAAGGAAGGCCCGACAAGTGGCGCAAGGATTCTCTCAGATCTTAAATGTTGACTTCAACGAGACTTTCAATCTGGTAGTCAAGCATTCGTCGATCCGAACACTCCTATCATATGCTGTAGCAGTCGATCTTGAAGTACATCAACTTTATGTACAAACAACCTATCTGAAAAGAATTATCAAAGAGGATATCTACATATGGTGCAGCCCAAGAGATACATTATCAACAATAAGAAAGATCATGTATGCAAACTCCATAAGGCACTTTATGGATTGAAGCAATCAACAAGGGCTTGGCTTTAGAGGATCAACACATTCCTCATCCATCAAAATTACAGACCAAGCATTGCTGATTCGAATGTTAATTCAAGTCTGTGCAACATCCCTTTATGATTATCACCTTATATGTTGATAACACACTTCTTTTTAGCAATAGTGTCGACCTAGTACATGATGCTAAAAGATGATGTTTTCTGAATTCGATATGATAGATGTGGGCAAAGCTCACTACTATCTAGAAATTCAAATTCACAGAGAGCGGAGATGACTAATTTACATAACTCAACAAAGGTATTTTCATAATACCCTTATCAGATGCAATCTGATTGATTGCAAAAAAGCTCACTCACCAATGGATCCATGCTTGTGTTTGTTGAAGGACCAATGCTCTCAGACAAAGCAAGAAAATAAGTGAATGAGGAAGTATCCTTATCAATCGATATTGGATCTCTCATGTATCCAAAGGTTTGTACTAGAACTGATTTTTTTTTTTTTTGCAATTAGCTTACTAAGCCAATTCATGACATGATCCATTGGAAGGCTCTAATTCGAGTCATGAGATATATTCGAGCTACAACGGACCTGTGCATCTACTATGGAGAAGTCAACGATGACAATCTCCACCAACTCAGAGGATATATAGATGCAAGCTGGAGAGGAGATGTAGATACTCGTATCTCCACATCTGGATTTATATTCTTCTTTAACGACAATCCTATCTCCTGGAACAACTGTAAGCAAATCTCTACTGTTTTCTCTTCAACAATAGCGGAGTATATTGCCGCTTCACAAGCTATTCAAAAAACAGTCTGGTTGAGAAATTTATTGTCAAACACTAGTCAATACAATTATTACTAAAGACTAAATCAGACCTTTCTAAAATGCTTGATATGTCAGATCTTAGATCAGTTTACTATTTGCTAGGCATTAAAATTTCAAGAGATAGACTTAAAATTTGATTTATTTAAGCCAGGGAAGGTACCTAGGAAATATACTTCAAAAATACAAAATATATGACTGTAAATTCATTGATTCTCTACTGGATTTTGGAATTAAACTCTCAAAGGACGTGTCCCAAAGACAAGTCTGAAGAATTGGATATGACAATGTACCCATATCATTCCTTAATTGGTTCACTGATGTATGCAATGATATGCACAAGACCAGGCTTGGCATACAATGTAAGCACATTTGGTCTGTTTACGTTTGATCTAGGTATGCAACATTGAAGGCTCTGAAAAGAATCATGAAGTATATAAAGCAACAAAAATCTAGCATTATGCTATGATGGTATTGTTTATGCACAAACAACTCTCTATGGATACAATGGCTCTGATTGGGCAGCGAGGAGGTGATCTAGATTCCAGAAAATCAACTTTTGGATAATGCTTCTATATTGTAGAAGGACCCCAATTTCTTAGAATAATAGAAAGCAGAGAGCAGAAATCCATCTCATTGTCTTCAATAGAGACAAAGTATATTGGATTTTTCTGATGATTTTTCATGAACGCATCATGATCCACTTCTTGAGTGGGGTGAGATGCATCTTCAGTTGCATTTGCTTCTTGATTCGATTGCCCTTTGCTATTGTTCTTGGCCTTTAGCATCCGACAATCTTGGATCTTATGGTTGGTTCGTTTGTAGTATATGCAGAGCAACTTCTTCTTAGTTGGTGGATTCGACTGCTCTTGACTTAGTGTCGGCTTTTGATTCCTCTTCTGTTGTTTCAAGCCATTCTTCTACTGCTTGTTCGAGCTCTTGTTTGTGTAGAGGGCGTGAAAGTCATGTGTTCAGGGATACTCTAGGCTTCTTTCTAGGTATGACTTCAAAAACATGGATGATTTGTGTGTTTGATATGTTGATGATGAACAACATGAAGGCCTTGCCATCCTTTAGCTTTTAGTAGAAGATTGCAGTCTGCACCAGTGACAGCATCATAAAATTCCTTAGCCATTAGCATTGTTTTCATCTTAGATTTCTACATGTGATAATTGGATCCATCGAGCTTGTCCAAGATGGGACCAGCCTTGCTTTGAAAATCCATGTGGAAAGTAGTCTAAGTGATAGTGATGACTATCAGTGACTTAAGAAAGAAAATCAAATGCTATTTACACACAGACCAAAAAACAATTATCCTATTAGTTGTTAGCATCAAGTCCTATGGAAAGCTTATGAGCTATAAAGATAGCTCTAATGCCATATTTGGCTGTAATACCATGCTGGAAATCAGGATGATGGAGTGGACGATTCCTTGGTACATGCACTATGTGTATCAAATTAGATCAGAGTGGTGAGTTGAGGGACTTGATTGATCCTACTTGATCCTAATTCCGAAGTCATTAGAATCAATGCTATCGATTATAGTCTTGCGACTGATAGTGTAGAAATAAGATAGACAATCCATACAAAACAATAAGAGATATACGACAGAATGATAAAAAAAGCATTACATACATACTAACACTAATGTGATCACACTCAAATATTCGATTTAGAAAGAGTTTAAAAATACAAGCTAGTAGATGGTAGAGCACAAAACAATTGTGGACAAAACCGCAAGCATGAAAGCATCTACCAAATCTGTTTATGAATGAATAATACAATTAGCATTATCAACTTCATCATCCTATCTATAATGTACATTTGTGTAGATATGTACAGAAGGGCATAGAGACGTTGAGCTGTCCGATGTAGATCTTGGCTGAGCTAGTGAATGTCATCGTCCAAGTGGTTGGCAGACATGGATGTCATTGTGCTAGTAGGTGGCAGTTGTGGCAGTCGGAAATGGTGATGTAGCTGCAGTCATTGTCAAGGCAGTTGCATAGTAGTGGAAGTGGTTAGTATAGGTGACTAGCTTCATATTGAGTGGTGCCACATCAGTAGTCAAACTCGACAATTAGTCGATTAAAGTCGATTCAAGTTGAGGTCCAATACAGCGAGGAGTTTAACTCTTTTGAGTTCGACATTTTGACTCGATAGTTTGAATGTCGCGTAGATACCTATCTTAGAATCCCGTGTATTTCTGTAGACTATGCGACAATAAGAATAAATATGTAGCAACACTCATGAAGTGTGCCTGCCAATGGTGTGTGTGTGTGCGCGCAAAGAGAGAGAGAGAGAGAGAGAGAGAGAGAGAGAGAGAGAGAGAGAGAGAGAGAGAGAGAGAGAGAGAGAGAGAGAGAGAGAGAGAGAGAGAGAGAGAGAGAGAGAGAGAGAGAGAGAGAGAGAGAGAGAGAGAGAGAGAGAGAGAGAGAGAGAGAGAGAGAGAGAGAGAGAGAGAGAGAGAGAGAGAGAGAGAGAAGACATAACATATGTGTGACAGTAGGCTATAGGAATGTATAAAAACTCTCTCTAAAATAGTTTTAATTATATAGATGAATGGATCGAGATTAACATGAAATTTAGGAGAGTAGAGGAGTAAATCCAACAATGTTGACCTTTGATCACTCAAAATCGAGCTCTTCCTCTTGCAAGTATTTTTCTTTTAAAGACTATCCCTAAATTTGAGACTGTCTACAACCAACAAATAAACATATAAACTGTTGAAATATGTAATATCCTATTACATGCATTTTTTTTGGCAAAATTATATAATTATGATGCAAATACACAATCAACCCATTTAGATGACGAAGACAATCATTTGATAAAGAAGAAATATCTAATGGATGCAGCAAATTTAATACTATTTACATTGGAAGTCCAACGACATATCGAATGATCAACAACATACTGAAAGGCAAACGACATGTTGGATTATGAACCTTTAACTATGTGAATTTAAAATGTGGACCTTTCAACAAAGGAAAAATATGGAACGACACACCTTAAGGAGAAGGCCAATCTTAAAAAGAATATTGTTGATGATGCAGACTAACCTTCTGGCTAATAAATGAAAATATCTCCTTGTATATATCCATGAAGGAATGCTGTCTGGACGTCCATCTGATGGATGTCCAGATCCTCTGTAGCAACTATAGCCAGCAAGGTTCGAATAGATTGATGCTTTACCACTGGATTGAAGGTGTTAGTGTAATCTATTCCACAAACTTGCTCGTATCCTTTAACCACCAATCGAGCTTTCCATTTTTTATCCATCTGACTTAAGCTTTAGTTTGAAGATTCACTTAGTGTCGATTGGTTTTATACCTCCAGGAGGATTAACAAGACTCCAAGTCTTGTTCTTCATTAATGAATGGTACTCAGCATCCATGGCGGCTTTCCATTTGTCTACATCTGACATTGACATTGCTTCTGCAACGAAGGCAGGCTCATTATGACTGATGGACACTTGAGGGACAAAACAATCAGGGTGCTATCATTGTCATGTAGATCTTCGAACTACAAGGTCCTGAGCTGATGTCTCTCCTGAATAATGACAGGGATGTCTTCAACTTGTGGTTGAATAGTTGTAGGTCCAGCCCTATCGATGGTAAATGGAGTTGTTGGAACAAACTTTTGCATGTTATATTGGATAGCCAATAAAAATATACTTACAGTTGACTGGGTCTAGCTTCTTCCTTAGATCAAATGATATTTGTGCATAGCAGAGACATCCAAATACACGTAGGTGTTTCAGACTTGGTTTGTAGCCGTAGTAGGCTTCAAACAGAGATTTGTCATCAACTTCCTTCATGCTAAAATAATTTTGCAGATACCAGGCTGTAGAAATTGCTTCAGCCCAAAATTTCTTGAGTAACTGAGTGCTGGACATCATGGATCGTGTAGCTTCCAACAATGTTCGATTCTTTCTTTCAGCTACACCATTCTGTTGTGGAGTGTAGCTGGCAGTGAACTGATGGTGCACGACACATGAAGATAAGTAGTCCGCATTTCATCAGACATGTACTCTCCCCTTGAATTAGACCGTAGGGTCTTGATCTTTTGACCAGTTTGAGTCTCAGCAAACTATTTGAAATCTCTGAAACATTTGAATTCTTCAAACTTGTTCTTTATGAACATAATTCTGGTGAATCTGGAGAGGTCATCAATAGAAGTGATGAGATAGAAAGCCTGACACCAAAGGGGGCACGCTCATAGGACCACATAAATCACTATGGATCAATCCAAGAATGGACTTAGCTCTTTTGGTTTGTCATTTTGGAAATCTTGTTCTAGGTTGTTTTCCTAGTAAGCACATTAAAATCTGTAGGCAGTCTGATTTCTGCTGGAGACACCATTAATACTCATATCCTTGACCATATTATTATGATGCATATACAAGATACACCTCATGTTCAAATGACCTAATCTTTGATGCCAAACATGAGCATAAGAGTTACTCACAAAAAGTGCATAATCATGACTCCAGATATATAAATTTTTTTCTCTGTGCGCAGAGAGGACTTCTTTTGAATTCCTACATCAAGAATGGTACATCGACTAGTAGTAAACAAAGCTCTATAGCCTTGATCAGTGATCTGGCTTACGTAGAGTACATTGTCTAACTGTCTAAGAATTGTAGTCGAATGGAGCCTTGGCCTTCGACTTTGTGTGAGCTTGAGTCTCCAAAGGAAATGTACTTTGATTCAATTACTATGAGATTTGAGAATAGGTTCTTACATAGAGTCATGTGTTGTAAAGCACCTGAATTGAGATTCCGGACATAGGCATCTTTACTTGGTTGAACTTGTACCATCAGCGCCTTTTCTTCTTCTTGAAAATTTTTAAAAGAGTCAAAACTGACAAAATTTTACAGAAAATTTAATCCCAATTAATCCTAAAAGTGATGGAGGATGCACAAATCAAAGGTCTAGATCCAAACTATGAGCTAGAATCAAGTCTAGTTACTAAATCTATTTGTCAATAAAGGCTTAAATAGTGTTTGTACTATTTTTGGCAAGTAGATAAGTGGATGAGGTCAGATTTGGACCCAATCTAATTGGCTAATTTTGGTACATTGCATCTAGACTAGTTTTTCTAGGTTTTTTATAAAGTATCTAGAAGTTTTTAGTTTAGGTCAAGTTTGGGGCAAGTGGAGAAATGACTTTTTGGAAGCTATAAATAGTTGTACCTACATGGAGAAATAATCATCGAAGTTTCTTTCTTTGTGGAGAATTCATCTCTTGTGTTTCTATGTCCATCTCATGTGTTTCAGAACTCTTGATATCTCGAGTTTCTATGTGTAGAATGTTGATTGTATGGTTGATCTAGCTTCCACAATTGTGAAATACTGTATTGTACTGCTTCTATATGGACAAGGATAGTACTACGTCATATTTAAGTGTTTATGATCAGATCTTTGTGAAGTAATGATTTATATTTTCTAGCTATTTCTAGATGTGCAACCAAATTTTGTTATAGTTAATCTTACTCCTACTCATCCTAATTGCCCTCAATATTCACTTAAGTAAATCACTATCTCAAAACAGTCTGTAGAAATGAACTATTTGTCGCACAAATCACATTTTACTTGCAATATTCAAAAGTTGACAACGTCTTCTACTTAACATTTCAAGCATTCTGAGCACAATAAGCTTTTGCAACAAAAGTGTTCTACTCAACATTCCGACCATTTGAGGAATGCGACATTTTTTCAAAGAATGCAAAAAATGCAATCCATACACAAACAAAGAGATCATACGACCCAAACTGGTTTTTCATTGTATCTGACTCCTTAAAGTTAGAGATCAACTATAGCAATTGTATTTGTTTCTATAAATAGAATCATGCGCACATCAGCGTAATTATCTTGATATCTGATAGTTATTATGCAACTCTATATTTTTACTCGCAATTCCTGACAAGCAAAAAATGCGACACTGCATTTTTACTTGTGATTTTTGACAGTGTTGCTTTGAGAGAAAATTGATTGTAGCCAAAAGGTGACAGTGTCGCGTTTTATAGTGAGAGAAAATTCTTAACACAGTTGTCAAACTCCGTGTATTTCTGTAGACTGTGTAAAAACACTTGTAATTCTGCAGACGGTGTAAAACACGGGAGAATCCGTAGAACAGTTGGATGAAGATTAAAAACTGATTAGTCAATTAGTAGGAAGGAGAATAATCCAACAAGAAGTGGTATAATCTTGACAATCCTCATCAGAAGATCAAGCAATGCTAGCCAAAGGAAAACAAAAATTCAAGACTTTTTCTAAAGAAATCTAATGTCGATGATGATAATCAGGGATTTTCATTAGGCAAGTAGAAGAAGGGCAAGAGTTTTTATTGCCGAAATCTTGGACATTGGGCTAGAGATGGTCACAAGAAGAAGGCCCATATCAAGAGGGGAAAAGTAAAACAATTGACTAATCTTGATGAAGGACAACTTGATAGCAACAATGAAGATCAAAGAATGAGTCCATTTGCTACAACATTGGCATCACAATGTCTTTTTTGATAACATGAATTGGTTCATGGATTTACGAGCGACATGACATATGATGTGCAACAAATCTTGGTTTAAGAAGATGGAGCTAACCATTCATGGAGATTTGCTCAAGCGAATGGTTGTGAGTGCCAAATTCATAGAATTGGCAAAGTACTTATTTCACTTCTTGACGAGCAGGTGAAGGTAATTAAAAACATCTTGTACATTCTTCGCCTACAAGAAAATCTTTTATTTTTTCTTACAATGATGGACCATAAGTTAGTGGTAGAATTCAACAATAAGAAATGCTAGATCAGGGATGTTGCGTGGCCCGGGCTGTCCAAGAAGGGGCTGGTGCCCCACTCTGGGGTGCTAGCGAGGGTGGGGGCGTGCGCGCACTAGCGTGCCCCCTTATATAAAAAAATAGAAAAAAGAAGAAAGGGGGGGGGGGGGGGGGGGGGTTGCAGCTGGCCCCAGACAAGGCCCGCATCCCGAATGGGGCAGTTACCTCCAAGTGCCCCCCACCCCCCCCCCCCCCCCCCCCCCCCCCCCCCCCTCCCCCCCCCCCTTGCCCCCCGCATTTGTTTTTTTAATTAAGCTTGTTATCTTGTTATTTAACACCACCACTCCCCCTCCTATGTGATCAAGAATTTATTTAGTATGGATTTTTCTCAACTTACGATGTTGATTATAAAAAAATTTGCCCCATGCTTCTCTTTAATTTTGAATTTTTCCAATGTATTCTCTCGCACTCTTTATTCTACCTTTTTCTCACATTTATAATTCATAAAAAATTAGCTTTAGTTTATTTGGGTGCCCGAGTTGTAAACTCGGGCAACCTATGTGGCAATTCTTAAAGGGTCTTTTTAACATTAGTAACTCCTCTAATGTCAGATGCATTTGGATGTTTCAAAAACTTCTAAGCATTGGTGGATAATCAATCGGGTAGCAAGATCAAGGTGCTCGTATCTGATTTTGATGATGAGTATCAATCCACAACTTTTATTGATTTTCGCACGAAGCATGAAAATCAAGCAACAATTTTCACAAAATAGGATAGCCACACTCTCTAAACTATCCTCATAGAGAAACATGCATCTGAACTAGAAAACCTAAACGCAATTATGGGATTCTAGGCCCATCGAGCCAGAAATTGGTCAATTCAGTGAGAAACAGTCAAAACCTCAGACGGGAGGTGTCCACAAGTTCGTGGGCTCAACACGAACCCACTGGACCATTTGCAACTCAATTTTGACGTCGTTTGAAATGATCTTTTTGCTGGGGGGAATGCCACTAAGTGGACTACTTTCCAACAACCTTTTTGTCGAGGGGAATTCCACTAATTGGACTACTTTTCAAATCTAGTGTCGGCGACGAACGGAGTCCATTTTTCAAACCCTCTATTCCGTCATGTGATGCATGCCATTACAAATCTACAACACTAAAGTGGGCTCCAAACGGTTCAGTATTTAGTGCAAAACATGCATTCGATACTAATAGATCCATGAGCTACCACAATGCTCAATCATAATTGGACCACACTTTTGCCACCTCTTAATCCTATTGGACCATTGATCCATTCGCCTCTAAATTCTATTGGACCATTTTCAAGCATATCTCAAATTCTATTGGACCACTCATGGTTCCACCTCTAAATCCTATTGGACCTCTTAAACTTCATCAAACAAAAGCATTACACTTGTCTACACTCTAATTGGCTCGAGATTGGCCTCCTACTCTATTTTGACTCAATTGTGGCATTACAATTGGAAATGGATAATTTGCCATCTATGCCAAATTTGACCCTATCAACATCCTAACATTTTTAATTTAATTCACAATTCTCCACACGTGGGAACATCCTCCACACATGTGAGATTCACTTACAAACTTCTTTCATAAAAATACCACAATTTTTCACACTTGTCCCTTCAAAAATCAGCATTGGCTTAGAAAATCCTCACAAACAAGCAAAAAGCAATCAACTTTTGCAAAGTTTTGTGGCCTACAAGCCTATTTCTTTAGAAATCTACTTCTAGAAGACTTTGATTAAGTTCATAACAACAATCCATTGAAATGTAATAACAAAAAATTGAGCACCAAGACTTATGTAGGTATCAACTCTTGTGAAAACTGAACAAGGAAACAATGGTGTTCCTAAGACAAGCTCTATCTTTCAATGAATCATCTCCTAGTAAGCTAGTTGGCTATGTTTTTTGTCCATGCCACTTGGCAATATTGACAAATAAGCATGAAAGAAAACTCTACAACGCAATACAATCATGAAGTGGATTTGGGAAAGATATCAAAGTCAAGTGAAAAGATATGCATAATTGTACAATTGGACATAATATGCTATGTGAGAATCCTTACACAAAGAACTCACTCTCCATGCACAATACAATCAACATCTTCAACAAAGCTTTGACAAAGAAATTGATTTGCAATCTTCTATATGATACCCTTTTAAGACATCTGAGCCTCTCTTTTTTTGAAAAAAAGTGCAAAGACTAAAAGTGAGTTGATTTCTTTTTGAGATGGAGGACTTGGGCAATCTGCATTATTGTCTTGGCATGGAGTTATCCAGACTTCTCATTATATTTTAAAAGTATACATGTTTGCTTGAGCTGACAATAGTGTTTCAGTTGAGAAGTTAGCCACATGAGATCAAACATAGTTGAGTGTAGTAGCACTTTGAATGTAGCCCGTCTAGCCGTAGCAATCACCAAGTCAAAGCACGTCCTAAAAGATGACGGGCAACAAGCTGTATCTATTGGTCGCCAAATATGAGCGGTCAATCAAAAGTAAGTTTTCAATTGGAAGAATTATGTAGTTCAGTACCATTGGAAGATCCGAAAT
This sequence comes from Diphasiastrum complanatum, assembly GCA_029204225.1. Taxonomy (NCBI): domain Eukaryota; kingdom Viridiplantae; phylum Streptophyta; class Lycopodiopsida; order Lycopodiales; family Lycopodiaceae; genus Diphasiastrum; species Diphasiastrum complanatum. Next base: position 43,193,232 of record CM055107.1, read on the forward strand.
ACATTGACAAAGACCCATTATCATGAAATTCAGAGATCCGAACAAGATTGGAAGGGTGAGGTTCACCTTGTGATTCAATGTCTAAAGTAGGAATAGAACCAAAATTAATGGTCATGGGAAGTGGAGGATGACAAAGTGAGATAGGCATCATCAGATCTTGAACAATAGTCATTTGGGCTGGAATTCCTTGCCAAAAGCAAAGTCAGTGCTACTAATTTTGAGAAGTCCAACTGAACATGGGAGGTCATCATGTAATGAAGAAGCAAAAGAACAAGTGTTCAACATGGTGAAATGGAAAGGAAATAAAGGAAGATAGCAAAGGAATAGAGTAGTAGAGAACCAGCAACAAAGAGCCGGGACATTGAATGAGGGTAGGGAAACGAGGAAGAATCGATGAGAGGATAGGTAGTAAGGAAGGAATTAGGGCAACAATTGAGGGTTAGAGGAAAGTGATAGATGGTTGAGACAACAAAGGATGGGGAGGGCAGTGATGGAGAAAGAACGATTGAAAGGACAACAAAGGAAGGTTCAAAGCAACAAGTTACTTGCTAGGGCAGGATAGCAATGAAGGAAAAAGGGTCAAGAATGGACAAATGGCTAAGTGATGATGGATCTAGAGAAGCTTGAAAATCCAGCCACGAAGCCAACAATTGCATAGTCAGCTCTCTCAGTCAGTTTATGACTAATCCTGGTATAACACATTGGTAGTGCAATTGTGCAAAGTTGGATCTTCAAAAAATTTGTCTTTTACTTTTGTTGATAGTTGATTGGATTTGTCTATTGTATGCATAGTTGCCCATTCCAAACCTTTTGGTTCAAAACATTCCTTTTGTACGTATGGAACGGAGCATGTTCCACCGTACGTACAAGCTGCAATTTTTCATTTTTATTAAATTTGAAAAAAAAAACAAGTTGCATAAAGCCCCTAATCGCACCTCATTTGGCTTGGATAGCCACCAAGGTGAAGGAGGAGAGAGTGCATAGATTTTATTGCCGTGATCCGTTTTGACCGAAACTTGTTTGCCATCAGTGTTCCAGTGTTTTGCGGAGTACAATTGTAAGTTCAGCCATCTCCATAGCTTTCCATTGGTGTTTTTTTTTCCCAGATGGTGCTTTTTTTTAATCTTTCTCCAAGTCTTTTAAAAAAAGTTTCATGTGGATAGAATGTTTAGGGTTTAGGATTGATAGTACGTTTCAGTCATCACATCCCCATCAGTGATATAGTTTCCCGTATATATTGTAGTTTAACTACCCCACTGCATACATGTTACACCTGAGATTCAGCATGACTCAGCTGATAATTCACAAAGCAAAACAACTCTTATTATGCTTCTAATGCTCCATTTATAAATGATCTTGATGCCAAAGTGGCCATTTTGACATTGCAAAATGACTTATTTGAATTTTAGCACTTTTTTTTTTAAATTGAAAAGATAAAAATAAAAATACATGCACGTTTCGCAAAAAAGACCCTTTCCGGTCCGGAACACGTTCGGAACGGCCGTTCTATACGCGTTCCGAAATGGAACGGGCAACTATGATTGTATGTATTCTATGATAAGAGCATTTTTTACTCGACAATGAATAACTTCATACACTCAAATACATAATTGCATGATTCTGGATTCAAAAGAAAACTCCTACTAACAATTTGCTAGTAAGTTTTTTACACCTAAACACCAAAAAATGTCATGTACTTACTGGCAAGTTGAATTTTGTTTGCTTAACAATAGTGTGTTAAGCATATCATAAGTAGTGACAAGGTCGTTGATCAAAACTCTCCGCACTACCCTAAAGAAGAATAAAGTGTGTGAAACTTGGATAGATAATTCCCTGGGATGTCTGTTCATAATAGATTTCTACCAAGCACAATGTCAGAATTCTAAAAAACTTTGATTAGCCTAAGGGTAAAAGCGTGATTTTCTTTTCTTCTTGCCAATCTATTAACGTTTGACACATGCATCAACTCATTGGAAATGTCACTGAAATAGTTAAAATATATTTTAAAACGCACACCTGTGTGTAGGATACTGCTGTTACAGAGGAAAACTATACTGGTAGAAACAGCACGATATGAATAATAGTTTTGTACAAAATTCAAGGAAGGAGAGGGACTGGCGGATTGGGCAGACATTGAGTTGCTGGTAATGAGGAAAATACGTCCGGCTGGGATGGAAAGATAGCGCCGTGTCAAGACTGATATGCATCTTGGGCTTATTTTCGAGATATGAATTTCTGCGTGAAGAAAGATTTGTCGCACGCTGTCGCACGCCCGGCTTCTCTGTCATCTAAAAGCAGTGCCTGCTCTGCACTGCTACTCGTCCGTTTTTCCATTCCAGAATCTAAGCTGCTTGAATTGCCAGAAATTTCTTGAAAAATGCGCGTTTTACTGAATCAAATATTGTGGTCACCGAACTCACATACATTGTGTTTTTTTCATTGACCTCATTCAAAGCTTCGTACGTAAGTGAGAATCCCGAATCGCTTAAAGCTTTTCCAGCCAGCTTCATCAAAACTAAGCATCATTATCATCCTGATCTTTATCATCGCAGATACTATCCCAGCAAATTGAAATGCACGTATAATGTAGAATCGAAGGCGTGCTACAGCGTGCCACGATGCCTTAAAGAAGCACTAGAATGTGAAAGCATACAACAGAAAATCATGCAAAAGGCGGGGCAAGAAAGGCGCAAGGGTCAGAGGAGATTAAATTGCAGCAAGTGCTGACGACCAGGCAAGTCGAGGAGGTCGATGCCATTTCGGCCCCAGCTTAATCACATCCACACTCTTTTTTTTTTTTTTTTAATTTAAAAAATTAATTTTTTATTCACATAAACCTGCCCGAAGATTCTGCCAAGGTTTTTGTGATTGACACGTGTTTATTAATCCCATAAGTACTTTGCAATTGCTGCAAGTCTCATATATATATAGCCATATATATACATATTAGAATCACACATTGTCTTGCAAATCAGGCGCTTGCGTGTGTGTATTTAGAGGCCTATAAAAAATATGGTGCTCGTGAAAGATTTTGGTGCCTATGCACGCATTTCTTGTGCCCGTGCCGATGCCTGCGAGTGCTCACGAAAGATTCTGTGGTGCCTGCGTAGGCATTTCGTCTTTAGAAAAATCTCTAGAATCTTTGTTGGGCATTTGACGCCTCTACCCATGCCACATGTCGCACACTGGCAATGAGCTGGGGCCGCCCAGGCAGAGCCTCTAGATCCAATAATGGTGTTGCGAGGATCTCATCATGTTCAATGAAGAACTGCTACCATTTTGCTGAGATGCTCCTTCACATCTGCCATGTCCAATTGTGCCTGTAATAATGGCACTTGCTTAGTATTGCACTGCTTGCATTACTTGGGAAACTTGATTATTGGCGTCTATTAAACTTTTTCAAAGCTACTACACATAGATCCACCAGTAGGTTTGCCTTTAACTCTCCATTTTGTTTCCCATAATAGAAGGACTCCGAGTACCACATCCTTCATTTTCAACTTAATGATCAACATGTGGTGCTTCATCCTCAGTGAAAAGCTTGGATAGTACATCACTATCTTTTTCATCATCACCAAATCTATGAATCTCATCAAATATGACATCACAACTTATATGTGTGTGATGTCCAAATTGATCATAGCATTTATATCCCTTAGTCGCTCATCATACCTTGTAAAGATGCATTTCAAAGCTTTTACATATATCTTGCTTCTTTCACTCCTAGGGATATGAACATAAACTCGACATCCAAACTCACACATACCATCCATCTCAGGCCTCTTACCACTGATTTTCTCATTTGGTGTGCGATTGGATATGGGGCTTCTATTTTGCAAGATTATGATCGTCATCAAAGCTTTGGCCCAAAAGGAATCTGCAATTTCCATATGTGCCATCATTGCTCTAACAAATTCAACTATCATGCGGTTTTTCCTTTTTGGCTATCCTATTTTGTGATAATTGTTGCTTGATTTTCATGCTTCGTGCGAAAATCAATAAAAGTTGTGGATTGATACTCACCATCAAAATCAGATACGAGCACCTTGATCTTGCTACCCGATTGATTATCCACCAATGCTTAGAAGTTTTTGAAACATCCAAATGCATCCGACATTAGAGGAGTTACTAATGTTAAAAAGACCCTTTAAGAATTGCCACATAGGCTGCCCGAGTTTACAACTCGGGCAGCCAAATAAACTAGGGCTAATTTTTTTTTAAATTGTTAATGTGAGAAAAAGGTAGAATAAAGAGTGTGAGAGAATACATTGGAAAAATTCAAAGTTAAAGAGATACAACTTCTAGATCCTTTGTATGGTACAAGATTACAAAAAGAGTTTTTATCACTACTCATGTGGGATGAGGCACCACTATCTAGCCACCATACATTACAATGCTTTACTTGATCACATTCATAGGAGGGGGAGTGTTGGTGTTAAATAACAGGCTTAAGTTAAAAAACAAATGCGGGGGGGGGGGGGGGGGGGGGGGGGGGTTCGACAGCCCGGGCCACGTAGCACGTGTAATGTAAGCATGTGTACATTTATGTGACCCTCAATGCATGTGTACATTTACGTGGCCCCCAATACATGTGTACATTTATGTGACCCCCAATGCTAATAAGATTACGTGATGTGTGGCCCGAGCTGCCAAAGAAGGGACTGGTGCCCCACTCCGAGACGCCAGCGCGCCCCCTTGCATTTGAAAAGAAAAAAGGGGAAAGGGGCGGGGGGGGGCAGCTGGCTCCGGACAGGGCCCGTGCCCCAAACAGTGCCAGTGCCTCCAAGTGGGTCGCGGCCCTCCCCCCTCAATTTTTTTAAAACTTAAGTTTGTTATTTAACACAATCCCCTCACCCCCGCTCCCTTTTTTTTTTTTTTTCTCTTTCTCCAATGCTACTTAATAGGATTTCTTTTTTTCTATTTCATTGTAGATGTTTATTCTAAAAAAAGTTGCCCCAATATTTCTGGGTAGATTTCTGCGTAACGTAAAGTACACATGTATTATGTAACGTAAATGTAGACATGTATTATTGGTCTAAAAAAACCTTTCAAGGTTGAAAAAAATAAAAAGCATCTTTACAAAGGGTCTTTTTTTTATTTTGGAATTCCTCTAATGCTTTTCTCTAATCATGTAGATCCAAGTCTTCCTTAAGTAATCATCAATGAAGGTCATAAAGTAAAAAGCTATATTGATTGGCATTACTTTCATTGGTCCCAGTAGCTCAAGCACCCGATTTTCCCTTGTTGCCCTCTATATCAAAATTGTGTTTGCTGACTTCCCAAGAATGCATCCCTTCCAAATGGATTCTTCTTTAGCGTCAAAGTTAGACAATCCTACCACCATCTTGAGTTTTTGAAATAACTTCAAGCTTTTGAAGCTTAGATGCCCTAGGTGCCTATGCCACAAATCACTTTGGGATATTGGCATAACCACAACATTCAGTTTGTATAAACCACAAGCTTTATCACAGAAGCCATTAGCAATTACTCTGAAATCTTGTTTCACATCCTTGATCTAGCATTTCTTATTGTTGAATTTTACCATTAGCTTATGGTCCATCATTGTAAGAACAAGTAAAAGATTTTTTTGTAGGCGAAGAATGTACAAGATGTTTTTAATTACCTTCACTTGCCCGTCAAGAAGTGAAATAAGTACTTTGCCAATTCTATGAATTTGGCACTCACAACCATTCGCTTGAGCAAATCTCCATGAATGGTTAACTCCATCTTCTTAAACCAAGATTTGTTGCACATCATATGTCATGTCGCTCGTGAATCCATGAACCAATTCATGTTATCAAAAAAACATTGTGATGCCAACGTTGTAGCAAATGGACTCATTCTTTGATCTTCATTGTTGCTATCAAGCTGTCCTTCATCAAGATTAGTCAATTGTTTTACTTTGCTCCTCTTGATATGGGCCTTCTTCTTGTGACCTCTAGCCCAATGTCCAAGATTTCGGCAATAAAAACTCTTGCCCTTCTTCTTCTTGCCTAATGAAAATCCCTGATTATCATCATCGACATTGGATTTCTTTAGAAAGAATCTTGAACTTTTGTTTTCCTTTGGCTAGCATTGCTTGATCTTCTAATGAGGATTGTCAAGATTATACCACTTCTTGTCGGATTATCTACCTACTAATCGACTAATCAATTTTTAATCTTCATCCAACTGTTTATCCAGTTATGTGGATTCTCCCGTGTTTTACACAGTCAGCAGAATTACAATGTTTTTACATAGTCTACAGAAATACACGGAGTTTGACAATAGTGTGAAGAATTTTCTCTCACTACAAAACCCGACACTGTCACCTTTTTTGGTCGGCTTTTGAATATTGCGAACTGTGCGACAAACAGTTCATTTCTACAAACTGTTTTGAGATAGTGATTTACTTAAGTGAATATTGAGGGCAATCAAGATGAGTAGGAGTAAGATTAACTATAACAAAATTTGATATAAATCATTACTTCACAAAGATCTGACCATAAACACTTAAATATGACTTAGTATTGTCCCTGTCCGTATAGAAGCAGTACAATATAGTATTTCACACATGTGGAAGCTAGATCAACCACACAATCAACATTCTACACATAGAAATTCGAGATATCAAGAGAAAAACACATGGGATGGACATAGAAACACAAGAGATGAATTCTCCACAAAGAAAAAAACTTTGATGATTATTTTTCCATGTAGGTACAACTATTTATAGCTTCCAAAAAGTCATTTGTCCACTTGCCCCAAACTTGACCTAAACTAAAAACTTCTAGATACTTCATAAAAAACCTAGAAAAACTAGTCTAGATGCAATGTACCAAAATTAGCCAATTAGAATGGGTCCAAATCCGACCTCATCCACTTATGTACTTGCCAAAAATAGTACAAACACTATTTAGGCCTTTATTGACAAATAGTTTTGGTAACTAGACTTGATTCTAGCTCATAGTTTGGATCTAGATATTTGATTTGTGCATCCTCCATCACTTTTAGGATTAATAAGGATTGAATTTTCAGTAAAATTTTGTCAGTTCTGACTCTTTAAAAAATTTCCAAGAAGAAAAAAGGCGTTGATGGTACAAGTTCAACCAAGTAAAGATGCCTATGTCCGGTATCTCGATTCAGGTGCTTCACAACACATGACTCTATGTAAGAACCTATTCTCAAATCTCACAGTAACTGAATCAAAGTACATTTCCTTTGGAGACTCAAGCTCACACAAGTCGAAGGCCAAGGCTCCATTTGATTTCAATTCTCAAATGGTATCACTAGATAGTTACACAATGTACTCTACGTATGCCAAATCATTGATCAAGGCTATAGAGCTTTGTGTACTACTAGTCGATGTACCATTCTTGATAGGAATTCAAAAGAAGTCCTTTCTGCACATAGAAGAAAATTTATATATCTTGAGTCGCGATTATGCACTTTCTGTGAGTAACTCTAATGCTCATGTTTGTCATCAAAGATTAGGTCATTTTAAACATGAGGTCTATCTTGTATATGCATCATAATAATATGGTCAAGGATATGAGTATTAATGGTGTCTCTAGCAGAAATTAGATTGTCTATAAAGCTAAATGTGCTTACTAGGAAAACAACCTAGAACAAGATTTCCAAAATGACAAACCAAAAGAGCTAAGTCCATTATTGGATTAATCCATAGTGATTTACGTGGTCCTATGAGCGTGTCCTCTTTGGTGTCAGGCTTTATATCTCATCACTTCTATTGATGACCTCTCCAGATTCACTAGAATTATGTTCATAAAGAACGAGTTTGAGGAATTCAAATATTTCAGAGATTTCAAATAATTTGTTGAGACTCAAACTGTAAAAATTACAGCAAATAAGGATCCTAAAACACTTGAAATGATGAGGGAAACAATAGATTATGATTTCATAAGATTAGCACAAGTTGAACCATCAAAATCCATCAAAAATCTATGCTTGAACCTCACTAAATGGCCCAAATCCTTGAAGAAGGCTTCACACGTGTGAAAGTACGGCCTCCCACAGTCTGAGTACTGTACACCAGACCTACATTCAATCCTATAATCATTAGTAATCACAAGTACTCAAACAATTATGAACATAGAGAGCAATTGCACCATTATGAGAGAAAAAAACATGAAATTGCTTGATTGATTTTGGTGAGTTATCATCACCTATATATACATGATCCATCACGGTTTTGGGCAGGTATGAGTAGCCCTAAACCTATCCCTAATGCTAATTTTGGTGGATCTTTCATCCCTACCAGGTTAGGGTTGGAATATTGGAGATCCCTCAACAATGCAAAAATTACCAAAAATAGCTCCTATTTTTTCTCCCTTGTATCTAAGCATAATTTGGACTCATTCCAAAGGTTCTAACACTTAGGTCTACTTGAGAACATCCTTATGAATGGAATCCTATGCTATTTGGCACGTGTGACAAGCCACATCATGACCATCTAACTATTTACAAGTCATATGACCAAAACTAGTCAAGCTAGAATTGTGAATTTTTAACACTCCTCCTCACTATCTAGCTTGGTTCAATCATTGCTTTACTAATCACTCCAAGTGATGATCTGAACTTCATAAAAGGTGTCTTTTGAAGTGGTTTAGTAAGTAGATCAGCTACACATTCATTGCTTGGAACATGCTCCAAAGCAATCTCCTTGGCTTGCACCATTTCTCTCACAAAGTGATGGCATATCTCAATGTGCTTAGATCTTGCATGGAAGATTGGGTTAGATGCAAGGTGTTGGGCTGATATATTGTCATTGTAGATGATTGGTGCCTCCTCTGAATCCATGATCTTTAGTTCCACCAATAATCTTTTGATCCAAAGTACCTCCTTTGTAGTGGTTTTCAAAGCTTTGTACTCGGCCTCGGTTGAAGATAGAGATATAGTTTCTTGCTTTTTTGAAAGCCATGAAACCACACCTTCTCCTATGAAAGTTGAATAGGCACTTGTTGATTTCCTATCCCTCTTGTCCCCTGCAAAATCTGAATCACTAAATGCATGAAGATTAATCACATCTCCTCTATATAGAATCCCAAAATCCAATGTACCCGAGATGTATCTTAGAATCCTCTTAGCCTTTTTCCAATGGATATTCAATGGATTTTGCATGGATTGGCTCAACCTACATACACTAAAGCTAAGATCTGGTCTAGTTATAGTGATCCACATTAAGGAACCTATAAGTTGCCTAAACAAAGTGATGTCCATGAAGGATCTTTCATCATCTTCATTTGGCACTTTTACATCTTGCTCCATTGGTGTGTCAACACTTTTGCATATTTCCATCTTAAACTTCTTCAAAAGACTTTGAGCATAGTTTACTTGACTTATAAAGATAAAATCAGACTCTCTAAGTACTTCTATGCCTAAGATGAAGTGAAGACACCCTAGATCTACCATCTTGAACTCTAAGGATAGATCTATCTTGATTTTTTCAATACCATCAACACTATTTCCACTAATGATGATGTCATCTACATAAATGAGTAAAAGTACAATACCAACATCATCAAACTTAATGTAAAGAGTGGGATCATATTCACTTTGAACAAAAGAAAGTGAAATAAGATAGCAATGTAGTCTTGAATTCCAAGATCTCGAGGCTTGCTTCAAGCCATAGATGCTTCTTTGGAGATGGCATACTTTGTTCTCCATTCCATGCTTGATGAACCCTTGTGGCTGCTCCATATAGATATCCTCTTCCAAAAAACCATTCAAGAAAGCATTAGAGACATCCATTTGACGTAGAATCCATCCAAAATGTGATGCAAGTGCAATGATTAGTCTTATTGTGACCATCTTGGCCACGGGTGCAAAAGTTTCCTCATAGTCTATCCCTCTCTCTTGAGCATAACCTTTTGCAACTAATCTTGCTTTATGTTTGTTAACACTCCCATTTGCATTCAACTTAAGCTTTAAGACCCACTTGCATCCTATTACATTCCTTTGAGGTCTCTCAACAAGCAACCAAGTTTCATTCTCAATCAAGGCATCATACTCATCCAACATAGCTTTATACCATTCTTTGGAGTTCAATGCATCTTCAACATTAGACGGTTCTTCAAAACTAGATAAAGCATAAGAAGTGGATGAGATACCCTCAACTTGTTGTCCTTTGCCTTGATATGTGAGCCTTGATGGCTCCACTTTTGCCCTTGAAGATCTCCTTGGTGTGATAGGTGGGTTTGGTGCTTGCTCCTCCATGAGCTCCTCCTCAAAACCAAGATCTTGCTCCTCGGCCATCTTCTTCTTGATTGTTGGAGCACTTGAGCCTTCTTCAAGCATATGCATATGGTGTTCATCAAAGATGACATCCCTTGAAACAACAAATTTGTTCAAGGATGGGAGATAGACTTTGTAGCCCTTGCTTGAGCTTGCATATCCAAGCATGATCCCTCTTGTGGAAGATGGATCCTCCTTGGTTCTTGTTTCCAATGGCACATGCACATAACATATACACCCAAAAACTTTCAAGTGATTAAGATTGGGTTTCTTTCCATACAACATCTCATAAGGAGTTTTGCCTTCAATTGCTTTGCAAGACACCCTATTCATCAAGTAGTTTGCACATACAAGAGACTCACCCCAAAAGGATTTAGGCAAACAAGCATCTAATCTTAAAGCCTTAGAACATTCACATAATGTTCTATTCCTTCTTTCAGCAACTCCATTTTGTTGAGGAGTGTAAGGACAAGAAGTCTCTTTCTTGATCCCTTCCTCCTCACAAAAGGCCTTGAACTCATTGGAGATGAATTCTCCACCATTGTCACTTCTAAGAATCTTGATGCTATGATTATGATGCTTTTCCACAAACAACTTGAACTTTACAAAAGTATCAAATACTTGAGACTTGAAGGAAAGTAAGAACACCCAACAATATCTTGAGTAGTCATCAATGAAGGTTAAAAACATGGATGAACCTCCATTAGATTTGGTGCTAGCAATGTGCACATCCGAGTGTATGAGTTCAAGAGGATGAGATGACTTTGTGATGGAGTTAGGAAACACCTTCTTATGTGCCTTGGATAAGGCACAAGCTTCACAAACCTTGTCTTCCTTCCCAATAGACCTTGGTAGGCCTAAAGCATACTCCTCCTTGATCATAGCCTCCATGGAACCCGAGTTGACATGTCCAAGTCTTTTGTGCCATAAAGTAAAGGTAGATATCTTGCTCTTCTCGGCCAACATGACAACATTAGTATCCACAAATGCATCCAGCTTATAAAGTTTGCCAAGTCTAGTGCCCTTAGCCACTATCTTACCCTTCTTCTTGATGAAACATTCATTTGAAGCAAAGTCAACATTGAAACCATTGTCTACCATTTGGCCAACACTTAGTAGATTCTTTGTTATTGTAGGAATGTACAAAACACCTTCTATGTTGATCTTTTTGGAAGATCCTAAGCAAAGGGGAATGCTACCAACTCCTTCAATCTTACAAGCTTCATCATTTGCTGTATAGATAGACTTTATAGGTCCATCATAAGATAAGAGAGAAGAGAAAAACTCCCTTTTACTAGTCATGTGTGAACTACCACCCGAGTCAATCCACCAAGGATCTTCTCCTTTGAAGCTTGTTGAAGAAAATATGGACATCATGAGAGAGTCCTCATGTGAACTCTCCTCCTCCTCCTCTTTGCTCATGTTGGCTTGGCTTTGATCTTGCTTCCTCTTGAAGCATTCCGAGGCATAATGCCCCATCTTGCTACAATAGTAGCACTTCACCTTTGATTTGTCCTTCTTGACTTTGGTGGTTGATGGAGATGCCTTTGGGGGTCCTTCTTGATCCTCAAGCTTTGTAGACTTCTTGAATGTTGATCCTTTGCCTTTGGACTTGCCTTTGCCTTTGGTGAAGAGAGCTTGGTCATCTCCACCTTGGATGGAAAGCCTATCCATCCTCTCTTGCATTTGGCTCCTTCTTGATTCCTCGGCCATGAGTGTGCCTTGGAGGTCTTCAAGTATGGGTAGCTTACCCATAATTGCATATCCCTGAACCAAATTGTCAAATTCAAAGCTTAGTCCATTCAATATGAGTTGAACAAGCTCTTCATCCTTGATAGGGTCACCTATAAAGGCTAGCTCTTTGTTCAATTCCTTTACTCTTAGGACAAAAGTATGTGCACTCTCTCCTTTCTTTTGATAGCTTCTATAGATTTGATTCTTCAAAGCTAACATTCTAGTTTGGTTCTTGGATTCATAGACCTTTTGCAAAGTCTCCCAAGCATCTTGAGCTGAAGTGCAATCTCCTACCTCTCTTAAGAGTTCATTTGCAACATTCATTTTTATGCAATGTAGTGCAACATTGCACCTCTTGATGTATTTGGCTTTTTCTTGAGGATGAATAGGTTCACCCTCCTTACCATTTACAATTTCCATCAGATCTTGCATGATCATGATAGATTCCATTCTAACTTTCCATATGGAATAGTTAGTTTTGTTGAGCCTTTCATTAGTATCCAAAAGATATGCATTTATAGATGCCATCTAGTCTCCTAATCAAGGACTTGACACAAATGAAGGTTACTTCTATTGATTTGATTGAAGGTCTACCTTATCCCACTTCTTAGGGACCTGAAAAGATCAGTAATAGACTTCCTATAAAGATCTAAGAATGATCTCTAACAAAATCAAATCATAGAATACTAGAAACAATGCACTTGCTTGATTGAAGTAGACAATACTAGTAGAATTGCCCCTCTTTCTATAAAGAACATTAAAGCTTACAAATGATCTGATCAAGAGTGAATTTCAGCAACCTAATATACTTCCAAAATCACTTGTAAAAGATCTAAATGGAACTTAATGAGGATGCAACACAATCTACTATCCAATCACAAGCAAAAAATGATCAAAATTGATGAAAAATTGATCTAATTTGGTGCATAAGTCAAGCAATGGTTGGACTGAACCTAAATCACTTTAGGAGGCCCACTACACCTTAGAACAGCCTTGAAGAGTCCCCAAAACTCTGATCTTCCCTCTCCTTGAATTCTAGAAAGCCTTCTCTATGAAATCACCTCCAAAACTCGCTTAGAAATCAATGCTTGGAGCAAGCAAAACTTGCTATCTTGGTAATGTGAATTGAATTCAACTTTGCCTCTGGTTTTAGACACCTAAACACCTGCAAATGAAGTCACACAACACCAATCTCCAATGTATTTGACTCACTTTGAGTTCTAGAATCAATACTAGATGCTAAGATCCAATCTACACAAGATTTAGATCAAAAATTGTGATCAAATTGAATGCAAACCAAGGATTTAGCTCATTTCAGCCTTTAGGCTCTGATACCATGTAAAAATTACAGCAAATAAGGATCCTAAAACACTTGAAATGATGAGGGAAACAATAGATTATGATTTCATAAGATTAGCACAAGTTGAACCATCAAAATCCATCAAAAATCTATGCTTGAACCTCACTAAATGGCCCAAATCCTTGAAGAAGGCTTCACACGTGTGAAAGTACGGCCTCCCACAGTCTGAGTACTGTACACCAGACCTACATTCAATCCTATAATCATTAGTAATCACAAGTACTCAAACAATTATGAACATAGAGAGCAATTGCACCATTATGAGAGAAAAAACATGAAATTGCTTGATTGATTTTGGTGAGTTATCATCACCTATATATACATGATCCATCACGGTTTTGGGCAGGTATGAGTAGCCCTAAACCTATCCCTAATGCTAATTTTGGTGGATCTTTCATCCCTACCAGGTTAGGGTTGGAATATTGGAGATCCCTCAACAATGCAAAAATTACCAAAAATAGCTCCTATTTTTTCTCCCTTGTATCTAAGCATAATTTGGACTCATTCCAAAGGTTCTAACACTTAGGTCTACTTGAGAACATCCTTATGAATGGAATCCTATGCTATTTGGCACGTGTGACAAGCCACATCATGACCATCTAACTATTTACAAGTCATATGACCAAAACTAGTCAAGCTAGAATTGTGAATTTTTAACACAAACTGGTCAGAAGATCAAGACCCTACGGTCTAATTCAGGGGGATAGTACATGTCTGATGGAATGCGGACTACTTATCTTCATGTGTCGTGCACCATCAGTTCACTACCATCTACACTCCACAACAGAACGGTGTAGCTGAAAGAAAGAATTGAACATTGTTGGAAGCTACATGATCCATGATGTCCAACACTCAGTTACTCAAGAAATTTTGGGCTGAAGCAATTTCTACAGCCTGGTATCTGCAAAATTATTCTAGCATGAAGGCAGTTGACGACAAATCTCTGTTTAAAGCCTACTACGGCTACAAACCAAGTTTGAAACACCTACGTGTATTTGGATGTCTTTGCTATGCACAAATCATCTGATCTGAGGAAGAAGCTAGACCCAGTCAACTGTAAGTATATTTTTATTGGCTATCCAATATCACATAAAGCATATCGCATTTATGATGCTGAAATAGGTCAAATCTCATTCAGCCGAGATGTAGTCTTCCTTGAATACAAATTTTATGATTTCAAGCCAAAGCAGCAAATGCAAGAGTTTGTTCCAACAACTCCATTTACCATCGATAGGCCTGGACCTACGACTGTTCAACCACAAGTTGAAGACATCCCTGTCATTATCCAGGAGAGACATCAACTTAGGAACTTGTAGTTCGAAGATCTACATGACAATGATAGCAACCTGATCATTTTCCTGCCATGGAAATCCTGCCATGGATTAACAATTTTGTCATTTTGTCCCTAGGAGGATTAACAAGACTCCAAGTCTTGTTCTTCATTAATGAATGGTACTCAGCGTCCATGGCAGCTTTCCATTTGTTTACATCTAACATTGACAATGAAGAACAAGACTTGAAGTCTTGTTAATCCTCCTAGGGGTATGAAACCAATTGACACTAAGTGAATCTTCAAACTAAAGCTTAAGTCAGATGGATCAAAAATGGAAAGCTCGATTGGTGGTTAAAGGATACGAGCAAGTTTGTGGAATAAATTACACTAACACCTTTAATCCAGTGGTAAAGCATCAATCTATTCAAACCTTGCTGGCTATAGTTGCTACAGAGGACCTGGACATCCATCAGATGGACGTCCAGACAACATTCCTTCATGGATATATACAAGAAGATATTTTCATTTATCAGCCAGAAGGTTAGTCTGCATCATCAAGAATATTCTTTTTAAGATTGGCATTCTCCTTAAGGTGTGTCATTCCATATTTTTCCTTTGTTGAAAGGTCCACATTTTAAATTCACATAGTTAAAGGTTCATAATCCAACATGTCGTTTGCCTTTCAGTATGTTGTTGGTCATTCGATATATCGTTGGACTTCCAGTGTAAATACTATTAAATTTGCTGCATCCATTAGACATTTTTTCTTTATCAAATGATTGTCTTCATCATCTAAATGGGTTGATTGTGTATTTGCATCATAATTATATAATTTTGCCAAAAAATGCATGTAATAGGGTATTACATATTTCAACAGTTTATATGTTTATTTGCTGGTCGTAGACAATCTCAAATTTAGGGATAGTCTTTAAAAGAAAAATACTTGCAAGAGGAAGAGCTCTATTTTGAGTGATCAAAGGTCAACATTGTTGGATTTACTCCTCTACTCTCCTAAATTCCATGTTAATCTCGATCCATTCATGTATATAATTAAAGCTATTTTAGAGAGAGATTGTATACATTCCTATAGCCTACTGTCACACGTATGTTATGTCTTCTCTCTCTCTCTCTCTCTCTCTCTCTCTCTCTCTCTCTCTCTCTCTCTCTCTCTCTCTCTCTCTCTCTCTCTCTCTCTCTCTACGCGCGCACACACACACACACAAACTCCATCGGCAGGCACACTTCACTAGTGTTGCTACATATTTATTCTTATTGTCACATAGTCTACAGAAATACACGGGTATCGAAGATAGGTATCTACGAGACAGTCAAACTATCGAGTCAAAATGTCAAACTCAAAAGAGTTGAACTCCTTGACATATTGGACCTCAACTCGAGTTGACTTGAATCAACTAATTGTCGAGTTTGACTACTGATGTGGCACCACTCAATATGAAGCTAGTCACCTACACTAACCACTTCCACTACTATGCAACTGACTTGGCAATGACTGCAGCTACATCACCATTTCCGACTGCCACAACTGCCACCTACTAGCACAGTGACATCCATGCCTGCCAACCACTTGGACGGTGACATTCACTACCTTAGCCAAGATCTACATCGGATAGCTCAATGTCTCTATGCCCTTCTGGATATATCTACACAAATGTACATTACAGATAGGATGATTAAGTTGATAATGTTAATTGTATTATTCATTCATAGACAAACGTTGTAGATGCTTAAATAATAGCCAGAATCATGAATGTACCTTGTGGGCTATGTGTGCACACTAGTCGATCTTTGTGGAGGTGACGTCAAGTGATGATCTAGTCCTTGGTTTTATTGCTCATGAGTAGTAGCAACGTCTTATTCGAATTTGTTGTTGAATAGTTGTTCAACTGTCAGCACGTTCAATTCGAAGGCTCAAATTGTCATGTCAATGGCAGGAGTTGTCAATGGCTCGCATGGAACTTTATCCTTGTCTTTGAAATTGATGATCTAATCTCCATAAAAACAATATCCCTACTAAAAAAAGATCTACCGGGTATCGAGGTTGTATATCTTGTAGGTGTTGTCGGAAGAAATATCACCGATAAGGATGGGATTTGAGGCTTTGGAAATCCAATTTCTTTCTTGTCTCTTTCGGGATGTGTGCATAGGTGATACAATTGAATATTGAAATGTTCTTCACTGATGGTTTGGATCCTATATCGAAAAGAAAAGACGAGCAATTGCACAATGTCAATCAATCATATACTAGATAGCACACCATTGATCAACATCTTTATTACAATGCTAAATGATATTTCAACTAATTACTATGATTTCATATAAGGTTATATAGGTCACACACCAACAATTAAAAAGATATATCATATAGGTCACATATCACTAAGGTCCTCAATATAACATAAATGCTTTTGATCATGAATATAAATGACCCCATGCAACCATTTAAGAGGCCACATGACAAAAGCAAAATTTTTCTATTTGACCATATAATTATGTCATCAAATTATATCAAATCTATGACACCTAGATTATTAATAAACTAAATGTTTTATGACATCACCGATTTGACATAATATTATGTCATAAAATCTCAAAAAACTTGTCAAATTACCTGTTTAATAATAATATGTACATATTCTTATCTCATGATTTTGTCTTGTATGTTAAAATTTATAACAATATAAAACTAGTTTTAACAAATAAATACTACCATAATGATCTTTGAATTGATTTTTTTATGTTCCATCATATTAAAAAATATATCTTATGTAAAAGCCTACAATAAAATATTTTCATAAAATCTAGAAAAGATTATGAGAATATTGAATGACATTTAAAGCATGCAATCCCATGTGGGGGACCCTCTCACAAAAAAACCACGTGGAACATCCACACATGGATTATCCATGTGTGAATAACTACTGCGTGGATAATCCACGTGAAACTTGAATGCCAATAAAACAACATTTCTGCAAGCATTCTTGCTCCTCTTCTTTTGCTTTCAAGTTTTATAGGTTTTCCTAATCTAGTGTTTTGTGCTCTTGCTTGCTATTGCTCTTCCAAGCTCTATAGATCTTGCTTGCTTGTTTTTGGTTGCTCTTCCTTGCTAGTGATCTTGCTTGCTCTATTGATCTTGCTTGGTATTGATCTTGCTTGTTCTTGCTTTCTATTAATCTAATGCTTTCTTGTCACATCTGCTCAGGAACCTCCAGTTTGAAGATCTGCATGACAACGACATCAACCTGATCGTTTTGTCCCTCAGTCGTTTATCAATCATGATGAACCTACTTTGTTGCAGAAGCATTGTCAATGTCAGATGTAGAAAAATGAAAAGCTACCATGGACGCTGAGTACCATTCATTCACGAAGAACAAGACTTGAAGTCTTGTTAATCCAACTACAGGTATAAAACCTATCGACACTAAGTGGATCTTCAAACTAAAGCTTAAGCCATATGGATCAATATCCAAATGGAAAGCTCGTTTAGTGGTTAAAGGATATGAGCAAGTATATATGGAATAGATTACACTAACACTTTTAGTCTAGTGGTAAAGCATCAATCTATTCAACCTTGCTGGCTATATCTACTACAAAGGATCTGGACATTCATCAGATGGATGTACAGACAACATTCCTTCACAGATATATACAAGAAGACATTTTTATTTATCAACCAGAAGGTTACATCCTTCAAGGCCAAGAACATATCGTATGTAGATTGCATAGGGTACTTTATGGCCTCAAGCAAGCTCCTAGGGCCTGGTATGAAATAATTAATCACTTCTTGTTGCAGCACAACTTTACTTCTTGCACCGCAGACTCAAATGTGTATCTCAAGTGTAAAGGGTCAAACTATGTCATAATAGTATTATATGTTGACGATTCTTTGATTATCAACAATTCAAATCAGTTAATATATGAAACAAAATCTTTGCTTTCAATAGAATTTGAGATGACTGATTTAGGCCCAGTTCATTACATACTTGGTATGAAGATCACCAAAGATCGCGCAAGCAGAAGGATGAAATGGATTTGTGTTTTCTTTTGGATGAGACGTGCTTTCTAATCTTAGACTTAAGTTGTACAAGTTTGACAAACACTCTTTGACCAAACTTGATCCTTGTGACTTTGTAATGTCTAAGTTTAGAAACTTATTTTATTATTTAGTGCTCCATGGCACATGCTAGCCTAAAGGCCCAATGTTGGACTTACACAAGCAAGATGCCAACTAGTTGCCCATTCCTAATACTTCTGACTCTCTACTTTATTTAAGTAGTGTTTGGGCTTACTGCAGGAGACTTTTGCCGACTTTTTAAAATATTCCATGTCATTCCCATAATCGGGCAACAAAGACAAAGATTTAGAAGCTTTTATCTAAGATCATTATCACATTATAGAGGTTATTGGAAAATTCACAATTATAGCTTAAATATATTTGATATGTTTAGACATCTTTTGACCTTGAGCCACATAAACCTTTTTTCTCATTTATTATTAGTATGAATGCTATTCTACTCTGCTCTTTGAAGGTATTAGAAACTTCACAATTATAGCTTAAATATATTTGACATGTTTAGACGTCTTTTGACATTGAGCCACATAAACTTTATTTCTCATTTATTATTAGTTTAATTGCTATTCTACTGTGCTCTTTGAAAATATTCTAATGCTCATGGAGCTTCATGAGATTTCAAGTGAGCCAATCACCATTGATCTAAACTCTTCAAACTCATTTTGGATGTGTCTATATATTTTTAATATAAATCTAGCATGCTCCTATAAGTTATTATTATTTTGATAGTTTAACCGTGAATTCACAACTACACAAGAATACATCAAAGATGATAAAAATATATTTTGATTTTTTATATATATATATCTAAGGATTTCTATTTAAGCTTGCATCTATTTTCTCTAGAATAACATGCTTGTTACAATTGGAGCAAGTTGGGTATTTTTCTCATAGTTTGAGCAACATATGAAAGAAACAAAAGGACACGTTCGAACATGACTCTTATGTCCTTATAATGTGTGTTATTCTTGTGTACTTATTCTGAAAATGACACAATCATAGTGCCATACATTGGGCCACATCATTTGAAAATATGACTATGAGTATGAAATATTGAAGTTGTTGATTGCAATACAAGTTTCTGTCAAAAAGTGAAAGAATAGTAAGTTGCACACTTGATACTTATTATATTTGGCACTAATTCTTGAAACAAAGCCTCCAAATTTGGTCAATTGCTTGTCACCTGCCTATATTTCTCTAAGAACAACAGTATATGATTTAAAATGCCCAATAGAATAAGCATGCTCAACTTACTTCGTCTCCACTTTAAATATGGTTCACTAAATAGTTTCCAACTATATAAGAACATCATCATATAGGTGTACATATTGTAGGTGATGCCTATTTGTAAATTGTCTCACCTATATATTAAAAAAATCATCTAATAGTACAACATGATAGATAAACAAGAGCTCTATTAAAATCTTTATCATATGCTCAATATACACTAGATTAACAAAGACTTACTGAAAACTTACATTCATTTGGGGAGCGAGGAGCAAAAGGGAGCGGGGAACTTTGTTTCAGCAGACAGATCCACCTTTGTTCATGTGCCTATTCGATGGCTATTGATCTTTATCGAGTTGTTTGGTCATGTTTAAATTGGCCCTTCTTCTAGACTTGCTTATTCTGAAGCAACGATTAGCTTTTTTTTTTTTTTTTTTCTTGCGGATATGGACTTCTGCGTTGTAGGTAGTTCTATATTGCAGCCGAGTGGACCTATTTAAGTTGCCTTTTCTCCCCTGCTCAGATTGCTTTTGGGAACTCGGGATTGCTCCCATGGTCTTTATCATCCTTTCTACAATTTCTTGTTTTTTTCTTCCCTCCAGTGGCCTTGCTGTTTTTCCTTTGGTGACTTTTCTCCTACTTCCTAGCTAAGTTCTTGCTTGTGTTTGTTAACACACAGTTGGTCTTATGCTTTTGTACTCTGTCTCTTGAGCTAGTGTATTGTTTTTGTACCCTGTCCTTTGTACCCAACCGAGTTCTCGCTAGTGTTTCTCAACACACATATGGTCTTTTGCTTTTGTAAGCTGGCTTTGCTCTAGACTATATTTTCTACTATAGTCTTTGAGCATGTGCTACCTAGTTCTTCCCATATGGCAATTCGCTTTCATAAGCATGACAAGCCCCAACTCCTCCTCCTTCCATTAGGTGCCCGTGCTTTGCCTCTGCTCATGTAGATAGATTTTTGCTCCTGCTTTCATTAGTGCTCCTAACAACATCTCGATTTATCCTAGAAGTCTACTTCCTCTTCCTACTATAGCTAATCCTTATGTTAGCTACTTAGATGCTCTCAAACATAACCCATGTCACTTCTTGATGGGTAGCTCACCCTCTCAATGTTATCGAATCTTGAAGCCCTCAATGCTTCGCAGACTTCTCTTTTTTATTCTTCTATGGTCATCTTTTTTGGAATGCTTCTTCATGATTTATTTGTTGTTAAAAAGAACCCATTTCATGGAACAGCAGAAAGCATAAATGCATTTCGTTGTCCTCTATAGAATTAGAATACATTGCAGCTACATCATCAGTGAAGGAGATTATTTGGCTTAGAAGGTTGCTACAAGATCTGCAATTTTCACAAATCGGTCCAACTATACTCCAGTGCGACAATCAGAGCTGCATAGCTCTATCTCTGAACCCACAAACTCATACAAGAACTAAACACATATAAGTTCAGTTTCTTTTTCTTATAGAGAAATTTCAGAATAAAGATGTTATACTAAGTTATCGTCACACAGACGAGATGTTGGCTGATATTTTGACAACACCATTGTCAAGAGAGAAACATTCATTTGGTAGATATGTTAAATCTCAATTTAAATTTTGATTCATAGTAGTAAGCTTAAGGGAGAGTGTTGGAGTTAATCTTACTCCTACTCATCCTAACTGCCCTCCAATTCACTCATGTAAATTACTCTCTCAAAGCAGTTTGCAGATGAACTGATTGTTGCACAGTTCGCATTTTTACTTGCAAACTTCAAAGCCCGACAAAGTCTTCTACTTAACATTTCAAGCATTCTGAGCACAAAAAGGTTTTTGCGAAAAATGCGACAAAGGTGTTCTACTCGGGTTTTCGGGCCATTTCGAGCACCCGACAAATGCGACATATTTTCGAATAATGCAAGGAATGCAACATACTGCAGACTTACACAAGAAACTGCTAAGTAACCGCTTGCGACCTGCTTGCGGTTACGACCGCACCGCAATATCACACTCCTACAGTCACATGCGAAGAAGATTGCGATTGTCTACATATTTACGCTCTTCCAATAATCGATCTACGGATCTACTCTAGAATTGTTAATGATCTTTTAAACTCTGTAATTAGACTAACATAAGATCATCCAACTATATAAGCAAATGAGAGATCAAAAGTTTGATTAATCGATCAATATCCACGATAGAGATAAAAATGACCAAAACTGGTCTTCACAGTATATGACTCCTCAGAGTTAGAGATCATATAGAGAGAGTAAAAGTATTCAAATCTATAGCAATTGATTTGATTCTGTAAGTAGAATCATGCGCTTATTAGCGTGATTGTCTTGTGATCTGATAGTTGTTATTACAACATTGAATATACAGAATCATTGTTGTTCTATCTCATTGCATTCATGTTGAATGTTTATTAACTCTCACTCTTCTTTCATTACTATCACAAGTACTTCAGTAATGAAGAAATTCATGGCTATAATAGATGCCCAATTGTGGTTGAGATGATGGACCTTGTAATAATAAGTGGGCCAATGAGAGAAGGAGCCCACCAAGCCCTTTCTAAAAAAGAGGATATTTTTTTTGTAAAGGATTCACATTTTGATAATAGAATGAGACTACTCATTTGAGTCTCTTTCTCTCTCTCTCTCTCTCTCTCTCTCTCTCTCTCTCTCTCTCTCTCTCTCTCTCTCTCTCTCTCTCTCTCTCTCTCTCTCTCTCTCTCTCTCTCTCTCTCTCTCTCTCTCTCTCTCTCTCTCTCTCTCTCTCTCTTATTCCATCTCGTCTCCTCCATCTTTCTCCTACTCTCTCACTCCCCCCACGCCCTCTGCAATTCCTATTCATCTTCCTCTAACTCTCTCTTTCTCTTTCACTCCCCTCCTCTTCGTTTCCCTCTCTTTTGGTGTGAATGTGTCGATGCTTTGTAAAATGTAGTTGTATGTTGTTTATTTGTTTTAAGTTCAATGCAACTCTCTTTTAAAATGTATTCCATTGTAAATGTCATGCTTTGTGAATAGTATTTATTGAGTTTCTATTCAGCTAGACTAGTGGAGGATAGAGCCATATCCAAGGCTCTCAGTTGGATCGAATTCGACTCGCCCACGTACTACAACAACCGACAGCCAAGCTACTTCCTCTCGGAGGAAAATGGCTTAACATTTTTTGGTGTCATTGCTGAGGATCCAAATGGCTCTCCCCCCATAGTTCTAGTTGCCATTTTTTGGATTTGTTTTGCCCACTATTCTGATTTTTTGCTCTCTATTTTATGTCCCACTTTGATTTTTATCTTTGTTTTTGTGTGATCCTTGATTTGTTATAAATGCATGTCCATGTGGGTGTGTACCTACTTCATCCCAACCCACTAAACAGAGATTAAAATTACATAAAATATTTGAAGATTAATCCCTAAAAAATTAGCTGAAAGACCAGCAGAAATCAGAATTGTGAAGTTATGGACCAGTCTGTCTCTGTGTCCAACTTTGAAAATTTTCCTACAATTCTAGAAATACTATCTAACCTTGTCATCTCCACTGAACCTTCTCCTAATATTTCTCTATCACATATCCAAGGGTTGAGGATAGATCAGAAAAGATGAAAAAGTCATTGCATTTTGATTATTGGCACTTACACTAATTTGCAAAGTTACTATCAGTGACAATTTTTTGCTAATTTTCTTGCATAGCTTTGGAAATTTCCTTACACTTCCAAAAATACCATGTGACCTCACCATATTCAATGTACCTTCTCCTAATATTTCTCTTTACATATCCAAGGGGTGAGGATAGATCAAAAAATCTCAAAAAATTATTGCATTTTGAATACTAGCACTTGCATTATTAACCTCAAAAAACTGCGTAGTGACAAGTTTGTGCTAGATTTTTTGCATAACTTTGGAAATTTTCCTACACGTCCAAAAACACCATTTGACCTCGCCATCTTCATTGTACCTTCTCCTAAGATTTCTCTATCACATACCCAAGAGATCACAGAATCTTAAAAAGTTATTGCATTTTCAATATAGGCACTTGCCCAATTAGCTTCCAAAAACTACCTCATGACAATTTTCTTGCATAACTTTGGAAATTTTCCTACATTTACAGAAATACAGTCTGACCTCACCATCTTCAATGTACCTTCTCCTAAAATTTCTCTCACATATCCTAGGAGTGAGGATAGATCACATATCCAAGGAGTGAGAATAGATCACAAAAGCTCAACAACGTTATTGCATTTTAAATACTAGCACTTGCACAATTAACTTTCGAAAACTGCCTAGTGACAATTTTGTGCCAGTTTTCTTGCATAACTTTGAAATTTTTCTTGTTAATTTAATAGAAATGACTTTGCCTTTATGCTCATATGGATGAACATATATCTAACTTTGGTTTTTTCAACTTATGTTTGCTCAAACTAGCTATACTTGTATAAATGTAGGTCTCCATTAAAGTTTTGGGTGTCTTCAAGTTTCTGATTTTTAGCGTACAAAGTTGTAGAAATAATTCATCTTTTCACACTCGATCTTACTAACATTTAGAAGTCAACTTGTTTGATTTTTAATGTGCATTGTGAGTCATTTGGAGTAAGTTTTCTATTGTATAAAAGTGATCAAATTTGTGAATTCTTGAAGTTATATTGTCTTGTATATATTCACACACTAAAGCTGCATACATCAAACCTCTTGGAATATAGAGGAATGGTGGTTTAAGTGTTCCATATGGGGCGGAATATCCCTTGTGGATAGGAATCAACCCCCCTTTTAATTTCTCACATAGATCACAACCAGCGAATCACTTGTTGGAAAATACAAGTATTGTTTGGTTCACAGGCACCTTAAAATCCGATCCCACATCTAGTCACTTGTACATTCTGTAGATAACGTGCACTCCATGGAACATCAAGACGAGTTACCATTTTACAACTGTACCAAGAAATTCATCTTATTAGTCAGCTACAGAAATGATCGATAAACACTTACCATGTAAAATTGATCATAAAGCAACCGCTTGATAGAGATGAATTTATCAGTAGTCAAGACATGCTACTATGCACAAAGTTTTTTTTATTATCTCATGAATGAACTATATCACCTTATTTTACACACACATGGGTATCATTGAAGTGAAAAGTGTCTAGCAACTTACGAGAAAAATGGACATGGATCAACCAACTCAAATACCAATAAAATCATGGTAGTTGGTAATCTAAACAAAATTGGATGTTTACAAGAGTATATCTATACCGATGGAAACAAACCCTTTGCTTCAAAAAGTTGAGATGTTTCGGCCAAATCTTCCCCTTGGTCATGACATTCCTTATAACCAATCAGCTAATCTGGACACAACTATAATCATCGGTTCCTATATCGAAAAATAGTATCTATCTTAGGTGCCGATCGATTAGGGGAAATTCTGAGGTCCTGAGAACCATTCATCTTACCTCATCAACTACAAGAGGACTAGGGATGAGATTATCCTAGTGCTTCTCAATCATTTCAATCTAAGAACTTGGATGATCCTTGTTCTATTAAGGATTCTCTCACGACGATCCATTGACCTCTTGATCTTTAACATTTGTCATGATAAGATCCAAGTAATATTGCCTAGAAAGTAGTATACTGGCCCAAGGTCTGAAATATCAAATTTTTAAAAAATGTCTGATTTAGTCTTTATTAACAATTTGTGAAGAATTGAAAAAGATTATCTATGTTAGATATAGGCTTATGTTTTTTATATCAAGCATCTAGGTGTAGGATGTTGATAGGACCAAATTTGGCATAGATGGCAAATTACCCATTTCTACTTGTAATGCCACTATTTAGCCAAAATAGAGTAAGAGGCTAAACTCGTGCCAATTAGAGTGTAGACAAGTGTAATACTTTTGTTTGATGAGATTTAAGAGGTCCAATAGGATTTAGAGGTGGAACCTTGAGGGGTCCAATAGAATTTGAGATTTGCTTGAAACTGGTCCAATAGAATTAAGAGGTGAATGGATCAATGGTCTAATAGGATTAAGAGGTGGCAAAAATGTGGTCCAATCATAGTTAATCATAGTGGTAGCTCATGGGTCTACTAGTATCATTGTACTTCTCATTTGGATCTAATTGATTTAGAGATTGAGTGGATTTTGAGTGTTATTGGTTTCCTAGATTTCTCTCTCTACTCGAGAGCTATTGATGATTTTCTCTTTCTACCCGAGGAGAGCAGCTTGTTTTTTCTTAGATTACTTTTGGAACACTTCCCACATGTGTGAGTGAGAGTTGGAAGTGATTGAATGCATGTAGTAGTGTGTTTTTGCCATAGAATCAAAGATAGATCTTGAATCTCAGTCTCGTCTTGATCTTGGTGCATCTACACACCTTAGGAGATCACAAGTACATGTTGTTAATAGTCCACACGTGTGAAATCAAAATGGTATCAGAGCCTACCTAAGGTTACCATGCATTTTGATCGATTTAAGTGAAAAATTTTCATCAATCTTGAGCTAGAAATTGTCAAGATCCATTTTCCTAGCTATCTTGTCTAATTTTGGATCAAAAGAGATCAATAGGGCATTGATTGGGTCTGAAATGGTACTGTACGAAATCAAGTGCTTAGACACGTGTGAGGAACATCCAATTTCAGATTGAAAGTTCTCTCTCATGCTTGATCCATTTATCTTGCTTCATAGCTTGTTTCGAAGCTATTTTTGTCTAGTTTTTGATGTAATCAGTTTCATTCCATTTGGTTGAGCCAATCAGAAGTTATAAGCTTTTAAAGAAGGTTAGGTAGGGCACCTAGAACTGGGTGGACACATTTGTTTTGGTCAAGAGATTGCTTGTTAGATCTCTGTTCACAGTTGTATGGTTACCAATCTCATCTATAAGTGATCTAGACATTGTTTTGAGATCATAGCCAATTTGTTTCATGCAAAATCATTGAGTTTGAGTCAAATTTGGTTACTTAGTGTATTTCACATGTGCTAAGAGTAAATGATCCTAACTTTTTCTATAGTCCATCATTTCATGTGAAATAGATCTTGATTTAGAGAGATTTGAGTAGCTAGTGAAAATCAATTCACAAATAGTTGCAAGATCTTTCATAAGAGGAGATAGTACTTCATTATTGGATCCTATTGAGAGTGTGTAGCAACATTTATTGTTCATCATTTGAGTTTTCTTCACTTCAAATGGCTTCAAGAGTTCATCTTTGTTGGAACCAAGTGAAAGATTGTCCACTTCAAACTATTCAATTTGGAAGATGAGGATGGAGTCCATCTTGGTCCTTCAAGATGTGATGGACATAGTTCTTGGCCTTGAAGAAGAACCACAAGTTCTTCAAGAAGTTCAAAAATACAAAAGAGAGCTAGAATGGCTCTCCACTACATTAAGATGAATGTCTGAGATATTGAGGGAGATAGGTATGTGTACAACAGCCAAAGAAGCTTGCGATTGTCTCAAGACTATCTATGAGGCTAAGAACACCTCTAGGCTCCTCACTCTTAGAAATCAAATCTTTCAAAGTATCCAAAAGAGTGATGAGAGTGCATCTAGTTATGTTTTGAGAGTAAAAGATATTCACAAAGAGCTTGCTTGCATTGGTGATTCCATCAATCAAAATGAGCTAGTCCAAGTCATTCTCAATGGCTTGAGAAGTGAATTTGATAACCTTGTCCAATCCTATTCCATTAAGGAGGAGCTACCAAGTTTGGAGGCTCTCCAAAGTGTGCTAATTTTTGAAGAATCGAGACAAGAGTACAAGCTCTTGAGGATGGACAAGCTTTCTCTCACTCATAATGATGGAAAAGCCCTCTTTGCCAAGGACAAGCACAAAGGGAGGAGCAAGAACAAATTTCAACAATCCTCAAGCAAGGACAAAGCCAAATCCAAAGACAAAGATGAGGAGGAAGATGATTCTCTAATTATTCATCATCCAAGCTCAAGAAGAAGAAGATCAAGTGCTTTTATTGTGGCAAGAAAGGCCATTATGCCACCAATTGCTTCAAGAAGAAGAATCAACTCAAGAAAGCCAACATCACCAATGAGAAGGAAGACACTACTACAAGTGATGGAGAGGGATCTCTTATGGTCTCTAGCTTCTCATCTATTCCTTTCAAGAAGGACGGCTTATGGTATATTGATAGTGGAGCCTCTTCACATATGTGTAGCTCCAAGGATTCTTTCTCTTCTATTGCACCTTATGATGGAGTCAAGAAATCAATATACACTGCAAATGATTTTGAATGTCCTATTGAAGGCATAGGGAACATTTCCTTAAAGCTTGCATCCTCTAAAGTTCTTTCTCTTTATAAAGTGCTTTATGTGCCTAAGCTTACTAAGAATCTCATTAGTGTTGGCCAATTGCTTGATAATGGCCTTGAAGTAAAATTCAATGTTGATACTTGTACTATCAAGAAGAATGATGAGATACTTGCATTAGGATCTAGATTTGGAGGCATCTATGAACTAGATCCAAATGAATATGTGAATGCTTGTAATGTTGCTCTTGTGAACAAGCTCTCTATGGAGGAATTATGGCATAGGATGTTGGGACATCCCAACTACAATCCATGCTCTCTATGATCAAAGAGGCCAAAGCTATTGGCTTGCCAAGGTCATTCTCCAAGAAGATCAAGCCTTGTGAGGCTTGTGCTATTGATAAATCTCACAAAAAGCCATTTACAAGATCTTCTATCAAAAGCAAGCATCCTTTGGAGTTAATCCACTCAGATGTGCATTTCTCATCAACTATAGGCAAGGGAGGAGCCACTTGTTTTGTTACTTTCATTGATGATTTCACAAGATTCACTTGGATATATCTTCTTGCTTCTAAATCTATGGTGTTTGATCATTTAATTATTTTCAAAGCTTATGTAGAGAAGCAATTCTCATTCAAGATTAAAGTTCTTAGATGTGATGGAGGTGGTGAATATATCTCCAATAAATTTCATGCAAGCATAGATCTAATCTTGGAGTTACATCAAGATCAATGCTCAAATCTTCATAGATAATTTTTTAGGAGAAGTGTGAAGAATTGAAAAAGACTATCTATGTTAGATATAGGGGTCTTATGTTTTTTATATCAAGCATCTAGGTGTAGGATGTTGATAGGACCACATTTGGCATAGATGGCAAATTACCCATTTCCACTTGTAATGCCACTATTTAGCCAAAATAGAGTAAGAGGCTAAACTCGTGCCAATTAGAGTGTAGACAAGTGTAATACTTTTGTTGGATGAAATTTAAGAGGTCCAATAGGATTTAGAGGTGGAACCTTGAGGGGTCCAATAGAATTTGAAGTTTGCTTGAAAATGGTCCAATAGAATTTAGAGGTGAATGGATCAATGGTCCAATAGGATTAAGAGGTGGCAAAAGTGTGGTCCAATCATAGTCAAGCATAGCGGTAGCTCGTGGATCTACTAGTATCATTGTACTCCTCATTTGGATCTAATTGATTTTGAGATTGAGTGGATTTTGAGTGTTATTGGTTTCCTAGTTTTCTCTCTCTATTCGAGAGCTATTGATGATTTTCTCTCTCTACCCAAGGAGAGCAGCTGTTTTTACTTAGATTACTTTTGGAACACTTCCCACATGTGTGAGTGAGAGTTGGAAGTGATTGACTACATGTAGTAGTGTGTTTTTGCCATAAAATCAAAGATAGATCTTGAATCTCAATCTAGTCTTGATCTTGGTGCATCTACACACCTTAGGAGATCACAAATACATGTTGTGGACATTCTACACATGTGAAATCAACACAATTGAGTATCATTATTGAGAATTAATGCATCATCTATATGGAATGCAATAATTGCATATCTTGAATCAAAATTCTCAATATAAACATTTGAATCAACAGCATTAGGAGAGAATCCTATTTGTATCAAATAGGAATTGATCCTCTCAAACCAAGATAAAGGAGCTTGTTTTAGGCCATAGAGGGCCTTATGCAGTTTGAATACCTTACTTTCTTGACTTTTCATTTCAAATACTTCAAAATGGAAGATGTAATTGTTTTCATTAATTATACCATTCAAAACAGTTGTCTTGATATCCACTTGATGGATTTCAAATTGTAGCTAGTCTAAAATTTTGATTAACTACAATTTAAATACCAAAATAAAGGTCTTTGTGTGATTGATACCTTGGTTTGAGAGTATCCTTTGGCTACAAGTTTATCTTCCATTTTAAGATACAACCATTAGAATCGTTTTTTTTAAAGATCCATTTTGTGTCGATTCCACTTTTTGGAAGGCACTAAATCAGAGATTATGTCTAGCTCATCATGAGTGAATTGTATTCACTTTATAATGATTTTTACCATTTTTTTGCATCAAGGAACTCAATGCTTTTTCAACATTGACTGGTTCTTCAATTGAGTTCCAATATGCTTGAGGAGTATATCTCTCAAGTGAATTCCATTGCCTTGTGGATCTTCTTACTATAGGCTAGTCTCCAAAATCTGAGTTTGATGTAGTAGCTTCCTTAACATCAATTTCACTTGAATTAATTTTTCTTACAGGGCTGAAACTAGTTGATGCTGAATCGATACTTGAAATATGATCTATTGCAGTGTCAATATTATTTCTTGTTGTAGAGTTGAAATTGGTTGTGGCTGAATCGATCCTTGGAATGTAACTTCCTACTTTAGTGTCAAATCTGATGAGGTTGGTTGATATGGAAAAAGTAGACCGTTGGTTAATTGAAGGGTATTTTGGAAACTTTTGAGATTTAGTCCGGACCCATTAACTCATAATTTACAAAATCAAAGAAACCTTGAAGTTATTTCTCACCTTTTTAGAACCTTTACTTTTTTAAATTTTCTCAAATATTGAATATCAGACAGATTTCATATGATCCTTCTAGTGTGAAGTTATTTCTAAAGGATTATTGTCATGTGAATGATTACTTATAGGCATAAGGCTTAGAATTTTTGAATGAATTCTTGAGTCTTTTGTGGTTTCAATTTCTCAAAATCCAGATTATCTCTTATGCATAGATAGATCTCAGATAGTTGATGTTTTCTATCACTTGTATTGAAATTATCCGCGGGGAAAGTCTTGAAAATAATAGAGTGAATCCTTTTAGGAAAGGCACTTATTATTGGCTTTTCAAATATTTTCAAATGTCATCTCTCCAGTTAACTTTTTGTAAGAGATTCGGAAATTTCTTTTGTGTAAAAGTCTACCATCAAATCTGTTGGTTGCATAGTGTCTGGAAAAACTAGTTGAGGTATAGAAATGTGGTTATCTAAAAGCATTTTCAGACAAACCTAGAGTAAGATACAAGACTAGAGCTTTTCGAATAAGAAAAATTTTATAGGAATTGTGTGAAACGATTTGGAACCAGAATTGAAAATCATTATAAGTAGTACTGAGAAAGATCACTAAAGTGATTGTTCATCTAGTTGTTGGTAATCTTTTCTATGAAGTTTAACACCTTTCTGCAAAAATATCAATTCTCTCTTAGAGGAACCTTCATCTGGACCTTCGTCAGAGTCAAAGCCAGTCCAACATACTATTTTTTTATAATATGTAAGTTGGGTGAACTTTAAGTCAAGGTCAGTTGTCATATTGATCTTTTTTTGTCAAAAGAAAAGTACTCTTTTGTGAAAGATAATAGTAACACTCTTGATCCTTTGTCTGAATCTTCGCCGACTTGTTTGAGGTTTCTAAATATAGTATTTCATCAATTTGAGTTCGACGAAGGTTAGATCTATTAGGATCATCAAAAAAGTCTATTGTAATCCTTGTCAAGCTCCAAAAAACCATTGTTCGTCATAAAGAACCTTCGTCGGTTCTACCCTAGCCTTATCAGTACCAAAAATACCTACTGTCAATCAGACAAAAGTTAGTTTTACCAGATTTGTCAGAAATAGCCAAAAAGGTGATTTAACCCAAAATAATAGTGAAAGAACTCTTGCCGAATCAACCTTCGCCAGTACTATTTTTGAGTTTTGATCTATCAAATATAGCTACTATCAAATCTTTGGAAGATTTTGTTATAGTCTAATTTTGATTCTAAAAAATCTTTATTTTAGATTGTCAATCTCCTTGTCAAGATTTTTTTTCCAAAATCAAAAATCTGATTATTGTCAAGTAATAGAGTTTTTTACAGATCTGATCAAATATAGGAGTTGATTGAAATATATAGATCCAATCTCATCGTTTTAAGTGATTTGCAAAGATGTCTCCGTTCATCACTCCACAAGTTATTGCTAGAAGGTCACCTCGTCTAGATATACCAAAGTATAATAGGTTATCTGATCTAGTCAGATTTCTCAAAATCTTTTTGAAATCATGTGAGGTTTATGGTGAAGTTTTCCCACAAGATAAACTTAAGCTATTTTCTATGGAGCAGCACAAGATTGGTTTTATAACCAAGGTGAGACTGAACGTATGGATTGGGAAGTGGTTAAAGCTAGCCTAATCACAAGATTTATACCCAAAAAATTCTTGGAAGATCTTTTTCTACTTTTAAATAAAATTAAAATGGGAAAGAGAGAAATGGGCGAGATTATATTGAACGGGTCAAACACCTCATATCTGAGTGTAATCCTGAATTAATCAATAATGATGCCATGATTATGTGGTTTTTGGCAGGTCCACCTAAAAGGATTAGACACGAGCTTAAACTCCGAGCTGATTATATGTCATTACAACATGCTATGGACAATGCAATACATGAGGAAGATGAAGATGCAGATGATCAATCAAATATTGGAATGTTGCCATATACAACTGGGAAAACTAGCACAACATCCACCACTATTGCATTCACGAACATCAATGCAACAGCAGAGTTGATGATTAACGAGTTCAAAAAAATTGGTCAAAAGCAACAGATGCAGTCACAATTCGATGAGAAGATGAAAGCATTGGAAGAGTAGCAAGCTAAGAGTTTGTTAAGACATTTCCTAGTCAAGAAAATGTCTGGTGTGTGATCTATGCGGGGAATCACACCATAAATGAGTGTCCAATAGTGAAAAGACATATGACAAATACTATTTGTCATTTGTGCAACTCTACTAGACACGAAACAACTTTTTGCTCATTTAATTTTCGGATTATCCAACAAAGATACGCTAAGCTTCAATATCGGGAACCTAGTACCTAGAATGGACCTGATGCTAAGAACCAGGCCCATGGCCTTGGATTTCCTAAACGACTAGCTTTGCTAGCTCCATCAACACAACAGGCTCCTCCTACGAATCTAATGGAACCAAAATCTTTATTTGGTAAGGAGCAATGGAATTACAATATGATCAAGATATTGGTCCTTCATAGCAATATGCTATCTATGTTGCTATGCAACAACAACAGTCTAGTCAATGGACTAGAGCACCACTTGGATGCTTTGCATGTGGTGAAAATCATAGAGTTGTTGAATGTCCCATATCCCATTCTGTCAAAAATGCAGTGATGGACATTGTTATAAGGACTATCCAGCACGACCAAAACCACCGCCGATAACTGCTCCATTGAATATGATTACAATCAAGCAAAGACCAGCAACCCAGTCTACTAAACTAAGTGTACCATTCATGGTTGTTACTAGATCTCAGAAGCAGAAAGAAGTTGTTGTTGATCCAATGCTTGCTGAATCTGTGCCATCTACTGATATACCTACTACATCAGGAATGTATCCGAATCTCAACTCAGAAAAGAAGAAATACCATATTATCTTACATATGGTATGCATCCTATTCTTCCAATTGAATGCGAAGTGCCAACCTTTTGAATACAAACACAAAAAAGGACTGAAACGGAATGTATAGATATAGGTATTAAGATTGTTGACCTTAAGGCCGAAGTTTATGCTCTCATATATGATAGTCGCCATCAGAAATTCCCTGGTAAACTTCATATGAGGTGGATGGGACCGTACAAGGTTATTGAAGTATTCGAAATTGGTCTTGTCTAACTTCAGTCACTTGATTGGATTAAACATATGCAAGAAGAAGAGGCCTTGGAAGCCGCTAAAGATGCAGCCAAAGTACATAATCCACGAACATATGTTATACTTAGTTACTTCATCACGAAGAACCCTTCAAGATGACAGAACCTAAATAATTTTCAATCTGCTTAGTAATCTCGATCTCTTCTTTGTGAGAAAACCGATATGGTTGTCTAGAGATAGGGTGACTACCTGGAATTAACTCCATCTTATGGTCTACCGACCTAGACAGTGGTATTACATGATGTAATTCTTCTGAAAAATATTTCTAAATTCAGACAGTATCTTATTCTTCTCAATTTGCTTATGATCTAAGTCTATTGAGTTAAGAATATTTGACAATTCACAGCTACTTAGATGCATTTCAGAAATTTAAAATTGTCTTAGCTAATAAAGAATAAGCTTCATACTGCGCATCAAAAATTTTCATTACATTAGCAAATGAATTCATTGCAGATGGCTGTACATAATTTTCTCCAAACAATGTAATTTCATTATCCACCTGAGAAGAGAGAACATGCTTCTCAAAATCTATATAAGGATGCTTATCAAATAACCACTCATATTCTAGAATTATATCCGTACGTGCTAAACCTAAAACATGAAAATCTATTAACTCTCTATAATCTTGGATCCATACTGGAAGCCTTGGAATTTTAACATCCCATGTCTCCAACTTCGCACGTGAAGCTAAATATACTCAATATCTATGGTTATTGGCTTCAGTTTCCAGACCGAGTTTCTGCACAAGACCAGGGTTATTGAAATTATGAGTAGATCCACTGTCCACTAAAATACTAACTTTATGTCCTTTAACAGTGCCTTTCAAACAAAATAATTTATTTGGGAAGAATGAAGCAGTACTAAAAGAACAATCACACTCACAATTAACCTTATTAATTTCCAACTTAAGATTTTCTATACTAGGCATCTGAATAACTTGAGCTCCTTTCTTTCATTCTAGGCAGAGTTTCATAACGTGTCCAGGCTTACTACAATAAAAACACACATTCAATTTTCTAGCCTTTTTTCGGGACATGTTTCTTTTGTCTAAACTCAGATGCAGCTTGATCAAGTTCGTCAAAATACCTGGATTTTTTCCCACGAACTCTTTTTTTTTTTTTTTCTTCTGGCTGGGTCCAGATGTTCTTGATGGATTAGCCTGTAATTGCTTTCTAGATGCCACCATTGTATATTCATACGCTTTCGTGAGCCACACGACGTCATCAAAAGTTTGAAGCACATTACGCTTGCACTCATTCTGATAATCTGTTGGCAGACCCAGGATAATAAACTGCCACAGTTCTAGTTTTGCATTGAATGAGAGAACCTTGTTCAACAAATCCATAAAATTTTGCAGGTACAAGTCCAAACTCCGAGTACACCCATTTTGTAGTTGACAAATCTTTGGTAGAAGTCCGAGTCATCCACAACCACAAACGACTTTCTAAACACTTCCCATGTGATAGGTTTTGGTTGTAGGTCATGCCACCATGATGAAGCTTTCTCTCAAAAGAACAGAATTACACTCTCAGTCTTTTTATCTTCAAAAATTTCGTGTAGATTAAAATAACCGGT
This sequence comes from Diphasiastrum complanatum, assembly GCA_029204225.1. NCBI lineage: Eukaryota > Viridiplantae > Streptophyta > Lycopodiopsida > Lycopodiales > Lycopodiaceae > Diphasiastrum > Diphasiastrum complanatum. The sequence goes on from CM055107.1 coordinate 43,228,645, forward strand.
CCACTTGGTTAGTGTTAGCAGATTCCAGAGAATTCCCAGATGTCGAGCCAAGCTGAAGACACAAATTATCTCTCACCCATGACCAAGGAGGTCTCAGAAGGAGGAGAGCAAAGGAAGCTGAGAGCCGAGCATGAGAGCCGAGGAATACTAGCTAGGGTGACAGTTATTATTCATGTGAGCCTACATGGTGAATCCCAGAGAAGGAATGACCATGTAGGAGCTAGTAATATTTCCTAGGCATTGTACATAAGTGTACACCCCCTTAAATAATCTAGAGTGAGCCACCTTTTAATGGTGACCTCTAGTGGAAGGGCAAATTCCACTTGTATTGTTCAAATTAGTGGAATTGCCACTTGGACTCCACATGGGCAGCCTTCTTGCTTATTTAAGGGCCCCCCTCTCTTGTGAGTTTTCTTGAGTGAAATTTCTATGAGCATGTTCTGATTTTCTTTTATGTTTGTGGATTAGTTAGATTTCTTGCTTGCTCTCTTCCTTGTGGAATGTAGATTTAGATTAACTTTCTTGTTTCCTGAATTTGTAGTTTCAGCATGCAGGTAAACTATAGAGTCCGAGATTGTGGATCTGATTTGCATACCTTCAAACAATCCTTTCCTTTATTGTTCTTGGCATTCCAAGCATCAAGAAATGGGTGTTTCTTGATCCTTGTGCTGTAGTGTGCTGTTAGGAAACCAGTTTTCTTGTTTCTTGTTTCTTCCTAAGTATCTAAACACAGATGGAGTTGCTTAACCAACAACACTAACAACAGATGGAGAAACTCACGAAAGAGTTTCAAAACACTCTTAAGTCTATCCAAAGTGCGATGCCAAGTCAGTTACCCACTGGCCAAATCCATCATAGGCGAGAGAACACATGGTGCCCTCATTGTCGAGGTGCACACACTGGCAATGAGTGCCCTTCATACCAACCGGTCCCAGATACTTCATTGATAAAATGTGACATCTGCGACTTTATGGGGGGGGCATACCTCACTTTATTGCTATTACAACCCGAGAAATCAGTCTCACAACCAGTCAGGGGGACATTATCAACCTCCCAGACACCAAACTGTTTCACAAAATCAAAATTAGCAATATCCATCATGAAACAACCAAGTCCATATACAAGAGTTGCTCACAGTTGGTGCTCTTACGACCACCTCCAAGGGGACAACCTGATCTAGGAGCACAAAAACATAGACACCCTTGAGAATCTGCACAGACACATCTTGTAGAAAACTCCTACGATCACTCATATCATCATGATACAACACTTCCATCTGTTAGTTCTCAACAATAGGCAACCGACAACTCATGCTCATGCAAACAGAATGAGTATTCAACACCAACGGAAAATCAGGCACAGTTAGCCATCCAAGATGGTTATGCTATTGCCACGGGCCCAATGAATAACCATTGTAAAGTTAAGAACCAATACCATGCGGAGTGCCCAGACTGTGTTTGCAAACACAGTTTCAAAGACTGCCCTAAACAACCTAACAGGATCCTTCCAGCACGTCATATATCATCCAAACCTGTTCGAGTTCTAACTAGAGCACAACGCCAACAACAAGAACAACGGCAAAACCATGAAAAATCAGCTGATCCGAATGGAAGCCATTTGACAGCTTTCACATTACCCAAAGATTACCCAGACCCAAATGTGGAACAAAGGCAATACAATGAATTTCGAGAGGAGTTTTTGCGAGAGGAGGTCATACGGACAATCTGTTATCCGCTCAGATCCCTGACAAAGAGCAATCTATACAGGGACTTGAAGTATTTTATGACCTCCTACAAGCTCAACTCACTATGCCATTCCATAGTGCAATAAAATCTTTCATTGGGCTTCAACAATATATCCATCGTAGTTTTCAACTGTCTACTATTTCTGATGAACAACAGAAAACAGAAGAGATTCCTGAAATTCTCCAGATTCCTATGAATCTGCTGAATATAGGTGTTGCTAAGGGGACTAGCATCACCTTGCCTTTGTCCTATAAAGACTATCCCGCAGTATCTGCTATCTTTGATAGCAGATCAGGAGTAAATATAATGGCTTTGTCCTTGGCAAAGCCATGAGGGTTCCATATCCTCAATCAACCACAATATAAACTTCGCATGACTGATTAACGAGTTACTGACCTTGCTGATCATTTATCAAATATTAGGGTTCGAATAGCAAGTGTCAAATTTGTGATCGATTGTGTCATTTTAGACTTACCCGAAGATGCCAATACTTATAAACTCTTTCTTGGTACACCCTAGCTCCAGATGGTAGGAGTTGCTTGTCTAAAAACATGGAAACAAACTATCAAACCAAGCTTCCACATCCGGTAGTGACTCAACAAAGCCTGAAGTAGTGGTTCATACGATTCCTCTGGAAGACAACGCTAAGCCTATTCGGGCTAAACCTTACAAAAGTAACCTTGTCTATCGTGAGAGAATTGATAAAGACATTAAGAAATTGCTGGATGCTGGGTTTATATATGAAGTCCAACATACTGATTGGGTATCACCCATTGTGGTTGTACCCAAGAAAAATGCAAACTTTGTATCTATGTCAATCTCAAGAACCTTAATGTGGTTACAAAGAAAGATCATTTTCCTTTGCCTTTAATGACCCAAATCTTAGAGGAAATGGCAGGAGCTTTCAGCTTTCAGCTTCTTGGATGGATTCAACAGTTATTTTCTCGTTTAAATAGCCCCTGAAGATAAACATAAAACAACCTTTGCCACAGAGAATGGGGTTTATGCTTATAATGTCATGCCTTTTCGCTTATGCAACGCCCCTTTGTGGAGCCTCATAATCCCACATCGTCCAAGTTTTTGTTATATATTGTAAAAAAAATTTAATTTTTATATGTAAATGTGCTATAGTGCCTAAATTCATGTAAAGGCCTATTTGCACTTTGTAAATTCACATTTAGGATAGAAGTTGCGACGTTCCATAAGAGACGCAGTAGTGGACTACAACCGACATTTTGACGAGCGGGTATTATATATCCTGTTCTAAGCAGTGAGTGGGTGTCACCAATAGTTATAGTACCTAAGAAGAAGACGGGCAAGATCAGAGTTTGCCAAGATTTTAGGAAACTAAATGTTGCTACAACAAAGGATTATCATCCTCTACCGTATACAGATACTATTCTTGACTAGGTAGCTAGTCATGAACGTTATAGTTTTTTAGATGGGTTCTCAGGTTATAACCAGGTTTTTATAAAAGAGGAAGATAGATCCAAGACCACTTTCACCACTGATTGGGGGACGTACGTGTATACGCGAATGCCCTTTGGTCTTTGTAATGCACCTGCCACATTCCAACGTATTGTTAGAAATCAATGATAAATTTCATTCTTACTGTTTACGAGGTACATTAATGTTGACAACTGTGACCAGCTGTCATTGGGGGGGGTGGAGGAGTGGGGATATCCAGTCCCCAAGACACGGGAGCAGCCCAACAGTCACAAGATCAACAATCACAGGCCCAGCAAGTCCACATATTAGACACGTCTCAATATTTTGATGTTGCGGACCTGATGGAGATAAGCGACGACGAGCTAGCAAAGGGGACGCATCTAGGAAGAAGTCAGACACCTCCACTAACCACCACAACCACCACCACTACCACAACAGTCACTAACATCACCCCTAGACCACCTCCACTTTCACCTCCATCTTCAGTTCTAACACCATGCCTATTTTTTGGTTTAGCCTCACCATCCCAAACCCCAAATCAGTACCCAACTCTCTCTAACCCTGAAAAGCTCACTGAAGCAGCCAAATGCTCAATGATTGTCCTATCCGAAACGAGCTACCACATGCATTGGTTGGTGAGCCAGCATCAAGTTATAGAGAGCAAGGTCCAACATCAAGACCAAGAGATTGCATGATATCAAAGGCTAGCCAACGAAAAGAAAAAAGAGGCAGTAGAAACCAGATCCGCGATGGTCGGGCATAAATCCACTCTAGAAGAGGTCCAGCAGCAACGGAAGCACCAGATGGTCCAAATCAACCAAGTACGAGACGGATCATCGGGTGCAATGATAGTTGATGCTCCTCCCGTCAAGCCCGAGGACATTCAAATCCAAGCCCCACAGGCCTCAGCCATCCGGATGGAGAAATACATAAGGCGGATCCAAGAGCGAGAGGTCGATAAGAAGAATTTTGAAAACATTGTGGCGAAACAAGAGAAGATCATCTTGGAGTCCCGAAAGCAGCTGGAAGAAACAACGAAGGCCCTACAGCAAGTCTTGGACAAGGTGAACCAATTATGGGACACGGCGTGCAAGGCCCAAGCAGGTGCTCGTGTAACGAAGCCACGGGACAATGATGGGAATGATGGAGCAGGGAATCAAGACGGGCAAACCCACCCTTCAACCGGTAGCTCGGGATCGGGTGGCCAGAGAGCCGACGCTGCTTCTAGAACTTTTCTCAGACCCCCTCCCACTTTTAACCCTTCTGCCTCTCCGTATTTAATTTTTCTGAAACATTCATTCCAACTTACCGAATTCTTCCATCTCCTCTTTCTTCATCACCTCCTAGCCATATAATAGGCCCATCAAAAGGTCCAGCTGACACTTACAAAGCCCGACGGGACGAGTTCCTCCAACAACTCCACTCCCTCGGTGCTGCGGATAACTTATTGTTTCCGCCTCCTCCTAAACCGTTCACCCCCGCACCCCTCTCCCCTGATCATTCCATCCCAGACCTTCCATAAACTAACACAGACATTGGAGCCGATGATGACTTCTTGGCTGACCAACCGGAGACAAGAAGATTCTCGCCTAGGCCAGACACGGGTGCAAATGAGCTGTCGACAAGCGAGCGAGCAAAAGAGAAAGACATGGGCACCAAGGCCCTTGATGATTATCTGGCAAGGCCGTCTCAGCCACGTAGGACAACCTCCCCTACCCGACCTAGAAGTAAACTGGCTGATACAAGGGAATCAGAGAGATTTGAAAGAAAGTACCCTCCCAACATGAGGGGAGGCAAAGAAGACATCGATCAAAGCCAATACTCCACCAGGGCCGAGATCATTGTCGCACTACAACCGCAACCAGATTGGCGGAACAAGGTCCTGAAAGATAGCAGGCGTCTTTGAGAGTATTTGAAGGCCCCGACATGGAAGCGAGTGGATCCCTACTACATGCCACTCAAACGCAGAAGCCCATGGCTGGTGGAGAAGCTGCAAGTAGAGTTGGTATAACTGGCCTGTCATCCTGGAAATTTCAGAGGGAACCACCCTGGATGATCTGAGGTTGCAGCTACTCAACTTCGGGCACAAATACAGGACAAGTGCCGATATCTGTGTGTAGGAAAGTGCTGAGTATTGCAGATCCATGGCCATTCTGATGCAGCAGGAGTGTTTTTGGGATCGAGGCTTGGATCCCATCAAGATCAGCCCAAATACGGCCCTCCAATCGAAAAAAGACCATGAAATGATGGCCAGACTATACTACAGAGCGGCTTTCATGTCGTCAAGCTATGTGACCATGGTGGAAGACTGGCAGGAGATGGGCTTCATAGAGAAGATAAGGGAATATATGGGGCCCCTCAGTTTCGGAAGTAAGCTTCGCTTCTAGGTTTTTGAAGCCCTAGGACGAAAAATGAGCGAGCGAAAGCAGATGGCACAACGACGAGGCGAGCAGGACTCGCAGGAAGTTCTCAAGCGGGCTGGTATGTAGTGGCCAGTTGAGAGACTTCCAATTTTGGCGAATAAATTTTGCGGATAATAAGCACCTGGTTTTACGAAAGCAAACAAAGATCTACACTTTTCCAAGTGCCAAGCAGAAGACATCACTGGTGTTGCAGTGGGTCCTGCAACAGATTAGGGGTGGATAATGTTAGCAGATTTAGAGAATCCTTAGACGCCGAGCAAAGCTGAAGACACAAGTTATCTCTCACCCATGACCGAGGAGGTCTCAGAAGGAAGAGAGCAGAAGAAGCTGAGAGTCGAGCATGAGAGCCAAGGAAATACTAGCTAGGAAGATAGTGATTAACTATGTGAGCCTACATGGTGTATCCCAAAGAAGGAATGACCATGTAGGAGCTAGTAACATTTCCTTGAATAATTATAATAAATGTAGACCCCCCTTAAAATAGTAAGATTGAGCCACCTTTTGATGGTGACCTCTAGTAGAAGGGCAAATTCCACATGTAATTTCTAGTTTGGTGGAATTACCACTTGGGCTCCACATGGGCAGCCTTCTTGCTTATTTAAGGGCTCCCCGCTCTTGTGAGGGAGCTTTGATTGTATTTCAAGTTCTCTTGAGCCAATAAAGAGGATCCTCCATGAGTTCTTGAAGAACACTAAGCTCCTTGTTCATGACAACGCTCTTGAGTGAGGTTTCTATGAGCATGTTTGATTCCCTTATATTGTGGATTAACTAGGATCTTGTTTCTTTGTTTCTTGCTTAGTTGTGGATTAGGATTCAGTTCTTGTTGTAGATTAAAGTAGGATTCAGCATTCAAGTAAACTAGATAGGTTGGTTTGTGGCATAGATCTTGCACATTTTCTTACAATCCAGTTCTTGATTGTTCTTGAGTAATCTAAGCATCAAGTGATGAGTGTTTCTTGATTCTTAGATTGTTAAAATGCTGGTAGGAATCTTCTTTCTTGTTCTTGTTTTTTGTTTCTTGAATCTTGTTTTCAGTAGCTAATCTAGTTCTTGATTGTTCTTTGATTCAGTAATTAGTGTAGGTTTGCTCCCTGCTCTGAAACGATGATCCTCTTGAGCTGTAGATGGTTACATGGCTAGTGTATGCATGTAGTTGAGTATCAAACCCGTTCTCCCATTGATAGGCTGGGAAATACATTGAAACTGAGAAACGCTTATGTTGTTGACTGTTCTAACAAGAAGATAATCCATAACGAACTATAACGTCAGAAGCAATAAAAGAAAGAAAAGAGACAAAACCATGTTCACAGATTCAATGAATCTGTGATCACTATCACTTGCAAATGGATATACAAGATCAAATATGGAGCTGATGGGCAACTGAACAAGTACAAAGCACGGCTGGTTGCGAGAGGATTTGAGCAGCAAGAAGGTCTTGATTTTGATAAAACCTTAGCACTCGTAGCTAAGATGGTAACTATACGTTCTATCATTGCTATTTTTGTTTTCTATGGTTGGAAGATCCAGCAAATGGATTAAATCTACTTTTCTTAATGGAGTGCTGGATGAAGAGGTGTACATAGTACAACCTCAAGGATTTGTTGAGACACGGAGAGAGCATCTCGTTTGTAAGCTCAACAAAGCATTTATGGATTGAAGCAAGCACCACGAGCGTGGTACTCTTGCATTGATGAACACTTCAAGCGAAGGGGAATGGTAAAGAGTGATGCTGATCCTAATCTTTACATTCTAAGGCAAGACTCAGATATAGTGTTCATTGTGTTGTACGTGGATGATTTGATTATTACAAGAAGTAATGAGAGCTTAATTGATGAAATAAAATCAAATCTTTCCAATGCCTCTGACATGAGTGATCTAGGATTGATGCACTATTGTCTTGGCATTGAAGTATGGCAAAAGGAAGACATGGTCTTTCTTAGACAAAGCAAATATGCATGAGATTTATTTTATTAGTTCAATATGCAGGATTGTAAGCCTTTGAGTACACCTGTGGATGTCAGCATGAAACTTACTACATATGATGAATCTGAGAAAGTGGATGCTTATTTGTATAGATAGTTGGTGGGTAGTTTGATTTATTGGACACACACACGACCTAACATTTCCTATGATGTTGGTGTTGTTAGTCAATTTATGCAAGATTCTAGTCAAGCACATTGGAAGTCTGCTATAAGTATTCTCAGATACATTCGAGGGACATTGAATTTTGGTTTGAAGTATGATCAGCCTGAAGCGCCAATGTTGGTAGGTTATACAGATGCCAATTGGCCAGGTAATATTGATGACAGAAGATCTACCAGTGGGCATACATTCAGTTATGGTACAGCTGCAATTTCATGGAGCAGCAGAAAGCAACCTACAGTAGCCTTATCATTGACGGATGCTGAATATCGAGCACTCAACAATGCTACACAAGAAGCGGTATGGTTATGAAGATTGCTTGTGGATTTAGGTCAACCACAGGTGGATGCGACTACTACATCTTGTGATAATCAAAGTTGCATTCACCTTGCCAAAAATCCAGTTCTACATGCTCAAACCAAGCACATCGAAATACACTACCATTTTGTTCGAGAAAAAAATTCTTGATGGAGCCATTGATCTTGTTTTTTGTAAATCCGAAGATCAAATGGCAGATATTTCTACTAAGTCATTAGGTAGATGTAAATTTGAGAGGTTTCGTACTCTATTAGGAATAGAAGAATGTAATTTTATCATTGAGGGAGTGTTAGAAATCAATGATAAACTTCATTGTTACTGTTTACGAGGTACATTAATGTTGATATCTGTGACCAACTGTCATTAGCTGTAGGCTAGTCTATTAGTCTACTCATAGGTTTTCTCTCTCTATCAGGGGTTCATGGTTTATTTGTACATTTTACATTCTGTATGAGTTAGTGTGATAGAGTGACAGTGCGTGTTCTTATTCTGCCTTCTTGTGGTGATTGCTTATGGTGAATGCTTGATGTTGCATATCTAATTCTTGACACGTATGATGACAAATATTTTTAAAAAAAATTCAAGGAAGTTTTTAGAAATTTTTATGGATGACTTTTGTGTCAATTCATCAAGTAAAGGCCATTTAGATGCATTAGAAAAAATATTGAGAAGATGTCAAGAGACATCTCTTAAATTTCATCCAGCCAAGTGTTGCTTCAGGATGAGGGAAGGCGTCCTGTTAGGACATAAAATTTCGAAGGATGGTATACAAGCCGACATCAACAAAATAAAAATGATTTTAGAATTATTAGAACCAACCAATTTAAGAGAGCTTAGAGGTTTTGTAGGACATCTAGGTTATTATCATAGGATAATTAAAGATTATGCTATAATAGTAACTCCTTTAACAAGTTTATTAAAAAAAAGTCTGTTGAGTACCATTGGTCACAAGACCATCAACAAGCTTTTGATGAATTGAAACAGTCATTAGCAGAAGCCACTGGGGTTAGACCTCCAAATTGGGCCAAAAAGTTCCATGTATATGTAGACACATTATCGTTTGCAATAGGTGTAGTGCTTAGTCAGAAGATGACCAAACTATAGATTATCCAATTTACTATGCGGGTAGGCAACTTCCTGCATCAGAAAAGAATAATTCCGCTACAGAGCGAGAAGCACTAGGGATGATTTATTCAGTAAAGAAATTTAGACATTATCTTTTAGGATACCCTTTTGTTTTTCACGTAGATCAGTACGCATTAAAATATTTAGTGAATAAACCTGATCTTTCGGGTAGGATAGCTAGATGGGTATTATTATTAGATGAGTTTATTTATGAAGTAGAATTAAGAAGAGCCAAGGATCATCAAAATGCTGATTATATATCCCGCCTCCAAATGAAAAATCAGTTAGAACCCATTTCTGATGAATTTCCAGATGAACATATAATGCGTATCCAATCGGAAACATCAATTTATACGGATATTATTAACTTCTTACAAGACCAGATATATCCTGAACATTTTAATAAATAGCAAAAAACTATTTGTTTTTCAAAGGTAGGACCTTATACGATTATAGATAGAATATTGTATAAATTAGGAGCTGACGTTAGTCTCCGCCGATGTTTAGAACCAACCGAGACGACCGCTGTAATAAGTGCATTACATGAGGAAGATTCGAGGGGTCACTATGCTCTTAAAAACACTGCAAAAAAGATTTTCAATGCTAAATATTGGTGGCCTACTGTCTATAGAGATGTTAAATTATTCATTCAAAAAGGTGATACATGCTAGAGGATGGGGAAACTGATCACGTGTAAAACTTGTCGTCGTTACATACTCGTTGCCACGGACTATGCTACTAAGATGGTAGAGGCCGAAGCCACAATTAAGAACGATGCTAAGACTATAGCAAAGTTTTTATTCCAAAACATTATCATGCGATATGGTTGTCCCTTAGAACTCGTTAGCAATAGGGGAATCCATTTTCTTAATCAGACCATTGAGGCCATGTTGTCATATTTTTCTATTACACATCGCCAAACCACTCCATATAATCCAAAAGCAAATGAACTTACGGAACGAGCAAACGGATTTTTGTGTAAAATTTTGAATAAAGTAACGGAAACACATTCTTCTGATTGGGATCAGAAGTTACCGTCTGTCTTATGGGCATACAGAACTGCTGAAAAGATTACAAGTAGGCAGACTCCATACTATCTTGTGTATGGAATGCATCCCGTACTACCAATAGAATTCGGAGTTCTGACGTTTCGCATTAGTAATGAAGAGGGAATGGACGAACACAATAGTTTTTGGGAGCGGATGATTTCTTTGACGCAACTAGAAGAGAATCGCCGTCTTTCATTAATCGAGACTGAACGAGTTCAGAATAAAAGAAAAGGAATTTTTGACCAATCCATTAAGAAAATAAAAATTAAACAAGGGGACTATGTGCTTCTATATGACAACAGACACATGTTGTTTCCTGGAAAATTACATACCAGATGGATGGGACCATATAAAGTCATAGAAGTTTTCCTTTCCGAGTTTCTTATCAGTTACTATTCCCAGCTTTGTCCCCAATGGTTTATCCAATCTTCAACAATTTTTGGGCGTTTAAACTTTTTATCACAGAAAAATATTTCTGATTGGTAGCCCAAGTTGTCAGAGTTAATAGCTTGTAGTTGATTAAATAGATTTTGCATTTGTTTATCCCGTTGTTTATTGCTCTGATGAAGTTCTAAATCTGCCTTGTATAAAGTTTGCAACTGTTTTTCTGAGTCTAGGGTGTCACCACTGTCGGGTGAGGCCGGCTGAATTTCCGTATTTCCTCCATCACTTCCTAGTAATGCCGGGTGAATCTCGGTAGCACCCTCGTCCAAAATTTCATCAGTATCCATTTGCTTGCCAACTAAAAATTAAAAAATAATTTTGTTCAGTTAATACATTCATTACAGGTATAATAGTTATTGAACCAAGCAATGTCTACAAAAAACCTAATTTTTAGACCATATGTGCTTTCATTAACAAATTATACCAATGAATCGACAAATGGCTACTTAAGCAATAAAAAACCGGAATTAACCGTTAATGCAACGTAAATCACTTAACAACTATTAGCTTGATCATCTGGAAGAATATGTTAGCTCACTACAGAATGCCCTGACAACTGCTCAAGATCAGGTGGACAAGGTCGTGCAGGATGCAAAGCAACAAGTGCAGCTGCTACAGGGTCAACTGTAGATGACAGAGCAATATCGCTCACGTCTCCAAGGTGAATTGGATGCGACCACCCTTGAGCATGATGCCTATCTCCAGACACAAATACCTTATCATCCGGTAACTCCGATGGAGATCGCATATTTGTTCAAGAAAGTTGAAACTTACAAAGTGGCGCTTCGGAAATTCCAAGGCCGCTTTGACAAATTCAAAGGTGCAGTTTCAACTGAGTTGGCAAAGGCTATAGCAACCATCAGTGCCTACAAAAAAGCTACCGCTCATGTGTTGGAAGCTGGATCTCAAATCCTAGTTCCGGTCATGCCACAATTCTCCCCTTCGCACCAAGCTGAAGCACCAATGGATATAGGGTTGGATTCGGACATGGACCAAGGTGGAGCCCCAAAAATTGAAGAACAAACAGCCAGTTCCACAAGCAGTGCAACCGGGTCCATCTTCATCAAGGACCACACCATTATTCAAAAGGCCAATCAGCGTCGAGGACTAAATCCAAAGTTTTATAGCGCAACATCCTCATGAGTCCTCGTGTGGTGGTTGGGTCCTTAAGTTTAAGACCTCTGAAATAGAGGTCGGCAAGGAATTGGATAAAATACCTACATTGGGAGCGCAGTCAGCTTGGAGAGTTATCATTTTTGAGAACCCCAGAATCTGTTAGGAGTTATGTGGCCAGCCCTCGCCAATTGCGCGTAGATCCTTATTATGTATCGATGTCGTGCAAGAATAGGTGGAATGATTTGGGATTGGCCATGGACAAAATTACTATCCATACGCCAAACTGGCCAATCATCCATCAACCTTACAGTTAGGAAATATCAATGGATTTCCACCGGGCATTACAAGTGTACCAGCCCCCGATCCGACAGTGATACAATCGGCACTTTTGCGAAAGACTTGACTCTGTTGGCATCCGTGGCAACGAGATGGGATGATTGCCTTCCTCCTTTGACATTCGTTCCAAATAAGCCAATGGCCTCAGAGAATATCAAGGATCAGTTGCTGGTGGCCAGATTATATTTCTGTGTAACAATGATGGGAGGCTCCTGGGAATCTCGCTTCACGTCCTAGACAATCTCAAAATGGATTACCGAAGCCCATCGTTGTTTTTTGCCGCATAATTTGGATTTTAACACTGCCCGACTCGATTTTAAGGAGAAAGTGCAGTATCATTTCATAAAGATTTGTCACGAAGCAAATAAAAGCCCACAGTAACTGCATCTCGCAGGTGTCGTGGGACCGCCACCAGTTTTGGTGGGGGATACTGTTGGAGGGTTTGTGGATCCCAAGGCAACCCTAACCCTAGTTATAATTGAGAGGGATTTGGCACCCTACGTGTGTAAGTCCAACCCGATGATCACATAGAGATTTGATTAATTAGAAAGTCAGTAGGAGGACTTTAGGCCTTTTTTTGGGACTTTTAATGTCGCAGGGCCTAAATGTCAAGTTAGTGAATAAAGTTGGGTTTTCGTCCAATTTGGATGGTTTCCACTCTTTTTTAAATTTGAATAATCAGGGAGGCAGAAATGGACCAATAGGATTCAGAGGCCAGGGTCCTCCTCTCTACTATAAAAAGCGACCAACTCGAGTTCCTACAGAGGTTTTCATTTCTTCAATTCAATAAAGCAGATTGGTTCTCTTGTGAAATGGATTGATGAATATCCTTGTTCTCTATCACTTTTCCTCCATCTCTCATGCTCTATTTGTGTTTTGCTAATTGTTGGATTTGATTGTTATCGGGATTGAATGTTATTTTACTTTTTATGAGGGAGAAAGGGAGAGAGAGAAAGAGTAAGCTATCATGTTGTGGATCTAGTGTTAGTGGATGTAGTGTTAATGCTTAGGGTTAATGGATGTTAAAGTTAGATGTGAATCTTCCATTCATGCTGAAATCTGAACTATACTATCGCTCTCATGGGAACGAATCTATGTGTGACAACTAACTTCATCTCTTTGATGCTAGATTGATAGATCTTGGATTGAGGTTAGGCAGGGAAAGAAACCCACTACAATTTTGTGAATCTGTCAATTAAGGAGCATTTCTTGTTTTAAGGATCAATGAGGACCAAGAATAATGTAAATCTAGTTGGAATAGTTTCTATGCTGATCCATAAGGGAATTTACCAAAAATTAAGTGCGGTACTTAATGATGAACAATTAAAACTGTCAGGTTGATTAGTGTAAAGTTACTGATGCCAGATTGAACTGTTTCCTTGTAAAAATTTGGGATTTTATTAACCTGAACCATTTTTGGAAGGGGGGAAAGAGTGGAAGTCTGAGATGTAGATGATTGATGGTCTTAATAATCCAATTATTTTATTTACATTCAAATCCTGAAGTATAACTAATTGCAAGTGAGAATAAAATTGGAAATTATCTAAGAAGACTGCCCCTAGAATTTGGACTCTTTTTCCCCTGTGTGAATTAGAATTTTGAGAATTCAAGGATTCTAAGGGAAAAGTAGTGGCAAGATGATAATTCATTTATGGAAATTACAAAATATGGAAGCCCTTAAGTCTATTTCTCTATTATATTATACCTCTACTCTTTAGAACTTTCTTAATACATGACAATTGGATTGTGATTCATATAATTCCTTCTAGTGTAGAACTCTGTTTTGAAGGGGTATAGTTATATGATATTGTACTTTCATATAAGATTTTTGAATATGGCTCGGAATTTCGGTTTCTTGAATCCTAGTGTTAGTCTCTATTTGATAGTTGATTAATGAGAGTTAATATTTCTATCATTCGGAATAAGATATTCTATGATTTTGAGGAAAATTTTTGGTTTGTAATAGTATTGGGGATACTCGTTACTGACTTTTTTGAATCTTTGATATCTTATACGTTGTCTCCTAGAAACTTTTAAATCAAAATTATGAATTTCTTTTTAAAGGGGGGGGGGGGGGGGTGAGAAAAAACTTGTATGTGTGCAAAGGTAAAACTATCTAGTATGAAATAGAGGAACTCTCTAAGTGATTATTTTAATCGATTTGGAACTAGAGGAGTTTTGGGGTTAGAGCTGTGAGATATTCATGAATATGGGAAGTAGTGGTAAAGATTAAATCAAGGTTCACTGACTGTTACCAAGCACCATTTTGTTATGGATTGGATCAGTGGAATGAAGCTTTAATCTTAACTCTATGTCCAAAGATGTCATCTTGGTTTGTACGCTAAGATCTGTGGTAGGCTGATTTGTAGAAGAAATTCTATTAATAAGAGTCAGATGGTTGGAAAACTTGTGATGTGGAGTTATTCACTTCAAAAAATTTCTAAATATGTGTCATTTAATAGCCTATGTTTATGTATAGGAACATAGTTGGATAAGTTGCTTATGTACATCTTAATCTTGTGGATCTACTATGTGTTTCCTATGTATTGAGTTTATATTGTATACGTAAACTAGTCAGAATGCATAGACATATGAACAAGTAATGTAAGGAGCAGTTACTTGTAGGTTAATGTCTCTTTCTGTTGAAAGGATAATTCATTAACTTATTTATGGTTTGGAAGAAGATCTAATGTAAATGATGACAGTTTGATGTATTGAAGATTTTACCCATTTGGAAGATTTATTCCTCATTGTATCATTGGACCCTGAATGAGTACTTAAGATCAGAGATAAACAATTGAGAAATTGTTCTATCTCTGTGTGCTTGCTTAGGTTGGTTGATCAAATTGAGGATAATGATTCATGGGAAGAATTAAAAGCATACAAATTTGATCTTCCCTTGTTACTCGTTTTGAGGACACAAATGGTCTAAGGGGAGAAGAATGTTATGTCCATTTCCTGTACAAAGGAATCGGAATCATTCCTAACGTGTATAGCCGGTCCTCCAAATGTATGTGATTATTAGTTATGCTACGTCATTCTAGACGTGGTCGTATCAAGTAAATAATAATCATATGAGGGCCCGGGCCTATAATTGGACATAGGAGCACATGCATGGTAAAGACTGCTTTAATGCAAGAATAGGAGGTCAATAGCTCAATATAGGTTGCATGGGAATCCTATGGAGAATATTCTCTCTCTCTTGAGGAGAATATGTCTATTGGAAACTCGCCCATCCTCCTATTGTGAATTTAGATTCTTGAGCCAGTTTCTCCTCCTCTCTCTTGTGTTCTTCACTATGGCTTGGGGATAGGTCCAGGAGGAAACTCCAGGAGGGATCTAGGTGTGGATGGGTGGTTTTGCTCCACAAGTGTCCTTTCGGTTGTTTTGCAATAGGATCTAGTCAGATCTTTATAAGATGATCATGATACAATTACTCTTGGCAAAGAACTTCATGAATGGAGAGAGAAAAATGACAAATCTATAGCAATTATTGCGTCTTCAGTGAATGACAGCATAATGCTAGATATTTCTTCAACTTCGAATATGAAAGAATTGTGGGAAGAATTGCAAACCAAGAATGAGACTCGATCATGGAATCAAATCATATTTTTGGAGGACCGATTGACTTACCTACAATGGGATGACAAAGATCTGACTACTTTTGTACAAAAAAATGAAGAATCTGCTTATTTCTTTGTAGAATTTTGGCACAAAAAATGCAATCTCAAAGGAAAAACAGCTTAGCTTTTGAGCCCTACCCAGGTCATTCTACACAACTCAAACTTTACTGGCAAAAGATTCATCTATGACGCTTCAGAAGGCAATAGATGGAGTCAAAGAGGAAGTAGAAGCTCGTGAATGCTATGATGACAATGGTGATTTGGAAAAAGCTCTACTTACCCGAAAGAATCAATCTTCGAAGAATTCTCAGTCTAATAGGGAGTCGAAGAAAGGCTGATAGCAATCGAAGAAAGAATGGAAATCGTTCAGACAAATCCAAGACAAATAATCGACAATCAGGAAAACAACAATCAGGATTTTCATATTGACGTAATTACTCTATTTTCTCACGGAAATAACTTTATTGTTGACATAATTACGTGAAAAAGCTTATTAACGTCAACCAAAAGTGACCTTCTGGTGACGCTTGGACCGGTTTGGCCGGTTGATTAGCCCACTGCTGGGCTTTACAAAGAGGCTCGGGAGGGCTTGTCGAGCCTGCCATTGCTCTAGTACATTGCCTAGTACCTTCATAGCGAGTCGTGCGGACCTAGCGGGCTCCTTTGTATAGCTCGGCAGGTAACCTGTTTGGTAGGTTTTGGCCTATGGAATGTAAACATGAACGTTATTAACGTTCCAGGGCACCAAAAATAACCCTTAAATTTTTCAAATTTCACTTTACGTAATTACGTTTTTGAAAACCCTGACAACAATGAAAAGATTCTGGCGATAGGAAGATTTGCAACAAATGCAAAAGATTAGGTCATACAGAAGGTTGAATCCAAAGATTGATTGTATTCATTGTCATAAACGGGATCATGCAGTAGTAGACTGTTATCAAAATCCCAAGAACAAGGAGGAGCAAAATCTAAGTGAACCTTCAGATTCAAAGATCTATGTTGTTCATCGAATTCGAGATGTAGCACTTGATTCAAGAGCCACCTCACATTTTGTTTCCTCGAAACAAATTTTATCGGACTATAAGAAGGCGAATTCTTCGAGATACATTGTACTTGGAGACGGTTCTAAGCATGAAGTTGACGGAACTGGTGTACTGTGATTAGACACGAATCAGGGTGACACGAAACTAGAGGAAGTTCTCTATGTTCCTACTCTCGATAAAATATGTTCGATACTCTCTATGACTTGACTTATCCTATTGACAGCTGAAATGTATATCCTTGATGACAAACCTGATAAATGCTCCACAGCTATAATGACTTGATTTCAATTGACTTATCAATTGCAAAACCTACAAAATGTCATAGTTACCTCTCTCCAAGAGTCACCAAAAGTGTGAGTACCGACTCGTTCTTCATTTCCATACACAGTTCATGCAAGTCATTCTATCTTGCACCACTGTGTACTTTTATCACCTATGGCTTCCAAATTTGTGAATCTCCCTTGAATGAAAAATTCTCAAGTTGCAAATGTGTGTGTCATTGTCGCTATCACTCGATTCGACACTGACAATGCCAATCAACTCCGTGAGAGACTTCCTCCAAATGTCACTTGACATTGGTTGGTTTAAAATTCGAAAGTTGACCTCTTTAAGATAATTATTCACCCATAGCTGGCATACCATGCCTCCCTCTCACTCATTGCTTGCCCTCTCAAAATTGTCACTAATATTGAGTCGTCACAATGCCAAACCTCCAATTAGCTAGTTACTGGACAAGTTCCTCACATAAATGTTGATAGCGGGTCAAGTCCCTATCACTACCAAATATAGTAAAATTTGATTAGTTGTACAATATTTACAATATCACATTTGAAGCTTACATATAATCGATCTGATTTCTAACAAGAACAAGATTTCATGTTTTCATGGTTTAACTCCAAATGAAACCCTGTTGATCCTCCTTCGCACTAGAACGCAAGATTCCTAGTAAGATTAAGTATGCTAAGCTAAAGATATTCTCCCTCAAAATCTTATAACACTTCTCTCTCGTTCGTTCTAAGTACAAAAGTATTTCATCCCACATTTGCTCTAAATGCATTTGCTTAATGGCAAAATAAATAAATGGTGTGAGCTCTTGTGATTCATGAGTTGTGTGATTTATCTAGCTTATGCGTAGCTATTCTCCACCTTAAGTTCTAAAATCTATAGCATTCTTTAAGCTAAAAAAACTAAGGTTTTATGTACCATTGCACACGCTTTGTATAAGTTAAATGTACCAAATGCAAGATTTATCTATTAACCATAATAAACTTCACCTTTAGACATTTTTAGTAGGGTGGGTTGAGAGTTGGGGAAATTAGCAATTTGCAAATTTAGTAGCCATAGGATTTTCATGGCAAAATATTTGAGTTAGAGGATTTAGAAGTCAACATTCAAAAAAAATGGATAGACCTTAAAAAGCTTAAAGAGAAGTCTTTCAAGAGTGGCCTTACATCACTTACATGAGGTGGGAATAACCATAATTGTATGTTTGGCATGTCATCACAAATTACATCACTATAAACCATAGTTGTACCTTTGTTATGTCATCACAAGACTATATACAAGCAAAATCAACTCAAGTTCACTATTTTCTAAAGATAATCCACAAAATAATGAAAATCCATAAAACAAAAATCGCATGAGCAGTGGAACATAATTAAATCTTTGTTGTGTCATCATAAGTTTAAATACAAACAAAATTAGCTCAGCTACCTTTTATCTAAATATAAAAGACAAACATTGAAAATCCAAAAATAAAAATTGCATTAGCCATTATGACACACTTACATCATTAAATAACCATAATTGTATCTTTGCTGTCATCATTAGACATACAATCGTAAAATCAGTTTTCAAATTTTTACAAAGGAAATGGTGGTGCCTCACAGAACGTAATTTGTGGGGCAAATTTTTTTATGACAAACTTTTTTTGCAGGCACCTTCCGGCGTTCAAAAGGTGCACGTAAAAAAATTTGTCATAATTTTACACGCACCTTCCACCCGGAAGGTGCATGTTAAAAAAAAATTACCTCAAAAAAAAAGAAAAAAAAATGTGAAAAATGAATTCACACGGCGGAAGGGCCGGCTCCTCCGCCCTTCCGCCCGGGGAAGGATGCTGTGCCCTCGGGCCTCCGCCCTCGGGCGCATCACCTTCCCGGGCGGCGGAAGGGCCTCGGAGCTGGCCCTTCCCTCCCCCAAAATCACCTCAATTGCCTTTTATCTAAATATAATAGAAAAATAATAAAAATTCAAAAAATAAAAATTACATGAGCAATGGAATACTTACATCACTAAATAGCTATAATTGTATCTTTGATGTCATCACAAGGCTAAACACAACCATAATCTACTCAACATCTCCACTTTAATGTATCAAGTTTTTAATTTTTTCTTAAGCACGCCTTCCATTTCATATGCAAAAACATATATCTTTATTTTGAACTTCCAATGAGAATGACAACTAATATTGGGTATGAGGTAGGGTTCGAATCTTAACACTACATATATAGATTCCAAGTTTTTTATGATTCAACATTGACATCTTCTATAGTTTATTAAATCAATATAATGGCCTCAGTGAATCTTTCTATTTTAGAGCTTGAGTCTTGAGACCTTGCATATATTTTATTAAAACTAAACACCTTGGGAGCTTGCGAGTCTTACTTTCTGAAATCTAAGTGAATCTTTCTTATGAGAAATGGAGTATTATAACCTTGTAAATACTTTATAAATTAAATCATTATGATTATCTTAGGGAATCTTTTTATTTGGAAACCATAGAACTTTGTTAGGAATTTACTAAACTTAGCACGTTGAGTAGTCGTAGCCAAGGAAATTGGTGTGCATAAATCAAGAGCAACTTTCTCAGACATAGCACTCCACTGTTTATGTTGGGCTTTCCCTTTCATGCCTTAGAGCTGGGGTAGGGTGCTGCCAGGTGTAAAAGGGCCTTGCCTAGGGTTTTACTGAATACGTCAAAGTTATTACAAAAGGGAAATGGATGTTGGATTTTTGGAAATCATCATTCATTAAAAATTCTATAAAATTGATTTTGGGGGTGTTCCATTCTTAATTTATAGAGGCTTTGAAGTTCCCCAAGGGTCCAATACATTACAATGGCATCTTCCTTTTTCTTTTTTTCGAATAATTAGTCATAGATTAAGAACTTTGTACAAATACAAAGGACATCCAACAACGTAGTGGGGTGTATGGGTAGAGTTCTTGATTGCCGCTAGAAAGGTGGAGGCTCGAATCCCGACCACTGTGTAGTGACATCTAAGGAGCCCAGCTCCGTAAATGACTTGGAAGGAAGTTGATATATATGTTGTATATAACAACCACTAGTTGCTTAATAATGTATGCAAAAAAATAGACAAAGGACTCCCGCGCCGGAGACTTTGGCCCTAGAGTCCTTGAGTCCTTAGGGGGGTTGTTGCTGTCCCAGGTGCAGGTGGCCCAAAAAAGGTGAGGGGAATGCGAGACGGCGACACGGGGTGGTACCCCTAGCTCAAGAGCACGTTAGGGTCTTTATCCCACCACCGTTGGATTTCCAGCAGTAGACAGTCAGATTTTGCCACGTCCTCGGAGAGATCTCCGAGGGGCATTCTGATACGTGGCTTACATCCGAGTGTGCGTGCCTAAAATGTGTAGTGTCTGCTAGGAAGCATGGAGTGCCCATAAATACGAGACGCCATCCTCATACTGGATTGTGAGCTCTCTGTCTTGCTCTCTCCTCTGGAAATATCTTGCTCACCTTTTCCTTTCTGCAGCATCAGCAGGAGGACTAGCAGCAGCAATAAATCTATAGTTGAATGCTGCAGCAGCAGATGCAACGGATTGATTGCTTTGAAGTTTGCTTGATCTAGAGGATCTCGCAAGCCTCGCAAATCCAGTGAGAAATAGATAGGTAGCTAGATTGATTAATTTGATTGATTGATACTGGTATTGGAAGATCATGGGGAAGAGCATTGGCTGGCTGAACCGGCTCAGCTTAAAGAAAAGCTCCAGCAAGTTGGATGATGATCTTAGCCCCAAAATTCCACTCAGCCCAGATGCAGATGTTGCGGAATTTCACCAAGAATTTGCTCAATTCGGAGCAGGATGCTTCTGGGGGGTGGAAATAGCGTTTCAGAGAGTGCTGGGAGTGACCAAGACCGAGGTGGGCTACTCTCAGGGCCATCTTCACAATCCCACATATCGCGATGTTTGCGAAGGGGATACAGGCCATGTGGAAGTAGTACGGGTACAGTTTGATCCCAAAGTGATTAGCTATGAAGCCTTGCTTGAGGTTTTCTGGGCTTGCCATGATCCCACTATCCTAAACCGACAGGTATCTTTTTTTTTTCTTTGGCTTGGGCTTAGGAATCTCTTTGCCTAACAGTTATTGCTGCTTAACAACTCTGTAATGCATTTGCACTTCTCGCTCACATTTTGAAGTGGTTATTAGACATAGATAAACTTAACCATTCGTCATTATTATTGGATTTAATGACTGAGGACACAGTTCTTGTTCTTGTGTCCAGAAGGCTTTGATGGAGCCTGGGTGATTCCCGTTCACTTGCTGCTGATTGTTTACATAGTTTTTTGTCGTAGATGATACCTTTCCCTTTCCCTTCATAGCGAAGTTACTTTTATTTCTATTTTGATACGATTCCAGCATTTTCATGATTCGTACAGCCCTGATCATTCATTCCCTTACATGTAAGTGATCGATGAATATATCCAACTTATCAACATTCCAAACTCTATAAGGCTGATCTACTTGTTTGGTTGCTATATGTTTGCCTTTATCAGTGAATTCTGTTCATAAGAATATTTCCACATCACGTTCATATTTGCAATGGCAATATCTGAAACAAGGTTTGAATTTCTAATTGCTATGTCCATAGTGCACGATGAATTGGGCCATCAGTTGGATAGATGATCTCAAGTTAGAATTAAGTTTAGTGTTGAAATTTTGAGTCTGTTGAAATCGTCCAATGGATTGACTGTGAGCAAGTAACACGTTCTTACATAATCGAAATATCTGTTGACGATTAACTGAGTTCTTTTGCCAATTCTTGAGATTTATAGCAAATTAGAGAGTGCTTATAAATACATGGGATCAAGTAATCTTATTCAATTTTTTGAACTTCTTGTGGTTTCCCACTGCCGTCTTTGAGATTCTAGTATATTTTTTAAAACAGTATCTTCTGCAGATTTTTCGGTATGTAGGATCTCCACTGGACATATTATCCACTATCATGATTCTACTCATTGTTAAATTGGTCTGGAAACTTATGCTTTGGTGTACTTACAAATCAACGCTACTTTTTTGTTTGGCGCGTAAGAAAGTGCCTGTTATAGAAAGTACTTTGCTTTGTAAGTAGTTGATTTCAGACGATGATTCAAAGGTAGCCCACCATTTATAAAGAATACCACTCTCCGTAAGAATAGTCTGTTGCTGACACCAAAAGTTACATAGAAGTTGACGATATAGTTTTAATGTAACAAAGGCAAAATGATGTTATCATTTTTCGTGAGAGTTTGCTTGTCTGTGTAGAATAAGGTGAATGATTTGCGTAAGTCTGTAGGAACTAAGAAAAGCTGTGCTGAAGCAATTATGCATACTACGTTATAAAGAAAATAATTACTGGAGTTTCTTAGAGGTTGGTGCATATCAGTGCTTTTACTTTAATGGTTTTGACTTTGTTCTGTAGATAACTAGACTATTTACTTCCTTCAAAGGAACTCTCGTTTTCGCAAATGCTTAAAGCCCATCTCTCTAGCTTCTGGAGGATGTTCAAAAGGAAAGGTTTATCTGCAGAACGTTAGCATACGTAAAGACTAAGCTATTTGTCATTCATTGACGTTTTTACTAGTTCATCTTCACAGAGGTATAGCCTACCATTTATGTATTCACCAATCTCGTTGTGGTGTAAAACATCGTTTCTGCTGTTATATGCTATTTCGACAGGAAACTGTTTAAACTCTTCTCGTCTTATTTCCGAAGTATGCCTTTCCCTTTCTGAAAGCATCAAATGCTATGTGAAGTTGCTGAATTTTTCAAATGTATAAGCAGGGTCAGGATGTTGGAACTCAATATCGATCGGGGTTATACTACTACAATGAAGAACAGGAAAAGGTGGCTAATGGATCAAAGATGAATCGCCAAAAAGCACTTAAGGACAAGATTGTGACAGAGGTACTACCCGCAAAAAAATTCTACAGAGCAGAAGCATACCATCAGCAATACTTGGCAAAGGGTGGTCGATTTGGTTTTAGGCAATCTGCTGCAAAGGGTTGCAAGGCTCCGATTCGCTGCCATGGATGAATATCCCCAGTTTGTAAATCCGAAGTTTCTTTGATGTTCAAAAGGTGATATGGCTGTGTCTATGAGCTTTATGGGTGATATGGCTGTGTCTATGAGCTTTATGAGTGTTTCTAGTGGATCCAATGTGTGGGTGCTCATACCTGTGTGAAAATTATTCTTTGCTAAAACAGCAGGAGGTACATGTTTATTGGAGACATATTGTAATCTTTTTGTAGCTAGTGATGCGTGTGGCTATAGCCTTAGGCTATATATACTTTGGTTTGTGGACTACAGAATAGTTCTGCCAACATATTTTATTTATTGTAGATTAACACCTAAAGTTTAGGTGTTGGCATGTGTGGCAATACTAAATCTACCAAATTTGCCTATACTGGGGCAATTTGCACACTCAGATTCTGAGGAAATCTTATATCTATATATATGATAGTTAAGGAGTTCTTTGTTTTTCGTGCAAGTTTTATCATCAAATACAGACGTGCATGTCATAACTCATGATACAAATGTTTAAAGGGTTTATTTCTTTGTGAGAACTTTGGCAACGTGCTTTCTGGGTTTTTTTTCTCATTTCATTGATCTTTTTATAGAGATTTGTACAAGCTCTGCCGCAACATCAAAGTCTTTCCATCAATTTGCCTGTAAATCAGAACCTGTTGATATTTGTTGTAGTAAATCAGAACCTGTTGATACTCACTTCAACCAGATTCCAAATACAATTTGCTGCCAAGGAATCTGGTTGAAGTGAGTATCTTATCGCCTTCATTAAGGGCAGTACTATATGGAAAGAGCAACTTGTAACATAGTAAAGATCATA
Source organism: Diphasiastrum complanatum (assembly GCA_029204225.1). Classification (NCBI taxonomy): domain Eukaryota; kingdom Viridiplantae; phylum Streptophyta; class Lycopodiopsida; order Lycopodiales; family Lycopodiaceae; genus Diphasiastrum; species Diphasiastrum complanatum. The sequence goes on from CM055107.1 coordinate 43,252,582, forward strand.
TCTTCAACCTTGTTCACACTTGATACCCATAGCATATAGAATGTAATCTTGTATCTAGTCGACTTATTTCAACCAATATGTAAATTTGTTTGACTAGAGACATAAGAGATCAGACCTTGTAGATCATGATTGAGCAATGCTCTTTATTTATGATACTCGGTTGAGAGTAATTGAGATTGGACATTGAGTTGACAGATTTAAGTCCTCTCTCTCTCTCTCTCTCTCTCTCTCTCTCTCATTGTCATAAATAATGTCAAGATTTTATCTTGCTCTATCATCATGGTTATTGATGTTCTTATCATTCATTGTGACATGCATCGCCATTCTTGCTTGAGCTATCATGATCATCATATTAGTTGATATTTTAACCACTAAAATTCAACTAAGAAATTCTTTCCAAATGTTTTGTTTGAATAATTAAAGTTAAAATAGCGGACTGTAATAATTGAGTCAACTTATTCGAGAAAATAGCCTGTGTTGAAGGGTAGCCTACCTAGAAAGACTGTAATAAAAAATAGGATTACTTGAGGCCTTAAAATTGGCTCGTAAGATAGTAATCTGTAAATAACCAACAAGAGTAAGTTATTTCTAGCATGTACTTCTTTTCATGATTACTTAATGTGACAAAAAATTTATGTATTGTAGAAATTCTTCTGCCACGGTCTATCTTTGAATCATGCATTTAGCAGGCTATTGTCGAAGTCCTTAAAAACAAGGACAAAGGGAATAGGAACCACCAATGCCAAAACTACCAATTTAGGCCAAAACCCCTACCCATCATTGGAAAATTTATATACTTTTTAAATGGGGAAGCAACTTGGGTGACAAGTGTGTACTATTGGTCCACTCAAAGTGGACATTAAATTGCCACCTGTATTGAGAATGCCACATAAGAGGCCACTTGGGCAACCTTTGCCCAAAATATTGGAGGTCTTTTGATGGCCCTTTCAACTCCAAAGGTGACATGGCCATGCTAGGTTGATGGGGGGGGGGGGGGGGGGGGGGGGGGGGGGGGGGGGGTGCTCTTTAAGGCCTTCTCATCCCTCAATTGAAGGCCATAAAATCACTTCACCATGAAAAGGGTTCATCTTTTTACACCTCACCACCTTAATCTCCTCTTTGGGCTATAAAGGAGGAGAAGGCTACTATCATGCATTATCATCATTGGGAGAGAATGCCCAAGAATTTTGAGATGGCATTATGAGAAATATCTTGTATCCAATGAAAAAACTCAACTAAGCAACAACGGGATCTAAGATCAAAACAAGAGTTAGCGGTTGCAACTATAGATGCTAGATTTGAAGAGGATATAGGTGCTATATCGGTTGCTCATCAGTCGATCTAGATCTAATAGTTAATCAATGGTCGAATCTAGTTTGATGGTGAGTATCCCCTTCTCAAAATTTTCAGGTGGTTCAACAACTATAGAAGTAATTGATGGAGAGTAAAAAATAGTTTAATTGGATGGTAGGTGCATTGTAGTCAGTAGATCATCTTGATATCCAATTTGATTTTTATCAAAATAGATCTAATCCTAGATCTCACAATGGGCTGGTCCGTATACAAATCAAACCAGCATAATGTTATTCCCAGCATTTTACTATACTGCACTCACTATCCTACGGAAAACAAGTGACAATGGCTACGAAACAATGTCGTATCCTAAGAAACTAAGAAGAGAAGACTAGATCACAACTTAGCCCTTGCACGATCAAATGTCTAGTTTTGTCTATCTTGGTTACATCAAAATAAGCTAGTGAGTATACAATAGGACCATCATGAAACTTATAACCATATGCCATATGGAGACCCATCTGAAAGAGCAACCCATGAATAATATCAAAATAAGGAGTATAGGCGACAACTATAGCATGGCGCTCAGGAACATGAGTAGCATCAAAGTACTCAACAACAATATCAAAGCATGCAACATTGGCAATAGTAGCAAGGCATACTATATCAGTATCAAAGCATGGAACAATATCATAACATGCAACAACATCGGTAGCACCATCAAAGCATTCAACGACATCATCAATAGTATCATAGCATGCTATATCAGTATCAAGGACCATATCAGCCACAACCTATATATGTGAATCAACATCAGTAGAAACCTGTATATGTGATTCTGACTCACTATGGGATACAATGACGAGCTCAGGTAGATCAATAACTATCTCAAGTAAATCAGGCAACTTGCTCACACTGTGATATAGAATTATCCTCATGTGTATTGCTAGCAATGTGTGAATCAACCTCATGTGAATCGCTAGAAATGTGTGACTCTATCTCTATTTAACCTGCACAAGAAAATGGAACCTCGCATATGGAAGAATGCTCACGAGAGGATCAGAAGGAGTAGAACTCTCAAGACCTATAATACCACTCGTAAGAGCGACATGAGGAACAATTACAGAATTATCATCGAAAAATATAAGAAGGCGAAGTACTAGTAGAAAGTCATGCCACTCATAGATAGGCGGATGAGAATGGACATAGTCAAACCACTTCGACCTAGCAAAACCCTTTAAGAGAAAAATTGCATCAAGAATCTTATTAGGACCTGGACAAGTTGGCCGAGAAGTATCAAAGTTTTACTCAAGACGTGTGAGCCATTTGTCGAACATACGTTCATAGTATATCACTATTAAAAACAAAAAGATAATCTAAAGGGGATAGAGACCGAAAATCAAAAATCATGATAAAAAATAAAATTAAAAGTAATGGAAAAGAATACATAACCCAATGATCCAAATAATTTGGGTGGTTTTTATTTTTATTTTTTATAATGGAGCGTAGAAAATGAAGAAAAAGTGAAAAACGAAATCAACGATGAAAATGAATTATGTAATTGAAACGCAAATGGAATAGAAACTAATAACAAATAACGAAAGACAGAATGAAAAATGCGATGGACAAAACTACAAACTGGAATGGAAATAACAAAACAACAACCACAGACAGAAAGTTAAGCCAGACAAGACACTAATCAAGTGGACAAACTGAAGGAGAGGACATAAGTCGTCACAACAGATACGCCAATGAAAAGACGTAACAAATAGTGTAGGTAGTACCTCGCAACTGCAAACCAGAGCGTGCTGAAAACGGTAGTAAAATGAAGAGATACCGGGCAGCCACCAAATAGAGATAAAAAATGTTTTTGAGCCGCTCTGTAGCTAGAAATTATGCAAAATTAACTGTGTATAGGCTGTAGAAAGCTGCTGAAAATGTGCACGAATAGCCCCCGATCAAATCTGTCAAGGAAATGTGTTGGAGCTGGAAATTTTGCCAAGTATTGGGGCCAAATGGGGCACTGGATAGCCACCAAGCAATGCTGCAAGAGATGCTGGAAAAAAAATTCTTCAAGTAGGCTGAAAAAACAGCAAGTATGAGGGTGGAGATGGGCGCTGAACAACCTGCAATCAAATGTGAAAAATGGCTGCAAATGGAGACAAAAACGGACAAAAGTGACAAGTATGAAGGGGTTGGACAGCTTGCAAACAAAAGTGAAGAGAGGGCTGAAAATGGAAGGAGAAATGGATGAAAGAGATGAGGGAATTGGGCGCTGGACAGCCTACAAACAAGCTGGACTTAGGTGCCGAAAATAATCTGCCAAAAAAAAAATTGGCCGCCAAATTTAGTGGAAGTACTTCCGTTAACTGTCCGCTAAAGCTCCGCCAAGGAAAATGCTTTGATGGGAGTTGGTCCTCCTCCAAACTGTGCTGAATGTTGTTGAAGCAAAGGGGTGAAAGCCCTCAGCAAAGAAAAAAAAAAATCAGCAAGAAAAATGGGCGTCCAATCAGAAAATCAGATCTGAAAATCAGCAATCAAGAAAGTGCTTTGATACCAAGTTACGAATACAACCATGACTGATCTAGAGCTAAGCTATGAAAGCATCACATAAGCAAGACTTAACCCTAGAAAGCAGGAAAGAGAGATTAAGGAGACTAAAGAGAGAGATCAATATCATCAACTGAATAACAAATGACACAGATTCCCTACTTATAGCCTAAAGGAAGCCCTAAAAAGGAAGCTTCAAGTGGCAAGGGCCCAACTAGGAGGGATAATAGTGCACCCTCCAAAAAGGCCTCCACTCTCCAGTAATATGTCCAAATGTCCAAATAATGAATAATAAGGCCCAAGGCCAACCATAAAGTCTTAGTGTCAATAATGAATAAAAAAGGGCCCAAGGCCTGCTTATGCATAAAGTAAAGTCAATGTAAATGGACGTGGCGAATGTAATGAGCCGAGTCCATAACTAAAACACTCACCAACTTGTCATTAGACTAGGCACACTGTCATAAGTAGATAGGAGAGTCGGCCAATGTTCCTACAAAGAACTAAAAATGCTCGCCTTCACACTTGTGAGGCAAGTGCTTGCATAATTGAGTAAAAACATTCACTAAAATTTCTATGGGTAGAGGACAAGGGCTATCTTTTGAGCATGTTGGCAAATATTTCCAAGCACTCTCGTATGTGGAACGAGTGTTTGAAGGGAAACTAGTCTTGGCTCAATAAAAATTGTTAGGACCTTTGAAAATCCAAGCTTTTCTTGAATCCCTGAGGAAAAAGGTAGTTGCTTACCTATTCTTGAGATGGTCTTCAATCAATTAGGTAGTTGGGAAGATCTGAGAACAGATAAATTGTAGTCGACCTCAATCAATACTTGCAAGTAATTTTTTTATAGTACAAAAACTAGTCTTGGAGGCAGTAGACCTCATGAAAACATTCGTCAATTTTCAAGATTCTATGCATAATGTTAGAAACATGCCTAAGAGTCGGCAAATATTTTTATGAAGACCTGATAATCCATATACAAATGTTCATTGAGATCTCTACAGAAAGCTCAAGTCAAGGGCTATCTTTTGAGCATGTTGGCGAACATTTCCTCGTACTCCCACGTCTGGAATGAGTGTTTGAAAAATGACTAGCCTTACTTCAAGAAAAGCAATCAGGTAAGTGTTTGGCTCATCTATAGAAAAAATAGAAAAGGAGTAAACAAAATCAATTTTAGAAAAGCTCACTCTCACACATGTGGAGCGAGTATTGTGTTGGAATCCACCGAACTGATTATCATAGTCAATTCCGTACTTTTGTGCATATCCTTTTGCCACCAACCTTGCTTTGTACTTGTTGATTGATCCATCTTGGTTTCTCTTCACCTTGAAGATCCACTTGCATCCAATAGCTTTCTTGTCCTTTGGAAGTTGCACTAATCTCCATGTTTCATTCTTCATAATAGCTTGATACTCAAGATCCATTGCTTGGATCCACTCCTCTTTTTTGTCTTGCTTCATCTACACATGTAGGTTCATCAAAAGAGGTTAGGAAAGCATAGTTTGTACCACCAACAACTTGCTTACCTTTCTCATCATAAGTGAGTCTCAAAGGTTGTTGCCTTTGACTTGATGTCCTCCTTGGCTTTTGATTTGAAGTAGGCTCTTCAACATCAACATCCAAAGTATCATCAACAATGCCATCATCAAGAATGTTAGATCCAACATCCACACTACCACTTGAAGACACTTTTGGAAAGTTTCCCTCATCAAAAATGACATCTCTTCCAATGACCACTTTCCAAGTTGAAGGAATAAAAACTTTGTAAACCTTGCTTACCTCACTATAGCCAACAAACAGACCTTTCTTTGTAGATGGATCCTCCTTGGTTCTATCATCAAGAGTGATGTTGATATAGCATATACATCCAAAAATTTTGAAGAACTTGACACTCGGCCTTCTTCCAAACAATACCTCAAGAGGGGTTTTTCCATCCAATATAGTACTCAGCCACCTATTGCATAGAAAATTAGCACATAACAAAGCTTAATCCCAAGATGGTTTTGGAAGATTTGCACCTAACCTCATGGCTTTGGCTCCTTCACATAAGGTTCTATTTCTTCCTCTAGATTTTGTTGTGGTGTCCTTGGACTTGTGTACTCCCTCTTGATCCCATGCTCATCACAAAAAGCCTTGAACTTGGTAGAAATGTACTCACCACCATTGTCACTCCTCAAGCACTTGATCTTGGTAGAGAATTGGACCTCCCTTGCAATCTTTTACTTGACAAAGACATCAAACACATCATCTTTTATTTTTAGTAGATAGACCCAACAAAATCTAGTAAAGTCATCAATGAAAGTCACATAGTTTTAAAGTGGGCTTTGGATTTTTAAAAGTTCTGAAAAAAGATTTCTGGGATGGTTAGAGGAAGTCTTCCTCTAAATACACAAACTTTTTTTTTGCAAAAAGATTGATTTTAGCTATGTGTTTTGATCAAAACTAGTGTTTTTTTGCATAAATAAAGTGTTTGAAATTCTGATTTTCATTTTGAAGTTCTATTTTTCAGACCTGTAAATCTGAAAATCAGATCTGAAAAGTGAAGTTTTCATCCAAACTTCATTAGTTACACCTTTCTATCTCCTAGTTTCATGAAAATGGCAATGTAGGAAGGGATGGTAGTGTAACTTTGTGCATAAAACAAGTTTTGAAGTTCTGTTTTTTGTCATTATGAAGTTCTGATTTTCAGACCTATAAATCTGAAAATTGAAGTTTTCATATAGCTTCATTAGTTTTCCATTTCTAGACACTAGTTTCATGGATTTGGAGATCTAGAATAGTGAGAAATGTGAAAATTTTGGTTTCTTTTGAAATGACAAATGAAAATGGAATTGGAATGGGAACTTTATATAAACATTAGCTTGGATTAGTTAATTGAAGTTTACATAAAGATTTGGTTTTCATTTTTGCTTTGGATTAAGGCAAATGTAGCTTGTTGTTGTTTTTCTTTTAGGCTTGGATTGAGCTTGCAAATAGTAGACTTGGATTGAGTTTACAAACAATAAGATTGAATGAATAGAAGTTAATGCTTTTTATTTGCATTGAATGTAAGAATTGAAGCATTTCTATCATTCTAATTTGAGCACTTGTTGTTGTATTTGCATATTAGGAAAACACACAAGCAATCCCAATGGATCAAACCAATGAAAACCCAACATTTGATCTATCAAACCCATCCAATGTGGCACAAGCTCTTGAACTTTTATACCAAAAAATTCAAGCCACTAAGAAGCAGCTTCTTGAAGCTAATCAAAGAGACCAAGACTTAGATTCTAGGTTAGCCAATCAGAAGAAGCATGTAGTTCCACCTCCCGTAAAAGTGTGTAATGGGGAGAAGAAAGATAGGAACTTACAAGCGGTAAGTTCTTGGCTAAATGTTTGGAACAAATACTTTGCCATGAACCCATTCCCTGAATCTGAAAAGTTATCCACTGCCACCATGTTTCTTGAAGGAAGAGCCTTAGTTTGGTGGGAAGACTTAGTTGCAAAGGGCAATCAACCTTGTACATGGGATGATTTTTGCAAGCCTTTTAGGGATTATTTTCTACCACTTTTAGATGACTATGAACACTTCCAAAAGTTGAGTCATCTAACCATGAATAAAGGTTTGGAACAATTCATTCAAGATTTTCATGAGTACATGAATCCACTTTATAGTGGCATTCCGCCTAAGGTACAAATGTTAATGTTCATTGATGGGTTACCAAAAGATTATCAAGTGGATGTTCATAAGAACCATCCAAAAATCCTAGAAGATGCTATTAGGGCTGCAAAATACTTTGATGACACACCTAAGACACCTAGGGGTCAACAGCCTAATGAGCAGAAAAAAGGTTTTCAATTTAAGAGGAAGGATAGGAAAGCTGTTAGTGAAACACATCCCAATTCCAACAATCCTAAGAAAACCAAGAAAAACTTTAAAAACCATCAAGGTGGCAATGATAAAGCTGAAGCTCGTAAGAAGAGCATGTGCTTCAAGTGCAATGGTGAGGTCACCTTGCACGTGATTGCGTCAAAAAACAAGCTTCTACCTCAAGTAATGACCATATTTGCATAAAAGGTAAAGTTAATGATCAAGTTGTTAATCTTCTTTTTGACACGGGATCCACAACTTTATTAATGTAAATTTGGTGCAGACGCTAAACCTTCCTACCAGAAAAAGTGAGAAAAAATATTGTGTGACAATGGCATCGGAAATGAATTCCGCATTTATGGATTATGTTGTTCCTGATGTAGAATTGCACATTCAAGATTATTCTAAAAAACTAGAATTCCATGTTGTTGCATTAGCTAATGTAGATATTGTTCTCGGGCAACAATGGCATTTTGATAAGAACAAGTCATTGAGAATTGATTTTGTTGAAAAATCTTTATCTTTTATGCATGAGAATTCTTTAATTAAGATCAAGGCTAGTTTAGGTGTTGACACTAAAAATGTTAACCCTTATTCTAAACAGGAACTTAATTCTATTATGAAGAATTCTGATTTTAAAGTTTATTTATGTTTTCATAATCATATCATTTGCTGCAATGATGAAGAACTTAACATGTAGGTTTACCACCAGAAAGGACAGTTGATCATAAAATTGACCTAATACTCGGAGCAATTCCAATTGCACAGCGTCCTTATAGGATGAGTGCATCGGAAGAGGCTGAGGTAAATAGGCAGGCAAGCACATGATTACCTGAAAAAGGGGTGGGTACAACCTAATAAGTCTCCTTGGGCATCACCAGTGGTTTTGTTGCCAAGAAGAATGGGGCTATAAGGTTTTGCGTCGACTATAAGAAATTGAACAAGGTAACCGTTAAGAATAGATATCCATTGTCGTAGATGGATGATCTAATAGACTATCTTGGTGTGGGTGCTTTACCAAGATAGATCTAAGATCGGGCTATCATCAGATACGCATTAAGGCAGAAGATATACCAAAAATCGGGTTTCAAACTCGATTTGGTCACTACAAATTTTTGGTGTTGCCTTTTGGTTTGACCAATGCATCGGCAACTTTTCAACAGATGATGAACGATTTGTTCAGGCCATATTTGGGAAGATTCGTAGTGGTATTCTTAGATGATATCCTTGTGTTCAGTAAGACTTTGGCGGAACATAAAGAGCATATGAGGATTGTCTTGGACATCCTAATAAGGGAAAAGCTCTTTGCCAAGGAGTCTAAGTGTGACTTTTTTGCTAACGAATTGTCCTACTTGGGACATAAGATTTCAGAACGGGGAGTGGAGATTGAGGCCGATCTCATCCAGAGGGTTATTGATTGGCCTATTCTCACGACAGTTCAGGAAATCAAGTCTTTCTTGGGGTTTGTGGGTTTTTTCTATCGGCATATTCCCCAATTCGCTCGATTGGCATTTCCCCTTACCCATGCCTTGAAAGAAGCTAAGCCGGAGGGCTAAGAGTCCACTAGTGGTGTGGATGGAGGATATGAATAATTGTTTTGAGTTGTTTAAGAAAAGTTTCACTTTGGCACCAATACTAATCATTGGTGATCCTAATAAGGCTTTTGTGGTTAGGACCGATGCCAGTGATTATGCTATTGGAGCTGTTTTGATGCAGGGTGGACATCATGTGGCTTACGAAAGCAAGAAACTCAATCCTGCTCATCTAGGTATTGTACCTATGAGAAGGAACTATTTGCAATTGTTCATGCCTTAAAAATTTGGCGACATTATTTGTATGGAGCCAGATTTGAGGTTTTGACGGATCATCATACTCTTCAATATTTCTTAGAGGAAGACAATGCTGCTACGACACTTATCAGTTCTTGTAGTGAGGTCCATTATGCTTGAGGATTATACCACTTAGGTGACATTTTTTTCTTTTAGAGAGCAAATTTTCTATCTTAAGAATAATCTCAAAGAGACACTTGGAGTCTCATACAATCCTCTTAAGATATCCCAGACGAGCCCGGCTATATAGCGAGTAAATCAAGTGTGAGTTTAACGAGTTTTGTTTTTCTTGATTTGCTAGTCTTGCCAATGAGCATTTGATTTCTAGATGCTCCTTGATTGAGTTTTACTTACACTAGAAACTACTAGCAAAAAAAGTGAATGATTTACTTAAATTGTAGGCCTAACTTGATGTCTACAAATGCCTCGTTTTTTACTTCGTGATGGAGTAAAATGCTCATCACCAATACGCCTCCACGTAATTTCAGTACAACTAGCTCTATATTGTGTCAGAAGGTTCCCATATGGGAACTAATAAAATAAGTTAGTCCAATCATAGGCCTATGTTTTTAATCCTTCCCAGCCCTTCTCACCCAATTCTCCTTTCACAGAAATTCATTTTTATTTTCACCTTTCAGCGTTAGATCCCAATGTTAATGTGCATAACAATGTGACTAAGAAACCGTCAAAAGTGAATAAACCATCTTAATTAATGATGTAGAACATGAACCTTGCAATTTATAACCTTATATACACAAATGCAAAATACAAATAGATTGTATGGATTGAACAATGAGTTTTAATTCTCAGAGCAACAAACATCTAATAGTGTAAGATTTCGAATGGAATTGCTTCTCTCAATCGACACAATAATATGAAAAGTCAATGTTATGCTTAATGATGTTCACAATTTCATTCGCTCTTTCAGTCAATTCCAACACAAAACATATTAAACAATAATCTATTAAACTAAATAAAAAAATCATGTCAAATGTCTTAACTTTAAATGAAGCCATACTAAACTTCTATCATCTAGGTTCCTCACATTCATCATCAATGAATGTGCAACATCTCTTTCTCTTATCTCTACACGGAATATGCAATAAGTGATCATTATTTTCCATCGCCATAGCTTTTGTGTCGCAAGGGCATCTGCATAGGATGGCAAACACCTTTCATTTTCACTATATACTATACAAACTCAACAATTTGAAAAACTAATGGATAAATGGTAAAAATAAATTTTGTACCAACTGTCAAAATCATCCACATTCCATCTGAATCGATGCTTTCAACATTTTTATTTGAATCCACCACAACAACGTTATTTGTGGTGACAATTGGACTTATGGCAATCAATACTTATGAGTGAACATTATGATCTATCAAGTTGAGTGTTACAAAAGAAATGGTAGAAGCAACATGACATACATTGCGGACTTGTGCACTTACTCTTACTCTACAATTCAATAATGCATTAGATCAACAATGTATCACTATCCATGGCTACACAATTGTCATGTATTTTCGACCCAAAAATAGTAGGGTTTACATTTTAGAGGGAAAGCTAAGTGGCCAAATAGGGTTTGGACCTGTTATAAAAGGATGTAACTCGTGGAGAAGCATATCTTCTCTCTTCTCTATCTCATTGCATGCTTATACATGGTTCTCTTGGGTTTCACTATCCATTGGTGTACTATACTTGTGATTGTTTGCAATTCTATGTGTAGAATGATCTATATTTGTTATTTTTAGGTTCAAACCTATAAAATACAATAGGGTACTGTTGATGTATGGAAAATAGCTTCTATTTATGTTTTGATTCATGTTTGATCAAGTTCTATTAGAGTCAGCATTCTATTTTGTGTGTAGATGCTGATTTTTATACATTGGCAAGATTGATGGAGTAGCTTGGTTTGTAACCAAATATCTTTTATGGATTTGGATCATCAATGATCTGAATTCTTTCACGTGGTATCAGAGCTTGTGTTTCAGGTTATGAAGGAGGAAATCACATCCATCAATGATTTGGTAAAGATATCAAGGCTAGAGCATGCTAGGGAGGATTCTACACCAAAATCGAGTTTCTTGCATTTGTAGAATGGATCTTTTGTAGATCAAAACCCTATATAGGTTTATAAACTTGATCAATTCCAATTTTTGAATTCACATGTTGGATTTAGCCGATTTTTGGATAGATCAGCCTAAGTGGTGGCTAGTAGATTGCATATCGAATTTTCAGCATTTGCATGTACATCTTAAAATATTCAATTTTTTGTGATTTTGTCAAAACTCTAACTTTGATTGAATCTCTAGATAGTGAGGTTGCAAGACTTTATTTGAGTGTGTTTCAATCTTAGAAAGTGGCAAGAGTCATTAGATTGAGGATAGATCATAGGTTGATCAATATTTCATGATTCTATGTGTTGATTTGCTTGGTATAAGTGCTAGAAGAGAATTGAGTAGTTTCAAATCTTTGTGATTTCTCTTTGAAAACATTTGTTGTTGTTCAAAGGAGTGATTTGTGCATTGAAACAGGTTGGAAGAGAAGATCTAGTCATTGTTTTTAGGGGTGGGATTGGAACTTGAGACCTTTGGGATACAACACATACTTCATAACCACTAACCTCAAAACCATATGGTGATGAGGGTGTGTAAGCCATTCCATATATGTTGCATCTTAAGGCTCCCAAACCCCCTAACAATTGCTACATGGCAACATCAAGTGGAGTCATGTTGGAAGCCAATGATAGGCTTACCTCAAGTCATTGTGGAAAGTGAGGATGGAATCACTTCTTGAGATGAATGATGTTTTGGATATTGTTGTAGGTTTGGAGGAGAGACCAAAAACACAACAAGAACAAATGAGGTATGATAAGAGGGCCATAAGGGCTCTACACATGATCAAGATGAATGTTACGAATGAGCTTGTCAAGGAGGTTGGTAAGAGTACTTCATATAAGGATGCTTGGGATTCAGTGAAGAAGCTTTATGAATCCAAGTCTACTTCTAGAGTGTTGACTCTAAGAAGGCAAATCTTTTCTTGTTTGCAAAAGTGAAGAAAGTCCAAATACTTTTATTTTTGAGGATGAAAGCATTGAATGATGAGTTGGCTTGCATTGATGAGAGCATTAAGGAAGGAGAGCTTGTTCATCCTATTCTTAATGGATTGTTGGATGCTCATGATAACATTGTTCAAAGTATTTCTACTCAAAAGACTTTGCCAAGTTTGATGGATCTTCAAGAGATCTCGATCAATGAAGAATATAGGCCTCAAGCAAGAGGTGGATCTACATAGACACTTCAAGAGGAGGCTATGTTCACAAAGGGCAAATTCATGGGCAAAAGCAAAAATAAGTGGTCTAAAGGGCAAGATCAAGGGGAGGCTTATTCAAATGGCAAAAGAATGATAGATCAAAGTTCAAGTGCTTCTATTGTGGAATCAAAGGAAACTTTACAAGTGACTGCTACAAGAAGAAGAGAGATCAAGTAGACAAGCATGGTAATCTTACTCTTGATGAGGATGATTTGGATGTTCAAGATGCAAATGATGATACTTCTGTGATGTCTTCATGTATGCTTGCTAATGATGGAGATCTAGATCCATGGTGGATTGATAGTGGAGCAAGTTCACACACGACTTTTCACAAAGAGTACTTCACTTCTTTGTTGGCATATGGAGATGACAAAAGGGTGATCCACACAGCCAATGATGGCGAGTGTGCAATCAAAGGGATTGGCACAATTCCTATTGCTCTCTCTAAAAATAGGAATGTTAAGTTTGAAGGATGTCTTATTTATTCCATCTATTACCAAGAATTTGCTTAGTGTGAGTCAATTGCTAAGTAAAGGCCTCAAGGTTGAGTTTGATGGAGATGCTTGTATGATCAAAAGGAAGGATGTCTTGATTGGAAATGGTAAAAGTCAAGGGAAGTTGTTCAAACTAGATGCTTGTGTTATTGCTAACCAAGTTGGATGTGTTGCAAGAGAGCAAATACCTATTCAAGAGGTTTGGCATAAAAGGATGGGACACCTCAACTTCAAGTCATTTGAGGTAATGGCTAGAAAGAAGGTTGTGATAGGTCTTCCAAATTTCTTAAGTGGCATCTAATCTATCATGTTTGTGAGTCTTGTGCTTTGTCTAAGTCACATAGACTACCTTATGTGAAAGATTCAACTAGTTTCATCACATTTTGCAATATTTCCATACTTGGCATATTGAGGCCAAAACTTGTTTTAGACTTAGAGGTTGACTTTTCAAAGTTCATTAGTCAAAATTTCATTTTAATAAACACTTTTTGAAAGTGTGGGAAAGATAGAATGCGAGTTTGAGTAGATTCATTTTGAATAAGTTGGGTACATTGAATCTAGACCCAAAATTGGTAGGGTTAGCATTTTGGTGGGAAAGCCAAGTGGTCAAATAGGGTTTGGACCTGCTATAAAAGGATGTAAATTGTTGAGAGAGTCATCTTCTCTCTTCTCTATCTCATTTCATGTTTATACATGGTCCTCTTGGGTTCTACTATCCATTGGTGCACTATCTTGGTGATTGCTTGCAATTCTATGTGTAAAATGATCTATATTTGCTATTTTTGGATCCACACCTGTGAAATACAGTAGCTTGCTGGTTTTGTACAGACAGCAATAGTACATAATCATTTCATTCAAGTTTGATCAAGTTCTATTAGTGTTTGCATCTCAAATTGTGTGTAGATGCTGATTTTTCTACATTGGTGAAATTGGTAGTGTATTTCTCTTTCTAGCCAAAGATCATTCAAGTAGATTGGATCTTAAGGATCTGAAATCTTTCACATGGTATCAGAGCTTGTGTTTCAGGTTATGAAGGAGGAAATCAGATCTATCAATGATTTGGTGAAGATATCAAGTCTAGAGCATGCTAGAGAGGATTCTACACCAAAATCGGATTTTTTGCTTTTGTAGATTGGATCTTTTGTAGATCAAAAAACTAAATAGGTCAATATACTTGTTCAATTCCGATTTTTGAGTTCACATACTGGATTTGGCCGATTTTTGGATCATTGGTTCAGCCTAAGTGGTGGCTTATAGATTGCATATCAAATTTTCAACATTTGCATGTAGATTTGGAAAAGTCAATTTTTTGTGATTTTGTCAAAACCCTAATTTTGATTGGATCTCTAGATAGTGAGGTTGTTGGACTTCATTTGAGTGTGTTTCAATCTTAGGAAGTGGCAAAAGTCATTAGATTGAGGATAGATCATAGGTTGATCAAGATTCCATGATTCTATGTGTTGATTTGCTTGGATAAGTGCTAGAAGAGAATTTGAAAGATAGTTTCAAATCTTGGTGATTTCTTTTGAAAGCATTTGTTGTTGTTCAAAGGAGTGCCTTGTGCATTGAAGCAGGTTGAAAGAGAAGATCAGGTCATTGCTACATGGCAACCTCAATTGGAGTCATGTTGGAAGCCAATGATAGGCTTACCTCAAGCAACTATTCATTATGAAAAGTGAGGATGGAGTCACTTCTTGAGATGAATGATGTTTTGGATATTGTTGTAGGTTTGGAGGAGAGACCAGCAACACAACAAGATCAATTGAGGTATGACAAGAGGGCCAAGAAGGCTCTACACATGATAAAGATAAATGTTACCAATGAACTTCTCAAGGAAGTTGGTAAGTGCACATCATCTTTGGAAGCTTGGAATTCATTGAAGAAGCTTTATGAATCCAAGTCTACTTCTAAAGTGTTGACTCTAAGAAGGCAAATCTTTTTTTGTTTGCAAAAGAATGAAGAAAGTCCAAGTACTTTTGTTTTGAGAATGAAAGCATTGAATGATGAGTTAGCTTGCATAGATGAAAGCATTAAGGAAGGAGAGCTTATTCAAGTGATTCTTAATGGCTTGTTGGATGCTCATGCTAACATTGTTCAAAGTATTGCTATTCAAAAGACTTTGCCAAGTTTGATGGATCTTCAAGAGATCTTGATCAATGAGGAATGTAGGCTTCAAGCAAGAGGTGGATCTACATCGACACTTCAAGAGGATGCTATGTTCACAAAGGGCAAATTCAAGGGCAAAACCAAAAGCAAGTGGTCTAAAGGGTAAGATCAAGTGGATGCTTCTTCAAGTGGCAAAAAGAAGGATAGATCAAAGCTCAAGTGCTTCTATTGTGGCATCAAAGGACACTTTGCAAGTGAGTGCTACAAGAAGAAGAGAGATCAAGGAGACAAGCAAGGTAATTTTACTCTTGATGAGGATGGTTTGGATGTGCAAGATGCAAATGATGATGCTTTTGTGATGTCTTCATGTATGCTTGCTAATGATGGAGATCTAGATCCTTGGTGGATTGATAGTGGAGCAAGTTCACACATGACCTTTCACAAAGAGTACTTCACTTCTTTGTTGGCATATGGAGATGACAAGAGGGTGATCTACACGGCCAATGATGGTGAGTGTGCAATCAAAGGGATTGGCACAATTCCTATTTCTCTCTCTACAAATAGGAATGTTCATTTGGAGGATGTCTTGTTTATTCCATCTATTACCAAGAATTTGCTTAGTGTGAGTCAAATGCTAAGTAAGGGCCTCAAGGTGGAGTTTGATGGAGATGCTTGCTTGATCAAAAGGAAGGATGTCTTGATTGGAAAAGGTAAAAGGCAAGGGAAGTTGTTCAAACTTGATGCTTGTGTTATTGCTAACCAAGTTGGATGTGTTGCAAGGGAGCAAATTTCTATTCAAGAGGTTTGGCACAAAAGGATGGGACACCTTGTCTCAAGTAGATCTTGAAGATGGACTAGTGCAAACTACTTGGTTTATGGAGTCATGTGGTGCTGGATTTGCATCATTAATGTACTCACCTACTCATGGATTTCCAAGGTTTGATGGTTTCTTGTGGCAAGATGAAGATGGAGGCTCATTCATGGAGTATCATGGTGGATACAAGGCAACAAAGGACAAAGGAGGAGGAGACATGCAAGCAAAAGTTTATCACTCACATTTAATGTTTGTTTGCTGTATTTTTCCAGAGAGTTCAGAGTTGGAAGCATGGTGGAAGCATTTCATTTACATTCTATTTGATTCTTCATGTTCTAGTCACATTTTTACATGTAAAATTGATGTAAGAAATAGTGAAGCATCCCAAGTGGACACTATTCTCTATATCAATTATGGTTGTTTCTATTTTGAGCATTACATGATCATTGAAAGGAGATCTATTCTTAGGAAGAAGATCATTCTTATGATGGATCAAAGTTCTATTGGCAAAAACTATGCTAGGAGCATTGGAAGCTAGGAAAGCGAGTTTTGAGGTACATCATTGGAACTCGAGATTTTGGCATATTGTATGAGGGATCATCACCTAATCTTTTTGGATTTTCAGATTCAGACTATGCTGGAGATGTAATGGATAGGAAATCCATTAGTTCTTATTGTATTTTCATAGGTGATGGAGCTATATCATGGATGTCAAAGAAACAAGCCACTATCTCATTGTCATCTAGTGAGGCCGAGTACAAAGCTCTTACACATTGCACAAAGGAGATGGTATGGATCAAAAGGATGATCAAGGATCTTCACTTGCTGGATTTTTCAGAGAGCCCAATCATCTTTTGTGACAATCAATCAGCCCAAAGAATGGCATCCAATCCTATCTTTCATGCTAGGGGCAAGCATATTGAGATACAATATCATTATGTGAGGGAGCGAGTCATTGCAAAGGAGGTGGAGCTTCAACATGTGTCTTCAAGGGAATGTGTAGCTGATATTTTCACCAAAGCATTAGGAAAAGACTTGTTCATGAAGCATAGGACTTCACTTGGAGTATTATCAAAGTCTATGCTAAAACTAGTTGAAGAGGGAGTGTGAAAGATTCAACTAGTTTCATCGCATTTTGCAATATTTTCATATTTGGCATATTGAGGCCAAAACTTGTTTTAGACTTAGAGGTTGACTTTTCAAAGCTCATTAGTTTAAATTTCATTTAAATAAACACTTTTTGAAAGTGTGGGAAAGATAGAATGCGAGTTTGAGTAGATTCAATTTGAATAAGTTGGGTACATTGAATCTAGATCCAAAATTGGTAGGGTTAGCATTTTGGTGGGAAAGCCAAGTGGCCAAATAGGGTTTGGACATGCTATAAAAGGATGTAACTCGTGGAGAGAGTCATATTCTCTCTTCTCTATCTCATTTCATGCTTATACATGGTTCTCTTGGGTTCTACTATCCATTGGTGCACTATCTTGGTGATTGCTTGCAATTCTATGTGTAGAATGATCTATATTTGTTATTTTTGGATCCACACGTGTGAAATACAATAGCTTGCTGGTTTTGTATGGACAGCAACAGTACATAATCATTTCATTCAAGTTTGATCAAGTTCTATTAGTGTTTGCATCTCAAATTGTGTGTAGATGCTGATTTTTCTACATTGGTGAAATTGGTAGTGTATTTCTCTTTCTAACCAAAGATCATTTAAGTAGATTGGATCTTAAGGATCTTAAATCTTTCACACCTTATACTAGATCTACATGTAGTGTCGCTAAAATGTGAGAATGTGACACTGTGATTTTACACAAGATTCCTGACAGGCAAAAAAGCCGAAGTGAGGGAAAATGAAAAGCGGCACTATAGTCAATCTTCGTGTAAATCTGCAGACTGTAAAAGAACACGGGAAAATCTGCAGAACTGGATAAACAATGGATGAAGATTAAAATCGATTAGTCGATTAGTAATAAGGAGACTAATCCAACACTCCCCCTTAATCTGAATCCTTGAATGCCTTGACCTTCAAACTTAGTTCTACACAGAATCTTCTGTGTGTGTCCAAACTTAATGCTTTGGTAAAAATATCTGCTGTCATATCTTGCGTTCTACAATACTACAATCTAACCTCTTCATTATACTTTTCAGCTATCTTTTACCTTGTTGGTCTATGAATAAAGGGTTTTAAAAGGTTTTGGTCTTGACATGTCAAGAGGAGCTGTGTTCTGTTAATCTCTCTCTCTCTCTCTCTCTCTCTCTCTCTCTCTCTCTCTCTCTCTCTCTCTCTCTCTCTCTCTCTCTCTCTCTCTCTCTCTCTCTCTCTCTCTCTCTCTCTCTCTCTCTCTCTCTCTCTCTCTCTCTCTCTCTCTCTCTCTCTCTCTCTCTCTCCCTCTCCCTCCCTCCCTCCCTCCCTCCCTCCCTCCCTCCCTCCCTCCCTCCCTCCCTCTCTCTCTCTCTCTCTCTCTCTCTCTCTCTCTCTCTCTCTCTCTCTCTCTCTCTCTCTCTCTCTCTCTCTCTCTCTCTCTCTCTCTCTGTTATGCAGGTTGAGGCGAGGTTGCCGCTCCCAGCGATGAACTCCTATACTACACATATGACACAACATGCATATAAACTTAGATCTAATGAGAATGTAATGTCAGACACTCATAGAAGGTGCACTGTACTCGTTAGCCTATGGCATGAGAAATAGAAGTAGATCAATGCTCTAATGGGCCTAAAGTAAAAAAGGACCCAAGTATTTAAAATGCAATTTGGTTTAAAACTTTTTATAAACTCAAGTTCTTATGACACATGGTTTGTGGTGGCCTAGTCATTATAGATTTCCACAAAATCAGTGAATTATGTAGTATAAAAGGTTTGATCGTTCCCCAAGAGAGAAAAATCTCTTCTTTTGTATGATAAGTGTATGTAAGTGGTGGATGGATCGTGATGTGTAATATTCACAAGAATACTACAGCGACATATTTGGTTATCCAAAGATATTGTGTAAATTGGCATCTAGGAACACCAATGGTGAAACAATTTGATCAAGGTCTGTGATTTAAAAGGGTACTTTATCTTTCAGGCCCTTAGGACATCAGTAAGCAATCAAATCAGACAACAAGTAACAAATAGATTCATCAAACAGAATCAGATTGGCTAATGATTCCTCTTAATTGAACGCAAAGAATTAGTTCTTAACACAGGAAGCAAACAGACAGAGCATCAATCAAGTTCGTTATCTGAACACATAGCTCATTTAGAATTGAAAGAAGTTCTGCTTATGGTTATGCTTAACAGCTTTGGCTAACTCCCTGCACACAACAATCAAAATTGTCGCTCTCTGGTGATGCATGAAAATCCACGTTAGAGTGGCTGAAATTCAGTAAAAGATCAAAGGTGCGTGGCACAGATAGACAGGTATCACAATCAGTTACAGATCATTCAAAGTGTATTCGCTCAATTTATAAGAAATAATGTTGTAAGAGATGGCAGAGAAAAGGAATACTCAGACCTATAGAAACTGGCTCTCTTCTCTCTATTGATACTCAACTTTGTGCTGCGTACAATGGCTCTGAGTGTCGCTCATATAGAGGCATACACCAGGCTCATCTTTGCTCTCCAATCATTGGGGTACCAATTGGGAATGGCTACATAGCTCTTCGGAGTGTCGCTTTATAACGTTGTGCACTTCTTAGTTACAATGTATTTATAAGATGCAAATAGGCCTTTACATGAATTTTGGCTCTATAGCATATCTACATGTACAAAAATTCAAAATTTTACATTGTATAACAATTTCATAGGGTAATGTGGAATACTAAGCCTCCACATATCCCCTTTCTCAACTGTTCAACGGTTCGCAAACATTATCTTCAAATCCTTCTTTGTCTTTTTCAGCCGACTGATTTCTTGAAGAAAATAGCTTTCGTTCTAGCCTCTACTTCCTCATTGATCTGCTCCACTATCTTCCCTTGTGTGGCAAGAAAATGATTATTCATTTGCATGTAATCTTCTTGCAATGACAAGTGGGGATATCCGCCCATTCCTTGATTTCCAAGAGGAATAAGTGGTGTAGCAATCAAAGTGTTATTTATAAGATGATCATACCAACTATCCTCAATCATAATTTTTGACATATCAGCAAAAGGGACTGTTAGGGATAGGGCTGCGTATGTATAATTTCGAGATTCTTCTTTTATATACAATTTCTGAATGGATAGCAGGGCATAGGAGATAAGAGAAGCAATATTATATAATTGTATGTATAATAAGAATGGGTAATATGATGCGTGGATCGAAGCAGGTTATGCTCCTTTATTTCTTTCAAATATTGAGAATAATTCACTTCCCAATCTGTATAAATAGTCCATAGATCAAGGAAAAAATGATGACTGGTGTATCTGTGGGAAATGCATAAGGAACTGGGTACAATTGCGTGAACATCAAAAATGTTTATTAGTTCCAATTTATGCACATACTCGTCTAGAGCAGAAAAAATGGTGTTTTCAAATATTCAAGGATATATATATATATATATATATATATATATATATATATATATATATATACAAACATCCTGTAACAACATGGATGTAATTTGTTGGCACATTGAACTTTTTCTAAACAATGGCCAAGGCCAAGACACCTTTTTGGTGCATTGTTAGTTTGGCCCAAAAAAGTTTAAGAGCGGTGAAGGTCCAAGGACTTTCCCATTGCACCTTGGTATAACCAAAAAGTTTTGGCAAAAATAGATAGTCCATCCTCCATTGGAGTTCTGGACTAAGTAGAGGGGGTAAGAAGGTGGTTAGTTTCTGCTGAAATGTAGTAAATTCTAATCTCAGAAGTGAGTAGACTACCTTATTCTTCCTCTGTACACTACCACTTGGTGAGGCTTCGGTCTGCTGCGGAATCATAGGTAAGACTGGTGGTTCTTCTGCAGCAGCTTCGGCTATTTGCTTTGGCTTCTCAACATCCCCAACATCTATCTGGCCTACTTGATCTTTGTGAATTTGTTTGAAAACTACATCAGTCTGGATGGCCCTCAAACAATTTAAGAGAAGGAGCAAATGCATGAGTATCCTTATCATTCGATAATAGGATCTCTTACGTATGCAATGATCTATACCAGATTAGACATAGCTTTTGCAGTCAGCTCCCTAAGTCAGTATATGATTAACCCTGGTGTAACACATTGGAAGCCTCTTATCAGAGTCATGAGATATCTTCGAGCTACTATGGACTTTGGCATTGTTAAAAATTCACAATTCTAGCTTGACTAGTTTTGGTCATATGACTTTTAAATAGTTAGATGGTCATGATGTGGCTTGTCACACGTGCCAAATAGCATAGGATTCCATTCATAAGGATGTTCTCAAGTAGACCTAAGTGTTAGAACCTTTGGAATGAGTCCAAATTATGCTTAGATACAAGGGAGAAAAAATAGGAGCTATTTTTGGTAATTTTTGCATTGTTGAGGGATCTCCAAGATTCCAATCCTAACTTGGTAGGGATGAAAGATCCACCAAAATTAGCATTAGGGATAGGTTTAGGGCTACTCATACCTGCCCAAAACCGCGATGGATCATGTATATATAGGTGATGATATCTCACCAAAATCAATCAAGCAATTTCATGATTTTTCTCTCATAATGGTGCAATTGCTCTCTATGTTCATAATTGTTTGAGTACTTGTGATTACTAATGATTATAAGATTGAATGTAGGTCTGGTGTACAGTACTCAGACTGTGGGAGGCCGTACTTTCACACGTGTGAAGCCTTCTTCAAGGATTTGGGCCATTTAGTGAGGTTCAAGCATAGATTTTTGATGGATTTTGATGGTTCAACTTGTGCTAATCTTATGAAATCATAATCTATTGTTTCCCTCATCATTTCAAGTGTTTTAGGATCCTTATTTGCTGTAATTTTTACATGGTATCAGAGCCTAAATGCTGAAATGAGCTAAATCCTTGATTTTCATTCAATTTGATCACAATTTTTGATCTAAATCTTGTGTAGATTGGATCTTAGCATCTAGTATTGATTCTAGAACTCAAAGTGAGTCAAATACATTGGAGATTGGTGTTGTGTGACTTCATTTGCAGGTGTTTAGGTGTCTAAAACCAGA
This sequence comes from Diphasiastrum complanatum, assembly GCA_029204225.1. Lineage (NCBI taxonomy): Eukaryota > Viridiplantae > Streptophyta > Lycopodiopsida > Lycopodiales > Lycopodiaceae > Diphasiastrum > Diphasiastrum complanatum. Next base: position 43,274,947 of record CM055107.1, read on the forward strand.
GGCAAAGTTGAATTCAATTCACATTACCAAGATAGCAAGTTTTGCTTGCTCCAAGCATTGATTTCTAAGCGAGTTTTGGAGGTCATTTCATAGAGGAGGCTTTCTAGCATTCAAGGAGAGGGAATATCAGAGTTTTGGGGACTCTTCAAGGCTGTTCTAAGGTGTAGTAGACACCTCCTAAAGTGATTTAGGTTCAGTCCAACCATTTCTTGACTTATGCACCAAATTAGATCAATTTTTCATCAATTTTGATCATTTTTTGCTTGTGATTGGATAGTAGATTGTGTTGCATCCTCATTAAGTTCCATTTAGCTCCTTCACAAGTGATTTTGGAAGTATATTAGGTTGCTGAAATTCACTCTTGATCAGATCATTTGGAAGCTTTAATGTTCTTTATAGAAAGAGGGGCAATTCTACTAGTATTGTCTACTTCAATCAAGCAAGTGCATTGTTTCTAGTATTCTATGATTTGATTTTGTTAGAGATCATTCTTAGATCTTTATAGGAAGTCTATTACTGATCTTTTCAGGTCCCTAAGAAGTGGGATAAGATAGACCTTCAATCAAATCAATAGAAGTAACCTTCATTTGTGTCAAGTCCTTGATTAGGAGACTAGATGGCATCTATAAATGCATATCTTTTGGATACTAATGAAAGGCTCAACAAAACTAACTATTCCATATGGAAAGTTAGAATGGAATCTATCATGATCATGCAAGATCTGATGGAAATTGTAAATGGTAAGGAGGGTGAACCTATTCATCCTCAAGAAAAAGCCAAATACATCAAGAGGTGCAATGTTGCACTACATTGCATAAAAATGAATGTTGCAAATGAACTCTTAAGAGAGGTAGGAGATTGCACTTCAGCTCAAGATGCTTGGGAGACTTTGCAAAAGGTCTATGAATCCAAGAACCAAACTATAATGTTAGCTTTGAAGAATCAAATCTATAGAAGCTATCAAAAGAAAGGAGAGAGTGCACATACTTTTGTCCTAAGAGTAAAGGAATTGAACAAAGAGCTAGCCTTTATAGGTGACCCTATCAAGGATGAAGAGCTTGTTCAACTCATATTGAATGGACTAAGCTTTGAATTTGACAATTTGGTTCAGGGATATGCAATTATGGGTAAGCTACCCATACTTGAAGAACTCCAAGGCACACTCATGGCCGAGGAATCAAGAAGGAGCCAAATGCAAGAGAGGATGGATAGGCTTTCCATCCAAGGTGGAGATGACCAAGCTCTCTTCACCAAAGGCAAAGGCAAGTCCAAAGCCAAAGAATCAACATTCAAGAAGTCTACAAAGCTTGAGGATCAAGAAGGACCCCCAAAGGCATCTCCATCAACCACCAAAGTCAAGAAGGACAAATCAAAGGTGAAGTGCTACTATTGTAGCAAGATGGGGCATTATGCCTCGGAATGCTTCAAGAGGAAGCAAGATAAAAGCCAATCCAACATGAGCAAAGAGGAGGAGGAGGAGAGTTCACATGAGGACTCTCTCATGATGTCCATATTTTCTTCAACAAGCTTCAAAGGAGAAGATCCTTGGTGGATTGACTCGGGTGCTAGTTCACACATGACTAGTAAAAGGGAGTTTTTCTCTTCTCTCTTATCTTATGATGGACCTATAAAGTCTATCTATACAGCAAATGATGAAGCTTGTAAGATTGAAGGAGTTGGTAGCATTCCCCTTTGCTTAGGATCTTCCAAAAAGATCAACATAGAAGGTGTTTTGTACATTCCTACAATAACAAAGAATCTACTAAGTGTTGGCCAAATGGTAGACAATGGTTTCAATGTTGACTTTGCTTCAAATGAATGTTTCATCAAGAATAAGGGTAAGATAGTGGCTAAGGGCACTAGACTTGGCAAACTTTATAAGCTGGATGCATTTGTGGATACTAATGTTGTCATGTTGGCCGAGAAGAGCAAGATATCTACCTTTACTTTATGGCACAAAAGACTTGGACATGTCAACTCGGGTTCCATGGAGGCTATGATCAAGGAGGAGTATGCTTTAGGCCTACCAAGGTCTATTGGGAAGGAAGACAAGGTTTGTGAAGCTTGTGCCTTATCCAAGGCACATAAGAAGGTGTTTCCTAACTCCATCACAAAGTCATCTCATCCTCTTGAACTCATACACTCGGATGTGCACATTGCTAGCACCAAATCTAATGGAGGTTCATCCATGTTTTTAACCTTCATTGATGACTACTCAAGATATTGTTGGGTGTTCTTACTTTCTTTCAAGTCTCAAGTATTTGATACTTTTGTAAAGTTCAAGTTGTTTGTGGAAAAGCATCATAATCATAGCATCAAGATTCTTAGAAGTGACAATGGTGGAGAATTCATCTCCAATGAGTTCAAGGCCTTTTGTGAGGAGGAAGGGATCAAGAAAGAGACTTCTTGTCCTTACACTCCTCAACAAAATGGAGTTGCTGAAAGAAGGAATAGAACATTATGTGAATGTTCTAAGGCTTTAAGATTAGATGCTTGTTTGCCCAAATCCTTTTGGGGTGAGTCTCTTGTATGTGCAAACTACTTGATGAATAGGGTGTCTTGCAAAGCAATTGAAGGCAAAACTCCTTATGAGATGTTGTATGGAAAGAAACCCAATCTTAATCACTTGAAAGTTTTTGGGTGTATATGTTATGTGCATGTGCCATTGGAAACAAGAACCAAGGAGGATCCATCTTCCACAAGAGGGATCATGCTTGGATATGCAAGCTCAAGCAAGGGCTACAAAGTCTATCTCCCATCCTTGAACAAATTTGTTGTTTCAAGGGATGTCATCTTTGATGAACATCATATGCATATGCTTGAAGAAGGCTCAAGTGCTCCAACAATCAAGAAGAAGATGGCCGAGGAGCAAGATCTTGGTTTTGAGGAGGAGCTCATGGAGGAGCAAGCACCAAACCCACCTATCACACCAAGGAGATCTTCAAGGGCAAAAGTGGAGCCATCAAGGCTCACATATCAAGGCAAAGGACAGCAAGTTGAGGGTATATCATCCACTTCTTATGTTTTATCTAGTTTTGAAGAACCGTCTAATGTTGAAGATGCATTGAACTCCAAAGAATGGTATAAAGCTATGTTGGATGAGTATGATGCCTTGATTGAGAATGAAACTTGGTTGCTTGTTGAGAGACCTCAAAGGAATGTAATAGGATGCAAGTGGGTCTTCAAGCTTAAGTTGAATGCAAATGGGAGTGTTAACAAACATAAAGCAAGATTAGTTGCAAAAGGTTATGCTCAAGAGAGAGGGATAGACTATGAGGAAACTTTTGCACCCGTGGCCAAGATGGTCACAATAAGACTAATCATTGCACTTGCATCACATTTTGGATGGATTCTATGTCAAATGGATGTCTCTAATGCTTTCTTGAATGGTTTTTTGGAAGAGGATATCTATATGGAGCAGCCACAAGGGTTCATCAAGCATGGAATGGAGAACAAAGTATGCCATCTCCAAAGAAGCATCTATGGCTTGAAGCAAGCCTCGAGATCTTGGAATTCAAGACTACATTGCTATCTTATTTCACTTTCTTTTGTTCAAAGTGAATATGATCCCACTCTTTACATTAAGTTTGATGATGTTGGTATTGTACTTTTACTCATTTATGTAGATGACATCATCATTAGTGGAAATAGTGTTGATGGTATTGAAAAAATCAAGATAGATCTATCCTTAGAGTTCAAGATGGTAGATCTAGGGTGTCTTCACTTCATCTTAGGCATAGAAGTACTTAGAGGGTCTGATTTTATCTTTATAAGTCAAGTAAACTATGCTCAAAGTCTTTTGAAGAAGTTTAAGATGGAAGTATGCAAAAGTGTTGACACACCAATGGAGCAAGATGTAAAAGTGCCAAATGAAGATGATGAAAGATCCTTCATGGACATCACTTTGTTTAGGCAACTTATAGGTTCCTTAATGTGGATCACTATAACTAGACCAGATCTTAGCTTTAGTGTATGTAGGTTGAGCCAATCCATGCAAAAGCCATTGAATATCCATTGGAAAAAGGCTAAGAGGATTCTAAGATACATCTCGGGTACATTGGATTTTGGGATTCTATATAGAGGAGATGTGATTAACCTTCATGCATTTAGTGATTCAGATTTTGCAGGGGACAAGAGGGATAGGAAATCAACAAGTGCCTATTCAACTTTCATAGGAGAAGGTGTGGTTTCATGGCTTTCAAAAAAGCAAGAAACTATATCTCTATCTTCAACCGAGGCCGAGTACAAAGCTTTGACAACCACTACAAAGGAGGTACTTTGGATCAAGAGATTATTGGTGGAGCTAAAGATCATGGATTCAGAGGAGGCACCAATCATCTACAATGACAATATATCAGCCCAACACCTTGCATCTAACCCAATCTTCCATGCAAGATCTAAGCACATTGAGATATGCCATCACTTTGTGAGAGAAATGGTGCAAGCCAAGGAGATTGCTTTGGAGCATGTTCCAAGCAATGAATGTGTAGCTGATCTACTTACTAAACCACTTCAAAAGACACCTTTTATGAAGTTCAGATCATCACTTGGAGTGATTAGTAAAGCAATGATTGAACCAAGCTAGATAGTGAGGAGGAGTGTTAAAAATTCACAATTCTAGCTTGACTAGTTTTGGTCATATGACTTGTAAATAGTTAGATGGTCATGATGTGGCTTGTCACACGTGCCAAATAGCATAGGATTCCATTCATAAGGATGTTCTCAAGTAGACCTAAGTGTTAGAACCTTTGGAATGAGTCCAAATTATGCTTAGATACAAGGGAGAAAAAATAGGAGCTATTTTTGGTAATTTTTGCATTGTTGAGGGATCTCCAAGATTCCAATCCTAACTTGGTAGGGATGAAAGATCCACCAAAATTAGCATTAGGGATAGGTTTAGGGCTACTCATACCTGCCCAAAACCGCGATGGATCATGTATATATAGGTGATGATATCTCACCAAAATCAATCAAGCAATTTCATGATTTTTCTCTCATAATGGTGCAATTGCTCTCTATGTTCATAATTGTTTGAGTACTTGTGATTACTAATGATTATAGGATTGAATGTAGGTCTGGTGTACAGTACTCAGACTGTGGGAGGCCGTACTTTCACACGTGTGAAGCCTTCTTCAAGGATTTGGGCCATTTAGTGAGGTTCAAGCATAGATTTTTGATGGATTTTGATGGTTCAACTTGTGCTAATCTTATGAAATCATAATCTATTGTTTCCCTCATCATTTCAAGTGTTTTAGGATCCTTATTTGCTGTAATTTTTACACATTTGTCATGGAGCAGTCGACAATGACAAACTCAATTTACTCATTGGTTTTATAGCAAGTTGGGCAGGAGATGTAGACACTCGTAAATCCACTTTCGGATTTACATTCTTCCTCAACAATGGTCCAATTTCCTAGAACAATCGCAAACAATCTTCGATAGCTCTATCTTCTACAGAATCAGAGAATATCGTAGCCTCACAAACTACAAAGGAAACAATTTGGTTGAAAAACTTACTGTCAGATATCAGTCTGAATCAATATGCTACATTATTATTTTGTGATAATCAAAGTGCCATTGCCTTGTCAGCCAACCCTAGATTTCATTTTAGGAGTAAGCACATTGAACTGAAGTATCACTATGTCAGAAGCAAAGTTCTCGACAAAGAGGTCAGATTGCAGTACTCTTGAACACAAGATATGACAGCGGATTTTTTACTAAAGCATTAATTTTGGATGCACACAGAAAGTTTTGTGCAGAACTAAGTTTAAAGGTCAAGGCATTCATGGATTCAAATTAAGACAATCATGTGTAGGATTATTCTCCTTCCTACTAATCGACTAATCGGTTTTTAATCTTCATCCAATCATCTATCCAGTTTTGTAGATTCTCTCATGTTTTACACAAAATTACAAGTGTTTTTACACAGTCTGCAGAAATACGGAGTTTGACAATAGTGTCGGGAATTTTCTCTCACTACAAAACCCGACACTGTCATCTTTTTGCTACAGTCAATTTTCACTTAAAGCGACACTGTCAAAAATTGCAAGTAAAAATGCAGTGTCGCATTTTTCGCATTGTTTGCCTGTCAGAAATTAAGAGTAAAAATGCAGTGTTTCATTTTTCAACGTGCTTCAAATGTTAAGAGAATGACATTTGGCAAGGTGTGGGGCTACACCAATATTTTGAAAATGAGATTTTGCAACAATGTCGTATTTCTCACAAAAGTCGCATTTTTCGCCTGTGGCAATTATGTTCATTTATGCAAAGTGTCGCATTTTTTGCCTATGACAGTTACGTTCATTTCTGCAAAGTGACAGTCACGTTCATTTATGCAAACAGACTGTTTACGGCCAAATTTCACCGCTTATCAACAAGCAACTTCTGAGAAGAACTGGATGAATGTCAGCAGACTCCAGCCAACTGGCAGCCGCATTTGACAACCTAATTGCTTAGTATAAATAGCTGTTCATATTTCAACATCTTAATCAATTCAAAGATCAAAGATCAGATCAAGTATTGAATAGTTAGCTCTCTCTCAATCCTGCGAGCTTGAACACTATTGAGCATTCTAGCTCAGTTTTTTTAAGGTTGATTAGAGATTGCTATTGCGCTTACTGCTTATTAGTAGTTGCGCTTAATTCAGACTTTTATTTAGTCGCTCAAAAAAAGCTTAGAGTACGTGGCTTCAATCCGCAAACTTGTTGTACTCACTTACTTCTGTTTCGTTTCATACTGAATCAATACTATCTTTTATTGCATGCAAGTTTGTCTTAGAATGTATGCGTTTATGTACTTCTTCGTGACAGATTATTTGTTTGATAGTTCAATGCTACGTAATCATTGTAGTACTGATGATTTCAAAGTTAGTTACTATAAGATCGAACATGATTTTTATCACTGTTGTTTTGTTCAAAATTGATAGGTGCAGTCATGCATGAAAAAAGAGGAAGATAGTTTATTCCGCTGCACACAATAAGTTTTCTTTCTTGTTTGAATTATTTTTATTTGATTCTTTTAGACCTATCTTTTACACACCTCTTTCCAACATCATGAAGGCAAAAAGGTGAAAAAAGGGCCATCATGAGGGGAAAAGGTGAAACTACCAAAAGAAAAAAAAAAGGCCCATAAAATCTCAAACAAGTGGCAAAAGGGGGACATGAAGAGCAATGAAAAATGAAAAGGAAAATAAAATGGCAAAATGAAGGGACCTCCCATTTCACCAATATAAAAAAGAGTGAAATTCAACCACGTGAGAGCTTCTTCTTGATTTTGTTGGTGTTTGTTCATCTTTCCTTCTCTCTTCCCCTCTCTACTATGTTCTTTATTTGTTTTCTACTCTTCTTCCATAATGTAGATGGGAGTGTATCCTTTGTGTGAAAATTTGTTGTGATGGCCCTTCTAAAATTGAGATTTTCTTGGAGTGAAGCCCTTCTTTGTGTGTGAATAGCTTGAGGGAGGCACCACCTTTGACTGAACAGAGGCATGAAGAATATGATTATCAGCCTTTACCTACTACATCATATGATTCAAGCTCAAAGGTTGGTCTTTTGTTAATTTCAACATTTAATTTACATATCTGAATTCAATGACACGTTGTTGAAACAAAATAATTTAGGTTTGTTCTTAAATATGAATTTATTGTCTTGTGGTCAGATGCACTTGATAGATAGATGTATATTGAATATCGCTCGAGGTTGCACAAAAAGATCCATCACATCAAAATTGAGTAAACTAATAGAGACGTTGAAAATTGTGGTATTCATGGTTGTACACAAAAGGAAAAACAAGTACCACATAGTGCAAATATAATTGTTCTTGATTTTCCTAAAAACATTGTGCCTAATGGCATCAATGAATCTGTTCTATCATGGAATGAAGGTACCAATGATTTATTGGAAGGGTACTACAAACTTTAATCATTATTGATTTTCCTACAAACTTTGTGCCTGATAGCATCAGTGTGTCGTTCCATCATGGAATTAATGTACCGATGATTTATTGGCTAACACATTATTTGACGATAATGGTTGAGTTGAGTGTTTTGTAAGTATTGATTTGAGAGTTGTTTTTATCATCAATTGAAACATGCATGAATGAAATTACAATGAACTCTAGTTTTGAGAGGAATTGATCATTTTGGGAAGACTCGGGTTGGTGTGGAAGTTTTGTTCATGTATGTTTGTTGATTATTTTGACATTTTAAACATGTTTTCAACTTTTTATGACAGGCACCTCCCATTTGTCTCAGGTTTTTTCCATGGACCTATATGTATTGAGTCATGCTGAAAATGCAAGATTATTGCCCAAAACATATAGTATAGATGCTTTGGATCCATCCATATTTAAATCTTCATTAACACTGCTTATGTAGTATATAGTTGACTATTTTTTGTCCTGGTGGGGTGGTTCTAGATCCCCAAGGTTGGTCCATCATGGTGTTTGGATCTGTTTTTTGTGGTTTGATAGAGTGCTTTTGTTTTAGTGATCAAAGCAAAGTTTAGTTTCCAATTGACTAGGTTGAAACGTGATGTGATTCAAAATTTGTGATCTAGATCTTGTAGATCCTTCTAGATTTTTGAATGTGTTCAAATCTAGTTTCTTGAGAGTCACAAATTACAATTTGCAAAGTCATATCACAAGTTTTTAGTTCCTCGTCATGTCATCAATAGGTGACAACCTATTGGAGGCAAGTAAGGATCCTAAATGCAACCTTTGTGGCAAAAGAGGCCATTTTGTCTCAAGATGCTACTTGTGGTAAGAAAGGACACTTTGCATCCGAGTGTGCAGGAATTGGATTTATTCTATTATGCCTTCGATCATCTAAGAGAGTAGATCTAGACAATGTTCTTTATGTACCTTCTATTACAAAGAACCTATTGAGTGTTGGACAACTTAGGGATAGTTAAATGTACATTTCAAGCATGGAGCATGTTCCATCTTGACAGATGATAAATGTATTGCTAGTGGTCTTAAGCATGGAAGTTATTCAAGTTGGATGCTAATGTGACAGTTAGAAGTGTGAATATGGAAAGGGAGGAGCTCACTCAAGTGGAATTGTGGCACAAGAGGTTCGGCCATCCTAACTTCAAAGCTATGGAGACCATGGTGACAAAGGAACTTGCAATCGGACTACCCAAACCATATCCAAGTGTGGCAAGCTTTGTGAAGCTTGTGGACTTTCCAAATATCATAAGCAACCATTCAAGAGATCTTTGACAAGATCTAACTCTCCTCTTGACCTTATACACTCTGATGTGCATTCATTTTTACATGAATCTAATGGTGGAGCTCTTATGTATGTCACTTGAATTATTTCATGTCCTTGGAAAGCATTTTGCTTGGAGCTTCATATAAGTTCAAATTTATTGTTATGATCCAAGAGAAACCAAGCAAGATTAAGGAGGAGCAATCACAAAATGAGAATAATTCCATTTATGCTCTCATGACATCTTATGAAAAATTGTTTTGCTTTGAAGAGATATTTGTATCTCAAAGGTGGATTAAGGCAATACTAGTTGAGTGTGATGTCTTAATAGATAGCAAAGCATGTTTTCCTTGTAAACTTACATTTAATATGAAGTCAAGGAAATGGAAATGTCTTCATAATGTATTTTATTTTGGTTTCAATAAGATCAAGAATGATGTGTTCATTCATAATGTTGAAAATTGTAAATTTTCAATCTTAGAGGCAAGTTGTAAACTTCTTATGAGAATAAGTGAAGCATCCAAAGTGGACACTTATATCCATAAGCAAGTAGTTAGCCTTATTGATATGGAAATACTTCAAAGATTTCAATATTAGAAAACTCATGCCAAGTTATGGTGATTTTTGGACTTACGTTTCTAGCATAAGTAATCTTGATGATCATAGGAAGTGCACATTGTATGGTCATGTTTGTTGTGATCATTATGAGACATGGAGGTCTCGGATTTCCATCAAGGAGGAGCATGCAAATCAAAAAGGAGCAAGCCTCAAGGTCAAGCATCCACATGAAAGTTGGAAGGAATCAATTTTGGAGGTGCTAGGATGGTGCAAAGCTTTCAAGTTCATCAAAGAAGTCAACATCAAAGCGGCACTATCATGGATATGGTGATCTCGGATCAACATCAAGATCATTGGCTGATCTTCACACCTTTGAACCAACAAGGATCCATCCATGGAGTCAAGCTCAAGATCATAATGCTTTTATCAAGCTAGATTTTGAGGAGTGTGAAAATAGTCAAATTTAGCTATTTGTTTCAAGTTAAATTGTACATAATTTGATCCCACATGTTGGAGCATGTTCCCACGTGTGGATGTTAGTCATAAATGCATTTAGAATTAGTTAGATTGATTATGTTTTGATTCACTCCAATGTGAACTTGGAAAAAGCTAGTAGGAAATTGCCATGTGGCACCATTTCATTGATAGATCTAGCATTCCCATGTGAATGAGACATGGTTCCCATGTGTGTAGTACAAGTTACACGTGTGTACATAGCGATAGCTTGAAAGTTTATGGTTGTAGGAGATATTTTTCTAGGTTCCTATAAGTTAGGGAAATTACCCAAAATCAAGGAGGTGACTTAAATCAAGAAAATCATGGACCACCAAGTTTGATGTGATTGATGGATCCTTGATGACTAGGCACTCTCACACGTGCCAAATCAGTTGAGTCAGCAGCACCTCGAGCTACCTCTTGTGTATATATAGAGCCTCATTTGGAATCAACAAACAAGTGAAATCTTGGTTTTGGAGCACATCTTGAGTAATTTCACCATTTGTCTTGTGATTTTATGATTCTATTGCATTCTTAGTGTATTTCATTCTCTATAGACAGGCCATACAAGAACAGGTTTCTACACGTGTGAAACCTCTTTTGTCTTAGTTTGATCTTTGTAAATTATTCTTGTTAGATTTGTTGATGTAAAATTGATCTAATGAGCTCTAATCTTGTGTAGATTGGTAGATCAATTTAATCTAACACCCAATTTCTCTTGTAGATCTGATTTGGATCCATTCTGTGTTGGCTCCCATTCACTTATGGTTGATATAAATCTGAAAGAAGAAACACTTCTTATAATGGATATAAGTTTAAAAGATGAAAAACTTCTTATAATGAAACACTTCTTAAGAGCTTAAATCAAAAAACACAAATGATAGCAGCAAAGTGCATATATTCTTATATACTTACAATTACATTTTTTATGATCATGAGGATTGACATCCTGTACTTTTGATTCTCAATGCATATACACTTGTTGTACTAATACATCTGATATAGAGTGACCTCCAAGAGTCTTAAATTCCAAAATCGCTTTCCAATATGATTTGTATGTCATCTTTGCTTTTTCTTCTATTGAAAATTGCCCTTTGATGATGGACGCGGCAACGCACATGAATCCTTTGTATATTTTGTTGGTTCCCACATACCATTTTCATCTTTCTAATTATGAAGAAACACAGATTCAATTGTTGATCTTGGTCTCCTTGCCATTGTTACTGCCAAAGCTTGGGCGCCAAAATCTCTCCTGTATGATATTCATATCATTTTTCAATATCAGATTTATCCTCATGAAAATATCACAGTAACCAAATCAGGTTATTGTGCATACTATAATTTTATAATCGTAACTAGTCTAGTTAACAAATTTCATTATACTAACCAGCATAGTTAAACAAATTTAACTTGAGGTATTGACATCGAACAGATCAGCACATATTGGGTAGGAAGAGCCAACCAATGGGATACATCCATGCTACCCAACAGCAATTTCAAAGTTTGCTATAATATATTTTTATTTTCCAATTTATTTGAGCTATGTTACGTAGATTTGAAATGTGTGCATTTTGATTGGTATGCTCAAGATTTGATCACCAAAAAACACAAACCCATCTTTGATTGAATGACCATTTTGTAACTTAGAAATAAAAGCAACTGTAAAGTCATTATTAGTTCATCCAAGTAATTGTAGTTGATTGGACCTAAGACTTGACTTTGGTGTGGTCCAATCATAAGGCATCTCCTTCCCATTGTATATTTCAAATCCTTCTACTTATTATGTTAATTTTTTTTAAATGATAATCCTCTCTTGCCTTCAATCCTTGGTGCCTTTTTTAATTTTTTATTTTGTAAAATGCTTAATATTTGGATGCGATGATATTTTGCTATTACTCTTGCATTGCGATGTGTGATGAAGGCATGTGCTCATAGAGAAGGAGAACTTAGAGATCCAAGACTTCTCCCATTATTCCATTGTTTATGCATTTTAGAGTTTGAACTAGTGTTAATGAATAGCGTTAATGCTTGAATAGAGTTATTAAAGTAATAAATATGTGTTGGTTGTTGCTTATTTGCATTCTTTTCTTCGTTGCTACTAATTTTTGGATGTTTTATGGATAAAAGTGATGAATGAGAGTGATAATGCCATGGATGGAGTGGTTGTGTGTTGGAGAAATGAAATTAGAATGCAAGATGAATGCTTGAAGTAGTGTTAGCTTGTTTCATGAAGTTGTTTGTAGTAAAAGTATAGAAATAGAGTAGAGATTGTTTTATAAGCTTAAATACATGTCAAAACAACCTGTAATATCTATATATAAACAGAATGAAAAACCTTTTTGAACTACCTTCTTGATAAAAGTAGTGTGGAAAATAAACTAGTAAAACATACTTTGATAAAGAGATGCCCCATGGGTTTGATGCCAAATTATGGTGTGGAAACAATTGCCTGTTGTTTGTGCAAAAAATTGTTGGCACATTCATATGTAGTGTATGTACTATGTTCACGTTATTCAAATTCCTAAAAGCATTCAAGTTCAAGTGCTTACTTTTTTAATGTTCCATACGTGTTCCTTGTTATTTCGAGATAAGAATGTACTTGCACGATAGAACTTTGACAACATTTTGCAATGACACAAATTATATGCTACAAGCATGATTCCAAGAATGTATGGATTACTATTTGGTTCTCATGTAAAAGAAAGAGGGTTGGACTACAACAAAGTATACCAACAACTTAAGCACTTGAGGCCCAAAAGTGGGATTTAAAAGGACGTTCATCCCATTATTGAACTATTAGTCAAGTATGACATGGATCATTCACTTTTGTAGCAAAAAAAACTAGAGAGAAGAATCTTTAGCTTGAGAGGCTTGCCTTGCACAAAAATCTTCCACCACAAGGCAAGGCCAAAAAGAGTGTAGTACATCTTTTGTAATAAGAATGCCTAAATTTCAAACTTCATATCACAAACGTTTTCAAACTTACATCAAACTTACAACTGGCATTTCTTGCTTTTGAATAATGACGCCACGTGCATAGAGTTGTACTTCAAAGAAACATCTGGCTATTTACTAGAAATACCTTAAAACTTGACAAAGGTAGTATTCTTAGGGGCTACATTGTTTTGATAAACTTCATGCCTTTGTATAACCTGCAAGGTATATTGGGCATTTCTCTCACGATTGTGGCCTTTAACATATTGGGATGATTTACTAGTCCCTTAAAAATATCATAACCTTCTCCTTTAACAAAACCAATACGTTTTTGGTATGAACTCAGCATGCCTTGTCAACTTGATGTCCACAATACTGCAATGTGCTAATTATGTTAAAACTATTGCAACTCAATTTTTCTCTATAACAATACTAAAACTCATAAAAGTAGCCTATGTGCATGACCAATTTCATGCAAAACATGCTCGCGTCATGCTCTTATGCATAGCAAATTTTGTAGTCCTATGAGGATGGCTTACAAAGCAAGCATGTTGAGTAGAACCATTCCCCCATATTCACAATGATATCCAAATGACTCAACTATGCATGAAATAATCTTTGAGCACATATATTGTTCTTCTCTTTCAAAAAAGGTTTTATTCCAGCACCCCAAAATAGGTCATAAATTTATGTGTCCAAGTAGCAGAAGATACAGGACCAGAAATTCTGCTTAAGTACTGTGTATAACTGCTTGCATTTGTATCATAATTCTTAGGGCACTGTTGATGGTAGTTTGTATATCTTAAAATTGGTGAAAAATTTCAATTTATATTTCCAATCGTGGTACTTCACCTTTTTTGTGATGTTTAGTTTCAGTTTTTGAAAATTTTGGATCGCTGCACTTTAAATACGTTTTTGTTCCCTTTTCTTCATCTGTTTCCATCACTACTACAACAATCAAAAGCTTCTATTGCACTTTACAGCTTGTCCAATCTGGCATCATAAGGTAAGGGTAATTAAAGTCTCATCATTCTAGGGTTTTTGACACTCGTGTTTCTCACACTTTTGCATTTTTTTTTTGTGGAAGTTTTCCCATCCTTTCCAACTGCAGGCCAATGTATCTCCCACTATAGCTTGTTGTTTGAATCTCTACAATTTGAAATCTTTCATTTTTTTAGCTCATGCTCATGTTCTGTTTTGGGAATCAATGAAACATATTTCAAGGAGGTAAACAGGATACTGACTGTAGCAAACAATATCATTGAGAGGTCTGGCCAGAGCTTGCAGACAGACTAGAATTTTTCAATTGATTGGTGCATGCATATGCAAACGCATCAAAGGAAGTCCTAAAAGAGGTATTGGCACAAGATAAAAGTGATGAGCCATATGAGTCTAGGGCGCACACAAATGGCATACATATATATATCTATGGATGATTCATCATCACTGCATACGAGTCTCAAAATGTTTCAGATGAGGCATCAGATCAGTGTCATCAAGATCGCAACTTTGTACATAACATGCACATGCACAGCCATTTCATCGCTCGATTGTCTTTGGTCTTGCTGCTCATCTGGAGATTATACATGAACCCCAGAATTAGTGTGATTTTTTAAATTACATGCATATCACAGCTTGTACGATGAGGTATAACCCCAAGAACTGTCTTCAATGTGATAAGGTACTTGCACCAAGTTAAACTTGTCAGTTGGTATGATTTCTTAACAGCTATTCAACCTCTGTGATACTTCAGGTTGACCCCTGTATACGCATAATTTCAGTGCTATGGTTCTACTAAGAGATCCACTTCTCTGATTCTGGAGCATTCTAGCTCTACAGGGCAACAGTACACTCTTTTCTTATATATGGAGATGTTTAAAAATGCAATGCTCCTCTTCATTAGTTATATCTTCACACTTATATACATTAGTCATCTACTCTTGCTCTCACGTTATATTCATGGTTTACATACGTAGCTTGATTATCACCTAGCTCTGTAGCTCTCGATGACTAGCTGTGAATCTTGTTTCAAGACAATGATACTCATCATGTTTCCTTTTAATCATACATGACATGATTGTCTCTAATTTTGGAGTGAAATACCAGGAGTGGCCTGTTTATTTTGCTTAATAAGCAGGCCACTCCTGGTTTATAAGCAATAGTGATATGCATTTGCTGTTATGCACGCTATCATGTACATCACCAGCAATGTTTGATTTGTTATGGTTTAAGTTTGGGTCAATTTCACCACATATTTTGGCACCACGCAAAATTGTTTTTTCTCTCTCAAAGGTTAAATAGGTTTTCCAAGTTTGTAAATAAGACCCTAGGGGCAATTTCACATGCTACCAACTACTTGCTGGAACCTTATCAATTTTCATGTACTTCATTGACACTTCTGTCCTGGAAGTGAGGCGCAAATTTCCTAGCATGGAAACTTGTGGAACGAGGCAAAACATGCCAAAAATCATTGCATGAAGGTAGAACATGAAACCCATGCATAGAATGTGTAAACTTGAGTTTTAGCATGTGGGACACCTACACTTACACTTGGAAGCCATGTACATCACAAATAATTTGTTCTAAACTAAAAAGAGACCCTCCTCCTCCCAATTGGCACACTTCCTGTGGAGAGGTCTTTCTCACAATGCTAGAGGTCTTTGCTCTCTTGTGTGGTGAAATTTCTTGCCCATTTATGCTAGTGTTATGATATCTAATTATTTTCTAGATTTGTTGAATCTTGTTTCTTTCATTGTGATCTTGCTGACCTTATGTTCTTTGTGTTGAAAGTTTGTGGACAGCAAGTATTTAAGATCCATTCGGCCAATTGAAAGAGCAATATCATAGGTTTTGATGCTATAATACTTTCTATAGCATCCACCATCATTCTAGACCATGTAGCAAATTCTTTTGTGAGTATTATGTAATTTTCTGCTCACGTTCTCTTCATCTTCTCCGCTGTCCACCATAGCTGCCGGGAAGATCCATCCCTACATAAGTTTGATATTTTGCATCTAGACTTGTGTTCTTGCTCCTAACATCAATAATAGAGGATCTACAGCATTTTTCAGCATCTTTTGCACAAAAAATTTGTTTGTTAAAATTTTGAAGCTTCATCTTGCATGCATAGTGTTTCTTCCATGCATGTGAGTATTTTCTTCATCAAGTCATTGCATGTCGCCAGAATTTCTCTGTTTGCTTGCATATTTGATTGCATGTTGTTAATTTTTGAGCTATTTTGAGTTGTAAAAGACCATCAAGGATTCCTAGGTTGGTAAACCTTGATTTAAAGACCCTAGTTATCTCTATTCTCAATCAGCATGATTCACAACAGGTTCACTATTATTATCCTCACAAGGTATCACTCTCTAGCATGCATGCCTCTATTGATGGATGGCAGGTTTACCGTGACATCTCTTAGTCATGGACATTAGTATACCACAATCTTTTCATAGTGTTAAAGCTTACTCTTTCTTTGTCTATGACACGACCTTCTGAAGTTCTGACATGTCCATCAGTGGATGCATATATGTGGCATCCATGGTCTCTACACATGGCATGCTACATGATCCTTTGCAATAAGATTATTTCAACTCTCTACTGTCGGCAGTCTACTTCTATGCTTACATGGCACTTGGGTGCTGTATGCTACTGTGGGCTCGTTTCCTCTGTGAGGAATACTTTGCAGAAATATGGGGTTCTAAATCAGAGATTTGGTTCTCAGAGTTGCCTTGGGCCCACTATGTACCTTCAGGACTCTCTATTATTGTTATTGTTTAGTAGTCAACGCCCACAACAATAACGTGACATCTATCCGTATGTCTGGTACTGCTCTATCCATGAGGCACGTCCAGTCTATCCAATTGGCATATGGCATATTTCAATGTAGCAGTAATATTCTAGCCTTTTGTGGCCATGACATTACTTTTACCTTCAGTTGGGTTCCTAATTCATTATGCCACTTTGGACACCCTCTGTCACTTAGTGTATCTTTGTGCGTTCTGTACCAATCGCTGAAGTGGTTTTTACTTGTAGAGATTTCAATTGGGTCCTTCTGAAGTGATATTGTAGCAGACCCATCTGATTGATAGGAATTCTTTTCATTCTCATTCTTGATCCTTATATCTACTTTGAGATCTATCTTACAAACTTTAGCTTCTCGCTAGTGTATCACATGCTGGCTTTGCTCCTTGTACATTGCAATGTGCTGTGCGCTTGTAGAGCTCCAGCCTTATGATACCTGTGTTTCTATATTGTGACGCTTCTTGCACTCTTTCATGCAGATCTTCCAACAATGCTCAAATTCTGTCATGATTCAGAAACGTTACCCTGTCTCTGTACGGAATAATTTCATGTCAGGAAGTTTCCCTCCATTGTTGGATGGTCATCATGAACTCTTAAGCTGCACTGTGGTACCATTGTTTCATAAGTTATGCTAGTTCTGTCAACAGCTTTCATGTGATTATGAGAGCCATAGTTGGGATCATTGTTCCTTCTTAAAAGACATTGGTGTTTCATACAGATTGCAATGTTTGTATGCTTCAGCTAATTTACAGCATTCTCTATCTCCTTTTCAAATTGCGTCTTAACTTTGTGGTCTTGAGCCTTTTCTCTCCCAAAAAGTTTAATCTAGCAGAGTCCTCTTGGTCTGAAGCAGTAGATGTCTTGTGGCCAAGTCATGATCAGTATTGGTATATGGCAGCTGCATTGTTATGGCAAATTTTGCCTGAGTCATCATATCAGTATTGGTATATGGCAGCAGCTGTGTTATAACAAATTTGGCAAGGTCCTTAAATTGATTGGTATTTGGCGAAAGAGCTTTCATAGCATGCCATCATTTTCAAGTACTGGAACTGGTGCAGGAATATATGCACTGACGGTGATCATCTCTTCTTTCATTCGTTACCTCCTATTGTGCCCTTCATTTTAGCTATGTAGACCTGGATACATGACAATTTTATTCGTTCAGTGGAGTTACAAAGATATCTCTACAGCTTACTAGAAGTTGTTCTCTTACATCAAATCATATGTTTTTGCTCCACCACTATTGGTATTATCCTTTTTCATTGTTCCATATATGCCTCCAAGACTATCCATCCAACTATATTCTGGACTTCATGATTCCTGAAAAGTACAATACTCCTTGAAAATGGATGCCTCGTCCAATAGAGTCATATGCTCTTCATGCTTCAGACAGCAAGCGTTTACATGATATTCTTGGTCTTTGAGGAGATAACATGGCAACCACTGGCACCTATTGCCAGCATTATTCAGCACTCTGGCACAACCAAAGCATGGTCTTGGTTATCTTCATCCGTATAGCGCCATCTGCGCTCACTATGGTTTAGCATTGGCTTTATCAACTTCTATGGTCATATTATCATTCCAGTACCTGTTGAATGGGAGCTCACCAACTCCTAGCTTGTGGGCTCATACTGCAGGAACAAGTAGGCATAATGCCTCCTTAATTGCTACATATTTGACTGAGAGCTTTGTTTGAGTCTTAGTTAGACTTCAGTTAGCCATGATTCTTTTCAGCATTATCATATTGTTATTCATTAGATCAACACATTGCTAACAACTAGCATCGTTAATTTTGAACCCCAAGTTCCAGTTAATGTAATAATCCATGCTTCCGAACACCATAAAAAGATTTGAGCAAATGAAGAATATATAACGTAAACAATGGACTCTCTTTTCACAATGATTTATATAATTCTAGACTAGAGCTGTGATTCAATAGAATCATAGATGGATACTTGCAAAGCTCCAAGCCCACTTTCAACATGCTCAAGCTCCACAAATCCTCTTACAGATTTTTGACAAATAATAACTTGTCCTCTCATATGCTTACAAGATGTTCTTTGGACATGGGACCAGAAAACCCAAAAGGTGTAGAGGCCCTAAACCACCTAAGACATTGGTCTTACAAAACTCATTAACCGCCTGAGATTAAATAAGAAACAGAAGCAAAGTGTAGTTCATTATGGCATCTGAGTTGCCACACATAGATCTGACTGCAAGACAGACCTCGGGCAACTTGGTTATCGAAATTGGTATACCCAACGGTCGGTGCATGCTAAATTTCAAAAGAGGTTAATACCAAAACTCTCACCTATAAGAACTCCTAAACCGAAGGCAATTGCCACCAAAGAGGAAGCCCATGTAAGGCGGTGAGTAATCCATGGAACCCTCTCCTGAAGTGCTTCGCTACATGATCCAATAAAAGCAGTGTAACTACCCATGGCAATGACTGTTCCAACTAGAAACATACCCAGAAAAGCGAACCCAGAAAAACGTGAAGGGAGGGCAAGAGCTGGTAGAATCATCAAAAGAGCATCTGGCTGCAACCCATAAACTAATCCAGTAGCAAAAGTGAGACCTAGAGATTTTTTTGCAGCTGGAACCCCTTTTAAGGATCCAGATGATTGACCAGTGTTTTGTCCCTGTTCATTACCAGCTAAGCATGAAACTGGTACTTCCTGAGCTTCCTTTATCCCCACTACTCCTATTGCTATCAAAGTTATTCCCACCACCCGTGCTCCCCACGTGCGTATAAGTTCAATGTGCAGCTTATCCTTTAAAAGCAAGAAGGCAATACCAAAAAGCACCTGTCCAGCATCATGGCCAACTCCCCATAGTGCTCCCACAGCAGCACTCTCAACTTTGGAGCGACCAATACATAGTGGAGCCAGTGCAGCAAGGTGATCTGGACCTGTTAGGGCGTGGAGGCACCCAGCTACAAGTCCTGTCCAAGCACTTGTCAAAACCTCCAGTCCTCGAGTCTTAGCGGAACTGGATGCAGCTGCAGCAACAGTTTTCCCTCCAATCGCTGCCAGTGCTCTCCCAGACCACAAAGTCAGTAGACATCCAACTCCAAATGTTACTACATGCATCACTCTTGGAACCTGATCATAGCATAGACATGACAAAGCAACAGGTTATTATTGCGAATAGAAGGCGAAAACTGAATATCTGCAACGAACCTATATGTCGACACAATCATCAGCTTTAGTAAGTGAAGCTTGACGTTTAACAGTATCAAAAAATACTAATATATAACAGCTGCCAGGAGGTTCCACAAGTCTATTACACTTGCAAAGAGATATATTCATCTGCTAAAAAGGTTGAAACAAGGTGGATGGCTTATATAAAAAAAACCCACTATAGGATATCCTTTTATGATACAAATCGCTAAGGGAGCAAGATATGCATCTAACAGGGACATGATGTGAGACATTACCTTAAAAAAAACATTTCAAGTAAACTAGATACATATGCTTGCCTGCACCTCATCATTAACCTCAGGATATCCCTCTCTTAATCAAGATTTGCAAATCCTTGATCATCAGCAGATAATGACATTTCTATATTAGGCAAGCTGCAAGTCCTTCCCCAAAGAATCCAATCTAAGAAGCTATGAAGGTTTCTGTCCTGAAAACCTGACAGCAACTTTGAGAGAATGAAATGAGAAAGGATATAAGTTGTATAGATTCACTACAGCATGCTTGAGGCATATCCCTAGTCACAGTTTTGGGTCAGATACAAGTATCTCTTTTTCCATTGGTCAACCAGCATCCCACTGTCTGGTCACGAGACATCTCTTACCATTGATTTCAAGGACAAAGTACAGCTTACAACATATTGTGGTTCACCAGATGGCAATGAACCAGAAAACTTGCGGACAAAGAAAGAATTTTCAGATCTACCCTAATGATGATCCACAAAAGATTCAGCTCGCAGCCATGCCCCTTGATGGCAAAGCTTCCACTTAAAAGCTAGTGGTGAACACATAGATATCACGACTTTTGCTTGGCTGAATGTTAGGTTTTTTAGCAAGATATTCATGCTCTGATTGATCCATGGTGCAGCCATGACAAAGCAATGTATCTTAAAGCCTGCATAAACATGTACCTTATTCAAATGTTATCCAAGAGCTGAATTTAGTCACCTCATGCATACCCACAAGCCTGTATGCATGTGGAGCCAAGATCTTTTGGATCTTGAATCCATACAACTTTGCCTATATGTTCCTTGTTTTGGAGCGGCTCATAAAAGTGCATGCAAGCCTGAGGCAAACGGTGGTTTCAAACCATTGGGCAGAGTGGGGCCCGTCACGAGAAGCCAGGGCCAAGAGATTTGAGGCGACCGTGATGGGGACTGCATTTTGGGATGATGCACGTGCCATTGTCATATCCATGCAGCCTATATATAGTGTGTTGAGCCTTACTAATAGAGAGGGTTGCACTTTAGGCCTTCTCTATGAGTTTATGGATAGACTAGGAGAGCAGCTTCAGAGTTGCACCAGCATAGCTCCTGACAGGTATATTACTACGTTGAAAGTTGATTCTTCATTGAACATTCATGATTAGTTAATAGTAATGGGTATTTGCAAATTTGATTTCATAATCGGAATCAGGGTTCTAGAGACTTGAATGCTCAAACTTCACTCCTGATTGTTTGCAGGCTGGAAGAAGTAAGGGGCCAGTTTCTAGACAGGTGGCAGTTGTTCAACCTCTGCATGTCGTGGCTTGCTTGCTTCATCCACTATGGAAGAAGGAAGATCAATTCCATGATCGAGAGATCAGGCAGGGATGGCATTCCTATGTCTCCCCTGTCTATCCTGATCCTAGGGATCAAGATGCACTCATGGATTACTTGAATTTATTCAGGTATGTAATTAGTAATTACAAGCTACAGCCTACTAGCTAGCAGTAAGTACTCAATAGTTATAACTTTTTACTTGCCAATTGGTGCCATCATGAATCATGATTCAAATTTCATCTATGTAGTATGTACTAAAGTCTAAGTTAGTAGTAAGCATTTAGTATTTACTATTTTGAATGGTGATGAATGTTGAATGTTCAAGACCGAGTGCCTCGATTTCGGTCGTGCAACTGCCATGTTGAGGGAAGGGCCATTGCGCCCTGTTTCATGGTGGATGAAGTATGGGAATGATGTTCCCAAGTTGCAGAAACTTGCCATCCGTGTCCTCTCACAACATTCCGCAGCAGTTGCATGTTTTGCTGATGCTCATCAAGATTTAGGGTGCAGATGCTTTTGCCTATCCTCATTGTAAGCAATAATCACTCACATTATAGAAAGTTGAGCACATTGTCAAGAGAGAAAAGCGTAAATTGTACTATTGCATGATACTATGAGAATCACATAATGACAAAGATAAACCATAGAGAGAAATGTAATTCGTTGGTGTATCCTCATATCTGATCCACTTAATACAACTCCCTTTACAGCTATGAAGGGGCCAAGGTGGGTTTGATAATCATAGTACTTGAGGCACATGGTGTTAGTACCCCTAATCCTAATATTTGATTGGCCATGCCTGCGTGCTATTATAGGGGCCAAATCTATATTTAGTAAATCATAAAGTCAAGTCAATTAGACATGTTTGTAGGAGGGCACACTGATACTAGTATAGAGTTTGGTTTTACACTTAGAAATTCATTATGGGTCTTTATCCAAAATAGAGTATAACTTTAGCAATTAGTTTTTCGGCTTTTAAGCTTTTGCTTTTAGCTTTTGACTAGAGAAACTATATAAGAGAGGCTGGCATCCCACCTCAGGTCATTCCATTGTATAGAGCTTTGCTAATTCTTCTATAATCTGAGTTCTCTTTAATCTCTATGCTGATCTTTACTTGTGAGTGCTAATACGATTAGTTAACTCCTATCTAGAATTTATGGATCAAATTCTGACATGGTATCAAAGCAGGCTTTGTGACCTTGGAACTTGTGCGAGCAGATTATTGGAGGGCCTGAAGCTGCATGTGGAGTCAACGTTGTCAAGAGGACAACAGGAATCTTCTAGGAGAAGATTTGATCGTCGGAGGGAAGTTACTGGCTGTCTACAGATCTGAATGCTGTCTACAGTTCACTGATAGACCTGAATCAGTTTGCTGGATTCTGATTACCGCCGATTGTTCGCTGGATTCAGATATTCGCTGAGCTGGATCAGACCTGGACCTGATCGCTATGCTGGAATCAGATCATTGCCCATAGATCGCTGACAGATCTGTTCGCTGCTACAGATTGGTATCAGATTGCTGACAGACCTGAATCAGATCGCTGGCTGTTGTATCTGTAGCAGCCTAAAACTGGATGGGTTGTTGACTGCAGGTTTAGTGTCTGCAAGAGACCTGATCACTGCTGGAAATCTAATCGCTGCTGACTGATCGCTGACCTGTGAATACCTACAAATCTGCTAGCTGGCAGGGTTGTTGATCTACAGATCTGGTACTACAGGTCAGGTTACTAAGTTGCTACCGATCAGTATCATTGAACGATGCTGTGTTACCGGAGTCTAGCAAGCTAGATGGTACAAACTACAGCATATGAAAGTTCAAGATGCAAAATACTTTCCAAGATCGAGAATATTGGGACATTGTCACAAGTGCGGAGATACCTCCTACTACAGATGGATTTGCGAGAGTATTAGAGGCGGAGGAGAAAAGCTCACCATATCATTAACTTGCCTGTTTTAGATATGATTGTACCTCACAGCAGGGATGCTGCTGGACCCAAGGAGGCTTGGACTTGCCACTTCAGTGGCCAGTGACTAGTCTACATTATGTATGTAAAACTAGGAAGTACGTTGTTTGAAATGAAAAGAAGTTAATGTTTTCTAGTCTTCTAATATTATACAAACAAATTTGGCATTATTTCGGATAGGCAGATCCTTTTTGAGAGGGCATGATTCTAAACAACCAACATGGTCGATTCTTTCATTTCTAACAAGGTTATTCTAAAAAGTTTAAAAACCTTATCTTTAATAGTCCTGATTTAAATTGCATGCTCTTCAACAATAGTTGGAATATATCTCTCTTTCAACATTTTCTACAGTAGCTGGAGTGTGATTTGCTCTAATGATCATTTGTTGGAGGGAGACAATGTTTCATGGGGTCGTTTCGTACATCGTTTGAAATTAGTTTGAAACGCGTATGAAACGGCTGGTTCAGGTTCGAAACGGGATTTTTTTTTTTAATGTGTTTTTAAGGGTTTTTGGGGTTTACACATGTCATAGAAAGTCTAGTACCAAGTAGATACATCCAATTTCATGAGCATGGATAGGTTATTAGGTTGCGAGAATCTGTTCATGCCCATTGCCAATACAAAGCTTATGGCCCTTGAGAAATCATGCAGCATGCTCAAGTCACATCCTACAAGTGCATTCAAATTTCAAGAAGTATGCAAAGACACGACCATCATCATGATTCATCTTTAGAGTCTTGTAACTTGTAAGTACTTACTACTAAGAGAACAAGAACTTTAGCTCGTGAGGGTTTGCATGCCCATTGCCCATTGCAATTTGCCACATGGTAGTAGGTAATTGATAACGTGTCAACAATCACACTTCTATGCACGCAACACATCACAGTCTCAAATATCCAAGAACTTCCAGAAATTATAAATAGTAAAGTTATAAACTATACAATGTACTGACCAGTGACCACTGACAAATCACAAATTACAATTCAAGAGTCAAGTTTAAACTTTAGTCATTATCAATGTTGTGTCGAATTGCGATTCGTTGAAAGAATCGCAATTCGAAAGTCCTTTTCGAAAAGGTCCGGTTCGAACCGTTTTTTGGCTGTTCGAACCGTTTTCAAAAAAAAAAAACTCGTTACCTCCTGCTCGTCGGACCTCCTGACTCCTCGCGACAGGGTCAATCCCAAAGGTTCCCAAATTTCCGCGCCTGAGAGAGAGAGAGAGAGAGAGAGAGAGAGAGAGAGAGAGAGAGAGAGAGAGAGAGAGAGAGAGAGAGATCCGAGCCAGTTCCGAGAGAGATCCGAGAGAGAGAGAGAGAGAGGGGTGGAGTTGTGTGTGTGCACTGTGTGTGACAATTGACTGTTGACAAATGTGTGTGTGTGTGTGTGTGTGTGTGTTTGACAAATGTGTGTGTGTGTGTGTTTGATAGTGTGTGTGTGTGTGTTTGACAAATGTGTGTGTGTGTGTGTTTGATAGTGTGTGTGTGTGTGTGTTTGACAATGTGTGTGTGTGTGTGTGTGTGAAATTTGAATAGATTCTTAAGTTAGAAGAGTGTGTTTGAGTCTTTGAGAGAGAGGGAGGTAGACTTAGGGGTGGGGGGGGTGGGGGGGTGGGTGTGTGTGTGGAGGGAGGTCCGAGGGAGAGTTAGCCTTTAGGTGTGTGTGAGTGAAAAATCAGAATTTAGGAGGGAGAGAGAGACTAGAATCTAGGTATTAGATACCATGCCGAGAGAGAAGGATCCCTTGTGGGATCATGTGACAGTTGCTTCTATTTATGGCACCTCAGGCACTAAGAGGTGCACAAGTATTGTGGCAAGGACTACACAGGTGGCCCCACTAGAATAAAGGCACACCTATTGCGTCTATGTGGTTTTGAGATCGCAGGTTGTGCGCGAGCACCTGACTCATTGATGATACCTGCAGCTCCATCTACGGCTACCTCGGAGAGTCATCATTTGTCCACAGGTTGGTGATCGTAATCAGTGATTCGGAATTCCGAAGCTGTTAATAGTTATAAATCCATTATCCTATCACCTGAGTTATTGACAATTGTAAGTTGTTGCTGGATGCTAAATAGAAAATATTTGCATTGATGATTGTGTTGTAAATTATAATTTATAATTCATTGCATATCGTATGTACTTTGACATTACTACAATCTACAGACTACTACAGTCTATCACGATTCATCTATCTCCATTGTAATTTGTTGTAGATTCTAGAATCTGGATAGTAACTATTAATTTGTGGCCATTGGCAATGTGCAACAGTTCCAGCAGACCCTTCCACATCACAGGGTCAGACTCAGAGTCAAAGTGATGTGGCAGCACCGTTGTCACGAGGCTCTTCTCATGCCCAGAGCCGTATTGGTACACATCTTAGGGGCAGAGATGTGTATGTGGCATCCTTCCAGCAAAATAACAAGGAGATAGCCAATGTATATGTTAGGAGGTGTTTCTACATGTGCAACCTCCCCTTTCACTTGACTGCGACCCCTGCATGGAGAGAGATGATGAGACATGTATCTAGGATTGGTTCAAAGTGGGAGGGACCATCCATGCAGCAGTTGAGGACGACTCAGTTGGTTGTCGAGCGAGACTCCGTGGATAGGGAGCTAGAGCCTATCAGGAGATCATGGGCCACGTAAATCATGATTCCTAAACCCTACTTTAATGTAATTAGTGATTAATAATTACTTATATGTATTGTCATTTATGTTCTAACTTGAAATTCCAAGTTTGAAGTGGCGAGTGCCAAGCTCTAACTTCTAAGTTCTATCTCTCAACTTTTATGTTTTAAAAATTAAGATTGACTGAAATAGTTATATTTATTGACAAGTCACCAATTACATAAATTGTTAAATTTTAATGCAATTGACAATTGCCATCTGAAATCTCAATAGTCTTCTTCCTTTGAGAAGCCACTACCAGAAGATGTCGATGCCGAAAACAACTCATAGTCTTCAATATCCAAAGCACTCAATTTTGCATTAGATGTTTCTTTTTCTTCAGAAAAATTCCCGTCCTGCATTTTCTTGAACTTGTTATGCCAACACTCCTTTGCATAATGTCCTGATTTTCCGCAAATAAAACAGTTTCCTTTTCGAACCACTTTCTTTCCATCTTCTAATCGATTTGATTGATTCTCCTCCATATCTTGCTGCTTCTTCTTCTTCTTCTTCCCTTTGCCACCCTTCTTGGAACTTTGCTCTTGTTTCTTTGCCAGGAATGCCTGTTCCTTGAAATCGTCCCTGTTGACAATATTTTGTCGTCTCATTTCTTCCTGTAGTAATATGGCATTCAGCTCATCGAAAGAAGGCCTCGTTTCTCTTAACGATAGCATCATTACAAAGTTTTGATAGGCCAAAGGTAGACTATTAAGTACAATGGATACCAACACTGAATCTTGAACAGTTTCTCCAACGGCAATAAGTTGTCCTCTCAGATCTTTCACCCGAGTAAAGTAGTCTGTTACTGATTCACCTGTACCCATCTTCAATGTATGAAGCTTATTAGTCAAGAATAAGATTCGTGATTGATTTACCATCTCATACAAGTTCTTCAGTATATCCCAAGCCTCCTTGGGTCCAGCAGCATCTTTGATATGAGGTATGATCATATCTCTAACTGATAAGTTGATGATATGATGAGCTTTTCTTCTACGTTTCTGATACTCCCGCAACTCCCTGTCAATGGTAGGAGGTATCTCAACACCTGTGACGATATCCCAATATTCTCTATCTTGGAGAATATTCTGCATCTTGAACTTCCATATGTTGTAGTTCGTTCCATCTAGCTTGCTAGACTCCGGTAACACAGCATCATTCAATCCTGCCATAATACTATCTATAGACTACCAGCGAACCAGCTCTGTCAAACTACCAGCGAACCAGCTCTGTCAGAAGACTACCAGCGAACCAGCTCTATCAGACTACCAGCAAACAGCTCTGTCAGACCACCAGCGAACCGCTCTGTCAGACTATCAGTGAACAGATCCCAGATCTGTTCTGCAGTGATCCAATATTATAGACAGTCAATGATCTGCAGGCAATCAATCTGATTTCTGCAATCAGTAGGCAGCAATCCAACATGCAGCCAGCAATCTGTCTCAATCAATCTGATTTCTGTAATCAGTAGGCAGCAATCCAACATGCAGCCAGCAATCTGCACCAAACAACCAGCGATCGATCTCTGATAGACACCAACAGCAGATCTGATACCACCAGCAGAGATCCAGGTGCAGAGATCCAGATCCGTTGTCTTCCCAACAACGTCAACTCCACATGCAGCTTTGTCTCCTCTTAAACACGAATTTACTATAAATAGAATGGCCCCTAAAAATAGCACGCAGGCATGGCCAAACTATCATTAAGGGGTATCAAATAAACATTAATTCCTAACAAAGAGTTAGGATGTCCAGTAAGGGTTTATTGGCTTTTTTAGTTGTTTTGGCAGTTAGGGCCTTATTTAGCTACATTTGGGACCTCAAAAATATGTGAATGCATGTGGCTCAAGTTGATATGCATGGCACAGCCATTTCTACAAAGGAGACCTTAAGTTGTGGGATGGGAGGCTGGAAACTTTTATTGGAAATTATGAATACTATTGATGGGTCCTCCTCTAGTAGCTTTTACTAATAGAGATATGAGTTTCTTTGAGGGATAACTAAGAAAGGCACAATTTAGTATAACGAAACGAAAACTGAAATGGCGTTTTGAAACGAGGTCGTTTCGAACGCGTTTCAGCGTTCGAAACGCGTTTCAAGGAAACATTGGAGGGAGATAGTGACCAATACCGTCATGGACTACTACTCCCAAGTAAATCAGTTCTCCTAGAGGTTATGAACTGAATCGTAAATATTAACATCAATGAAGCATAAATTGATAATACATAAAGCAATCTAACAATCTCCTTCAAAGAATGGCAAATTGCATCGCATAGAATCCTAAAGCCCTACAAGCAATAGCAAAGGAAAGAGTTCTTTTATTGAGATAATAGTCTTAGTGTTTTCACAGCCTACTACTGGCAAGGCAACAAATGTCTATGAGTTGTCTTCACTTCACAGTAGGTAGAAGTGAACAACATCATCACAACATGGGAGTCAACAAGTTTGATCAATGCAAACGAACATGCTTGATTCACGTTGCACTTTGTCAAGGTTTATGCTGAGTAACTTATTTCCAACAAAGATTTTCTAAGAGCAACAGTTTGTTGTAACTTAGCTCATGTTGCTACGATCCTCCTGTCATTGGGACCTCTCTACAAGCGGAGTGGTACAACAAGTCCATTGTCCATTGGACCCTACCACCAGAGTTCTAGCGATTTCTTGAGCTACTACCATAGTTGGACTAGAAGAACAAAGGTGGGACCCCTTACTTTGGCAACCGAAGCCTTTAATTTGATGTGAGCTGACTTCCCTTTTGTTGTCAATGAATCTGCTATCCATCCTCTTGCATCGCTAGTATTCCATCACCAAAATGGAAATGAGTCAATAAATGGCACCAAAACAAAAGGTTGCCTTCCATTGCTCATATTGGCTCAAGAGGAAGGGATATTCTATTCCCCCACAACTAGTCCATTGCTCTATAAATTAGGAGAGATATAAGAGCCACTCCAAGAGCTCCTTATTCTTATGGAAAAAACTTGTGGTACTTTGGAGGGAACATGAGGAACACATTCAAAAGTGCATGGGAAGAGATGAATGTAGAAGATAGAAAATTGTGGCCTTATAGAAAGAATTGGGATAATTAACGAAAAAAAATGAAGAACTTCACCAACATATCACGTAAAAGGATACATTTGATAAGATCCAAGCTTTTGAGCGCCGATTGGAAAGACACAAACAAGACAGCAAAGAATCCCAAAAAAATCCTTACCCTGATGGTCAAAAGATTTTGGCAACATTAAACGATTACAAGAGTAAAGCTCTAAATGTAAGAGAGGTGTACTTGAAACTAAAAAAGGTTACATGTTTTTTAGAGATTGCACTTGGGATCCATGGAGCCTATAGGGTTTGATGAAGCATGGAGAACCAAGAAGGATAACACTGCCTTGGCTATTATATTTGTCTCACACGAGCACGAAAAGGAATCTCTCAGGCATAGGGCCATGCTTAGGGGCACGGGGCACTTCTATTTTTATGAATGATGACCTTAATTTCATATAGATAGAGGAGCATAGAAAGGCATTCCAAAAAGCCAAAGAGGCGGGCAAGTGGGCCTCTTTCAAAGATGTTAGAGCACATTTTGTGGATAGATCACCTCCTATAGCATGTACATAGTATATAGGGACCCCTAGGTGTGGGAGCATCCCTACTTCCCAATCATATCTATTATGTCCATGACCAATACATAGGATACAGTATACTCCTAGTCTTGGATACACGATACTCCAGTGAAACAAGCTGTTAGTTATGCCACGTCATACTGGACGTGACCCGAAAGTAACTAATATCCTTGTGAGGCCCAAAACACACTAAGTGGAGTTTAGACAAGGTAATGAGATAGTGTATGCATGTGTAGAGTTATCAATAGCAATTCTATGAATAGTTGGTCCATGCATAGGACTATTCTAGGTGAATCTATGTATAGGGAACATAGGGCTATGCATGGCTATGTGCCCAGGATGCATTAGGCTCTATATAAGAGGACCAAACTCGCCCTACTCCTCATCATGGTCCTTGATTCATTGCCAGGCTCTCACTCTACGTGCCTCGATATCATTGATCGAGTACCTAAAATTATATTTCAAAGACTTTTGAAAAGCTATTGAAACTTCAATCCTCTTGAGCTATGACGTATAACACTAAGCACTCACCATTTGTAATGATGGAATTGATTGATCAAAAAACAGGATCCAATTGATCATAATCTACACAATATGGAGGTGTGATTACCCCCTGAACCTTGAACCAGCACTTCTTTTTGCTCTAAAAGCCTGGGAATAAAATGAACAAAAAAACCCTAAAACAATTCAACAATCTCAACATGGCTAAACTCATTCTTTCCCAATTCAAACAAATGAAATGACCAACCAGCCCATGAGGCATTGTACCCTACTCACTTTCTCGAGGCCCAAAAGTAGGTGCATTTCATATGCAACCATATAAGCATTCATACTACAACCAAAGTACAAAGTTACTATCACTTCTACGAAAGTGAACAACAAATTTAGACATGATGAAGGCTAGCACTAAGAGCAAAGCCAAGGAGGTTTCCCTTTCCTCATAGTAAAATAAGGAAATTTTCCATTTCATCTATTTGGCTTTCTCAAAACCTAACTAAGTTGCATGGTTCGTGAGCAAAATGCACCACTAAGTTATAGAAAGAATCAGCACGAACCAATTTGCTACAGCTTGGATGAAGATCTCAAATGGAACTACGTAACTACGATAGAAACAAGCGTAACAAAGGAGCCTACCCAGAAAGTCTTAGACCATCAATCTCATCATGCATAGTGTAGACAATATTTGCATAAGAGCGTTCAGCTGCTTTTTTTTAATTTTGTAGTCATTCACTTCTTGTTGGAGAGACATATGAGTGACATAAAAATAACTAATAAACACGAAACATATATTTTGCCATTAACTTGGGACTGGGATATCCTAGAAAACTATGCTCGTGCCCTATATATTCGAAGGACTATGACATTAATTTCAAAGAGTCCACCCCAGCTCATCTGACGGTGATCCTCATAAGAGAAAACGTAAAGCTAACAAGTTGCAAAGAACAAGTGCAGATTTGGTTGTCATCAATAAGTTTCCTCGAACATGTTGCATGTCCGTCCTATTACGCAAAGCAACACTGTAAAACTGCTAACCGTAACTTAACTACAAAATATGAATCACCATACCAGCTTCAAGAGACGGTTTTCCTTTTGTAGAAACTTAACATTGTCTTGACTATCCAGCTCACAGCCATGCCAAGGACTGCAGTCAGCATCAACCTCTTCATTTGATGCATTACATATTCTGCTAGTAGTTTTTCTTCGACATGAGGCCCTCGTTCCAATATAGCCTACGTAGTTTGGGCGGAATAAAGTATTTCCAAAGTTCTTCTCATGTTCCTGTTGAGTCCTTAAGCCAATACTTTGTTTCAAACGACGGCAACTCAACTGATTCTGTACAAAATGACCAGGGAACAAATGCAGATTTATGCAGGACGAGCTTAAATCTTTCCCAATGTTTCCATAATAAACATCTCTCTCTGAAAACGGGCCAGCAACAGCAATAGAAAAAGTGCAATCAATCCTTCTTCTATAATTTCCAAAAGGCACATCTTTTGCACGTGCCTCTTTCTTGTGAAATTCTCTTCGCATCCTTTGAATAACTGCTACATTACCAGTCCTCCCTGTGCTTCCATATCCACAAGCAGGGTGTAGGTCAAGTGTGCAGTCATGCCAGCAGGCCCGAGCCACTGCCATCGCGTAACTAAAACAAAGCAGTACTTTCGCTCAATATATATGAAATCCGACAAGATAAGATGCAGCACTAAAACACGGCACGGAACAAACAGATATCTGCATTTTCCCTCTTCCAAGCTCCAGAAACAAGCGTGTCTTCAAGCATTACAAGAAATTATCAGTCGATCAAACTGTTATGGATCCAGAAACAAAGTCCGCATTCCATCACGCTCACTGCCATCGCAGGATCTGTCTCCTCCCTTCATCGCCTTGCCGCTCGCTCG
Source organism: Diphasiastrum complanatum (assembly GCA_029204225.1). NCBI lineage: Eukaryota > Viridiplantae > Streptophyta > Lycopodiopsida > Lycopodiales > Lycopodiaceae > Diphasiastrum > Diphasiastrum complanatum. The sequence continues at coordinate 43,307,329 of CM055107.1, forward strand.
CCTGCTTTCCAGCTTCGACGTCTCTTGTGGACTACCTACTCCCTCCTCTCCTCTTCTCTTCTCCTCTCTTCGTCTAGTTTTCCTTGCTTCCAAGTCGCTAAACTAAAGTTAAAAGGGGTTTAAGGGTGGTTTGCTCTGATTTAAATTAAACGCCTACCATTAATCCAAATGGGATTAAAGGCCTTCATTTGGCACATGAGGGTGTGGCAAGGGCCCTTCATGTGTGGACAACTTAAAGTGACTTCTAAGGAAGGGACATTGCCCATCTTGTGGGAACAACTTAAGGTGACTTCGAAAGGAAGGGACATTGCCCATCAAGTTGACTTGCAAACGGCAACACAACCACATAAAGAAACAATAACGGCGGAATTGGTGCTAGCACCAATTTCCCACAAAATAAGGTTTGAAGTAAGTCCCCTTTTTTTTTTAAGAGGGGTGGTTGTGTGCTCTTCATCAAGGGACAAACTAAGAGAAAGAGGTCATGTGATCAAACTTTCCACTAGTAAGAATTATCCCTAAGCAATGTAGTGGACATAGCAACACCCTTGGAACTCCATATTACAATGTGTTCCTAGTGGAAAATACACCATGGTAAAGTGTATTCCAAGTAGTCAACAAAACTTCATAAGGAAGTGTTCAATCAACAAAAGTTCGTAAGATAGTATATGTAGCATCGGCGCCTCAAAGGGCACGGGGACTTGAGCAATTTCCCCAAGCTAGTAGAAGGAATTGAGACCTAGCAACTAAATTCCTAGCACTGGTTGAACTGTCCAAGTTTCTGTTTGTCAAACTCTCCCTATAGTTATGTTGTGATTCAGCACGTCCCCTCTGTCCTGGAATATATTGTTGCCTAGTAAAGCACGCTTTTTTGGACTAATGTCCTCATAAGGGCCAAACTTGAACCCTTAAGACTCATGGTGCGAGCTTGATTCACCGGCCAGATTCTATTCAAAAGTGCACGGGCTTTATTCACCGACCGAAAAAAAAAAAAAAACCAATGTTCAAAATAAGAAAACAGTTTGCACTTAGGAAAACTATAGATCTAGTTCACCTACATAAAACTTGTGTAAAACTACGATAATAGAGAAGTAACTAGCAGCTTGCTTCATTAACATGGAAAGAAAAGATACTTGAGAGCTCCTTTGAGCCCAAGATATGTTGTTTTCGGCATGCCAGAATGAGTCCCCTTGGACTCTAGATTTGTCGTTGGTCGCACAAGTTGAGCTCCTTGAGCTCAAAATCTGCACTCGAATTCATATTTGATGTAGAAGTTGCAAGCAGTGTTGGCTTCGATTGATCCTTTATCACCTAATTTGTCTTTGTTGGCTCTCCTTTGGTAAAGAGGTGAATAAGATTTGAAGAAATGGCTAGTTCAGGTTCAATATATCGTTTGTCTCTAGTTGATTTGTCTCTGGTTGATCTCCTAGCACTACAACAACATAAGATTAACCTCCTTTCCCAAAAAAGCAACCATGTGTTCATTGAACCAGCTTAGTCCCAAGATGATGTCGAAAGTATTCATCTTTAAGACTGTGAACATTATTCAAGTCCTCCAAATCCCTAGTGAGATTGGTGTTCACAGATTTCAGCCAAATCTGTGAACACGATTTTTGGTTCTTCTTATTCTCTGTTACTTCAGATGGTTACAGTTCTTTACAGTTAAATCTTCTTGTGTAGAACAGTTTCCAGGCAGAAGTATTTCTCGGATGACAACGTGTATTCCCAATCTGTCAGTGGGAGGAAACGGATAAGTTCACTCAGCTACATGCATTTACAAGCCATGCAACCAATCCTAGCTTAGCATAGATCAACGTTCTAAACAGAGAGCAAATCTACAATCTATCTACCAAACTATCTTAGGAAATCAGGAAAAAATGCAATGACAAGATTAAGCTACTCAACAAGAAACAAGAAACAAGAAAACTAGCTTCCTAACAGCATTCTAGCAGCCCAAGAATCAAGAAACACCCATTTCTTGATGATTGGAATACCCAAGAACAATCAAGGACAGGATTGTTAGTGAATATGTCAATTAGATCCACAATCTCAGCCTCTATAGTTTACTTGCATGCTGAAACTACAAAATCAAGAAACAAGAAAGTTAATCCACATCTACATTCCACAAAGCAAGAAAGTAAGCAAGAGATCTAATTAATACACAATCACAAAGGAAATCAGAACATGCTCATAGGAATTTCACTCAAGAAGATTATCATGAACAAGGAGCTTCACAATTGCCAAGAACTCCTGGAGGATCTTCTTTATTCAATCAAGAGGAATGACAATACAATCAAAGCTCCCTCACAAGAGAGGGGGGGCCTTAGATAAGTAAGAGGGCTATCCATGTGGAGCCCAAGTGGCAATTCCACTAACTTAGGAATTACAAGTGGAAAAAGCCCTTCCACTAGAGGTCACCATCAAAAGGTGGCTCACTCTAAATTCTACACTTATTTACATTGCCTAGGAAACATTACTAGCTCCTACATGGTCGTTCCTTCTGTGGGATTCACCATGTAGGGTCACATAGAAAATAACTGTCATCCTAGCTAGTAATCTTCGGCTCTCATGCTCAGCTCTCAATTTCTTCTATTCTCCTCCTTCTGAGACCTCCTCGGTCATGGGTGAGAGATACTTCGTGTCTTCATCTTGGCTCGACATATGGGGATCCTCTGGAATCCGCTAACATTATCCACCCCTAATTTGTTGCAAGACCCACTACAACACAGGTGATGTCGTTCCGCTCGGCACTTGGAAAAGCGTGGTTCTTCGTTCACTTCCGTAAAACCAGGTGCCTACTATCCAGAAAACTGTTTCTCAAAAATGAAGATCTCTCAATGGCCGCTACATTCCAGCCCTCTTGAGAATCTCTTGCGAGTCTTGCTCGCCTCGTAGTCTCGTTGTCTGTTTTCGCTCGCTCATTTTTCGCCCCAGGGCTTCGAACACTTGGAAGCGGAGCTTACTTCCGTAGTTTAGTGGCCCCAGGTACTCTCCTATCTTTTCGATGAAGCCCATCTCCTGCCAGTCTTCTATCATGGTGACGTATCATGATGACATGAAGGCCACTCTGTAGTATAGCCAGGCCATAATCTCATGGTCTTCCTCTAACTGGAGGGCTAGTTGGGATTGATCTTGATTGGATCCAAACCACGATCCCAAAAACATTCTTGTTAGAAATGCCATGGATCAGGAATATTCGGCGCTTTCTTGCACGCATAGATCGGCACTAGTCTTATATTTGTGGCCGAAGTCTAGCAACTGTAGCCTCAGGTCATCCAGGGAGATTTTGTTTGAAATTCCTGGAATCACTGGCCAGTTCACCAATTCAACCCGTGGCTTTTCTACCGGCCATGGAGCGGCATGTAGAATGGATCAATTCGTTTCCATGTTAGTGCCCTCAGGTATTCTTGCAGTCGTCTGCTATCTTTAAGACCTTGCTCCATCATTCAAGTTGCGGTTGCAGTGCCGCAATGATCTCAGCCCTGGTGGAGTATTGGCTTTGATCGATCTCCTCTTTGCCTCCCCTCATGTTGGGAGGATATTTCTTTCGAATCTCTTTGACTCTTTGGTATCAGCCAGCTTGCCCCTTGGCCTGGTAGGAGAAGCTGCCCTACATTGTTGTGGTGGCCTCACCAGGTAGTCATCCAGGGCCTTAGTGCCCGTATCTTTTTCCTTTGCCCGCTCGCTCGTAGACGGCTCAACTGCACCCGTGTCTTGTCTAGGCGAGAATCTTCTTGACTCCAATGGATCTGCCAGGAAGTCGTCATCACTCCCGTTGTTAGTGTTAATCTCTGGAATGTCAGGGATGGAGTGATCTGGAGAGAGACGTACATGGATGACATGTTTAGGAGGTGGTGGGTTTAACAAATTGTATGTCGCGCCGGGGGAGCGAAGTTGTTGAAGGAACTCGTCCTGTCAGGCTTTGTACGTGTCAGCTGGACCTTTTGATGGGCCCATTAATCTGCTAGGAAGTGGTGGAGAGAGAGAGAGAGAAGATGAAGAAATAGGGTAAGTTGGAATGAATGTTTCAGAAAAATTAAAAGTCGAATAAGATGAGGGGTTAAAAGTGGGAGGGGGAAGGGAAAAAGCTCCGGAAGCAGCTTTGGCTCTCTGGCTACCCGATCTCGAGCTACCATCCGATGGTCGGGTTTGCCCGTCCTTATTGCCTACTCCGTCATCGTCCCGTGGTTTCTTTGTAAGAGCGCCTGCTTGGGCCTTGCACGTCGTGTCCCACAATTGGTTCACCTTGTCCAAGACTTGCTGCAGGGCCTTTGTTGTATCTTCTAGTTGCTTATGGGACTCAAGAATGATCTTTTCCCACAATATTTTCAAAATTTCTTTTCTCGGCTTCCTGTTCCTGGATCAGCTGCACATACTTCTCCATCTGGATGGCTGGCCTGTGGGGCCTGGAATTGTATGTCCTCGAACTTAATTAGAGGGACACCAACTGTCATTACACCCGACGATCCATCTCGTACTTGGTCGATCTGGACCATCTGGTGCTTCAGTTGCTGCTGGACCTCTTTCAAAGTGATCTTCTGCTCGGCCATCACGGATCTGATTTCTTTTGTTTCCTTTTCTTTTTCTTTGGCCAGCTTTTGTTGTTGCGCAATCTCTAGGTCTTGGTACTAGATCTTATTCTCAAGCACTTGGTTTTGGCTTATCAACCAATGCATGTGGTAGCTTGCCTCGGATAGGCCGATCATCGAGCGCTTAGCTGCTTCGGAGAGCTTTTCAAGGTTAGTGATGGTTGGGTACTGATCAGGGGTGTGAGATGGTGAAGCTGATCCAAAAAATAGACATTGTAGAGGGAATGAAGATGGAGGTGGAGGGAGTGGAGAAATAATATTAGTAGCAATGGTGGTTGTTGTGGTGGTGGTGGTGGTGGTTAGTGGGAGGGTCAGACTTTCTCCTGACTCATCTTCTTTTTCTGGTTCATCATCACTTATCTCCATCAGGTCCGCAACATCAAAATATTGTGAAGTATCCAAGGTATGGATTTGTTGGGCCTGTAGATGTTGGGCTTGTGACTATTGGGCGGCTTCCATGTCTTGGGGAATGGGACGGCGTTGGCGTGGTTATCAACATGGGTGGGGTGGGGTGGTGACTTCGTCTGGTGGCATGACTTGGATTGTGCCCGTGTCTATTGTTGCCGATGATGTAACTACTCCATCACCCCCATCGATGGTGTGTAAGAGTGAGAAGTGTGTCTGAGAGGCTGTATTTGAGCTTCCATCATCTGAAGCTGAATCTTCTGATGATGTTCCATCAGGTGATTTCCTTCTGGCCTGAAGTTTCCTGCGCATGCGTTGTTGCCTTGTGTCTGGCAACTAGGCCTTGGAGGTATCGGCTTGTTGAGCTACCGATGATGCTGCTGGTTGTGAGCTTGTTGGCTTGTGTACCAGCGGAATAATACTGGTGTTCACCCTTTTGGGTGGAAGTTCTGATGGTGAAGTATCCCGGGAGCGTGGACGCTTGGATTGTTTGGACCCTATTGGGATGTCCCATGCTTTGTCCGCAAGTTGTAGGTGTTGTTGGAGTCTGGGCCCATTTTGTACTTGCTGGAGTGTGATATCAGTCATGAGATACAGGACGATTATTGACTGCTTGTTCTTAACACACTCATGAAGGCAGTCAAACTATGCCCAATCATAAAGGTTTTGGGCATGCCGTCGTGAATCTGCCATCATGTGGAATAGGGACATGGGTACTCGCAGCACCTTTGTTCATGGTCGTTGTGTGCATCTGGTCAAGTATGCACATGCCACTTGCAGTTGTTGATCATTAATGGCCTCAGATTTGGATTGAATTTGATTTGATTTGACAACAAACACAAAACTTTCACAAAAAATGGATCTACACTAGATCACATAAACTTGACATGTATACTTGAATCAAACACAAAGATTAGATCAAACCACCCCTTTTGGAATCCCTCTAGCCTCTCCCTTGAGATTTGGAATGGACATGAAATGGTTTGATAACAATCTATGTCAAGCTTTTCTCACCAAGCTTAAAAATAGAGATTCACAAAGATCCCAACCATGCATAAACACTCAGATATGGACTCCTCCATGTTCTAGACTCCCAATGGGATCACAACTTGACCGTCACAATCTCACAAAGAAAGTTGAATAGAACTTATTTGAGTTTCATACATACAATGTCAAATTTTGCTCAAAAAATTGAATTCATTCACCCCTATCGGACTCCACCAAGTACTAATGACTCTACCCCTTTAGAGTTGGAATGAAATTCAAATTTTTAGAAATGTGATGCTTCTCTCTTACTAAGATATGTGCTTACAAAGGGCTAATGCCACTCAACAAGATTTGATCACCATTTAGAAGACAAACTTTCCACCAAAGTCAAGAAATGAGTTACTAGTTCTTGCCCTCTACAAAGGAAGGATCTCTTGAAAATTTTGGATCAACCACAACACATATGCCTTAATAACCTCTATAAATTTTATTCAAGTCAAAAACACACTCACACACTTGAGTAGGGGTGAACAATGTGACTTGGATCTCAAATTTTTCTCCTAGAACTCGCCAACAACTCCAATCGCCTTGTATTGGTAGATTTTGCCTATATGAGTGTTTGTGCTCTAGAAATTCACTAAGATTTCACTTGGAGGACGATCCAAGAGTGTCTTCTAGCAATTAGATGGTGCCCTATCACTCTTGAACAAATCTAGAATGAAGGTATAATGGATTTCAATCACTCTTCTTGCAAATCACTCATTTATGCCATTTTTAATAAAAAAGCACTTGAAACTTAATACGATTTCACTTGGAGATTTGAACCTAAAATGTCTTCTAGAAATTGGAAGCTTATAGACCTCACCCTTTCACTCTTAGAACAAATCTAGAAGGATGGATTAATAGATTTCAATCTCTCACTTACAAAATCACTCCTTAATCTATGGTTTTTTGGCAATCTTTCTCTCTCAACATCAATGCACACTCAAAACATCTGAGAATCAGATTTAATGTACTTGAATAAAGCTTTAAATCAGCTACATGATTGATCTAGACCAAGAACAAATCAAAGGAATAGAAGCAATGCATGAGAAAGCCTGAAAAATGCTCTAGATTGACTATTTTGGGTGTATGAAGCAAATAATGCACCAAACTGAAATTTAATGCTCTAAACAGGTTCTGTAAGGCCCCACACGTGTGTAAAGTACAGCCCACAACATGATTTGGTTCAAAAATATAGATTCTATCTATCTATTCAAACTCGCTACCTCAAGATTAACTAGTTTCCAAAAACTTGCTAATTTGGGTGTAGTTTAGATCAATGCCATCAATGCTCTTGTACTTGGCTCTGATACCATGTGAATTTCTAGAGAATTAATGACCAATAATGGATCCAAATCAGATCCACAAGAAATATTTGGTGTTAGATTCAATTGATCTACCAATCTACACAAGATTAGAGCTCATTAGATCAATTTTACATCAACAAATCTGACAAGAACAATCAACAAAGATCAAACTAAGGCAAAAGGGGTTTCAAACGTGTGAAAACCTGTCCTTGTATGGCATGTCAGCATAGAATGAAGTACACTAAGATTAGAATGCAATAGAACCATAAAATCACAAGACAAATGGTGAAATAATGTGCTCCAAAACCAAAATTTCACTTGCTTGTTGATTATGGCCAAATGAGGCTCTATATATACACAAGAGATAGCTCGAGCTGCTGCTGACTCAATTGATTTGGCACGTGTGAGAGTGCCTAGTCATCAAAGGATCCATCAATCACATCAAACTTGGCACATGGTCCATGACTTCCTTGATTCAAGTCACCTTGATTTTGAGTAATTCCCTAATTTATAGGAACCTAGAAAAATATCTTCTACCACCATAAACAAGCTATTGCTATGTACACATGTGTGACTTGTACTACACACATGAAAACCATGTCTCATTCACATGGGAATGCTAGATCAATAAATGAAATGGTGCCACATGGCAATTTCCTACTTGATTAGCTTTTTCCAAGTTCACATGGGAGTGAATCAAAACATAATCAATCTAGCTAATTCTAAATGCATTTATGACTAACATCCACACATGGGAACAGGCTCCACATGTGTGGGATCAAGTTATGTACAATTTAACTTGAAACAAATAGCTAGAATTTGACTATTTTCACAGTTTTGGAAGTGATGAATGGCTTACTCCTGATAGTATTGTGTCAAAATCTTTCAGATGCAAACTCCTCCTAGATGTAAAAGTTCAATGAAAATAATTACTGGATCAAGAATTGTTCGCCTAAGCTGGTTTCTTTCCTTACACACAATTGCAAGTGTCAGAAGGACAATAACTTTGTTTTTTTTGCAAGTGATTTATCATATGATATTTTGTCAGATCTTATGGATAAAGGATGAGAAAGTAAGACAAACGGAGATTTAGATTGCAGGATCAAAAAATCTTCAATGATTTTTCATTATCATGTTGAAAAGCAAATGCTTAGTCTGACCTACAGTTATCAGAGATTTAAAAAAAAAAGATGATACTTGGATACCACTAGATTAAGATTTACAAATGGATGGCCATATAGAAAGAAAAGAGATAAACATTAGATACAATGAGCAATTTCTAGCTGTGATTGAGGTGGAGGAGCACTGGAGCCTTGACTATATCAGAACAGAGTTTCTCATAGAATGTTAGAGCTTCATGCTCTCGGTAGTTTGATGATTGGAGCATGAATTTTTATTATGCCTTGAATTGATCTATAGACATCGCTGATCTGGATCAGAAATTGAGCATGACTTCACTTTTTGAAATAACTCACAATCTTGCCACAACAGATCACTAGCAGTAGAAATATTAAACACGCATTTTCATACTATAATGGAAGCATTTCCTCTTATTGTTGGTCATTGTCAACAAAGAGCATCTGGTTCAAATGTGTGCCTTCATAAACTCGATGAATCCTTAGCATGCCATGCCTCAAACAGACCTCTATATGTGTGGCCAATTTGGATGTTTGAGCTTTCTATTTGTCATTATGTGCCATGTGTTGCCAACACAATGAATGGTATCTATGTGCATTTTCCATCCATTGATGGTTCAAATGCGTGGCCAATTTGGGTGTTTGAGCTTTCTATTTGACATTATGTGCCATGTGTTGCCAACACAATGGATGGTATCTATGTGCATTTTCCATCCATTGATGCTTGAGATGTGTGGCCAACTTAGATATTTGTGCTTTCTAATTGTCACTATATGCCACATATTTTGCCTACACAGTGGATGGTATCTACTGTCAATCTAGACATCTTTGAATGTATGAAAGTATTCTAGTATGGCTCTTTTATTCTCTTTGAAAATCATTTGCCTCCATGTTGGTTGTAATTCAATTTGCTATAGCATTTCTGACTCCTTACCCTTTGGATTGTCGGTAGAATAGAGTAGGGTGTAATTACCATGATTTGGTGCTGAAGGATATCTATCTTCAAAGATCTAAATCTATTCATCAACACTTCTTGGTTTGTTAGCAAAGAATGAAGAACATTGACATGTGATAGATTTTGTGAATGGTTGAGTCTATTCTATTGACTTTTTTCCTTCATGATTTTGGTTAGGGATCCAGTGTCTTGTTGTTAAGCTTAAAAAATTGTGTCAAACACAACTTGCTCTTGTTGGTCTTTTTTGGAAGACGTCGGTGATTCTCCTTATTGTTAAAGTTGTGTTTTTAGTGTTGTTCTTTTTATTCTCGGAGAAGGAGATTGAGTAGTTCATTGTTGATTTGGAGATTATTCTATGAAATTTCTATCTTGAATTTGCTCTTATCTTTGCATTTGCTATGGAGACTATTGGAGTAGCTAGTTTTGCAGGCTATTAATGGGTGCTATAATGATGATTTAGCTACTGAATGGCTTGTTTATAGTAGGCTAAGTTTTAGATCTAAAAGTGCTTCATGTTCTATTTATATCTATCCAATCATGTATGGTGTTTGTTTGATCATAGTAGCAAATTTGTGAGTGATTTGTCTAACATTTGGATAGTGGAAGTTAGTGCAATTATTCAAGACTTGGATCTTATGATTGGAGCATGTCTGGATCTAGTTTTTTCACATGGTATCATTGCTTATTGGGGCTTTGCGGGATATCATCACCCCTTGTAAATAGATCATATTGTTCTAGAATATGAAATAAGTGTGAGGGAATTGTGAAAAATTGTCAACTAGCTTGATTGTTTATTTGGCAATTTTGAGGCCAAGATGAAATCTCAACTTAGAGATATGTTCATATTTGTCAATAAAGGCGCAAATAGTGTTTGTACTATTTTTGTCAAGTAGATAAATGGTTGAGGTCAGAGATTTGGACCCTTCTAATTGGCTAGATTTGATACATTGCATCTAGACTAGAATTTCTAGGTTTTTGACGAAGTACCAAGAAGCTACCATTTAAAGCAAGTTTACAACAATTGGCCAAATGACATTCTAGCGGCCATAAATAGTAGTACTTGTGTGGAGAACAAATCATTGTTTTCTCTTTCATGTGGAGAATTCATCTCTTTTGATTCTTTGTCCATCTCATGTGTATTTCTCAAGATATCTTGGTTTCTAGTGTGTAGAATGTCAAATTTATGATTGATCTTGCTTCCACACGTGTGAAGGACAACTGCTACTGTTGTATGGAAAGGCACAATACCTTACTATAATTTTATGCTTATGATCAAATCTTAGTGATTTTTGCAATTCTAGCATGCTAAAATTGATGATTTCTATCTTGTAGATAAAACTAGATGTGCATCCAAATTTGGTCAAGATCTTGTTGATCCATGAAGTGTTTTTTGGATCTGTATTTTTCACATGGTATCAGAGCAAGTTGCAAGCCAAAGTTGGTGTTTATGCCAAATCTAGAGGTGGATTTGAGGGTGCCATAAATTCTATGTGGATCTGGAGGTGTTTCTAGATCAAATCTTGTATTTTCAAGTATAGAAAGTAGATCTTTGTGATCCAAGCATCATTTTAGGTCAAATAACTTGAAGTAGGCCTATTTTGAGACCACTTACTGGAATGTGGAGACAAAAATTGCTCATGATTGTGGATGCTATATTCTTCTAGATGATATATCAAGATTCTAGCAAAAGCATATAGATTTTGCTTGATTCAATATTCTGCATCTTTTGGAGTAACCCTAAATTTGATAGGATCTTTTGATTTCAAGTTGATGGGCTTTTTCAAGAGTGTGTTTGTTAGCAGATTCCAGAGAATCCCCAGATGCCGAGCCGAGCCGAGCCAAAGACACAAAATACCTCTCACCCATGACCGAGGAGGTCTCAGAAGGAGGAGAGCAGAAGAAGCTGAGAGCCGAGCATGAGAGCCGAAAAATTACTAGCTAGGATGACATTGAAATATCTATGTGAGCCTACATGGTGTATCCCAGAGAAGGAACGACCATGTAGGAGCTAGTCATATTTCCTAGGCTTTGTAAATAAATGTCCCTTTTAAATTAGTTAGAGTGAGCCACCTTTTGATGGTGACCTTTAGTGGAAGGGCAAATTCCACATTTGATTTCTAATTTGGTGGAATTGCCACTTGGGCACCACATGGACAGCCTTTTTGCTTATTTAAGGGCTCCCATCTCTTGTGAGGGAGCTTTGAATGTATTGTCAAGTTCTCTTGAGTAAATAAAGAAGATCCTCCACGAGTTCTTGATAATTGCTAAGCTCCTTGTTCATGGCAATGTTCTTGAGTGAAGTTTCTATGAGCATGCTTGATTTCCTTGTATTGTGGATTAACTAGTTTCTTGTTTCCTTGTTTCTTGCTTAGTTGTGGATTAGGATTCAATTCTTGTTTGTGAAATAAGGTAGGAATCAACACTCAAGTAAACTAAATAGACTGGAATAGTGGTGTAGATCTTGCATACTTTCTTACATTCTAGTTCTTGATTGTTCTTGAGCAATCTAGGCATCAAGAAATGAGTGTTTTTTGATTCTTAGACTGTTAAAATGTTGTTAGGAATCTAGTTACTTATTTCAGTAGTTAATCTTGTTCTTGATCGCTTAAGAAACAACAAAAACCGTGTTCACAGATTCATAGAATCTGTGAACAGTGTTTCAATCTTAAGTGTTGGCAAAATTTCATCATATTGTGTTTAGATCTATTGTGATCAACATTCAAATGTGCTAGGATTTGTTAGACTCGAGAAAAAGTAGAGGTTAGATTGTTTTGAGATATTTGTGATTTCTTCTTGAGTTTCATTTGTTGATTTTCAAGAGAGTGCTAAGTCCCTTGGAATAGGTACAAAGAGAAGATTAGGTCATTGCAACATGGCAACCTCAAGTGGCTTCATGTTGGAAGGCAATGATAGGCTTATCTCAACAAATTATTCTACTTGGAAGGTGAGGATGGAATCTTTGCTTGAGATGAATGATTTGATGGATATTGTTGTAGGTGTGGAGGGAGACCTTTGGTACCTCAAGAACAATTGATGTTTGACAAGAGGGCGAAGAAATCTCTACGTGTGATCAAGATGAATGTGACTAATGAACTTCTCGAGGAATTTGGTAAGTGCACAACATCAAGTGAGGCTTTGGAATCTTTGAAGAAGGTTTATGAGTCCAAGTCTACATCTAGGGTCCTAACCCTAAGGAGGCAAAATTTTCAAAGTCTTCAAAAGAAGGATGAAGGTCTCATGCTTTTGTTTTGAAAGTTAAAGCTTTGAGTGAGAAATTAACATGCATTAGTGAAAGCATTAAGGATGTGGAGCTTGTTCAAATTGTTCTTTATGGCTTGTTGGATGATCATGCTACTTTGGTGCAAAGTTTTACTACTCAAAAGGCACTGCCAAGTATGGAGGATTTTCAAGAATCTTGGTGAATGAGGAGTTTAGGCTTCTATCAAGAGGAGGACCTACTTCTACATCTCAAGTTGGAGAGGAGTGTGCAATCAAAGGGATTGGCACAATTCCTATTGCCCTCTCTACTAATAGGAATATGAATTTGAAGGATGTTTTGTTCATTCCATCTATCACTGAGAGCCTTCTTAGTGTGAGTCAAATGCTTGACAAGGGATTCAAAGTGGAGCACTAGAGAAGGTCCCAATGTTAAAAGGGCCTTTAACAAGATTCTTTTTTTTTTCTTTTTCTTTTTATGTACATGTGGCCCCATTGTTTCTTGACATAGTGGCTTCTATGTAACATAACTTTTTGAGTCCACATAAAAAAGGCATAACTTTTTATTGGTAAGTCCAATTTTAGTAAAGTTTGTGCGCTATGATTTCCAATGATATGCTACATGACATGCTTTTGAGCTACGGTTAAAAAGTTATGGCAAGTCAAAAGTATTATTTGAAAATAATGTTATAATATTTTAATGATACAAATGGGATTTTTGCACAAATTCTTAGACGGCCCTTTTGGAGCTCAAAACTTCTCTAATGGTTTGATGGTGATGCTTGTTTGATCAAGAAGAAGGATGACTTCGCAAAAGGGAAGAGGTCAGGTAAGTTGTTCAAATTGATGTTTGTATTGTTGCTAACCAAGTTGGATGTATGGCAAAGGAGCAATTGTCAATGCAAGAGGTATGCCACAAGAGATTGGTGTGAAATATTTCAACTAGTTTTGCTATTTTGGTCATATTTGTATATTTGGCAATTGAGGCCAATTTTCATATTAGACTTAGAGCTTGCATATGTAGATTGGATCTTTTGTAGATCAAAACTCTATTTAGGTTTATAATATTGATCAATTTCAATTTCACACATTACTTGTTGGATTTGGCCAATTTTTAGAGCATTGGAAAAGTCTAAGTGGTGGCTACAAGATTGCATATCAAGTTTTAGGCAGATGCATGTAGAAATTGAAATAATCATTTTTTTTTGGTTTTGTCAAACCCTAATTTTGTTTGGATATCTAGATTGTGAGGTTATTGAACTTCATTTGAGTGTGTTTCAATCTTAGGGAGCGGCAAGAGTCTTGATCAAGATCTCACTAGCCTATGTGTTGATTTGCTTTGTATAAGTGCTAGAAGAGAATTGAGAAGTTTCATATCTTTGTGATTTCCTTTTGAAAATATTTTTTGTTGTTCAAGGAGGTGCTTTGTGCATTAAAACAAGTTGAAAGAGAGGATCAGGTCATTTCTACATGGCTACATCAAGTGGAGTCATGTTGGAAGCCAATGATAGGCTTACCTCAAGTAGCTATACATTGTGGAAAGTGAGAATGGAATCACTTCTTGAGATGAATGACGTTTTGGATATTGTTGTAGGTTTGGAGGAGAGGCCAGCAACACAACAATATTAAATGAGATATGACAAGAGGGCCAAAAAGGGCTCTACACATGATAAAGATGAATGTTACCAATGAGCTTCTCAAGGAAGTTGGTAAGAGTACTTCATCAAAGGATGCTTGGGATTCATTGAAGAAGATTTATGAATGCAAGTCTACTTCTAGAGTGTTGACTCTAAGAAGAAAAATCTTTTCATGTTTGCAAAAGAGTGAAAAAAGTCCAAATACTTTTATTTTGAGAGTAAAAGCTTTGAATGATGAGTTAGCATGCATTGATGAGAGCATTAAGGAAGGAGAGCTTGTTCAAGTTATTCTTAATGGATTGTTGGATTCTCATGCTAACATAAGTCTTGCCATTCAAAAGACTTTGCCAAGTTTTATTGATCTTCAAGAGATCCTGATCAATGAAGAATATAGGCTTCAAGTAAGAGGTGGATCTTCATCAACATCTCAAGTTGGAGAGGAGGCTATGTTAATCAAGGGCAAAGGCAAAAGTAAGTGGTATAAAGGGCAAGATGAAGGGGAGGCTTCTTCAAATGGCAAAAATAAAGATAGATCAAAGCTCAAGTGCTTCTATTGTGGCATCAAAGGACACTTTGCAAGTGAGTGCTACAAGAAGAAAAGAGATCAAGGAGACAAGCAAGGTAATCTTACTCTTGATGAGGATGATTTGGATGTTCAAAATGCAATTGATGATGCTTTTGTGATGTCTTCATGTATGCTTGCTAATGATGGAGATCTAGATCCATGGTGGATTAATAGTGGAGCAAGTTTACACATGAATTTTCACAAGGAGTAGTTCACTTCTTTGTTGGCATATAGAGATGACAAGAGGGTGATCTACATGGCCAATGATAGTGAGTGTGCAATCAAAGGAATTGGCACAATTCCTATTTCTCTCTCTACAAATATGAATGCTCATTTGGAGGATGTTTTGTTCATTCCATCCATTACCAAGAATCTACTTAGTAGTGTGAGTCAATTTCTAAGTAAAGGCCTCAAAGTTGAGTTTGATGGAGATGCTTGTATGATAAAAAAGAAGGATATCTTGATTGCAAAAGGTAAAAGGCAAGAGAAGTTGTTCAAACTAGGTGCTTGTGTTATTGCTAACCAAGTTGGATGTGTCAAGAGAGTAAATACCTATTCAAGAGGTTTGGCATAAAAGGATGGGATACCTCAACTTCAAGTCATTGGAGGTAATGACAAGGAAGAAGGTTGTGGTGGGTCTTCCAAGTTCCTTAAAAAGTATCAATCATGTTTGTGAGTCTTGTGCTTTGTCAAAGCAACATATGCTACCTTATACTAGATCTACATCTAGATCTACAAAGCTTTTTCAAGTTGTACATTCGGATATTCATGGAATTAGTACAACTAGCAATAGTGGAGCTAAGATGTATGTAACTTTCACTAATGATTTTAGTAGATTTTGTTGGGTCTATCTAGTAAAGAGCAAAGATGAAGTGTATGATGTCTTTATTAAGTTCAAGAATGCAAGAAATAACCAATTTTCCACAAGGATCAAGTGCTTAAGGAGTGACAATGGTGGAGAGTACATATCTACCAAGTTTAAGGCTTTTTGTGATGAGCATGGGATCAAGAGGGAGTATACAACACCAAGGAACCCACAACAAAATGGAGTGGCCGAGAGGAAGAATAGGACTTTGTGTGAAAGTGTCAAAGTTATGAGGTTAAGTGCTAACCTTGATAAGCCATTTAAGGATCAAGCTTTTTTGTGTGCTAATTTCTTGTGCAATAGGTGTCCGAGTGCTATTTTGGATGGAAGGATACCTTTTGAGATGCTATTCAAGAGGAGGTCAAGTGTCGACTTTCTTAGAACTTTTGGATGCACATGCTATGTCAACATAGCTCTTGATGATATGACCAAGGAAGATCTATCTTCAAGAAAAGGTATATTTGTTGGATATAGTGACGTGAGTAAAGCCTACAAGGTTTACATTCCTTTTACTAATAAGGTGATTATTGGTAGAGATGTCATTTGTGATGAGGGGAACATTCCAATAGTATCTTCAAGCATTATTGATGGTGATGTGGATGGATCTAACATTCTTGATGTTGATGTAAAGGATCCTACTTTGGATGGTGATGATGTAGGACCATCATCAAGTCAAAAGCCAAGGAGAAAATCAAGGGAGAGAAAAATGCCTTCAAGGCTCACTGCCGTTGAAAAAGATAAGCAAGTGGAAGTGACTCATTTTGCATTTCTCACATATTTTGATGAATCTTCTTGTGTAGATGGAGCTATGCAAGTAGATGGATGTTTTCATGATTTTATAGCAAGTAATGGATTTGGAAAACAAAGTTTTTTTGATGACTTTGATGATCAAGAGGTTGATCTCAAAGAGCTTCAACAACATGAAAGGAGAGATGGCAATTTGGAGCTAGTCAAGAGCAACAAAGGAGAGTCAATTGGCAAAGATGTTTTGGATCTATTTTTGCAGGTTATTGAAGACTCAAGTAAGGTCAAAGGAGTAACAAGGAAGTGTTGTTCAAGTTTACTTTACTTGTTCTGTCTCATGGTTGAGCAATTTCATGTGGATGTGTGCAAATTGTCAAGATATGGTAAAACATCACAAGTCCAAAGTTCGACTTTTGCGAAGCCTGTCAGAAGGGTAAGCAACATCAAACTCCATTTGTACATAAAGGAAGGAGATCCAAGGACATCCTTGAGCTAGTTCACTCAAATGTCTGTGGACCAATGAAAATCAATTCCCTCTCTAGATCACGATATTTTCTCACATTCATTGATGATTATAGCAAGAAGAAGTCCGAGGTGTTCGAAGCATTCAAGAAGTTCATGGCATTTGTAGAAAGACACACCTCCAAGAGACTATAGACAATTACGTCTGACAATGGAGGCAAATATTTGAGCAAGGAGTTCTCAAACTTCTGCCAAGACAAAGGAATTGAACATCAATTCACACCTGTATATACACCTCAGTACAATGGTGTCGCAAAAAGAAGAAACAAAATGCTTTTCGAAGGTGCAAAATGCATGATGGCGCAAGCACAATTGCCAAGTCAATTTTGGGCCGAAGCAATTGTAGTTGTTGTACACCTGTAGACAGATCGACAACGACGACACTAGAAGACAGGACGTCATACGAAATATGAATGGGTGAAAAGCCTAATTTGTCATACGTACAAGTGTTTGGGTGTGCAGCATGCATGCACAACATGCATGCACATAACAAAAGAGAAAAGGAGTAAACTCGACGAAAAGTCGTTGTAGATAGTAATGGTCGATTATTCGAATGGTTCATAGATTTATCGACTCTACAATCCAACCTCAAAGAAGGTGATAATGAGCAGAGACATGAAGTTTGACGAATCGACGTTTCCAGGAGTCAAAGAATCAAGAGGTCATGAGATCTTTTCAATATTGCCGATTAAAGAGGGAGTTCAAGGCCAGACATTGAACCAGAATGTCGAACCACATGCTCCATAACAAGAAGCGGAAGGCCAACCTGTCGAACAAAACAAAGAGCAAACACAATAGCAACAACAAATCAAACCAAGAAGGTCAACGAGAAAACCCCTTGACAAATTCATCGACAATCTTCAGTGGAGTGAAGACACAAATGTCGACTACTGTAGCTACATTGAAGGATCGACGATATATCTAGAAGCTATCCAAAATCTAGAGGGAGAATTTTGGAAGCAAGCAATGTCGGAGGAGATCGAATCGATGAAGCAGAATCAAGCGTGGACACTTGAACCACCTCCTGAAGGAAAGAGAAAAATCGACTACAAATGGATATACAAAAGGAAGCTAAAATCAGATGGAAGTGTTGGACTTGTCAGCAAGGGCTACACACAGAGGTATGGTATTGACTATTTTGATACATACTCATTCATGGTCAAGATGTGAGCATCCGACTACCCCTCACCTATGCAACAAAATATGTGATCTAGAAGTACACCAGATTGATGTGAAGATAGTCTTTCTCCACTGAGACCTAGATAAAGAAATCTTCATGAAGCAGCCTGAAGGATACGAAGACCCGAACAATCGAAGTAGGATTGCCCAGACACAAATGAGGAGAGACAGAAGATGGAGAACATACCATATCAGAATCTGATCGGTAGTCTAATGTAACTTACAGTTTGTATGAGACCCGACTTAGCATTCTTTGTCTACTCACTAAGTCAATTCTCTTCCAATCCTGGCATGCAACATTATAGGCTGTGGAGCTTCTGCAGCTGCATTTGTCACTTGATTCGACTGCCCTTTGCTGTTGTTCTTCGCTTGAAGTATTTGGTAGTCTTGTATTTCGTGGTTGTTTTGTTTGCAGTATCTGCAGAACAGCTTCTTCTTTGTCTGCGGATTCGACTGTTTCTTGTGCTGAGCTGGTTTCTCGGTCTGGCTTTGATTGCTTCGGGCCTTTCTTTTGAGAATCAGCTGAGGAACTCCAGGCTTCATTCCTTCACGTGTCTTCCTGCAACAACATAGTAATGACTCTCGAGAGAGTCAATTTTGGATGAGTCGTGATGATCATCACCCAAATGTTGTAAGAACTTGGAAAGTTTGTAAGCAGTTGCATCACTGCATCTTGATCATCTATGACAGATCTGACAACAGCCATTTGTCTTAGTAGGTTCTTGAATTGATTAATGTGATTATGTAGAGAATCACCATTCGTCATCTTGAGAGAGTAGAACTTCTTCCTGAGATGTAGCTTGGAAGCTATATCTTGCACTTTGTATAGTGTGCTCAAGATGTCCCAGACTGCTTTCGATGTTTGAGCCTCGGATACATGGCCGATCTGGATATCCGTGATGTTGAGGATGATCTGCGTGAAAGCTTTTCCATCCTTCAGCTTCCATCTGGCGATTGCCGTGTCATCCGCTTGGGGTTTCCCTTCTGCACCTGTAACAACGTTGTACAATTCTTTTGCCATTAGTACAATTTTCATCTTAAATTTTCACAGATGGTACTTGGCTCCATCAAGCTTGTCCATGGTAGGACTGGCTTTCCCTTGGGAATCCATGTGGAAGAGTTAGTCTAAGTGATAGGAGAAACTATCAATGACTTAAGTATGAAAATCTGATACTGAAAATATAGAATAAGAAAACAATTACTCTATCGGCTAGTAGAGTCTTGTACTACGGACGCTTATCAAGCTATAAAAATAGCTCCGATACCATGTTGGAGAGAGGGAGATGAATGAACACGAACGAGAAGCAAACTCGAACAAGAAATGAAACGTGAATGAAAAACGAACTCGAATAGAAAATGTTCGTGCGCAGTGGAACAAGCTATATGACTCTCTCTATAAGCATGACGACGCCTATCAGAATGAACAAAACTTTAGTGATGGAAATCACGGTCATTCTGGATTACGCAGCCAAACATTAATGAATGAATGAAGCGTTAGAAGCATAGTTAGTCGTGAATAACAAGACAAATTATATGTTGCAAATTATTTGCAACAAGTTAGAATGTGCTCGACTGATAATTCGCGAAAGACAAGACTAAATGTTAGTCGTCTATTACCAGAAATAACAACTAAAAAGATCAGACAAAATGAATGATAAGCATAGCAATATTAACATAGATCTAAACGCAGAACAAAGAACTGTATTAGATTGAGTATATCATGTATACATGTCAATAATGCGGTAGAGCACAAGACAACAGCGGACGAAACCGCATGCCCTATGAAGCTTATCCAATCTGTAAAGGAATAAAATCTTATTGCTGACAATCAAGAACGAATGCGCAAGGCATCTACTTTGGCTCATTTGTCAACTCATTCACTTATTAACCTGAATACACCAATGGTATCCAGTATATATACATTATATTACAGGTGTGTAGATGTGGAAAGTACAGAGTGGATGTGCTGTCTGTAAGAGATCGTGGGTGGCTGTAGTCGTTGTCCAATTTGTTAGCGCAGCTGCATGGGGTGAGCGTGAAAAGGGTGCGACGTCAGTTAGTGTTGAAGTGATCGTTGGTGATGACGATGCGAAAGGCGCGTCACCCTTACGAGTAGCCTTAGGATTAGATTTATAGGGTGCCTTTGCTTTTAGGACACCTTTGGCATTCTGTAAGATAGTGTCCCCTTTTTGCCTGTCACCATAACGTGTGAAAAAAAAAACACAGTGTCGCGATTCTTTCGTCTTTTCTTCGTCTGTGCGAATTTGCGTGTAAATATGCAGACTGTGTGACAACGTTAGTAAATATGCAGCATGAATGGAGGCAGATAAAAATGGGATTTAAGGAGAGTAGAGGGATTAAATCCAACAGCTAGTACAACTCCAACATCAAAATGATGCAAAACAATGTAACTAGTTTTGCCATACTTCACAATTTGCACACATTTACATGAAATTGCTCAAACATGTCATAGAACAAGTAAAGTAAACCTGAAAAACACTTTCTTAATGCTCCCTTGACCTTACTTGACTCTTCAATAACCTGCAAATTTGCCACTTGAGTCTCCTTTGATGCTCTGACTAGCACCAAATTGCCACCTTTCCTTTTGTGTTGTTGAAGCCCTTTGAGATCAACCTCTTGATATTCCACATGACCATCAAAGCCATTGAACAAAAAATAAGAATTTCAGATCCATTAGTTCCAAAAGTTTTGAAAAATTTGACACTCGGCCTTCTATCAAACAAGACTTCAAAAGGGGTTTTTCCATCCAATACCACACTCGGACATCTATTGCATAGAAAATTAGCACACAACAAAGCTTGATCCCAAAAAGATTTAGGAAGATTTGCTTCTAACCTCATCGCTTTGGCACCTTCACAAAAGGTTCTATTCTTCCTCTTGGCCACTCCATTTTGTTGTGGTGTCCTTGGGCTTGTGTACTCTCTCTTGATTCCATTTGCATCACAAAATGCTTTGAACTTGGTAGAAATGTTCTCACCACCATTTTCACTCTTCAAGCACTTGATCTTTGTAGAAAATTGGACCTCCCTTGCAATCTTGAACTTGACAAATACATCAAACATCTCATCTTTGCTCTTTAGTAGATACACCCAACAAAATCTACTAAAATTATCAATAAAAGTCACACACATCTTAGAACCTCCACTGCTAATTGTAGTAACACCATGAATATCCAAATGCACAAGTTGAAAAAGGCTTACTTGATCTTGATGTAGATCTCTTGTAAGGTAACCTATGAAATGTTGTGTATTGAAATCTTTTTAGTTAATTTAATGTAGGCTCAACTTTTCCATGCTTGACATTGCCAATCCTGATTTGACTAGCACTTATTCCTCCCACCAAGAAGCCAATCTCACCATATCAATCATATCATCCAAACCAAACCAAACCAAATACAAACTAGATCCAATTATTGTGATGATCAACTAGTTAGAATTAAAGTAGAATCACTGTGTTATTGTACTGTGGGTCCTATCAGTGGATAAGGATCAGTTGGCCTTACCACGAGGCAAGTCGACGGGACATGCATCCTGCCAATGGCAACCTGGGTCATGCATGAGTTGCCTGAGTGAACAACTATATGTACAGTGTAATTTCATTTTGAGAAATATAGTTGCTATGTGAGCTTGTTGTGGAGAGTGTTTTCAGTCTGTGTTACTGTGTGGCATGATTTGTGTTCCTGTGCAAAGCAAATTCTAAGTTGGTATCAGAGCTGTACAGGGAGTGTACACAGTACAACGTCGCCGTTGAAGAGAGCTCCAGGAGAACTATCTTCTGAGAGTTCGGGGTTTATGGCAGGTTGAAGACGAAAAGAGAAGCACTGGTGCACGGTTTCTAATTTATAGAGGCTTGCTAAGCTCAGCAGAGGGATTATTAGCCTATGCATAGCATCGGACAGAAAAAAATTTGGCGAAAAATTGACAATTTTGAAGCCAACTGAAAATTGAAACCGGGCTTGGGATTATGGTTTTTATACATAACTGGTGATTTCTTCGCTGTTTGCACACCATTTTGGATGTCGTAAGGACAGGAAGGAAGCTAATCACATTGTCAGCCAGCCATGGAGAGATTTTGAGGTTTATGTCAGAGATTTGTCTCCAGATAGTTAACCTAGCATATTTGCAATAAAAAGGTGAAAAAAGTCACTTTGTCATGTTGAGCTAAAATCACCGTTTTTCCACGGAATTTCTTGACTGAACACTCTACAGTCTTGATTCAGTAGGGCAACCCTGTTCCAGGCCTCAGATCGTGCTCAAAACGATCCACAAGAGAGTTTGATTTGACATTTTCAGAGAAGGGAGGCGCGGCTGCAAGCAGGGAGGTCGCGGGCTGTTCGCGCGCCCAACGCAATAGTCAGTGTAGTGTCTCGAAGACCATAGCGACTGTAGGAGCATGGTTCAATGCCAAGATGTAGTTTGGACCTTTGGATGAGGTGTCAAATGAATCGACGGTCCAGAACTTGTGATGGGAGAGAAATTTGGACCACAAGATTTGGTTCAGCCATTGGATGAGCTTTGAAGAAGTGAAGTGCATTCTGGCCTTCAATTTCATTAAAAATTTTCATACTAAAAGTTGAGTTGGGTCCCTTCACAAGTGAAGAGTGAAGTTTCTTCATTGTGAAGAAACAATTCAAAAACTAGAAAAGTCCCTATTTCTGGGTCCTTTGCTCGTTTTGACCCAAACGAAAGGTTATAACCTCCTAACGAAGGGCACCCGGATTGTACCTGCAAGTACGTACAGCAAAACAGAGTGATTGCAGTGGAGAAAGTGTTCGGAGTACGCCATAAGTGATTTCACCATTCCACTGGGCATGTTGTTAGGAGTTGATGACTGAGTGCATTTTGGAAGGCGACACCGATTTGGCTTTCAAATTGGTGGAAAAGCGGCGAGTGGCCTGGTAAGGGAAAAAGTGCAGGTCATTATTTTCAACTTCTGACATTACTGTTGGCCTCGTCATACTGTTCTTAGCCGAGGGCAGAAGTTTCAAGCAGTTTTGTGATGGCAAACATGGGAGAGTCCATTTTGAGTGAAAGTAGCAAATTGGATGGGATTTCCAACTATGCAGTGTGGAAATTCAAAATGAAAAACATACTGATGGAGAAAGACGTGTGGGAAGTCGTCACAGGTGATGAGAGAAGGCTGCCAAATGAAGCAGACATCAAAGTGTTCGACAAAAAGATGAGGAAAGCTTTGACCTTCATTAACTTGTCAGTGAAAGATCACATCATTAACCACATTTGTGATGCTATTACACTCAGACAGGCATGGGATGTGATAAAGGAGCAGTTTGAGATGTCAAATCCATCAAGAATCATGTTTTTGAAGTCAAAGTTGAATAGTGCCAGCATGGAGCAAGGAGAGCACATTCAGACGTACATGACCAGAATCAAGACAATGAGAGATGAACTACATTCTATTGGCGAGCGCATACGTGATGTGGAGCTGGTGCACAATGCATTGTGCAGCATTGCAGAATCCTATCAGATGTTCGTGAGCGGAATAGCATCAAGAAAAAGATTGCCAACCTTTGACGAGCTCACATGAATCTTGATGTAGGAAGAGCAACGACGAGAAATGGTGAAAGCTAGACGTCAAAATACTGACGATCAGGCACTTGCGACATGCCAAAAACAAGGCAAAGGCAAGGGCAAGAAGAAGTCTAAGCAGCAATTTGCCGAGTCTCAGGAGGATGAGGGATCTTCTAGTAAAACTAAGAAGAGAGGCAAGTGCCTCCATTGTGGTAAAAAGGGCCATTGGAAGAGTGAATGTCGCAAATTCCTGGCAGAACAAGACAAGGGAAAACCAAAACAAGCAGGTAACCTTGTCGATGAGGGTGAGATTGAAGACTCTAGCATCTTCATATCTGCATTGTCATCTAATCAAGATGATCAAGCATGGTATATTGACTCAGGAGCCACAAGACACATGACAGGTAACAAGAATTGGTTCAGTAGTTTGAAGGTGTTGGATAATGGAACATCTGTTTCACAAGCAAATGGTGAGGTGTGCATGATCAAGGGGATAGGCACCGTTTCAATCCAACTACCCGATGGCAAAAGTAGGATGATCAAGGAGGTACTTTACGTACCAAGTTTGAAGGAAAATCTACTTTCTGTTGGAGTCATTACTGATCAAAAGTTGAAAGTAGAATTCGCCCATGATCGTTGCTTTGTAAAGGATGTGAACCAAAAGTTCAAAGTTATTGCGGATGGAGTAAGAGAGCCCAATACAAAATTGTACAGGTTGAATGCTACAATCAAGGGGCAACATGAACTTGTATCGTCTATTCCTTCACAAACTGAGTTGTGGCACAAGAGGCTTGGTCACTTGAACTTGGGAACCCTCAGTTTGATGAGAAAACCGGAGATGGTAACATGATTGCCTACCATAGAAGATCACTTGAAATCGATGTGCGAATCTTGTGTATATGGGAAGCAGCATCGAGAGAAGTTCAGTAAAGGGGGTGTTTCAAGAGCAAAGAACATCCTAGATTTAGTCCACACAAATTTATGAGGGCCTATGAGGACCATGTCCTTAGGTAAAGCCTTCTATTTCATGACCTTTATTGATGATATGTCAAAGAAAAAATCAGATGCATTTGATAACTTCAAGAGCTTCAAAGCATTGGTTGAAAATCAGACAGGTAGGAAGATCAAAGTCCTAAGATTGGATAGTGGAGGTGAGTACAAGTCTAATGACTTCAATGATCTTTGTGATCAATGTGAGATTAAAAGACAATTTATGCAAGCTCATACTCCTGCTCTCAATGGTGTAGCTGAGCGCAAGAATCGTACGATTGTGGAAAGTGCCAGATCTATGCTAGCTGAGATGAAACTACCAAAAGATTTTTGGTCAGAAGCATGTAGCACGACAGTCTATATACAAAATAGAAGCCCTACCATTAACATTTGAGGAAGCATTCACGAAGAAGAAGCCAAAGGTGAACCACTTGCGAATCTTTGGATGTAAGGCCTTTGTACACATTCCTAAGGAAGAGAGATGTAAACTTGATGTAAAAGCTATCAAGTGCATATTCCTAGGATTTGATGATCGTGTGAAGGGCTATAGATGTTTTGATCCAGTCGAAAACAAAATTCATATAAGCCGTGATGTTATCTTTGATGAATCCAAGATGTATGAAGACGAGGATACTGAGAAGATAGACACATCCAGTGGAAAAGATGGTATAGTGAGGATACCACCTGATGATGATCCATTCATTGACCTTCCGAGTGATGAACATGAGGATACATCTCAAGATACTACTACTCAACCTCAAGAAACAGGTTGGAGAGGTAGGGACAAACCTTTTGGTGCAAGAAGAATTGAAGTTGCAGGTGACAAACGCAAGGAGAAGGATGTACCATGGGATACATTCTCATCAGGAAGCCGATCACCTGATAGAAAGCTCCCTAAGTGGTTTGAGAGATTGTTGGAGAGCCGCGACATAGATGACTTTCCAGGATCATCTAACCAGAGAGAGCTACGAAGATCAACAAGAGGGAAGATACTACCTGAAAGGTATGAAGCAAATTATGCTCTCTTATCTAGCATTATTCAAAGCAAAGAACCTTCGACTTATGGTGAAGCGAAGGATGATGACATTTGGGTCAAGACCATGGGAGAGGAGATGGAGTCAATTGCTAAGCATAGCACATGGGACTTAGTAGAACCACCAGTTGGCAAGAAACCCATTGGTTGCAAATGGGTATACATGACCAATTACCATGCAGATGGAAGTATAGCAAAACACAAAGCAAGATTAGTGATCAAGGGTACGCACAAAATAAAGGCATCGACTATGAGGAGACCTTTGTGCCGGTTTGTAAGTGGAATACTCTACGTCTACTTATTGCTTTAGCTTCACATTTTGGTTGGCCTTTGCATCAGATGGATGTGAAATCTGCTTTTCTAAATGGTGAGTTAGAAGAAGAAGTGTTCATGGATCAACATGAAGGCTTTGTAACAAAAGGACATGAAAATAAAGTATGTCGCTTGAAGAAAGCGCTTTATGGTCTTAAACAAGCACCACGTGCGTGGTATAGCAGGATTGATGCCTACTTTCGTTCAAAGGGGATGGTGAGAACACATTCTGATCCAAATCTATATGTCTTATGCTTTGATGGTATGGTTGCTTTGATTGCTCTTTATGTTGATGACTTGATTATTACGGGAAATAATCAAGAGATGATAGACATGATCAAAAAAGACCTCATGGAACAATTTGAGATGACAGATCTCAGCCTGATGCATTACTGCCTTGGAGTAGAAGTGTGGCAAAAAGGACATGAAGTGGCTTTAACACAGGTGAAGTATGTCAAAGAGTTGCTGCACAACTTTAGGTTACAGGATTGCAAACCAGTAAACACTCCTATTGAACCAGGTAAAAAGCTTTCTAAGCTTGATGAGTCACAGTCATTTGATGCTACGCTAAATAGACAGTTAGTAGGGAGCTTGATTTACCTTACCACGACTAGACCAGATATATGCTATGTTGTTGGCATTGTAAGTCAATTTATGGCAACACCTACGGAAACGCATTGGAAGGCAACTAAACACATTTTGCGTTATGTGAAAGGCACTTCAGAGTATGGCTTGATTTACAGGAAGTATGATGGTTTACCTGAGTTGTGTGGCTATGTGGATGTGGATTGGGGAGGTGACTATGATGATCATAGATCCATCACTAGATATATATTCCAGTTTTGTGGTAGTTGTTTTTCCTGGTCTAGTAAGAAGCAAAGTACAATTGCTCTTTCCATCACAGAAGCAGAGTATAAGGCAATGTGTAGTGCTGCACAGGAAGCTATATGGTTGAGACAAATCTTGGAAGAAATTGGCATGAAGCAGAAAAATCCCACGACTTTACATAGCGACAGTCAAAGTGGCATTCAACTAGCAAAGAATCCATTGTTCCATGCGAGAACTAAACACATTGAGATTCAGTATCACTTCATACGTGAGAGGCTTTTGAGTTGTTGCTTCATTCTATTACCTCTCACGCAGATGTTTTTTCTTCAGATAGCTATGACTGGCAGCATGTAAAATCGTTTACGAGAAAGTTCTCTACAATACATGCAAAATATGGAGTACTAATATATGATGGGCTCAAGTCTTCTACGATCATAGGACTGGGTGTTTACTTTTACGATTACATGTATGAAGTTCCAAAGAAGAACTTTGGGAATGGCAAATTATTGCCTCTTTTTGAGCCTACAATCGATTCTCACGATTGGCCTTATGTTGATGAATTGACCATCGAATTGACAAAATTCCAACTCGTCAAAGAGATTACAATGAATATGAAGCCAACATTCGGATCCAAACGTGTTTACACTAGTGTCAGCGTGCATGTCGCTGTATTTGTTGCCATATTTAAAGCAATACCATTTAGAAAAACAAATACATTATGGGTATGGAAAGCAACGGAATCCTCATTGTTGGACAATGTATTTACTTCTTGGGACTCACGGAATGTAGATCACAAAGGTGATTTAATAAGGTGTGATATTTGTCGTGAGACGATGACAATAAGATATCACATTGCACGCCAAACGTGCTCCTTCAGTTTCGTTTATAGGCGGTTCAAGTTTGCTCACGGTCGATGGGATAGCTTGGATGCAGAGACGAGACATGAAGAATTTGAACTACCCATCCATATGCCAAATGATGAAGTGCGGGAAGTCTGTGTTAATGGTGAATGGAGTCTGGAAGATGTACGGGCTATGGTTGGTTTAATATATGCTGATGTGCCCACAAATTTTGTGTTCACTATCAACGGACAAACTGTAAGTGTAAACAATAAACATGCTTCTAAATTCTGTAAATGGTTGTTGAACACATATATAAAATGAATTTTAATATTGAAATGGTGGTGTCTGGTTTTGCAGATCAGGAGACGCGCGGAAAAACACCAAAAGTGAGCATCATTTTTAGATTCGGTCACCGTAAAAATACATGAACTATGAGTTGCTCTTATGTACTAGCTTTAACTAATAACATTGATCTATCTGATGGGATTTCATCAGAGATTTGGTTCTATCGTTTCCATGTTTGTTAGGGCATTAGCTATGGTTTAGTTTGGTATGCAATTGCAATGTAAATGCTTTGACTAGACATTTTCTATAGGAAATTGCTGATAACATGTTTTGGAAATGTGTAGAATTATTTCATTGTGTATATATTTCTTACTTTACTTTTTTTGAACAATCGAGAGATCTTTTTGGAATGCTTGCTATAATTGGAATGACACACTATATAAGGGTGTGTGGGTCCCCATTTCACCATTTCATTCTTAGTGTTAGAGAGTTTCCTTTGTTTTTAGGTTGATATCATCTTGCTATGCTCACACAAGTGCAAATTAGTGTCGTTATTGCAATTCCTATACATTAGTACTCTATTATATCCGCATGGCGACCTAGTTTATGGCACGTACGAAACAAACAGCAAGGCGGAATCCAAAAGCCGAGGATATGTTGCAAGTCATGCAGAAACAAATACTCTTGCCCATTAATTATCACTGGGGCAAGGTCACGTATTCGAAGCATGTGATTAGAGTCGTCTACGTCCTCTAGTTGGGCAGATGTTGATGCAACTGAAGTCATCTACCGTGCAAGCTCTGCTTCCTTCACGAGTGTTAATTCCTCTTCTGCTTCTTGCTCTTCCATTTCGCTGACGTTCACGCTAGGATCCTGTTTTTCTTCAGCGGTATTTGTAGGAAATTCATTCAACAAAAAAATCACAATAATTTCACCTGACAAGAACTTGTTTCCTACACTTTTGAGATTAAAATTTACTTGTTGATTGCGCGTTAACTCCAAAAAGTGCTCGTTCCCAACAAACCTGTTGAGCCGGACATCAAAAGCTCTATCTCCTTTCCATATATATGTTAGCAAATTATATGGAATCCAAGAAATATCGTAGCCAGTTATTCTTACCGAGTAAGGCATCAAGTTCTCTTCTATATACTCACTTACATACCTGAAATCATCACTATTCGCACGTAGAGTTGCTAGGGTATCTATTTTGCAGTGAATATAGCATAGATGCGATCTATTTCATTAGCAAATGTTGTGTCGGCCAATAGATTTGCCAACTTTGTCTTTGAAGGATGCATCGTGAACGTAATGAGACAATACGAAAGACTATTAGTACGAGCGCAAGTGCAAAGCATTTACCAAAACTAAGAAAGCCAAGAGAGCAAGAAAAATGTGTGCTTGAAAATGAGATAAAGTGGTCTTAAATAAGAAAAAGTTTTTCAAAAATAGACATGATTTTAATATTGTATCAAATAAAGTCTATTTATAATAATCAAATAAATTATACCACTATACTTCAAAACAATGTAATATTCTCAATAGATTCTATTTGTTCATTGTGCGCTATTTCTGAAATGCCATCCTCTTCATTGGATGTTCTTTGCCGAGGAACCCAATGCTTCCCTACACGAACCCGAGACATCCTCCATTCCCTATGCCAATATACTACAAAGAGACCCGTGTAGATGACACTAATGTGTTGCGTCGGTGCCTCAAAGGGCGCTGGGACTTGAGCGGTTTCCCCAACATGCGCTTAAGTCTAACATTCATCCATCATGCACTTACGTAAAAGCCAACTCAGAAACGTAACAAGCTTAACCATTCAGACTTAAGAAAACTGGAATCCCAACCAACCCGAAAGCCATCTCAGAATCCGTCCCCAAAAGGTAACCAAAGGCAAAGACAAGCCACACATGAAATCCAAGGCATAGTGGTCGCCAAACTGACCAATTGGCATAGCGGCAAGCCCCATGTCGATGACAGGGACCCTTAGGTGCCAGCGACGCAAAAAGGTTGTAGTAAGGGTCCTTCCACTTGGACCAGTCCCGGAGGCAAAACCGAAATGGTAATCATCTCCAAGGATCAACTTTATTAGATTTGGAAGAGGTTACATTCATACATAGACTGACCGGTCTCGGGGCCACCAACACGTGCTGGGCATTGTGCCTGGCTCGTGCTGGTAGAGGGAGCTGAGACCTAGCGACTGGATTCCTGGCGCTGGTTGAGCTGCCCAAGTTTCTGTCTGCCGGACTCCCCCTATAGTTCTGTTGTGATTCGGCGCACCCCCTCTGTTCTGAAACATAGTGCTTTATGGTAAAGCACGCTTTTTGGGACTTAGTTTTTATTTTGCTGATTAAGCCTGGCAAGCCTGGCAGAATCAGTCTGGCTCCCGGACATGGGTCCCGGGAGCCATTCCGGTGGCAGAATCAACTTGCTTCCTGACTAGGCCATGACTCGAGCTCCAGAGCTAGCTCATGACTTGTGACTACTTGACTGGCTCACCACAGGTCGGAGGCTCAGTCCTTGACGTTCTAACTTGCTCTGGGACCTTAGGGAGTGTCACCCCTTAGAGTCTTACAGGGCACGTTGGGTGCACCTGAGTCAGCTTTACAACATCCTCCCCTCGTTTGAAAAAGCTGATGTCCTCATCAGGGCCAAACTAGACCTAGGACGTATGGCACGGGCTTAATTCACCGGCCTTAACAACTTTGAATTACAAAATACATTAGCAGTAGCACAGGAAAAGTGTAGATAAAGTTCACTTACGTAAAACCTGTGTAAAGCTGCAAGTGATTTATTGGCAAACTTAAGAAAAATCTCGGGAAGTTCCTTGAACTTCAGAATGGCCATGAATGTTTATGTAAGAGGCATGCCACCATGTAGTGCTTTGTGTGTCGATCTGGGAAAACGGCTATTGCGTTGGTTCTTCTGTAGATAATCT
Source organism: Diphasiastrum complanatum (assembly GCA_029204225.1). Lineage (NCBI taxonomy): Eukaryota > Viridiplantae > Streptophyta > Lycopodiopsida > Lycopodiales > Lycopodiaceae > Diphasiastrum > Diphasiastrum complanatum. Next base: position 43,338,255 of record CM055107.1, read on the forward strand.
GCTAGTACTTCAGGGGCTCCCTCCTTAAGTTTGTCTTCGTACTCCCAAGAAGCCTCAATAAGTGGAGCCCGTAGCCACTTCACTAGATATTCACGTTGAATGCCAGTTCGCTTTCTATGTGTCAATATTTGTTCTGGTACAAGCTGCCTCTTCGTATCATCAAGTGTCGTTGGTGGGTGACGGAGTTCGTGTTGCCGATCAAATCGCTCATCTGGTTTGTACCGTTTGAGTAATGAGATATGAAACACATTGTGTATATCCAAGCTGGATGGCAGCGCTAATCGATAAGCCACTGGGTTGATCTTCTTGGTGACATAATATGGTCCCGCATAAGGTCGAGCAAACTTATGAGAAAAACCTTTTGGTAACGCAATGTTCTTTGTGGTCAGCCATACTTGATCACCTTCCTCAAATTCCAGTTCTTGTCGATGTGGGTTTACGTCAGCTGCCATACTCCTTTGTGATTGCTCTGAAAATGCCTTCACCTCTGTCAGCTTTGTGTGCCACTCATTGATGAATTCCTCTACAGTGGGTACTGGTGTTTCCTGCACGCCTGTAAGAAAAGAGCTTGGAACAATCGGTAGCCGACCATTGCTTATCTCGAAGGGTGCCCTTCCAGTAGATCTATTCACTTGGTTGTTATGTGCAAACTCGAGAATATCCAAGTAGTTGACCCAATCGGATTGGTCCCAAGCGACATAATTTTGTAAATATTGTTCAATCTGTCGATTGACTCGTTCCGTTTGCCCATCTGTCTGAGGATGATATGCAGAACTGAAATTCAATCCGGTTCCCACGAGGCGAAATAGACAAGTCCAAAACTTTTCGACGAACTTGGTGTCTCGGTCAGAAATAATCGTTCTAGGCAGGCCGTGGTATTTGAAAACACATTTGAAAAATAACCTTGCCACTTCTTCAGCTGTCACTGAACTTTTAGTTGGTACTAGATGAACTTGCTTTGAAAACCGGTCAACCACCACATAAATTGAGTCGAATCCTTGGCACCGTGGTAGTTGAACAGTAAAATCCATGCTCACCGAATCCCATGGGTATGCTGGTACCGGTAATGGTTGGAGTAGTCCAGCCGGAGCTAGCGGTTCCACCTTCACTTGTTGACATGTCGGGCATGTTTGCACATAGGATTCAATGTCTGCCCACATACTTGGCCAATAGAAGCCTCTTTTGAGAAGTTCATACATGCGATTCACCCCTGGATGCCCGGCGGCTAGTACGTCATGATGTTCTCGCAAGACTTTCTTCCTCAGGTTGATGTTGTCTAGGACATATACTCTGCGTTGTTTATAAACAACCATTTGATCTTTCCAAGTGAAATGTTTATGAGGCTTTCCCAGCTGGAATTCGATCATTAAGTCCTTCGCCAACGCATCTACACCATAATTCTCCCTGATTTCTTGGAGTAGGCCAATCACCTGAGTTGTTACTGTTGCCATCAAGTGTTCCTGTCTACTTAGTGTGTCCGCCACCATATTGTTCTTTCCCGCCGTGTGTAAAATGTCTATATTGAATTTTGAAAGAAAGTTTTGCCATCGCATTTGCTTTGGCGTGAGCATACCTTGGGATGAGAAGTACTTGAGTGATATATTATCAGTGAACGCCTTAAAGGGTTTTCCTGCCACATAATGTCTCCAATGCTCCACTGCTTGGACTATTGCGACCATTTCTTTTTCATGAGTTGGCCATCGTCGCTCTACGTCACTTAATTTCTTTGAAAAATATGCAACAGGTTTTCCGTCTTGCATCAGCACGGCCCCAATAGCAAAGTTCGACGCATCCGTATGTATTTCAAAAGGTTTGCTAAAGTCCGGTAAGGCAAGGATGGGTTCTTGAGTGATCCGTCGTTTTAGTTCTTGGAACGCTGCTTCACATTCCGGTGTCCATGTCATCTTCAGATGAGTCTTGGTCTGCTCCAACAGCAGTGCCACAATTTTGCTAAATGCCTCAATGAATCTCCTGTAAAAGTTACATAAGCCCACAAAGGATTTGATGCCATGAACAGTTTTAGGTGCTAGCCAATCCAAGATAGCCTTGATCTTCTTAGGATCCATTCGAATTCGTCCGTGGCCTATAACATGTCCAAGGAAGTCAACTTCCTCCACGACAAACTCACATTTCTCTCTTTTCGCGAACAAGTAGTTCCTCCTCAGTCATTGGAGAACTGTCCTTAAATGTTGAATGTGATCTTTAAGGTTCCGGCTAAATACTAATATGTCATCAATGTACACAATGACAAATTCATCCAGACAGTCTTGAAATATATTGTTCATCAACGTGCAAAAAGTGGCTGGTGCGTTTGTTAGACTGAATGGCATCACCAGAAACTCGTGACTCCCGTACCGCGTTCGAAACGCCGTTTTGTGCTCATCACCTTTAGCTATTCGAATTTGATGATATCCAGATCTGAGATCTATTCGGCTAAAGTATTTGGCATGTTTGAGTTGGTCGAATAGGTCATCAATTCTAGGCATGGGGTACTTGTTCTTGATGGTACTCTTGTTAAGCATGCGATAATCCACACACATTCGAAGAGTTTTGTCCGCCTTTTCCACGAACAACACTGGGGCTCCAAAAGGTGAAGTGCTAGGTCTAATAAAACCTTTGTCTATCAATTCACCAAGTTGTCGTTTCAGTTCCGCCAACTCTTCTTGTGACATTCTGTAGGGTGCTCGTGAAGTTGGCTCTGTTCCTGATACCAACTCAATTTTATGGTCCACTGGTCTTCGAGGAGGTAGCTTAGCTGGGAGTTCCTCCGGGAACACATCGCTAAATTCTTCTAACAGATCTGTCACTTCTTTTGGCAAGTTTTCTTGTCGCACGCTTTTCCCTTCTGGGACTTCTCGACAGATGCAAAGAAAGCACTTTGACCTTTTCCCTTTCGCCATTCTTTTCATCACTAATGCTGCAACCAGATTTTGTTCAATATCGGTATCCTTAGCATTTCCTTCGGGCAGGGCTTTTGTCACGCAGATTTGTCCCTTATAATCCAAGAGGACCAAGTTTGAGCTCCTACCCAAAAACTGCGATACAGTGTTCATTTAACCAAGGGAGGCCCAAAATCACATAGAAGGCATCCATTTCTAAAATCACAAAGCTAAGTTTAGCCTTCCATCTTCCAATCTGCATCGGGATGTTCAATGTCGCTTTGTTTGCATCTAGTGCTCCCTTCGCTGTTTCTACCTTGAGAGTAGATGTAACATTCCTGGTCGGCAAGCTGAATTGTTCCACTACGCTCCTTGAGATATAGTTATCTGAAGTTCCGGAGTCGATCATGAAATCTGACTTCCTCCCCGCGATCTTTCCTGATAAGAATAACAATCTTGAACCAATCTTGGGGGTTTCCCCATGGAAGTTCCTTTCCATACTTGTGCGTCGTCCACTCATAAATGTAAGCTCCTCTCACAACTCCCAACTAGATCAGATCACCTGGATCAAAACAAGTAGTCAGGGATAATTCAGGTCCAAGCAAGCACACCACAAACGAACATACCAACCAAAGCTAAACAGAGGATCCCTCTCAAGTCACATTCCCCTTGAGACCGGACGTAGGATCTTTGCCTAGCCGCGCCCACACAAATCTATCACAGAATTAGCCCACGGGGAAACATCCATCCAACCATCCGTGCTTTCACCATTAAGCAACACATTGCCTCAGTCACGCCCCACCACTTTTTGGTCGATAGCCCTTATAACTAAACGATCGGCAGCTATCCCGCACCGGCAGCTAACCACCCGTGCTTTACACCCGAATTGGAGCAGCATCTCTGTATCAATGGTTAACCCGTACAGTTCGAATATGTCGTCCCGCACCCCACAAGGTACAGACCGTGCTTTCACCTACCTAGGTAGCACTTTGCCTCATCCGTCCTACGTGCAGACAACGCCAGGCCCGAACCGCGAGAACTGACCGTGCTTACACCTCGAGGGCAGCACTTTGACTCACCAGTCCCCCGTTCTGTCGACCACCCCGAACGTGGACGCACCCGTGCTTACACTGTGGGCAGCACCTTGCGCAACGGTTGTCCTGACAAATCCCAAAACGTGGCCATCCTTGTGAGACTTGCGTAGCTGACCGGCTAGTCGACTCTGATACCACATGTTGCGCTGGCACCTCAAAGGGCGCTGGGACTTGAGCGGTTTTCCCAACACGCGCTTAAGTCTAACATTCATCCATCATGCACTTACGTAAAAGCCAACTCAGAAACGTAACAAGCTTAACCATTCAGACTTAAGAAAACTGGAATCCCAACCAACCCGAAAGCCATCTCAAAATCCGTCCCCAAAAGATAACCAAAGGCAAAGACAAGGCACACATGAAACCCAAGGCATAGTGGTCGCCAAACTGACCAATTGGCATAGCGGCAAGCCCCATGTCGATGACAGGGACCCTTAGGCGCCAACGACACAAAAAGGTTGTAGTAAGGGTCCCTCCACTTGGACCAGTCCTGGAGGCAAAACCGAAATGGTAATCATCTCCAAGGATCAACTTTATTAGATTTGGAAGAGGTTACATTCATACATAGACTGACCGGTTTCGGGGCCACCAACACGTGCTGGGCATTGTGCCTGGCTCGTGCTGGTAGAGGGAGCTGAGGCCTGGCGACTGGATTCCTGGCACTGGTTGAGCTGCCCAAGTTTCTGTCTGCCGGACTCCCCCTATAGTTCTGCTGTGATTCAGTGCACCCCCTCTGTTCTGAAACATAGTGCTTTATGGTAAAGCACGCTTTTTGGGACTTAGTTTTTATTTTGCTGATTAAGCCTGGCAAGCCTGGCAGAATCAGTCTGGCTCCCGGACATGGGTCCCGGGAGCCGTTCCGGTGGCAGAATCAACTTGCTTCCTGACTAGGCCATGACTCGAGCTCCAGAGCTAGCTCATGACTTGTGACTACTTGACTGGCTCACCACAGGTCGGAGGCTCAGTCCTTGACATTCTAACTTGCTCTGGGACCTTAGGGAGTGTCACCCCTTAGAGTCTTACAGGGCACGTTGGGTGCACCTGAGTCAGCTTTACAACATAATGGCAGAGTCATGGACCGGCAGAATTTGTATAGACAGAAACGCTGCTATTTGAGCAGTAGAATCGATGCAAACATAGGAAGTTTCTTCTGCTAAAATTGATAGGAGATTCACCAGCAAACAAACGGGTTTGGGCACACAGAGAATGCATGTTCCATTGGTTTGTGTGTGTTCAGGTGGCAACAGTGCCAAATGTTCACTGATTCCTTATCGGGCCTAAAGAGGGAACTGCCTTGTTCTTAAGACAAATAGCTTTTTTGGGGCCTCCAAATCTTACATTGGATATCATATATCATTGATAAGTTTTGATGTACTAGAAGTACATGACACTCTCCCTACTTAGATATTTTTATCCTAAAAAATGAAGACGCTCGTTCGATGAATTTAAAGGCTCCATTTAAGTAGTCATGAAGAAGATGTCATGTCCAGCAACTTGCTCCATAGTTGTAGATCCAAGGCTGTTTGAATTGAACTCCTCTGATGGCTTTAGTCTACCACTTGCTTTTTCATTAAGGAGAAAAGATGGCCAAAACAGAGATGGATGATACTGTTACACCATATTGTTTTTTGACAACCAAAATGCAATATCCTCTTTCTATCCGATTCTTTTAGGGTTATATTTTAGCATTGCATCCGGTTGTGCTGGTTTAAAGATTTTGTCATATTGTTGAATAGCCAATTTGTAATCCAAATGCTTTGATGATAACTATCAGCCTTGCGTCTGAATTGTTGAGATCCCATATGAAAGGAATATCATCAAAATCATAACCCAATATAGAGACTAATGAAATTGGACTGATCAACTTCAAAGATACAAATGATATTCGAAGTGAATATTCAATTCCAACAAGATAGAGCGAATGAGATGTTGGCAAAGAGCAATAATATCTCCTTCACTCAAAGTTTCTTCGAAATTCATGAGATACACAATCATGCCCAAAATTATTATTACCTCGAAATGTTGAATCGCAAATTGGAAACTTTGAAAAATTGAATCTTTCAATGTATGTCCCATTTCAAAGCTAGCACAATTTTCAGCTTGTATACTACAAGTTTCCTCACATTCTGTTGTGTACTCAATATTGAATGTGAAACATTCAAATAAATCAATGTTATCCTTGTCTATTAATTCCATTTTGCAAGAAGCCTTAGACAAGTCTTCTGGTTGAATGTGATGCAGCAGTTCATGTGATCTCAAGGAAGACATGGTACTTCCATTGTCTAAATTGGCCTTTATATTGCTCAATTGAAGATCAACTCTCAAAACAAAAATGTTGTGCTCATAATTCTCCACATCGTCTTTGTTATCCTCAGTTGATTTTCTCATTGACATTGTACCCGCATTTGAAATTTTCTCGTTCGATTCAAATTGGGAATTACATTCAGGTTGCCAATCCTGTGTACTCTCCATAGCTCTGCATAAATGTTGATTGGTCGTTTCTTGTGAATTCAATGAGAAATCAAGAGCTGTTGAGGAAGTTGGCCGATCTATTTGCTGATCGGGCTTTTCCATTATTGATAACTGTTCTTCTTCATCACTTTGCACTTCCAATTCATTCACTAATGATGTTGATGAAGAATTATCTTTATCAACGTTTCGCACTTCCAACTTCTGATAATGTTGATGATGATTCACCATAATCACTTGGCCTATCATTTTTTTGCATTCCTAGATCAACAGTTTTTCCCAATTGAACTGTAGGTGCTTTGTCTTGATCCTTTAGCTTTTGTAACTGCATTATCATTTTCTTGAACCGCTTCTTTTCTTCCTCCCTTATTTGTCTGAAATCTAGCAACTGATATATCTCCAAAGTGCGTCCTAGTGGTGTTAAGTATTCTGTCGTAGCTTCATTCATGTTGACCCTTGTTTAGTTCATATTCTATGGTACGAACATAAGATCTTATGTCAGATAATGACATTATCCAAGTCTTTTGATATATATCCTTAGATAAACAAGCTCTTATCTCAGGCTTCAAGCCTAAAATATAATGCACTGTATTAAATTGCTCCATCGAATAACCATATATGTTCATTTGGAAGTCATTGACATAGCTCTCAACAGTAGACGTCTGGTGGGTATAATGCCATACTTGGCCATCTGCACATTCAAATTCTTCGATGTACTTTTCTACAAAGATTGGCCATTTATTAGTGGTAATATAAGGTTCTTCACACTACATCCAATATTGCCACCAGATTTTTGCAGATCCATCAAGGTATGTTCATGCAAATATGATCTTGTCATGGTTACTACTTGGATGTGACTGAAAATACTTGTCAAAGTTGTCCAACCATGTTCTCACATCCATGTGAGCAATTCTGCCATCAAACTCATGGAAGACAGATTGTCTCTACACCGTCATCGTTTCCACCATAGGCTGGGAAGATTGGTTCATGTGAGGATGTTGGTAGTGATAATGTTTTGATTGACAAGAATTTGGCTCATTGTCACTGTCACTGCTATAAACACCTTCACTTGGGTCATGCGGACTTATCTGATAATCTTGTTGATCATTATTATCAAAATGTGTCTCATGTTGTTCCATACAGTCTCCATATGACACATGTTGTTCGCACTGATTGGATTCATCATCGTTGTGTTCATAATACTGATATTCAAAATCATAGTTAGATTGATCCTAGTATTCAGAGTCACTGTTATATACATACTCACCATCTTGAAAATCGCAGGACCTGTGAGTTATGGGTACACCAAGTTGACTTTTATGCACAATGGAAAATTTTTGCAAAATTCATTTTTGCAAGGAAATAGGCTCTTGACAGTTTCTCCACCCACTTAACCAGCACTTTTGTTTTTATATAGCATTGAATTTCGAGCTCAAACAAAGACGATATGAGGAGAAAATAACTAATACAATACAAAAATTTAACTTAGGAAAAAGGGTCTTGAAAAAAAAATTTGAAAAGTAATAATTACAAAATTTTGACAACTTTAGAATGTCATGCTCGTGGTTTTGATCACTTTTAGTTTTTACTTTATTGAAATCAGAGCTGACATGAGAAAGTTATAGTGGTTCAAAGCACAATAAAAACATGACTTTTTATACAACTTAGCAAAAAAGATTGTTAAAAAAAATTACAAAATTGGATTGGATAAGACTGAAATTCTTGTAACATTTCTGTGCCCGTTAAAAATTAGCAAGAGCCTTAGAAAATCACAAAACTTTCGGTAAAGTTTTTTTTTTTTCCACGCAGGGTGAGAGGCACACATGGAGGAAGATTCTGGGAAACATTCTCAGCGAATATTCTTCGGAATGTTCCCGAATGCCGGGGAGGCGCGTGGGCCTCTCTGCGCGCGGGGGGAAAGAGAGAGAGCCTAGAGGGCGGGGGGGGGGGGGGGGGGGGGGGTGGGGGGGTACGGACCTGACAGGGAGAGGGGGCCGGCGAGGAAACTCACCGGGAACTGGCGAGAGAGGGAAGTACGGAGTACGGACCAGGGATCGAAGAATAGAGAGAGTCTAGACTGGGAAATGGTCGTGCCTGGCGAGGAAAGGGACCGGGCAGTGTTTGGGAAACTTTTTTGAGGTTTCCTTAAAAATCCCATATCTTAATGAGTATTCCGGGTGCTACAATGGGATATGCTTTTACTTTCCAAATTTTCCCTATAAAATCTCAAATTTATCATGTACAAAATCCTGCAAAATTTTGTAGTTGTCAATTTTTGAGAAAAGATGCCAGTACCATTCCTTAAGAATGCGGCTTTCCCTAACACTGGATCGGGGGTCGAGTCGCGAGTAATTTAATTTTTTAAAAATAGTGAGGGGTGAATGGGTGAGTATTGGGTTTTTTTTCTTTTTGAAAATTTAAAGTTTTTAAAAATAGTAACTACAAAAATTGGTGAGCAATGGATTTTTAAAAATAGAAAGTTTTTTAAAAGTAGTAGCATCGAAAATGCCTAGTAATGGGTTTTCTAAAAATAAAAAGTTTCTAAAATAATAGCATGAAAAAATTGGGGATTAATGGCTTACTATTTTTTGATAAAAGGCAAAAAGTGGTCACTATAAATAAAAAGTTTCTAAAAATAATAGCCACAAAAAATTGGAGATTAATGGATTATTATATCTGATAAAAGGCGAAAAAGTGGTAACAATGAGATTAAATTTTTTTTAACACTGAAAATTTCTTTTGAAGGGCGCAATTTTTATTTATTTATAAATAAACAAAACTTCAACAACTTAAAAAATGAAGACATTCTATCCCAAAAAAAAAAAAAAAAACTAAAATAAAAATAGTCTCCAAGAATTTGCATAACTTTGCCAAATCTTAACCAAATTGGATGAAAATTGGTGCTAATCAAAGCTAAGACATGATCTACAAATCTATAAAATTACAGTCAGAAAAATAGCCAAAATTATGGCCAAAATGGAAAAAAACACACTGTAAAAATCATAGCTAACTAAAAGTAGAATGAAATCACTAAAATGGCCATAGCTTGGTCATTATAACTCCAAATAAAAAAATCTCAGTATCTCTAGAAAGCTAAGAAAAAGTGATCTAAAACAAAACATTATACAAAAAAACAAAGATTAATAGGTGAAAAGAGCTCTCACTTGCAAATGAGCCAAAAGATCCAAAAGATGATGTCTCTTGCCTAGTTATAAACAATGCTCTAACTTAACTAAACGTTATTAGCAGGGCCTGCTGATAACGGAATTAAAACGGACTTTTTAAATGCCATAATCTGCCACTTTTTTTAAAAAGAAAAGTTGTATACCATCTGTATATGATTTGTATACTAATATGTATAGACACTTTTATAATATAGCGGCTACCAGCTGTGAAGAACGATTGCTCTGGATAGTCACTAATGAAGATCAATCAGTAGTATCACAGATTAATGCCTCCAGCGCAATCCACCATCAATAATCCTGGCCTCTCCATTGCTGATCTATCGTGTGCATTTAGAGTGTTGATCACCGAAATATGCAAGCTTTATACAACTTTGATTGTCCACTAAAATGTTAGCACCCTGATATCACAACAATAAATCGTAGTCACTTCAACTGATAGCTACTTCACAAGAAAATTTTCTACAGGGGCGGTTCCTCACCTTAATATCACGATGCATAATGTGCTTATTGCGAAGATAATCCAGGCCCGACCAGGAGCTGCCTCATATACATCTGAATAACCTGCTTCCTTCATCTTCTTATCAACCCACTTTCACAAGCTTGTTGCGTACATACATCCGCAGACAGATGTTTGTCAAAAGGTTTGACGCAGAAAGGTTGTCTAAAGAAAAAGTGTTCTCCAAGCTCCAAGGTATCATGACTCTTGCATAAAATTGATGCAATCTAAATAGTGCACTTACCAGCTTTGTGAATGATCCAAATTCTCCAAGAAGAGGGGCTATCGATCCACCAGAAACAAACTCCTCAAAAACTGGAAAACGAAACGTCGCCACACAGCTACATGACGTGCATACGTCCTCTACAATCTACCTGACCTGTACGCTCTATGTTTTAAAAACCGTATATAGGGCCCTGCTAATAACGACAGGTAACGGGCCTTCCCAGGCCCGTTCTTTCTTTTTATTGGGCCGTGGGTGTACATAACTATCTTGAAAGATAGTTAGTCATTGTTAATTATTATTTAATGTACTTTGGGCCCATATTGGCCTATTATCTTTATTAATTACCTTGGAGGGCCTAGAGACGGAACCGCCTTTTTCTTAAGGCTGATAGCTCCTTTTGGGCCTCCAAATCTTACATTGGATATTATACAGCGTTGATAAGTTTTGATGTACTAGAAGTACAATACAAAGGTATACAAGAAATTTGGCCAAAAACATGGGTCTTCTAAATGACTTTTGGGCCTAGAAATTTTTCTTAATCTTGCGCAAATACCAAGAATAGAAGCACAATGGTGTTAAATTCCCCAAAAGAATGTCGATAGAAAATCCTTTTTCATGCTTAAGAGATGACAACTCCATCCAATTTTCATGTCTCATACGAGAACGTAAAAACCTGCAGTTTATTTGAAAGTTGCCTTAAATGGCAAAAATTTTTACTTTTGAAAATTATAAGAGCAATGAATACATTACAGATTTGTAATGGACTTTTGCTATTTTTAGAAAGTTTAAGAATCACCTTGCATTTTTGTAAGGTACACTATCTATTTCTAGAAAGTCGCACAAATCCAACTTGCTCTTTTTGGAAGTCGACTTTTTAAAAATAAAAAATAAATTAAAAAAAAAAACCTGCAGGTGTTTTATGCAAGGGAAGGCCCCAGCGGGGGCCTTCCACCTTGCCGCCCCAGGGCGCGTCAAAACCCGGAAGGCCCCCGCCCTGGGGCCTTCCCCCTTACTTTTTGCCGGTAAAAGGTCTTTAAATAATTTGAGAAGAGAAATTATGACTTGTAAAGATGCATGAAGTGAGACTCATAAAAACATTTCAACCATAAGCAAGGATTCTCAATGTGCTTGGGAAGATCTTCTTAATGATCTTTACACCCGATCCAGCAATCGTATGGCAATTATGGCAAGGCCTAACGGCCACATCTTAATTTTATGACTATTTTATCCAGTGCAAAGGACAATAAAAATACCATTCCTCAATATGTAAGCACTGTTCAAAGAATCTCTTTGTATTTGCAGGAACGCTTAAAAGCCAAAATTTTGCCTCTCTAACATAGATCAGAGTGAATGCATCTTACTAATTTGTAAGGTGTGATTATAAAAAGAAACGGCCTTGCCATAATTCACGGCCATTTTACTGGGTGCAAAGGTTAGCACTGCTGAAAAAATATCTTTGTATTAAACTCAAAATTTGCCTCTATCTTCCTTGCCTCTCACACGGCCTGGCATTATGAACCCCTTTATGCGAATTTGCCCTAGAGGCTAGAGCAGATTCCTATCAAGAAAGTTGTCCATAATGAGCTAGGAATTATGATCATAATTCCTATTCTGAAAATCTGCATGAGGGCTGTATGTTCCCTCAAGTGCATATGATAAGCATAATTCTACCAGCCCTAATTTTTCTTTCGGACTTTTTTGGGAAATGTGTCAATCATTCCAAGATATAATGGGATGAATTATCCTGATTGACACATGCCCCAAAACAAATTAGAAAAGAAAAATCGTGGTTGATTGGGTTTTATGCATTTGAGGGCACTTGCCCCTAGGCCAGTAGATGCCCTCAAATGCTTAAAGCCCTTGAAGCAAGGCTTCAACTGTACATAGTTTGATTCTGAAATTTCTGTATGTAGATTCATATTGCTTTCTTTACTCACAAAATGCCCACAAAATTTTTCTTCAGGTATGCATGATTCAATGCACCTGAAGAATGAACATGAAATGAAAGGGCATACAAGATGATTTGGTTCATCAAGGACCATCTTCTCATAATCTCTTGAGGAACACTCGTCTTTGCAGAATTAAAATGCATCTCAAACACATATCACAATGAAACATATCCTCAGAATTTCCCCAGGAACCTGATCTTTGCAGAATTTTATCTCTGCCACCTGGTCTTTACAATTTTTCGAAGAGCCCCCATTTTTGCAGAATTTAATCCACCTCTGTAATGAACAGGCTGTGCAAATCCCCTTAAAGCAAATAAGAAATGAATACATCCTCAATTCCACTTTCAGTATAGTACTTGTTTGAGAGTATTTTTATAGAAGAAGAAGATAAGGAGCTTTTGACCTCATTTCTTTCAGCATCTGAACAACCGTTCTCATGGAAGGCCTTTCACGAGGATCTGCACTCACGCATAGTAAAGCCAATCCCAGCACCCCTTCAGCCTCTTCTCTTGCTTCCATATCTGTGCTCAGCTCTGCATCTAGCACCTCCTCCAACTCTTCTATACATCCTCCTCCACTCCCTTTTGCACCAGCTTTTTGCTGCAACCGCCACCGGACCCAAGTCACTATGTCCATTGCCTCTGGGAAGGATGCGTCAATTGGCATCCTTCGTGTGAGTAACTCCAGTAAAACCACTCCGTACGCATACACATCCACCTTTTCTGTTACTCGGCTTGTATATCCATACTCTGCACAATTCCGTATCAACATAAAGCCTTAGAAAAGGTATGTACAGATTTAAAATCAGAAATCAGATTTTTAAGCTAAGATCCAAGATTCTGCTTGCGTGAGCATTGTGAATTTGTCAAAAACAGTGCAGTTTGGATTTTTTCACTTGTAAGCTGTGAAGGGGGGGCAAAGGATCCGATATGGTGAAAACTCTTGAAAAGCAGCTACTTTTGCAAATCAATTCTGAATGTATAAGCAAACTATGCAGTCAAGTAAGAAACTATGCAGAGGGTTATAACTCACTCCAATTTAAAGGATGCATCATGAATATGGGATGCAAGCGTGTGAATGATACACATTAGATACAAACTTGTTGCAATAATTTATATATGGGCAGATTGCGTGAAAATATTGGAGCTGATGTTGTGCAAATGGGACTGTGTAAAGTCTCTATAGTAAAGTCGTGAAGGTTGAATGTGAGAAATGCTTATCATCAATTCTAGATCAGCTTAATTGTTTGTCTAGGTAATGCATCTTGGATTCCAGGGGGGATTGAACTTGGGACCATAGAAAGTTTGAATGCCAAGCTAACCAACTGAGCCAACCACGTTGGATGTTTGTCTAGGTAATGTTTTAGCTCAGGGTGAAATTTCTGAAAAGTAATAGCAATCTGTTAGTATGCAGATGTTTGAGTGCAAGCAACCGGCTACGTGCTGAGATAAATCTCTTAAGAATTCAATGCTGTGGGTTTCGTTGGATGCATCGACAAGAAACTTGTACAGAAGGCAGTGGGTAGCTTTCAATTAAGCTTGAATATGATCGATTAGAATATGCAATCAAAGACAGCATACAACATAGATGCAATTAAACAGAGAAATCAAGCAGCTCATTATTCTCTTATATGTTCTCATCTCTGCGGATGATTGGCTAATAGTTGATTTTGGTTTACCTGGAGCGATATATCCATGCGTGCCAAGAATGGAAGTGGTAGAGCTGCTCCCTTTAGCTTGTTCGATCAGCTTGGCTATGCCGAAATCTGTGATATGCGGCTCCATTTCAGAATCCAAAAGAATATTGCTTGATTTGATATCACGATGAACTACTTGTGGTAGACAATCTTCGTGTAGATATTCGAGGCCATGGGCAGTTCCCAAAGCAATCTTATAGCGAATTTCCCAGCCGATGGTCCGAGCACGCTCCTCATGAAGAACGCTGCTCAAGCTTCCCATCGGCATGTAGTCATAGATTATGTAGTGAAATTTTCTCTGAGTGCAGTACGCGTTGATCCGGACAAGATTTCTATGCCTGATCGCTCCTGCGGTTTTGAGCTCGGATTCGAAGGTTTCATTCGCATCATCCTCGTCTTTAATCATGTCTAGTCTCTTGACCGCGTAGATTTCTCCTGATTTAAGTGTGGCTTTGTACACCGTTCCATGGGCGCCTTTGCCGATTATGTTGCGCGAGTTGAGAAGGCGCAGTGCTTCCGCCATCTGACTGAAGGGAAACTTTTGCGACGGAGCATAGATCAGGGCTTTCTCTGGCTTGCGAGCGAAGCAGCTCCACGAAGTTCTTACCGAGAAGCAGCAGCCGATCACTGAAAGGGAGAAGGCAGCCACACTACCGAGGATGATGGCGATGAGGGGGCCAATGGGAAGCCTTCTGCCAGAGTGTTTTGCGATGGGTGGCATACCGCCTACTGGTGCTTGAGCGCTGTTGCATAAAACTGAGGCATTGGATAGACACAAATTGGGATTGCCGATGAAGGAGCTTGGTGAGAATGCGATCCATGCTTTAGGCAGCATTCCTTCGAGATTATTGTAAGAGACATTGATCGACAAAAGGGAGATCATGCCGCTGAGCTGCTGAGGAATCTGCCCTGACAGACGATTGTGCGACAAATCCATCAACTGCAGCATGATCAAGCCGCCGAACTGTGGAGGGATCATGCCCGATAGAGAGTTCCTGCTGAGATTGAGAGCTATGCTTAGAGCTTTTAGGCTTCCGATCGAGGAAGGAATGGCACCCTCGAGACGATTGTTTCCCATGTGCAGTTCCAATAGCCCTTGGAAGGCAGAAAAAATTTCAGGGATGGGGCCTGCGAGCTGATTCTGCTGAAGCCTAAGAAATTGCAATGAGGTCAAGTTTGCCATGGCCAAAGGGATGCTTCCCTCCAATAGATTCCGACTTAAATCCAGCAAAAAAATCTTCTGACACCTGCTAAGCTCCACAGGAATGGACCCATTTAACAGATTCATTGATGCGTTGAACACTTGCAGCTTGGCCAGATCTCCAATCTGCGGAGGAATGCTTCCAGAAAGCTTGTTGTTTGAAAGGTCAAGCGTGGTGAGATTTCTGCACTGCCCTAGCTCCAGTGGAAGTCGCCCCTCCAGTCGATTTGATGCCAGGTAGAGCAGATAGATTCTTTGGTTTGATCCAAACTGGCTGGGGATGCCACCACTGAGGTTATTGTCCTCCAGCCTCAAGCGCTGCAGACTCTGGCAATTTGCAATCTCCGCAGGAATGCTCCCCTCCAAAGAATTGCTGGAAAGAACCAGAGTGTTCAGCCTACTTGAATCACATAGAGTGGAAGGAATATCTCCAGAGAGGTTGTTGAAGCTGATGTCCACAACAGTGAAGTTGTTGTATCTACCCAAATCGCGAGGCATGCTGCCTTGAAGAAGATTTCCATCAAGCTGCATGTGCTCAAGGTGTGGAAGATTGGAGAAATTTACATGAATGGTGCCTGTGAGATAGTTGTTGCTGAAAGACAGCACCAATAAGGCAGTGCAGTTCGCAATCTCTGGTGGAATAAATCCTGTGAGATTGTTCTGCTGCAAGAGCAGTTGTTCTAGGCTGCTCAATTTACCCAGCTGGTGAGGCACGCTACCCACAAGAAAATTATCCTGAAGCTGAAGCTCCAACATGTTCTGGCAATTCCCTATCTCCAAAGGTATTCTCCCTGTTAGATTGTTCTGGAAAATATACAATAGCTGTATTTGGGAGAGATTTCCCAACGATGATGGAATGCTGCCAGTAAGCATGTTATTTCCAAGAGAGAGCACTGACATCTGAGAACAACCACCAAGCTGCCAGGGTATACTGCCTGTTAAAAAGTTTCCCGAGAGATCGAGCAGGGAGAGACTAGAGCAATTTCCAAGCGCTGCTGGAATCTCGCCCTCCAAGCCATTCTCAGCAAGATAGAGGGACTGCAGCTGCTGAAGCTTGCCTAACTCCGGCGGAATGCTGCCGACTAGCTTGTTAGTACTCAACGCCAGAAACTGAAGATTTCTACAGTTTGTTAGGGATGCAGGGATGTTGCCAGACATAAAATTCTGGTACAGAGACAAAATCTCAAGATGGCAGCCATTTCCAAAGGTGGGAGGAAGCTCACCAGTGAGATTGTTCACATAGAGATAGATCTCTCGGATCCTGGGCATCTGAAAAATCTGTGTGGGGATGGTGCCATTGAGGAGATTATCATGTAGAGAAAGGGTTTGCAGTTGTTGAAGCCCGGCAAGCGATGGAGGAATAATTCCGGTGAGCTGATTGCCACCCATTTCAACATACTTGAGGTTTGTGCAGTTGGCAAGCTCTGGTGGGATGATCCCATTTAGACTGTTGTAACCCAGATCAAGATACTCTATCCCACGAAGATCTCCAATGCTGGGAGAAAGGATCCCAGAAAGCGATGAGGCTGACAAGTTGAGGCTCCGCAGAGTTGATCTATCAGAATGGCACGCCACTCCAGCCCAGTGGCATGGATTTGAATCCCGTTTTTTCCAGCTCGCAAGAGCACCTGTTGGATCATGTAATTTATCCTTGATTAACATCAGCGTGATGGCATCCTGGGAGATCGCTTGTGTAACCTCCAGCCACGCGATCAGCGCTGCAAAACAAGCTAAGCATGCTAGAAGCTTGAAGGACGAATTTATGCAGTACATTCTCTCTCTCTCTCTCTCGCTCTCTCTGCCTGGAGAATTGGAGGAAGCCCAAATTCGAATGTGATCAAAAGCAAGAGATTATTAAACTTTAATGCAAAAGCATAATTATAAAATCATAGCTTGTCCAGGAGCAGCTTCCAGATGTTAATGCTCAAAATGAAATCTGCAAATGTGTGCGACTCTGCTGTAGCGTGCAATCGACGAAAAGCCCTACCTACAGGCTCTGCAAGTGCCTGTTCTCTAAACAGTGCGCAATTGACTACAACAGTTCAATCTTCTTAATGCCTCATGTACCCACAGCCACAAACCCACGAGGTTCAAACTCTCCTAGCCTCTCATCCTCCTTCACAACCTCATATTCGCACATGCTACGGACATTCCATTCCATTCCATCCTCACTCCTTCCTCACTCCTGCCCAACACTCACTCCATGGCTCACTCCTGCCCAACACTCACTCCATCACTCACACAGTACACAGTCTCTCTCTGTCTCTGTTTCAGACAGTACGTTGGACTCTACTGTTTTTATTTTATTTTTATTTTGTGTGTGTGCGTGTGTGTTGGATTAGGTTGCAAGACGCGTGATGCGGCCGTGTGCACTAAAAGTTGCAAAGCATTTCCAAAAAATTATCGCTTTCACATGAAGACTGTCTTTTTTGAACCATCTTTCTTCCAACCGAGAGTAAAGGGTCACCACATGATTGAGAATTTGTTTGCAAGGTCATCTTTAGGTGCTAGCTTACTCACTTTCTTAGTTGGCTGGATGCATTATAATTTATGTGATTCTTGGATGCACTCTTGGGATGCATTTTGAAAGGTGGCAATTTTGAGATGTTCTAGTTAAGTTAGGTCTTAGATATTGTGCTTATCTCGGAGCCGCATTTTTTGATGTCTGGGATGTAGACCGAGTTCTTGGATTGCACTCTCTCTCTCTCTCTCTCTCTCTCTCTCTCTCTCTCTCTCTCTCTCAAATTCATGATGTAGCTCTATAAATGTTGTGTAGATGTAGGTCCTTTTGGTGTTGGGGTCGGTTAACATCAATGGAAATGGTGGTGATGGTGGTCATTTTGTTGGTGGTGATGGTCGACTCCTTGGCTCCAAAGATATCGATGCTTCTTGTTTTGAAATGCAACATCCCTCTTGTAAGTACAACTCAAATAGTAATTGCTCCATTGGGACTATAATGACTCGCTCATGTGTGCTAAGGCAAGCCTTGTTTGGGTGGGAGCTAATCATCATAATGTGCTTGTTATAACTACCAACACAGTAGATTAGAAATAGTACTTTTTGGAAGTTAATTTAGTGAATGGGCCAAAGACCTCAACTATACTCTCTATATTGTGGGTTTGTTCAAAGATGCTTGAACCCAATAAATTAGGGGTGACTAGGAAACTCTTAGACAATTTTGGGACATCTCTAAACAACTCCCCTTATACAATAAGCCTCGACATTGTGCAAGGGGGTGCATGATGGCCATGCAAATAGTGCTACTGCACAACCTATGGCACGTTGAAGGGTGCTAGTAGCTCGCCCTGCAACAAGCCTCCAACTTTTTTCTTGGGCTTTAGCAATAATTAGAGCTAAAACTTAGATGCACTTATTTATATCAAATGATAGCTTGGAAGTTGGTGTAGATGGATCTTAGTTCAAGTTCATAATACACCACATATCCTTGAAGATATGGTGTGAATCCCACCAACCTAAATAATGTAAGTACTCCACAAAAATAAATAACATATGTAACTAATTTATGCTAGTATTATTGATTAAATCATAATTGAATAGATATCTAGGGTATTTTTATAAATTTAAAATCTATATAAATTAATTCACCAAAAATGAAGAGCATATATCAATGGGTATTAGTAGAATGCATAAAGATAATGAGTAAAGGTCATATCATTTCATGTCTTGACATTACTATCGACAATGAGAAGGTAAAAGTAATAATGGCATTGCCTAACGTTGGTATGGTTCAAGAAATTTTAGCATGCATGGGCCATTGCAATTATCACAATTAACCAGTTTTAAGAAGTTGAAAAGAGCACTTACTTTTGATCCTTTCCTTTGTCATCTTAATTGGACAATAGATTTTTCTTGACACACAAACACTTCAAAAATATGCCATTAAAAGTATTGGGACAAAGTCTTGAGAGCACAAGAATGACTATCTAGTGCATTTTGCAAGTTGACAATTGATAGAGATGGAAGTTAACTACACATAGAATGAGAGGCTCTTTCCTTGGTTCATAGTGTTAATGAATATCGCCACCAGCTCCAAACCAATTCCTTTGTGTTTTATCTTCACCATTATGCTTTATTATATCTAGCCAATCACCCCTATACAACAAGAAGGATTACTCATTTCCTACTGCTCCTTCAAGAGTTTTAACTCAAAATTGCCATTAAAAAGGGGGAGGAACACTATTTTGTGAACCATTTGTCATTATTCCAAGATGTACGTACCAATGAGAAAGATAGAAGATGCATTGTTGGACACCATACTCTTAGGTTGGGGCTATTGTAGTAGTGAGGTGGTCAACAAATTGAGTGGAATATCTTATGACATACATATCACCTCTTTCAAGACAAATAGTATAGAGTTACACAAATTGATATGAACGAGAATGATTATTCCTTCATAGCAAGTAAGCTTTATAGTCTTTGGTCTTGGTCATATCTTATGCATATGAGTAATGCCACACAAATTGTCATCTATTATACCCCTTACACACAAATTATTAGGCAGCAAGCACTTTGTTGCAAAATCTAGCATTTAAGTAGGTCATTGAGTTAAAAGGTCATTGTTGCAAACCTAGTATTTCATTGGGTTTTCATGCCAAACCCTTTGATGGATTATCTCTTTTTTATCCAAATTTTAATCTAGATCCATTCTAATTAATTTACAAAATATATTGAATCAACCAAAGAAAGCCAATCACCACATGCTAATCCAGAAGGTGACTTTAACCAACTAACGGTGAGAATGTAACACCTAAGAATGCCAATTGGCATTGTTATGGCACTAGTACTGCCACTATTTGATTGATTTGACGATGACAACCACAATTTGCCTTGTAAATAGTACCCCACACACACACACACAGACACACACACACACACATTTACTTTTACAAAAAAGAAATTTATTCCTTGATTATAATACTAGTCTGCTGGTTACAGATAATAGAAAAAGGAGATACAAGCAACGAATCAACAACTGATACATGATCTCCAACTGTTGTTGTGATGCTATATCAGTCTTAATAACTAGAGATTTTGCATCCTATATATTTACAATTTGCTAAGATGCATCACTTTTACATTAACATACTTGGACAACATATATATATTGATACTACTAACAATGTTCAATTCAAAAAGATACATCTAGTGGCTGGTAGACACCTGAATTAAGCTGTTGTTTGTACTTTACATTTGGTGTACTTTCACTATAACTCATAATGAATTTCATAGTCACGACTAATTTTTTGACTTAAATAGGATGATTATGAAATTGCAGATTGGGTATACAACATATTTTCTCATTCTTACTGATATACTACTGATGTATGTATATATATACAAAAAATACTTTCACCCTGCTTCATATTTCTATGAAAAATTGTTTATTCTTGGATGCTGGATTTATTACACTTTATCTACATATGGTAAAAAAATCCATGCCATAACATCTTATTTGCGTTCTACGTAATTATTTGGCAATACAAAAGAATACAAATTTGGTACAAAACTGGAAACATAGTCTCTTACTTACTATAATATTTTTGAGTTGTGACATGGACAACAACTGAGAAAATGCGTTGACACTTGTGGTTCCCACAATGATTCCCCTGTTCTTACTTGGTTATTGTTGTGGATGGATGTAGGTGAGTGTTTTCCCTTCAACATAGATATGTTATGGAAAGTATTGAAGACATCGGTTTTGACCCATTTATAATTTTGTAACTTATGGTTCATTAGCAAAACTATTTTCTTTCGTTTTGTCTAGTTTGGTTAGGTTCAAACACACACACTTTACTTTGTTGGAGAGGAGTACCCTCTTTATATCCAACTATTTTTGGCTTGCGCTGCCTATGGTTTTGCTAATGGTTCATTTGATGTGTTTTCAGAATTATTCATGGCATACAGCTTATTAAATTTAGGATATGTGGCACCTCTTATTGCACCTTCGCCAACGGCCCAAGCCTATATTGCGTGTATTAGCCAAAAAGGATTCCATGATAAAATCCAAGAATTAAACCTTGCCACTCTCCAATCTGCCCCTAATTCTTCTCTTCTTCTTCTTACCCAACTTTCGGTGTCTGATTGGTGCAAGTTATGGCAAGTTTCTCACACTAGCCCAAACCTGGTTTGTGAAAAACTTATATCCATTTTTGATTCCCTTGCCTTACTTGAGGAAATTGATGCAAAAACCCAAGATGAATTCGAGATTTATGCACCTGAATGTATGAAAAGATTTTTTAATTTACATGGGCTCGAATTTATTTCTAATTCAAAATCTGTTTCAAAAGAACCTATGTTTGATGGGTCTTCTCCTTTAGCTCTTCAAAACATAGCCTTATTTCTCTAGAAGATTTATCACAAGAGGAAGTTGACACTGTTACACAAAAACACTATCTTCCTCCTCTTGTTGAAGTCTCCCCCTTTAAACCTATTGAGGCTCCCTTTACAAACCCACTTATGACTGACCGGGTTTTTGAAGATATGTTAGACAATACCCTCTTGCATTTGTGCTAATAGTAGGATACTTACCTCGTACATACACAAAACATGGGGCCACGTCATTTCCTACAACATGGATATTGTGATTCATTCATGGCTACAATTTGAACTTAAAAAGGGATTGAATCATATTTCAAATAGGGATCCTAACATTATGGAAGCCTTCATTGTGCCAAAAGACATTTGGCAAGAACTTGCTCTATTATTGAAGTTTTCTGAAAAAGTTGATGGTTTTGCTAATTTGTTCAAAGAAACCACTTTAAAAAAACTTTTTGCTTTTAGTCCTCCTTTCCGAATCTGGAGAACAAGGATTTGACTGCCATAAAAAAAGAACTTGAAATGGCTTTTATCTCACTTCTACATTTGTGGGTTAGACAAACCTCAAAACAACCTTGTCTTTTATGCAAGAGATTGATAAGACTTGAAAAAGACTCAATAGGAAAGACTTTGTGGAAGTTGACACTATTCTACATGAGGTGATAAAAGAGATCTATAACCACTTTTCGTACTTATTTCCTTCCCTCGTGGTCAAATACAAATCTCTTCCATTTTTTATGGGAACTTATAAAGCCCATAAGGAATCTTTTAGATGGTTGACAAATGCACATGCATGTAACTTTTCTGAATGTGCTACATTATTGACTTGTATTCTGGCAACTTGTATTGAACCTTTACAATATTTTTGTAAGGAAAAACAAAATGAGTTCTTCCTTAGAAGTGGTTCAAAACCCTCTTGTTTCTGGCTTACAAACATGTATGATTTTTCTATAAACTTACCTGAAAACATCTTTAGCATTTTCTCAGCTGATATTACGAGTTGCTATGAATCCATTCCAATATATGAAAAAAAAAAGGGTTGCAAGATGTTTTAGAAAAAGTGATTAAAATGGCATTCAGAACTGCAAAATCTTCTTTTATAAACTTCAAAAAATTTCCTAGCTCTTCAAAAAATGAAATCTGGTCTAACTCGAGATTTCAAAGTGGTTTATCATTTGACAAAACAGAGGCCATTTTGTTAAATAACTGGCTTTCTCAAAATATACATGTTAGTTTGGCCAATAAAGAATGGACGTAAGTATGTGGGATTCCAATGGGTTTTTCTTGCTCTCCTATCTGGTGCAATCTATATCTCTTCTGCTTTGAGATTGAATTTTGCATTAGACTTGCTAGACTAATTCAATGGGATATTGTGGACACATTTAGATATCCGTTTAGATACATTGACGATATCTGCTTGATTAATATCCCAAATCCTCATTAATTTATTGACAACAATGCGGTGACTTCCAGTGAAAACCCGTTTTGGATTTACCCTACTCAGTTCATAGAAATTAAGTCTCAAACTAATTGTTTTGCATCATGCCATAATGGGGCAGTTTGTGGAACTAAGACTACATTTCTAAACATGGAAATCATAGTCACGTCCATTTAAATTTGCTTCATTTTTTATTACTAAATTTGATAAACGAAGATCCCCCCCTTTCGAGGTGGCCCAATTCATTTGGTCAGATTCTAACAGACCATCTTCATATGCTTATAAAGTAATTTTATCACAGATTTTTCATCTATTGTATATTTGTGATAATCCTAGTGAGGCGTCTGTACAGATAAAAATGCTGGTAAACGCTTTCGTTCACAATGGATTTCTTGAAAAAAGACTACTTATGTTGATTGGAAAGTTTTTGGTAGGCTGTTTTTCGGGTGCCAGATGTTGTGCATTGACGACTCGCCGATGTCTAAGTAAGTTCCCCAGCTTTTCAGATGTGCGATAGGTATAACCACACTAGGTATACATGTCGCACTACCGGGTAGGGTTATCCTATTTTGAGGGTGGAAGGTGGGATGACACACACACACACACACACACACACACACACACACACACACACACACACACACACACACACACACAGAAATGGTGAACTCCTGCAACTTTGCCGTGACATGAAACGAAGTGACGCAAAGCGAAGGTCGAATGGCGAACAATTCACGAAAGTCAAACATGCCTCCAGGACTAGAAAGACACGACATGACACGAAACGAAAAGAAACGAAAGAAAATCTTTCGCACTCCAGCTAGCAGCTCAACAAGCGTGAGTATTAAACTTCACGCCCAGCTGAAACAACTAACAATAATGGAGAGTAACTGATTAGTTGATTAGCGTTAACTACTCTTGCAATTCTCTGTTTAGCTATCTTGTAAACTCCACAGTGTGGAGATATAAATGATTTTTTTGGATCAAAATAGACACAAAGAATGTGCGTGAGTAGAGCAGAAAAGAAAAAGAATAGAAACGAAATAGCTGTGCATGAAAGTCTGCCAACAAGCAAAACACAACGGAAGAGCAGAGCGTCAAGCCACCAACGCACTCACTTTTCTCTCAACAAATGATAGATAAAGAGATCTATGAAGATTTAGGACCCTAAAACACTTCTATCTTGAACCTAGATGGTTTCCAAGCATAGAAAGGAAGATTGAAACACATGCAACACTTTGCACACACTAAGAATGGATTACAAAATCAAACCAACCTGAACACACTCTTGCTTAAGCTCTCAAACTTTCCAGCAAGTGACCAAATCAAGTTATGGTGTGAAGAGTTACTTGCATTCTTAGAAAATACCCAAAACTAGGATGCCAAGATTACCTAGTAATGAACAAACTTGATCAACATATGATCAACACACTAAGATATTGATTCAACCTGTAAAACCACATGTAAACCACACTTCTAAAAGTTTATAAACTCCAGCAAGTGATAAATACAAGATTTAGAGGTGAATGAATGAGCACACTTAGTGAATCACAAGACTAGCTTCACTATCTTGTCAAATCTTGGTGTTTAGATGTAGATCTAAGATCACTTCACATGAGAATGTTCCTCAACCTGTTAAGAACCTGAAAACACACTTGCATAATGGTTAACACCTTCCAGCAAATGCTCCAATCAAATTACATAAGGAGAGTTACTTACATGCTCAACAAAGTACACCAAAAATTATGCCAAAATTGATGACAATCTTTACAATATGCTCTTCACTATGGAGCTTGCAATATGTTCACCCAAAAAGGGGATCTTTCATCCAAATGGGAGCTTTGCTCAGCCTTTAGGAGAATTACAACTCACTCAAAAGAGCATTTGTCATCCACTTAAGGAGAAGTTTCATCCACTTAAGGAGAGTGTTCATCCAAGAATGGAGATTGTCAACAATAGGATTGAAAAGAACATTGTTAGTATTGAATATGCACAAGCCTCACAATCACAAATGATTAGGTGTTATGATCTGATCCAAAATAGTTTTTTTTCAGCCTCTGATCTTCAATAGACCTGAAATATGCTTTTGATCCACAAGTTCAACTCACAAAACAAAGGTTAGTAAGATTTGATCAACAAAGCAATGCAAAATCATGCTAGAACTTGATCAAACATCCAAATATCACCAAAAATGGAATACTTACTGTAAATAGAAGCCAACCAGCTCTGATACCATGTGAAAAATACAGATCCTAAGTGGATCTAAACTCCAAGATCATTGGCTTGAATGCTTGCACTCCAAACTACATAAGCTAGGAATTGGCAACACATTCTATGCTACCTAGAATGCAAAGAACTTGATCAAAAAGCATTTATCACAAATGGAAACTTCCATAAACATCAAGTGCGGCCCAAAATAGCATTATACAGTCCATAATACATCAGCCTACCACTTTTGGAAAGCACCTAAGATCATACACACAAAGCTTGAACTCAATCACTACACAATGCCAACAATGGAAGGAGAACCCAATAGAAAAATCTCTCATTAAGCAAATGAATACAATGGATCTACTCCAACCTGTTTCTCCACGGCCTACCTGCTATATATAGCTGAGAGAGATGACTCTCTCTCCTCTCTCTAGACCCTCCTTACCTAAAATATGCCCTATATAGGTAAAATTGGCATATATGTCCAAAATACATGAAAATGGACTCATTTCGAAGGTCTTGAAGTTTGACACTTCTTCATACTGAAAAAATACACTTACTAAAAATATCTAGACCTGTTTCACACGTGTGAAAAGTCAGATCCTAAACTATGTGCCATTTTTAGCAATTTTGGCCTAAAACTAGACAAGGAAATGTTGACAATTTTCACAGCCTCCACCCATGTAATTAGCACAATGTTGAAACTTAGAATAATAGCTTGCTATTTTTGAATGCCGGACAAAAGTATCCCTTAAGCTTAGGAATGAACTCGACATAGAGTGTCGATAAGCCAAAAAAGTGCCTCCAAAAATATATAAATGCCTGGCAAAAATAAAAATGCCCATATCCAATACCATGTATGCAATGTCTTGACCTTAGAGTTGGGCCTTAATTAAGCCTTGCCAACGCAAACCAGCAACTTGACATAGTACCACGGTGCATAATAGCAAAAACAGGTGAAAACTCAGCTAAGCACTGCGTCAGATAACCACATTTCAGAGCGACAGGGTGTTGTAGGTATGTACGATGCGGTGGATAGCGTCTTTCACTAGGAAAAATAGCACTCAAAGCATCTCAGGAGAGAGGACTCCATACACGGTATCGACAGTCCTGATGGCAGGAGACAACAAAGTTTCTTTGATTGGAGCTTCGAGGAAGATCAAAATGATCATCGTAAGGTGAATTCCAGAGAGGATTCATGGAGAAACTTGTAGGAGAAATCATCGCTGATGGCCTCATAATTCACTGTGTGAATAGTCATTTGGCGCAAAGGGTCTTGCATGGGTATGAAAAGAGTAGAAATTTGAGAACCATAATTTTGTGGGGTGTTGACGGATTTTTTGGAAAATCACGTTGTTTGCAATCGATACCGCACCAATTGACAAACTGTAAATTGCATCGAATCACTGGAGGTAGGGTGACCTCAGTGGGAAGGAAGCTGCAAGAAGAACCACTTAAAAATGTGAAAAAATGCCTAAAAAATCTCTCTCACACACAGGGTTAGGGTTTACAGGTAAAAAATCATTGTTCTTTAGTTGTGGTTGACATATTTCAGACCATAAATCCATGATCAAGAGAATCAAGAATACCCTGTAATCTGTTCTTCTCGCAAAAATGATCTTCACTAACTTCAACGACAACATTATAGATAGGTATATTATATATCAGCTGTAAAAATGTCGCTATTATCGAACGGTCAAGCCTCCTCAAGCCTCAAAATTTGACTTTAAAACTACAAACCAGCTACATTGTAGTATGAAAACTTCAAAGTTTAGCACCTCGCCTTGGGATTGTAGGACATGCAAGGATTTTGCAAACTTGGTGTCTTAATGCCCATGTCCATCAAGTGGAGGCTTGGAATTTGACATGTACCCTTTCAACCACTAATTCAGATAATTTTGTTGTATTTTACAATAAAATTTTCAAAACTTTAAACTATGACATTTGACTTTCTAAAATAACCTTTCAAATTGAAGGGCAATTTTTAAGTTTGCCATTCAGTTGGAATTTGGAGCTTACAGAATCCAGAATCCCGCCTCCAGGGCCCCGCTCAGCTCATCAGCCGCAAAGCAACAAAGTGTAGTCACCACGGCTCTCACCACTGGGTGCGAGTGCAGTCTTGGAGACAGTCACCACGTGGGTGCAGGTGCAGTCAAGGAGACAAGCGAGAAAGATTCAAGGCCCGGGCGCCGGGCTCCACTGACGGATACGAAATTCGAATGGCACCTCAACATCACCCAACGGGAGTGGATCCTGGAAGTATCGAATGGCATTGCTGAATTTTGAGCTCGCCATCCTTACAGTTTCTTTTGTAATTTAAAACTTCAAATCTTGCCGCATTTCAATATTCCATAGCACTACTATAATCACGAATGACATTGATTAGACGGCTAACAATCCACCCACACATGTTGTGGTGAAAAAGCCAAGCACATACTTGAGCATTAAGCTACTTGGCGGTGGCAAGCCGAGTTTATTTATTTTTATCTTTGACGCTATATTGAGATTGCTTGCTAAAACCTAACGTGTACATGAATTGGAGCATTAATATGAGTTTTTATATTTATCTTTCTTCTAGCACTCAATTCTTTTATTTATTTTACCATTTGAAAGCTCTTTTTACTTAAAGCAAAGCTTCTAGTGATATATTAATCAACTTATTATTATGGGATCTTGCTAATTTGGTTTGGACTTGGAAAATCATACATAGGGTCCAAAGCCCCGAAGCAATTTTGCTCTTAGAATATCTTCAAGCCAACCATATACAAGGTAATTGACATATAACGAGAAGCTTTGTCACACATAGGTTATTCAAATTGTTAAAAATGAACAAACAAAGATTTCATTTTTGAAGAATGAGAAAGCGAAAAACAATTTCATTTTAATACTCAAACTCACCTAAGACTAATGCCTCAACTTTTAGTAAATATTTATAGCTGGTTACCACAATAACGACAAGGCTAACAAAGCCAAAAAAAACCACCACAATAAAATCTTCAACTGTGATATTCGTAACAAAAATGACATAAAATTTTGCCCAAAGCACCTACAAAGGTTGAAATCAATAACCAAAATGCCAATTGTAACAAATGATGTATAGGATCAAGCTTTTTGAATAAGTAAAATGCCAATTTTAGCAATTCACATATTAGATTTTATTAATTTGTCCTAAGCATCAAGTGTCATATGTTGGGTTGTCCTATGGTGTACGTCATAAACTCCAACATGTATTAGTATGTACCATATATGTACTATATTTTGTTGCATTGGGACTTTAACTGTCCTAGCACTTTCATGTACAATATGGCTATTCCAACAAGGAGTTAGATTCCACTCGACAACATAGTAGTTTGGACACCTTTGCGGCCGTAGTAACGCTTGGATCCCATTCGATGAGCCATAGAGGACAATCATGAAGTCTTCAAAGGCCATTTTACCTCAAAAAGAAATGTTCTAGGCCATTGAGACCTGTTGGCCAAAAATTAATTTTTGAACTTACATGCCAATGACATGTTGGCACAATGTCATGGGGTTCTTTTTGGAATATCTCTTTGGTCTTATCAAAATATGGACAAACGTACAAACAAAAAAGGAACAACGTCCACAAAATTGAAGTAGAAATTTGGATCATGGCATAAAGGCACAAGGATATGAAGATGGCCATTGAATAATGTATCTTATGTATGAGTCCCAAGTTTGTATAGTCAAAAAGAGATCTTGATAACATGTGTTAAATTTTGTATAAGCACTCTGTGAAGGATTTCAGATCATTCAAGATCCAATCCATGTCCCAAATCTTTGGTTACAATAAAGAGCAAACCAACAGTCCTGCCAATGTAAAAAAATCAGCATCTACATACAAAATGAGATGCAAAATCTAAGAGATATTGATCAAACATGAACCAAAACATAAAATATGTTTGCTGTCCGTACAATTACAGTACCCTACTGTATTTCACACGTGTGGAACCGAAAATAGCAATAAATGATCATTCTACACATAGAATTGCAAGATAACACCAAGATAGTGCACCAATGAGTAGTAGAACCCAAAGAGAACCATGTATAATGATGAAATGAGAGATAGAAGATGTGTCTCTCCACGAGTTACATCCTTTTATAGAGTTTCCAAACCCTATTTGGCCACTTGGCTTTTCCTCCAAAATGTAAACCCTACTATTTTTGGGTCTAGATTCAATGTACCCAAAGTTCAAATTTGAATCTCTCTCAAACTTGACCATCAACTTTCCCACACTTTCCAAAAGTGTTTATTGAATGTATTTTAAACTAATATAACTTCAAAAAGTTTATCTCTAAGTCTAAAATGAGTTTTGGCCTCTTATTGACAATTTACCAAAATGTAACTAAACTAGTTGAAATCTCTCACACACTCCACAAATGCGCGCTTTTGAGCAAACTATACTTAAAGGAAAACTTAAAGCATTATAAACGCAAGTTGAAGGTGACAAAAGGTAGGACTCTTCATTAAGCATTACTTTGATTTCTTGTTATTGAGAACATCCATAGCACCACTAACTTACTTATATGCCAATTAGATGCATTGTTAGTAGAATGTGACAACAAATCTCTAAAAAGTATCTTTTCAAGGTTGGAGTCATGAGGGGTTGAACTTCCAAGAAAGAATCCAACAATGTCTTTCTATAAGTTTGTTATGCATTAGAAACATGTACACTCATGAGTCTTCTACGATGTTTCACGAGTAGGACAACATTTGTCCAAAACAAATGGCCATCTAGTTTTCAAAGACAAAGAATGACTATGTAGCCTTTCGGACAAAACTGGAGTTTATCATTTTGAATATTTTTTGTTCTATTGGATCTATCCCTCCAAAGTTTTACAACACCATTCATGTTCCATTTATCATTCATGTCATAAAAAAAATGGAGACCCATGCTGGAATTGACGATTATCTTATACAAGAATGATAAATTCATGAGTATTGACTTCTAGTGGACTCTCATTGCCTAAAAGGACTGAGACATATTAAATTCCTTTTCCAACATTTTGAGTTCCTTAATGATGAGAATAGTAAGATTGATTTCGATCTAAACTTTAGATAAAAAAAATCAGGAATATCCTCCTTTATTGGGCCCTCTAAGTTTTCAATCATCTTTTTCACTACCTTGTGTATTTCCTTAATGGTTTTTTGAAATGTTGTGAGGCTATTGCTCACTAGCTTATTCGCATCCTCCTTATTTAGCTTATATTTTATGTGATCTTGGAGCTCTTTCACATGCTTTTGGTTTTTTGTTTTTTATTTTGATTATGTTCTTCGATTTTGTTTTTTGTATTTGAAATATCCTCCTTCATTAGGCCCTCTAAGTTTCCAATGATTTTTTTAACTACCTTGTCTATTTCCTTAATGGTTTTCCGAAGTGTTCTGAAGCTATTGCTCATTAGCTTATTTACAACCTCCTTATTTAGCTTCTTTGTAAATTGGTTAATGTGATGCTTTTGGTTTTTTATTTTTTAGTTTTATTATGTTCCTTGGGCTTGTTCATATGATCAATTATTTGGTCTACCAAATCTACTTTCAATCAAGTCCTTTTTCTTGGCCATGCACTCTTCTCATTCTTTCAATTATCTTATGCATTGATTGACCAAGATATTGGTGTGCTCCCAAAACATGTTGATTTGATGATGAGTTTGGAGGCTCAATCAAATTGCTACTTATATGGTACACATAAATAATAATCTAGAATGGACTTGTGGATACCACCAAATCATAAGGATGTATAATTCCAAAAGAAGATTAAAAAAAATTGAATTAATGTGTCTTAAAATTGGTGTTTGGAAGGTATCTACACTATATGTTGATGTGATGTTGACAATATTTGTAATGGTAGTGCTTGTGTGTGTGACTATGGTGGAAGTTGTGGTGGTGTCTAGTGATGTGATTATGGTTGAAACAGGAATAATATGGACTCAGCTAATCTTCAAACTGACTTGAAACTAGGCCATGAATATGTCAAAGCTGATTGCCCATTATTCTTGTCAGTATAACTTCAAACCTCCACACCAAAAGAATGTTATGTAATTATTTGTATTGATACAATATGGGCATGCATAATTTAATCTTACATCTAGAATATAATAGAAGTCAATTTGTTTGAGTAAGGGGTCCGAAGCTCGTTATATGTGAGACGGAGGGCTTCAGGAAGGGGGTGGAATAAGGAGAGGGGATTGATGCATGTGATCTAGCTCCAATTCGAAGTGTCGATCATGGGAAAAATAATGATGGTGGCACAAAGGCCTGCTACAAAACGGAACGGAGGACTCTCAAAAATATCACAGAAATAGCCGAAATTCTTAACTTGGACAAAGCCAGTAAAGATGACAAAAATAAATATATTTTTGTTTGCCTCTGATGCAATCTGATATATATGAATGAGATCGAAATTAGAGAGGGGGGGAGCCGAAAATGGCAGAGAAAAATAAAAAAAACCTAATCTAATAAGATAATGAAAAATAAAAGGTAAGTTGCCATCTAGAGCATTGGAAAACTCTAGAACAGCAGTGAACTGCTTCTTCAAGATTCTCAGCTGGCCTTCAGTAGCCTTGAGTGCTTGCTCGTCTTCTTGGAGCGTGGTGCGTAGGGTGGGTGGCCAACTTCGTGTCTTTTGTGATGAGCATATCATCGTGAAGTTTGCGCTGGTCTTGATAGATTTGGAGTGCTCGGATAGAGTGATCCTTGTAGTACTCAACCCGTTTTTTTTGAAGTTTTTGGGTGGCCGATGTCTCTTCTTTTTTTGTTGCTACATTTGGTCTAGTGCAACTTGGATGGATTGCACTTGTTGATCCGCTTGCTAGACTTTGAGTTCTAGGGCAGTCCCTCCATCATGGTCAGCATGACCATGACTTGTTTGGACACATGTAGAAGGCGGTGTGAGCTCATAATGATGGTGGCAGACATGAATCCCATAGCGTCACGGAGATTTGGATTTCTGATCTTCGTGATCAGATACCCATCGTTGGTTTTGGTCTTAACTTCACTTTGATCCGGAAGAAAAAATATAGACACATCAAATTTGGTGAGGCCTCTGGAGAATTAGTCTAGATTGACTCGATCTAACCCTACCTGGTCTAGTCTATCTTACTGGCTAACCACCTATCTTTCTAGTCTACCTAACTATCTAAATAGATCATCTAATCTACGGATCATGGTCAACTGCTACCCTAATCTAAGGATCACGATCTAGTACTTCTATGATTAATTAGATCTAAGTCTATCCTAGAGGTCGAACTAGTATAAAATCTACTCTAATAACTATTTGTCTCTATCTAATCTAAATGTGTTACATCTTTCGCATTCTCTGTTCGCTATGGCTCCATCTAGCATGACTATGGCGGTCTCCCAACTAGTCTACGCTATGGCTTCTCCAACTAGCTTGAGCAAGAGGATGGGAAGAGCACAATGAACATAGGGTAAGATCCACTGTTCTCTCTTTTCTCTCCTTAGTTTCTGACAAATGACGGCTTAACCTAAAAGATAAAACCCTAAACTAAATCTCTTCCTCTAAGGCTTACCCTACTAGAGAATGGAGGGCCTGGATTAACTTAACCTGTTGCCAGATAAATAATGTACAGTATAATGTGAAGGAACACAATACATGAAACCACACAAGGGAGAACACTGAAAGAGGAAAGATAGACATGTATTGCAAATGAGGTTCTTGTCGAAAATGGACTCTTCCACTCCTATATATACTTGGAGTGGTGGTCACTTACAAAAAGGCACTATGGGACTAACTTAACTTTGAATCACATTGGTGCCATGGAAAAAACCCCCAATGGAGCTTTCTGACTAACTTTTACATAACTTGAAATAACTGGAAACTACACATCTATCTGCAGTGCCCATGGCAGTTTAAACTTAGAACTAAATAACTTAAGCCTACGTTTAAATCCTACCCTGCTTGTATTTTTAAATATGTTCCGCAGGATGGCTAGAATATTCCTTGAAATATTAGCCTACATTATCCCCTTCGTTAAGAACTTGGCGGTCCCACGCCAAGTGCAATGTTAAGACCCCGATCCTTATGTTGCTGGAGGAGTCAAAGTCGGTGCAACTTGTAGATGTGGAACTTTTTGTGAAGTGCTGCTCCGCAGGAGATGAAGCTTTGAAGAAGTACGATGATCTCCAGAAGATTTGGATTGAATCAGGTTGGAGTTGGCTCGTTGATGAGTTGCTTCCAATTGCTCACGCAAATGATTCAATGGATGATGTACATGAGCTTAGTATTGTGAGACATGATGTGAATGCCACACAAGGGGTTATTGAACGGCAGTGAGAGGAAGATGGAGTGGGTGTGATAGGGGGTGTTGTAATCTCAAAAGTGATGAAGGTGGATGGCGGGATGGATCAAAATTCCTTTGCTCATTATTGTCTTTTGAAGGCACTTTTGTCAGCAGAGATTTTCCATTTGACATTTCTTGCAGCTGTTTGAATTTGTCACAGAGTTCGAGAGCTCTTCAAGCGGTCGCAAATGTATAGAGGCGTGTGTGGCCTTTTTTTTTTTTTTTATTTGAATGATCAACAAGCTATTAACTTGTCGTTTTTTTTTTTTTTGGAACTTAAGACATGGCTCATGATTAGTGTTGAGAACCTCTAACATCCTTGATTTTGTTGCTTCAAGCGTTGAACTATATCAGTGGTATGTTGCGGATGTCGTAGATTTGTCTGCTTCACAAAGTACTATAGTTGATAAACGAGAGCAAGTTCAGATTGATCCATCGGGGGAGAATGAGAACTTGAGACAAGGATGAGGGCCCTGAGATGAAGCTTCAAGATGTATTATATGGTGGAAAATGAGGGAATGAATGGATAGAAAAAAAGAAATGAGATGAGTCTTGTGTGATCTTCCATATCTGTCCACTATCACCAATGCTCTGTGTACAATTCTCCACGAAATCATCATTGCTCGCCATTGAAAATAGTTTTTTCATTGAGGTTGTGCGCTCAGAACTTCAATCTCTGATTGACGTGAGATTCCTTCAGTTTGCGTAGGCCTATGAGATTTCGCTCGTTGATGACTTGTGCTTCTTGTAGCCTCCGCAGATGATCGAATGGATGATGTACAACAGCGGTAGTATGGGCTTGAGACAGGATTATGACCACTACTCAATGTACATTCGTCCAATGAAACACCGTTGTTGGCGTTGGTAGGTGGAACACTTGTCATCTGTGTAGGTTTGCACATAACTTTTGCCTTTGATATGACTTGAGAGCCCTTCACTGGTACAAGCTGCCACTTTATTGATGATGTGATGGCCAGAGCGAGACAATTGAAAAAACATGGATATTGTATCGCTTAAGTAAAACCAACTGCTTATTGATGATGGGGTGGTGGTGTTATCGCAAATATTCCATCTTGTTGGGAAGATGGATCTTTTGCTGGATCATGATTGCAGTCTAATAAGATGCTCCTTTTGTTGCCAAACTGAGCATTTATTTTTGAAGTCCCTTGACTGCTCTTTTTGTTCCTATTGAAAGTTGTTGAAATCATTGGTAAAGATGTAGAGATATATCCCAATTCGTGTGATACTGCAACTATAGAAGTAAACTAAAATTGCCGATGAAAGATCACCTATAGTGCGGCTGCAAAAGAAAACACACCAAACCATACGACAATAGAACAAACAAACAGACAACAACAAACGACATAGTTGACAGACAAAACTTGAAATAAGAGAAAAAATAAAAAATTGTAGCAAATAACTCTATAGAAGGAATTGCATGACACTATTAAACCAAACTCTTGCAATTCAATATCGAAGTTGGCACAAGGCCATAGCTACAGTGTTACAAAAGAAAAAACAAAGTCATAATGTGTAACGCATGCAATAAGACAAATATGTCCTAGATCACTTTCACTCAGATAAAAAAAAGACGGGTTGTCATCTAGACACCAAACTAATGATTCATCAGGCGGTAGCTCAAAACTTGGCTCCAGGGTATGAGATCAATTGCTTGGTCATAGAGACATAATGAAGACACAGATATGAGGTGTTACATTCTCGATCTTATCTATGGATGGTGTTTGAGATAGACCTTACATAGTTGCTAGATACGAATCAATAAGACTAGACGAGCCTAGACACATCTAATACTACTAATTTTGATAAGGTGCAAATGGATCAACTTGATGAGCAGGCACATTGGTTTCTTCTATATAATACATCGCTGGGTCTATGTAGTCGGAATCAACTTAAGTGATAGACGATGTAGCAATATGTTGACTCTCTACAAAAGGCTGTTGTGTTGGATGGGGAGCAATCGGCCTTGGACAAGAAGACTTTGGTTGAGAATATAAAAGTGGTGTAAGATGGTTGATAGAATCAAAGGATCGAGGTTGATGAAAAATTGGGCCTATTGGCCTTGATTGGCATTGTCTTGGCCTCTGCGCAAATGCATTGGCAGTGGAGTTCGGTGAGTAGTTTGGAGGCCTAGGTGGTCTGTATGGATGGTACATTGGTCTTGCCACGTGGTGATAGTACGTTCTTGCATGTGGGCACTCATTGGCAGCATGGTGTTGAGCACACATAGGGGGTGTACTCGGAAATCAGCTGCGTCTCCTCTCAACTAAAATGCTCCTCCTTACCAATCTGTCCTACAGTCAGCTGCGCACTAATCTCCTTCACACCTTCCACTGTCTACACTGCAATTACACGTTCTATTGTTAGTCGTGCCACTGTCAGCTGCGCTGTGCTGCTAATGCCCTGTTGCAGAGCTTCACAACTACCTCAACTAAATCGTCATACTCCTCCAACCTGGAAACGCCCTTCTTCAAAGCATCACACACATCCAAAAGATTCACCATCTTATCCATGTATGCAATGATCCATTCCTCGCCTTGCAACCTCTCCACAAGACTGAGAACAATGGCATGAGAGGATCTGAGAAAATCCACAGCCTGCTGCAGCCAATCTATGGTGACAAAATTTTTTAGCATGTGATTCTTCCAGTCTGGACAGCCCCGAGGACAAATCAGCATGGAATAGTGTAATCGCATCATTCAGGCCATCAAAGGATCCATAGCCCTCTGATCTGCGATAATCAAACTTAGATAGACTGAGAGAGTTTCTTCATAAATTTTTTTTCTCTGTCAACAATGGAGCGGTGACTCCTCGGAGAGTTCTTGGTGATCAAATTCCGATCAAGAAAAAGCTGCAGGTGGCAATGGTGTAGACTCTACAAACTGCCACTCAGCTCTTGAAAGAACAATTCTCCATAAAGAGCGTTTTCTCACATCGTCGTTAAAATCTTCTCTCTACAAAAAATGATGGCTAGAGCAGCAACGATGGTTTCTGTGCACATGTTTCTCGTGTACATAAGCTCAAAACGCGGCTGATGGCATTTGTCTCAGGGGACATTTCTTCAATAGATTAGATATTCCGCCAGTGATCCATGCACTCTTTTGCACTAGATTTTCAGAGCAGTTCAGACGATTTATCTATCCCTGTGATGAATCATGGCGCTCCCTTTGAAACCTGAAAAGATAGGAGTGGAAAGATGGCGTGGAACTGAAAGGGCCGCTGGTGAAAACATGGAAGTGCAAGCAGGGTCGTGGACAACGTGATTTAGGCCTTTGGGTGTGGAAGGATGGCCGATGGCGGCTGATGGGTGTGGAAAGATGGCCCTAAACCCTAGCAAGGATAGTAACAAACAAGAAGAATGGTAAAAGAAGGTGTTAAAAACAAGGATCATGTGAACAACAAGCAAAAAGGATATTAGAAACAAGTAAGAAGAAGGCACGAAAGATGCGAAAAACAAACAAGCAAGAACTAGAAAGAGTAGCTAGAAACGTAAAACAAGCAAAAACAAAGGAAGAGTAGCTAGAAACGTAGAGAGAGCGAGAAAAAGAGCGGCAACGACGCCAATGTTGCATCTTTCACATCCTCTGTTAGCTATGGCTCCATCTAGCATGACTATGGCGGTCTCCCAACTAGTCTACACTATGGCTTCTCCAACTAGCTTGAGCAAGAGGATGAGAAGAGCACAATGAGCATAGGGTGAGTGTTCCTGAGGGTAAGATTCACTCTTCTCTCTTTTCTCTCCTTAGTTTCTGACAAATGACGGCTTAACCTAAAAGATAAAATCCTAAACTAAATCTCTTCTTCTAAGGCTTACCCTACTAGAGGATGGAAGGTCTGGATTAACTTAACATGTTGCCAAATAAATAATGTATAGTACAATGTGAAGTAACCCTAAACCCTAAACCACACAAGGGAGAACACTCAAAGAGGAAAGATAAGCATGTATTGCAAATGAGGTTCTTGTCGAAAATGAACTCTTCCACTCCTATATATACTTGGAGTGGTGGTCACTTACAAAAAGGCACTATGGGACTAACTTAACTTTGAATCACATTGGTGCCATGAGACAAACCCCCAATGGACCTTTCTGACTAACTTTTACATAACTTGAAATAACTAAAAACTACATATCTATGTGCAGTGCCCATGGCAGTACTAAATAACTTAAGCCATTACGGATACCGCAAAAGCCTAAACTTGATGAGCAAGTTCTACGTTTAAATCCTATCCTGCCCGCAAGATGGCTAGAATATTCCTTGGAATATCAACCTACAAAATGCTATCTTTCTAGGCTAACTAGGGCTAACTATGCTTAACTAACGGATTTATGTAAACTAAGATCAACTAACTAAAGAGATCTAATCTAATCTATTTATGGGTCACGATCTGCTATTCTAATCCTAATTGATCCTAAGCCTATCCTAGCTGACCTAAATATCTAGATCTAATTGGTCTTCCTAGATTAACCCTACTTACGAGGTCTAGACCATCTAACGTAAAATTACCTAGGCTAGCTAACTACTAATAGATCTATCGAAACTGAAACTACCTAGTTGACAACTAATTTTCCTAGCTAAGCAGATCTAATTTAATGTAATTATCTTATCTACCTATCTTACTACCTAGTTATCCTAGTGTTGTGTCGTCTTTATTGCATAGGGTCCGAACGTTGGGAGCGTCAACCTTGCCTTCAACTGCATAGCATGGAGAGAGAGAGAGAGAGAGAGAGAGAGAGAGAGAGAGAGAGAGAGAGAGAGAGAGAGAGAGAGAGAAATAATGTCTTAACTAGGAAAGGCTTTGGGGACTCGAGCACCTTCCCAAAGCTATTCGGTCCTAAGAGAGAGAGAGAGAGAGAGAGAGAGAGAGAGACAGAGAGAGAGAGAGAGAGAGAGAGAGAGAGAGAGAGAGAGAGAGAGAGAGAGCGAGCTTTAATAAAACCTGCAAAGTGTTATTAGAAATAAAATAGAGATACAATACAGTAGAAATGACTCCCTTTTATAGGTTTCCAAGGTGAGTCTCCTTCACTCTGATTGGCCACTTCATTGGGGCAAAGATTCTAATCCAAGCCCTTCAAACGGTTCTAATAAAGTACAAAGCAAGTCACATGAATCATGTGAGTCTTACTTTGACCAAATTAACTTCCTTATTTGCAACTTGAGTTTGTAACTTAGACTTTGGCCTTTAATCTATTTTATTTGCACCTAAGGCCCAAGTCTAACAACTAGCAATGTGCTCATTGGGTTGAGCTTATACACGCAGGAAGCCGATGTCCTCACACTTATTATTCTAATTGTACAATGTATTGTGACGGGGCCCACTAAGTAAGGCTTGGCCAACAATACTTTGAGTGGTGAAACCCACTTGTTTATAATATATTTTTAGAGTGAATTTCATTCCTTGCATCAACTCATGGATCCTATTTCACACTAAGATCAAGCTAATCACAACCCGCAAGAAACTAGTTTCAACAAACAACTT
Source organism: Diphasiastrum complanatum (assembly GCA_029204225.1). NCBI lineage: Eukaryota > Viridiplantae > Streptophyta > Lycopodiopsida > Lycopodiales > Lycopodiaceae > Diphasiastrum > Diphasiastrum complanatum. The sequence goes on from CM055107.1 coordinate 43,377,247, forward strand.
TCTAGTAATAGGACTCTCTAGCTCTATACAGATCGATCGGATTTGTAATCAACGACTCTTCTACTACAAGAGTGTTTTCTAAATTTTCTTCCCTTACATCTTCTAACTAGATATCTATTACAATCCTTAGAAAATTCCCGTAATATCAAGAATATCCCATCAATCCTCATTCTATAAACATGTCCCTTATCTATACATATTATAGATTCCTCCTGAAATCTATGCAATAGATGTTTCTCCTAGATAACTTTCTATCACCTACTCTTTCCCCTTTCAATAATAAACTACACGAATTTCCAAGAGGTGCATACTAGTCGTCATCGTCGTCGCCATCATCATTGCCACTATGTAAACATACAAGACCCCCAATGGACACGGTGAGCATGGACTATTATCTAAGATATGTTACGATAAAGCGCTCGAGTAAAATTTTGAGCTAAAAGTTGATTCCTTACGCAAATTAAATAGATTATGTAGTCCATTTATTCTCAGAAAAGTAGTTTGTTCTCATTCCTTCTCAATGAAGTTCATGTGCTGGCATATTGTGCTGCGAAGGGCTTCAATTACCATGCTCATAAAGAATTGCTGCTAAATCACACGACTTTTTACGTCTATCAGGAATGCAGTTACTAGTACGAATAATAAAGATTTGTGCAAAATTGCTTGCTCTACTGCTTGAACAGAAAAAATCTTGGTCTTCCTTTTTATAGATTATAAAATATTCTAGCAATTTAATCTAAGAAAACCTGAGACTTCCAAGTACTCTGGTTCCTTCCAGAATGCAAGAATCATTGGTGCAGGGTATGCATTCACCTTCTCAAAAAAAAATGAAGTTTTGACAGAAATCATTGATCGATTTACCAAAAGATATTCCCCTCATTAAACAGAGCAGCTTGAACATACACATATTGTTGAAATTTGATCGCCTTTACTGAAATGGCACGTACTCCTCAAGGCATGATCACTGATCTGATGATGGGGAGGTACATAATTTCAAAGTCTACTTTTTGATAAAACCTCACTTCTGATAATAGGTCTGACAGAAAAAATAAAAATCAAAGCCTTTTGTACAATCTAGGATGTTAATTTGAAATCATGGATAAAAAGGATGTACTTCTATTATGCTTCTTTTAATAATAATAAAAATCTAAGGGGTCTATAGCAGTGAAGACGTGCTTATACAAAATAAGGAAAAAGAAAGAAAGTCGTTTACAAACTGAAATATCTGATTTTTGCAAAAGAAGTTCACTTCAATGCGCCTGAGAGTCTAATGACTTTATGCACTTAAATTGCCACATGCGCATGAACAAGTTATGAAGATTAATGCAGTTTCAGGGCATGAATTGAAAAAATTGATCGAATATCATAATGGTGGTTGACAAGAATTTTGGCAATCTGCCTGGTAGAACACTTTGAACAGAGCACTTTCATTGTGCACAAAAAAATAACTTTTTCCTTTATTGTGGATCAATCATTTAGAACCGTTAGAGGAGTACTATGGTGATTTAACCAAGCAGCAGCTGATCGCAAAATTCGTAGTTCACCTCCCAGAACAGCTTCTGTCATTTCTCTTCGTAATGATTGTACACATCCTGGGAATTGGGATGATGATCCTATTTGAAGAGCCTGCAGAGAAAAGGGTTTATATTTATATGGACTTAGAAAATATATTCAGATACTATGAAACTATCAATTCTTCATTGTCTCTTTGAGATTCAAGAGCTTCACCATAGGCCCAGCTCTAAGTGCTAACACTGCTAAGACTTGACATATCCTTGTTGTGCATAAAAACAGCTCCATAAAAGCATGTGATAAAGGAAGAAACAGGCAATAGCACATTACGTTAGTTCTCAGAACTTTCACAAATGACCAGAAAATATTGAGCCATTGGAGTTACCAGAAAGGCTGCTACATGCTCCTCAATAAGGGTCTCGATTCGTGCTAGAAGCAAACTCATGGCTTGAGCTTCTTTGATTTTATCTTTAAGAGGTCGCCGTGCCAAACGTCCATCATGTTTAGCTGCATCCTCTGCCAATTCAGTCAGTTCTGTGAAACATGGACATTTTTATTAGTGACTTGTGAATGGAACTTACTGTTACAGAAACCTTGGATCTAAAAATTAAAAAATGAGACAAGATCACACTTCAAAAAACATATGTTAATTCAAAATTCAGAGTGAAATATGGATAACCAAAGACAATACAGAAGTACATGAAAGACAGGTACAAGTTTAAGATCACTGCCATTCTGTAGAAGAGAAATATGAATGATCTGGGACATCAATTGAAGGTAGAAAAGGTGAGACATATATAGCATCTAGTGCCTGACCTGGAGAAGAGCTAGCACAAATGATTCGAGCAAAGGCACGAAGTGAATGAGGAATTCCCTTCCCACGTCCTATCACCGATTTTACTTCTCTGAGTACATCTCAACAAATATTCATTCAGAGAACTTGGATAATCAGTTATTAAGGTCATCAAAGTGTGATCTTCTCATGTAGAAATGATTGCTCAGAAGAAGCATCAAGTATGAATGGCTTCGCCATGCCACATGCTGAAGAGCTCTTTTATCTAGGTACAATCATAAAAAACTGTGTATATCATCATTATCACACTATCGCTGAGCTCTTTTATCTGTCTTTGATTGTACTGTTATGTTCTCTCTAGATTTATCATGCACAATCCTTATCAATAACAGATTAATCAACTCAAATAACTTAAACTGATTATACTGTACACAAATTTGCGATAGCTAACTTGGTAGAAGCAGTTACTTATTCACTTGAATGCTCACTCACAAAAATCATAAATATGAAAGTCCTAGAGGATCTCAATGGTGGTTTAGGTATGGTTAAACAAATAAAAATAAAAACTATCGTTGTCGTCCTGAGGCAGCCAAACATCTTGCAATTGACTATGACTTTTCTAACAAGGTCACTGGGCCTTACAAGGTGCAACCATTTCGACACCTGCATGAGCAATTTCACAAAAGTGAAGCATCAACCATCCTTTGGAACCTAGTTTACTTATCTTTTTAATCATGAAAGGTATTCAAAATAGAGAAAGCATGCAGAGCACAGCAAAGCTGCATTTCTGGTTGAAACCTAATGTTCTCTTTGCACTCCTTTTCCCAACTATAGTCTGAGAAGCTACGCTATTGTCACATACCAGCTATCCTTCCGTGATTGAAGTTTCAGTGCTACAAGACCTGAAATTCTTTTCTGTACTCCTATATCTTTCAAGCATTTTGTCTTCATGTTCATACAGTCTGCAGCACTAGCCATTTTACCCTCATTAAAAAGCTCCAACTTAGCTTCCACCTCAAAGCAGAACACGTTATCCTAATGTTCTAGAATTTTGATTGCTCAATGGTTCCATGTCAAGGCGAAGGTCCATCTTATACAGAAGTGAAGATAATCTATCAGTCATAAATCTAAGAGGATGGGAACCCAAAACAAACATGACAAAGCGGCATGCAAAGCGTGTTAAAAAACTCAATGCAAAGTGGATAGGTGGAAAAAAGAAAACTAACACACCTTACACTAACTCATAATGCCAATTGTTGCACCTTAAACCCCTAAACCTAGAACAACCATGCAAAGAGGGCCTTGTGCACATCAACCACATGAATGCTCATGCCAACCATCTAGGCCAAAAGAAGCTCGGAAACATGCAATCACTCTCTCCCTAGCAACCCTACAGCCCAATCCTAGCAATAGGCTTCACTCAAAATGATGCACTATAGCCTCCAAACAAGCAAGAAAAAAATGTTGGAAAAAACCTTCAAAAAGGTGTTTTGCTTGCAAATCTCCAAACACACTTTTTCCATCTCCGTTGTGCTACAATCACCTTCCATAGATAGCTACTTGTACATAGACTGCTCACACATGCATTTTGGCCTCCCATTGCTCTCTCCATGACCTCAAGAAGCTCCAATGCAAATGCACCCCACATTTGGGTTCCACGGCGATTCCCAAAAAAATTCCACAATTCTTCCTCATACCATTTTGACGTTCCAAAATGCTCCGCCCACAAAACGTTGTTCCGATGTAACTTAGACAAAGGCATCCACTAACCATACTCCATATTTTCATTTCTTAATGAGTCATCTTAGAACATTGGGGCAATGACCAAGAGGTAGGGTGCAAACTCTCTTAGGACTCAACAATGGCCATGATGTGGTACAACACTACGGAAACCTCCATAGTTGCCTAGCTTTAAACTTGTCCATAGTCACATCGGTCTACTCGTCTCATCTGTAAGCATTGATTTCTAATTGTGGGAATGCCCCCCAAGTGACTGGAACTAGGTTATTTTTCTCAACTAGCTTTGAGTTGAGTCTTGCACACAATATATAGCTTCCACAATCTTTTCTTGATTATTCACATATTTGAAATGTTTTTTGTCACTTCTACCTTAACCGCAAATCGATTGTCAACTACATCAATGGTTTTGACAGCAACTGCTTGTATAATCGGGTGGGCTCAAATCCTTTGTCGAAGATAAATTACACTTCCTACAAGCTCTGCTTTTCATTCACAGATCATCTAATAAGTGTCAAACAACCAGTGATAGCAGACAACCAGTGATAGCAGGTCCTTCTAGTGCAGGTACTAGATTTTTCATGCAAAGATGCATATACGAGAAAATAATTGTTTAACCACTTCATACCTGTTGACTGTACAGTCACGGATGACAGCTTTACTTTTCAGACGTGTACGTGGCAAACCAAGAAGGTAGGTTACTGCTAAGGTTCAACATCCCAAACAGCGATTGAACTGTTTTCAACCACCAGTACACAACAAAATTTAGAGAATTTGGAGCTAAGTTTTGGAGGAGAGCCTCCTTTGTGCTTCTTTAAGGACAGAAGGACCCTTGACGAAAAGAATAGGCAGCAATACTTCATTTGCAGCCTTTTCAACGTCTTTGCATTCCTTTCTGGAGTGCAATCATCAGATTATGTCTTTCATTTCATTGTTACGTAGCAATATCACTGATACTCGACAGCATATGTACAGAGAGAGAGAGAGAGAGAGAGAGAGAGAGAGAGAGAGAGAGAGAGAGAGAGAGAGAGAGAGAGCAATCTGCCTATGGCCAATAGAAAGTGAACAAGATCTTACTGCATAGAAAAGCTATTGCCACCGCTATCAGAACCATCAAACTTTGGCAGAGTGTGCATGTCATGTGAATGCAAAAGTTTCAACTTGCTTGTTCGAAGTACATCTTTTCGTGACAATCCCATCCAGATCTCAACCTGACATTACGTCCACAACGTAGCAAAACACATATTAATGTAAACTTTGGCGAAGACCACACAACCTACTGTAGACAAAGATGTACCAAAGAAGATTTTTTTATACTGTGATTTATCTTGCATGTAGCCTTCATGTAGGGCCCCACATAAAGTCAATACAAAGAAACTTGAACAGGACGCCAAGAATAAACTAAAGATGAGCTATGCAAGTGGTATCCACATCAAATCAGATAATTTATAAGTATGCGCCAAAATCAATGGTGGTGGCATAGAAAATACGTGTCTTTATAGAGCTCGCAAGTTCTTACCTTCTTGTTTCAAAACTTTGAAGTTCAAGAACATCTCACTATTGTATATAAGAAAATTGGTGTGCATCGTACAAACCTGATCAAATGGATTATGAGGAACCGTGAAACCAAAATCGAGTGCTAGGGTAACATTTGACAACCTTCCATAACTTATAACAACCTGGATTAAAAAACCAGTATGAACATCAGTCTCCAGCAGACCATTTAACACCTAAAAAACTAAGATGACTATACATGCAAGATAGAAAAGAAAAAGTGTACACACAGTGTCTTCTATGTGTGTGTGCATGCATGTGAAAGGAGGATGAATTAATGTCTTGCAGTACCAAAGCTGGCACATAGAATTCCCATACTACTTACCAAGTAATTTTTAATCATGTGGGAGCACAATTTGTTATAACAAAACTAAATTTATAATAAGATATAATATTTAGAACCATATCACTGAATATGTCAAGCTAAAGAACAGATTCAATCTACCATCGAAGTGCGAAACATAATATATAAAATTGATCTTATAATATATAGGGCATTGGATGTTGAGACATTCCTCAGTGCCAATCTTCCCAACGAGCATGACCAGAAAGTTTGATCCATTCAATAATTTCGTGAAATCCATTTATCTCTACATGAAGTTGATGTGATGAAGCTAAAACTGTCCCAACATAGGTCTGAGAGTATGGGGCAATCAGATCTCTAGATATCATGTCTCCCAGGAAAAAGGAAATGCATCCACTAGAAGTCTAGCTTGAAATTTAGTACTTTCTGAGTCTCAAACTTGTCAAAATATAATCGATATATACTACCAACCATAACAAGGATTCTTCTTTCCAACCAGTGAAAGAGATGCCTACCGAGTATGGAGAGTCACTTACCCAAAACAACCACCAAGTGCTATGACCCTATGTTCATATGTGACCAAGCAGAAGATAGCTTCCAACTATCAAGGAGGCATAAAGAACGCAGCGAAGATAATCCTATGAGGTGGTTGACATATAGATGGAGGCAATAAAAACATGGCCAATAAGATAATACAGGTCATGTGCACAATGTCTACAACATATACATGGCTCGTATTATCTTATTGGCCATGTTATTATACATGTCCAATGCCAGATTTGAATAGAATGTCAAAGAGATGGCAGATAATCCTTGTATCATGTAGATATGCATGCTATTAGAGGAAAAATCAATAGATGTTAATTTGGGTAGACTAGCCCTTCCTAGAGCCAACTAGTAGATACTAGACACCTAGCTCACGCTAAAGATAAGTCATCTAAAAAGCACGTCTAAGAATTCATACAAGACAATCATTTGCATTGGTTAGTCACCTAGTATGAAAATCTACTTGCACATGAAAAATTGGGATGTATTCTAGACCATAACTTTTATACTTGTCAGTTTCATTTTCCATCCTCTATCCAAACAAAATTTGGGCAATACATCAAAGTGTTGATGTTGACTCTCTCTAGATGAAGAAGTTTTGTGCCCATTTGACATAAAGGAGTATTGAAGGAAAGATTCTCCAACATATTGTATGTACCTTCACTGTCACAGACAGCTACCAACAAACAACTATTCAATGTATAGGCTCCAATGTATAGGCCAAAACAACTAGGGCAGAGTGATGTCACATCCCTAGGATTGAAGTCCTTGAAATTTGAAGTGGCTTACCCACATCTTCACATACAATTCACAAGTATGAGAGGTCAATTATATATGCTGGATATCTAATGTTCAATCTGCAAATATCCGCAAATGAAAAATGATGAATGAAAGGCATACAACACATCACATGACACTCATGCATGAATGCATTGATTATAAAAGTGAATGTATCCTCTTTATTGTTCCACCTGCAAGGCCAATAGGGAAAACAAGTGTGTGTAGAAATGAGCAACATTCAAGGTAGAATCTCTTGCTTTCTTGCAATCACAAAGCAAGAGAGTTCCCTAAAGCTTCTTGTCTTGTCTTGAACTCCCAAGAGTAGGGTGATCTCTTCTATATCATGTTCGGGAGAAGCTTTCCACAGAGAGAGAGAGAGAGAGAGAGAGAGAGAGAGAGAGAGAGAGAGAGAGAGAGCTCCATTAATGTCTTTTGATGCCAAAAGGCACATAAGACGAAGTAGTACATGCCAATTGTGTATAGCAACAAAAGGATTGTACAAATGCCTCCAAATAATGGATATTCAATAAACACAAAAACTAGAGTCTAAAAAGCTGATATGAAAATGAAAATGAAACATGAACTTACCAAAAATATAGTGCTCAGGCTATATGTAGCCAATGATATCCATGCACTCTCAACTATGATATGGGTGCTTGACGGAATTAGAGGGGCCCATGTAGTAGAGACGCGTTGATGACGAATGTATCTCATACTCTAGTGTTAACTAGGATAGGGTCTCCGAATAGGACCTTCATGGGGCCTCTGGAGGCACGAGTATCAGAAAGGTGGGATGTTTACCAACCAGTTATCACCGTCATGCAAAATCCTTTTTAAGCGTGAAACATGAAAAACGAGATGAATTTCACGATCAACAAGTAAATCCAATTCATAAGCAACGTTATTTATTATCTTAACAAATTTCCAAGGTCCACAGTATCTAGGTGATAACTTACAATACTTCCCTATCTCAGGGGTTTCCGGTCCCTTGGAATTCCAAGAAACACCATGTCTCTTTTCTCAATTCTCATGGTGTACGATCCAAAATCAGCATAAGTCTTTGTCCGATCCATCACTGCTTTCACATTTTCCTTTGTTACTCCAACATTTGTTGGGTGTGAGGGAGAAATTTCACAGCACTAGGCATCTTATGAGGCATACGTATCATAATTGGACTGGCTGGTCTAAAACCACAATTTAGCTCAAGAGGACTTAGCTTCGTAGATACATTCCTTTTATCATTATGAGCAAACTCTGACAATGGCAAGTAACTGCATTTGCTTTTCAATCGCCCTAAGCATGTCTTTCAAAGTTTGATTGATTCTCTCTGTTTGTCCAGACGTTTCAGGATGATCAATACTACTCAATTCCAATTGCACCTCTAACTTGTCAAATACTGCAATCCAAAAACTACCAGCAGAACGAGAGTCCCTTGCCAGACACAATGGATCTAGGTAATCCATGAAGTCTGAATACATGTTGCATAAACAAATCAGCCATACCAGGTGCATCAATCTTATTACAATTAGGATAAAATGAACCATTTTAGTGAGTCTGTCAACCACAACTAAGATGGCATTATGTTGTTGCTGTGTACGTGGTAAACATGTAATAAAGTCTATAGAAATACTCCTCCATCTCCCCTCAAGAATGGGTAACGGGTTTAACAATCTAGGCACTTTAATCCTTTAGCCTTATTAACATGACACTTAAAACAATGTGCAACATAATGATTGACTTCGTTCTTAGGTTTAGACCACAATAAATTATCTCGTATCAACTCATAGGTTCTATCGCACTAGGATGACTAGCATTAGGGCTATCGTGACAGAGATGCAAGATCCTCTTTTGCAACACCTCACAAGCTAGAATAAGAGCCTTACCATTTCTCATCACTATTCCATCTTCTACGGAATATTTAAGATAAGTGCGAACCAAGGTAGGAGAGCTCTCCTCTTGAGACTCTAACTTTCCCTGACTAACCTCCTATTCCACTTTCTTATAGTGAGGACCTTTCTGTTGCCTTTCTTATCTCAACATGATTCTTGGCACCTCTCTTGTGCCAAATCTCCATTAGGAAATCTTGGATAAACTTAGACCATTTGCCTTGTCAGCCTCTAAAGTCTGCTTGCTTACGAAAGTATCTCAAGGTATGATCATCAGTGAATACCTCAAATTCTGATCCATATGCCTTCATGCCTCTATTGCATGAACTATGGCATACAACTCCTTTTCATGAGTTGGATAATTACGTTGTGTTGAGGTGAGCTTGTTCTCGAAGGCTACATGCCTTACCTCCTGCATCAGCACTGCTCCCACAACAATTGTCACTCATGTTCGTATCTAGGACATAGGGCTTTTGAGGGTCTACAATCTTTAGAGTGTCACACTCAACAATAGCTTGCTTAATTGATCAAAGCTTGCTTGTTGCAGTTCAGTCCACTCAACAAATCTATTCGCTTGAGTCAAATCAATCAAAGATGTTGCTATTTAGGTGTATTTTTTAAAATATTTTCTATCAAAGACTAGCAATTCAAGAAAGAAACGGAGTGCTATCAAATCAACTTGTCACATCAGCTAGCACAGGCCACGCAACGATCACAACAACCTTCTTAGGATATGGTCTCACTCCATTAGCAAATACTATATGACCAAGATACTCTATTTCCTCATAAACAATTCATTCTTTTATTATTGGCAAATAAAGTGTTTTCCCTCAAAGTAGACAACACAGCTCTAAGGTGAGTCATATGCTTCACCTCACCTACACTATAAAAACGTCACCAGCAAAATTTATGATAAATTTACCCATGCACGTCATTCATCATCATCATGAATGCAGCTAGGGCATTATTCAACCCAAATGAAATCACAAGGTACTAATAGTGACCAAATTGAGTTTTGAAAGCAGTCATGTATACATCCTCTTCACGAACTCTAACTTGATGCTATCCATTCTTTAGGTCTATTTTAATAAACATAGTGGCACCTGACAAGGCATCTAGCAGATGATCTTCTTCATCCATATTTGGGGAAGTTCGTGATACTTTACTTAGATGATATCCTCATCTAGAGTAGAACCTTGAAGGAGCACGAGGAGCATCTCAAAACTATCTTGAAGTTACTAAGGCAGGAGAAGCTCTACGTCCAAGAATCCAAGTGTGAATCTTTTCAAACAAGACTAGTATATCTCAGTCACATTATTTCGAACCGTGGAGATGTACTTACTTGGTCTTATAAGCCTTTTGGCATTAAAAGACATTAATAAAGTGCTCTCTCTCTCTCTCTCTCTCTCTCTCTCTCTCTCTCTCTCTCTCTCTCTCTCATGTGCCTACAAGACCACATACTTGCTCACCCGCAACATAGTCTCGGTCTGCAACAACCTATAAAACAAGTTTGAAAATGTATCAAAACATGCTCACTTCATGAACATTCCCTTTGTCATCCTAATTTGTAGAGCTTGTAAGTACCTAGAACTTGACATCGAATGACGGAACTTTGCATATACACATACAGCACCATTTACATCTTCAACGAAAATACTACTTCAAACACCTACAAACTGCAGAATTCAGAGTTTTTCTATAAGATAATGATATGACAACCACCAAATTTCAGACTTTTGATTTGATGAGAGAAATATGTGAGCAATTTGTGGTATCCTTGTTTATGCTGGCTCGTTTGTTTACAACAAACATGCAGTAGAAGTAAGTATACATGCATCAACGAAAAAAACATAGACGTCCAATTTCCATGTGATCACCTCAGCAAAACCCTTTTCTTCATCGTAAGAAAGCAAAGTGCGACAACTCGAATCATGGTTGAGGAAGTCAACAAAAGGCACCTGTTCAAGGGGATCATCTAGATTAACCAACCATTCTAGTAACATGGATCCAATAAGAAAGACTGCTAAAGAAAGACCATAATGTTTTGCCTATGGACAGCAGAGTGTTTTTTTGAAATATGTTTATTATGGCATTGCCAATAGCCTTCTACAATCTAACGAACAAAAATATGAACGATCAAAAACTTTTGCAAAGTCTTCTAAATGGTGTAGAAACTAAACAAAAAGAAGGAATATAAGCATGTGAATACCAGCGCTAGTGTGTGGAGTGCCTCAATTCCCCAAGCACGAGAACACACTGCAATGAATCAAATGCAATTGGCCCAACTTTTTGTTGGAAGTCAGAAACATATATAGAGATTTCCATTCACGAATACAATTTGCCTTCAAATAGTTAAGCTATTATGAAAATATATATAGTATCAAGCTTTCAACTCCAAACAAGCATGTCTGACATGCACCCTGTACTTTGTATAGAAATTACCATCTACTTACCTGATATACACAGAAGCTTGTAAGCATCATTATAAAACAACATCGTTTTCACATAATTTAGGAGCATGAGTCAAAAAATAATCATATTACATAATCAAAGTACATTTTATTTATGGTTGATGAATAAAGTCTTCAAAATTTGATAATGTATCTCAAAAAGCATAGTAAAATGTTTATGTTTTCTGCACGTCCATGAATTGATTACTTAAGTGTTCTCTAGGAATACAACAAACTAAGCAGTACATTCCACTAAATTTTTATCACCAACAGCCAAAAAAATGCTCATTGTTGTTGAGGCTAATAAAAACAACCATACATTATGTAGGTACAAGAGTGCAAGGATTAGACGATGGTATAAAGAGGAGAGGACTCCTACCAACATTGCCACTTGTACTCGCATAAGTCTTATATGAGCATGCTCTACTCCAAGTATCTGAGATAACTCAAACTGGGTGTGCTCGTGATTTTGTGCACATATGTCACAAAAAATACATTTTAATAGAAATGCAAATGCCTAAAAGCTAGATAATTACAACTATGTCGTTATACACAATCACTTGAACCTTGGGTCCTCATTTTGTTTATCGGGCTACCAGGAGAACCAAATACCTCTGGTAGAAATTAAGAAGCCACCTATAAAATTGTTGAATGAACCAGCAGTTGTATGCTAGCTATATGACTCCGGAGTTGTGCCTCATACAAGCTATGACTATTCTAGATATACATATATCTGGTCAAAATGATCCAGTGATACATGTCTCCCACTTGTGCCAAGTGTTCCATAAAAGTGTTACTGCAAATTTGTACATGATGTCCCAAGCCGATTGTATGGACCAGAAATGACACAAAGGCATCACAATGGATATCAGAGCACTGACATTCTAATACAATTGATATACAAATAAATCTATTATTGCTTGTAGTAAACCTTGCCGTTGTATCAATGGTCACGCGAGGATATACCATCCAAATAAAGGCAGTAGATACCATGTCCAAGGACCAAACATACCAATAATGGAAATGTGAGCTCCAAGGACAGACGATTGGCCAAAGTCTAATGAAAGACTACTAATACCCCCAATGTTTTCGCATTGTCTCTCCTGATGTGTATCATAAAAATTTTGTTGCCAGATCTACATAGTACACAGAAAAACCCTACTAGCATGACCCGCCAGAAACCTGCTGCAAATAGAGAAGCAGCATGTGAAAATCAGCTCCCCACTTTGTAACTGCATGACTCTAATGGTTCAAAGATGTCATCAGAAACGAACCATCATGTAATACAAGTCGATCACTATATCCAATGGCAACGATATAGGAGTCCGTCATAATGTGTTAGAACTTCAATACATAAGAAGGCATCTTGATTAAAAGATACCGATGAAGCTCGACAATACAAAGAAAAGGGCCCTGCCAGTATGATTGCCATACGAAGATACTAAAGCTACTAGACATCCTGAAGTACAATTGTGCCCATATGAAGGAGCTGATACACAGGTTGCCAAAGTATAGAATAGACAAGCCAACTAGCCAAATGGGAAGACCTTTCCAGTATAAAGCTCCTTTGTCGAGAAGTGTCACAACGGATGATAAGTTGCCACAGTAGTATTGAGCATTGGCATGTATAAGGGCCATAGAGAAGCACATAGCTCCATCAAAACTACAGGAACAAAGGAACAACATGTACCTTCGCCAGGATTACCAACATGTGATTTGTAGAAAGCTCATAGTATAAATACTAAACCTCTACTACCTCGATATCATCATGTGACCAATACAAATCCTCTATAGATAGAGCATCATGTTGTGAGCCATCTAACTCTATAAATACATATGCTTATGCCCCAACCAGCTAATATCCCCTCTATAGTTTGAATACTAGCATGCTCCGTATGACAATCGATCGTGCACATGTTGTGTAAAAACCTCTAATTTATCTAGGACACTTTGTACCCATGTACGCACTTCTTCGTAGTAAAAAAAGGAAATCTTGAATCTCCTCACTTCAATTTGCTTAAAACCCAAGTAAATAAAATAGCTTGTGAAAAAATTGCATTGCTAGAGATAGAAAGATTAACGCAAACCAGCTGGTTGCAACTTGGACAAGCATCTCAAATTCCGTTCATTCAGTTCACTCGCATTCTTAACTCCTGTCGGAGGAGTCAGATGCCATTGGATCTTTGTTCAATGAAGATAGGTTGGATGGATCCAACTCTCTGTGGAGTCACATGATTAAGAAATTACTGACTGCAGCATAAGTGGGGTGCACTGGTGGAGGGGCAAGATCTGGCATGGATACGAAAACTGCTGGCTAGGGAGATCATCCGGATGGGAAGGGAAAGAAGAAGGGATCTCATCCACATCCTGGAAGGCCTCGTCAGTAGCATCCTGGGCCTGCTCGGGTAGCAGAGAATCCATGAGAAAATCGTAAACTGGGGGCGTGCGAGCAACAGGACGTGGTGGTGGAACCGCAGTGGCAACTGGTGGACGTGATGGGACGGGATCCACCGGAATGGGTGCAGATGGGGTGCGTGTGGCGGAACTGTCTGAGGGGGATGAGGGGCAATGGGACGGGACGAGGATGCACTCCCTCTCCTCGTGCGTGCCAGCCAAGCAGGCAGAAACTCTGGGTCAGCCACATAAGGAGCAGTGCAAAACCGGAGAACGCCCTCCGAAATGGTGTTCTCCCCCGCCACAAGACATGGCCCGTAGGTGTCCAGTAGTCGCTGCTTGTCGGGGACGGACATGCTGCCACAAGGGGCAGCATTTAAGGTGCCATCATTTTTGGCACGTGCACCGAGCAGGTGGCCTTTAAGGCGAGTGAGGGACGCAGCAAATTCGACGAGGCAGTATCGGCAACGCACGATCTTCTGACCGGTCTTGCTGGACTTGTCGGCAACCCGACTGACAATGTCTACCTTGTCCCACAGACCGAAAAGGTCGGAATGCACCATTGCGATGGAGAAAACTAGGGAAAAAATGCAGATGAAGCTGGAGCTAGAAGGATGGATTGCTGGAAAAAAAACAGCAAGGTTCATTGTTGGAGAGACTCTAAAAATGGGCGAAGGCAGGGCGAAGCAAATCAGATGCAGGGTAGGGCGTTGCGTGGGCGAAGGGCGACGCAAGGGATCGAAGGCAGACAAGCAAAACAGCAGCGATGGCAGGGCGGAGGAGGGGGCAAAAAAATTTCAGAGAAGATGCGAGGGGGGCGAGTAGGTTTAGGTAAGAATTTTTTTTTAAAAATATTAAATATTAAATAATATTTTATATTGTGGTACCGCGGTACCAGTATGGTTCCGCGGTACCCAGTACCGCGGGACCTATGATATATATATATATATATATATATGTATGTATATATATATATATGTATGTATGTATCAGACACGAGGGTCCGGGCAGAAGTGCCCACGTCCGCGTCCGACGCCTAGACCCGGACGCGTCCGACCCCCGGACGCGGGGTCGGACGCGTCCATTTTTTTTTTAAGGGCTGGACGCGTCCGGGGCCCAGAACGCGTCCGGGCCCCGGACGCGTTTTTTTAAACAAAAAAACTCGTGGGCCCTGCGGTCAGTCTGCAGAACCCGAGAGCAGTAAGAGAGCGGAAGAGGGCGGAAGAGGGAGAGTGTGGGAGAGCATAGAGAGAGAGAGAGAGAGAGAGAGAGAGAGAGAGAGAGAGAGAGAGAGAGAGAGAGAGAGAGGATGGTGTTTGTGTGTGTGTGAAAATTGTGTGTGTGAAAATTGTGTATGTGAGAATTGTGTGTGTGTGTGTGTGAAAATTGTGTGTTGATTTGTGTGCATTCAGTTGTGTGTGTGATGATGTGTGTGTGAGAGAGAGAGAGGAAGAGACAGAGAGTGTGAGGGACGGAGAGAGAGAGGATTTGTGTGAGTTTAGGATTTAGGTGTAAGGGTGCTTGGGTTTGGGGTTTAGGGTTTAGGGTGGGAGAGAGAGCTTGGGTTTCCGTGCTTCTGTGTGTGTGTGTGCGTGTGAGAGAGAGAGAGAGAGAGAGAGAGAGAGAGAGAGAGAGAGAGAGAGAGAGAGAGAGAGAGAGAGAGAGAGAGAGAGAGAGAGATGGCTGCTCGTCCCATTTGGGATGAGGTGGAGGTGATGCCCGACAAAAAGTGGCGTTGCCATTTTTGTCGAAAGCAGTTCACAGGGAACGCCTCTCGGGTTCGAGCACATCTGGGGGGGTTGCGAGTCCTACCCTACGGGATCGGCATTTGTATGGTCATCCCCGCTGCGGAGAGGGCTCGCATTATGGAGACATATTCTGAGACAGCTGCTGAGCCCGACGAGCCGTCCACAGATGCCGCGGACTCTATTTCTACTGGTGCACCCACTGCCACCGCCCCTACCACTGGTACACCCACCACCCCCACCGTCGCATCTGCACCCGCCACCGCCGCTGCATCCGCACCCGCCCCCCCCCCCCCGCCCGCCTCCGCCAGTACTCCCCATGGATCCACAGCCTCCACTGCTGCACCTACGCCTCTGCCATCACCGTCAGATCTTCACGGCCTGTCCACATCCTCCACTTCCGCACCTGCACCCATGCCACCACCTCCAGTCCGCATCGTCCATCCGCATCCTCCCTACCATCCACATCCCGAGGCCCCAGACAGACGTCCATGCTGGGATCTTTCAGAGAGGGGCAACATAGAGAGGCCACCAGGACCATAGCACAGATGTTCCATGACCTGAACCTCCCCTTTATCATGGCATCATCCCGCATCTTTCGAGAGGCTATCTCGAAAGTTGCAGTCTGCGGGCTAGGCTACACACCACCCACACCCGACGCACTACGAGGCCCTTTACTCCAGGACCGGGTTGCATCAGTTAGAGAGAGACTGGCCGCACTGCACGAGGCTTGGGATAGATATGGCTGTTCCATCATGGCTGATGGGTGGACTGATCGTCGCAGACGTCCACTCATCAACGTGATTGTTTCCAGTTGTTACGGTTCCATGTTCTTGTGCAGCATCGACGTCTCCGAGGCAGGGAGAGTGCATTCGGCCGAGTACATTCACGGCATCATTCGCGCGGCGATAGAGGAGGTCGGGCCACAACGCGTTGTCCAGGTATAATATTCTTTCATTAGTTGCTTGCTCATTTGCTGCTTGACGTTGATACAATAGTTTTGCGTAGTTTTCGATTGATTGCAATGTGTTTCCGAGCTGTGAACTGATCGTGTGAACGTATCGCAAAAGGTTGTGACGGACAATGCGTCCAACTGCTGCGGTATGGGGGAGCTTCTTATGGCAGACTACCCCTCCATTGTCTGGACTCCATGTGCCGCACACTCACTGGACCTCCTCCTGCATTCCATCGGGCGCCTGCCTTGGGTCAGTGACATTCTCACGAGGGCACTTGCGGTTGTGGACTTCGTCACACGCAAGCGCCGCATGACGGCCCTTTTCCGCACATTCAGTAGGTAAGGTGCCACTTATTTTATGACTCGTTCAAGATGCTCCTTTTTTTTTGCTCGTTTTATGTGTGCCTCTCATTCCGTTTGTCAATGCAGGCTCGACTTGAAGAACCCCGCTTCGCCTACCAGTTCATCATGCTTGAGCGGCTACACAAGCTCAAGGGTGAATTGCGGCACATGGCCACTTCGGCAGAGTTCACCGCCATGGACTTGTCCACGACCCCAGAGGGCTTGGCCTTCCACAAGATCCTCTTCACGGAGCCTTTTTGGGTGGATATGCAGCAACTGATGGACGTCATGCGCCCCATCTACTCTGTTCTGAGACTCGTTGATCGCGAGGGGAGCACGATGGGCCTCATTTACGAGTTCATGGACCGCATAGGCGAGTCTCTCCAGCGTTCTGAGCTGGACCCTGCCAGGTATAACTTTTTTCCGTCTCACCATCCTTACTTCCATTTCGCACTCTGTTTCGTCTTGCTGCCGCAACACGATGGTATGTAACTGTTGCCTCCACGTGGTTTGGTCCACAGGTTGGAGCCTATCAGGCGCTTGTGGCAGCGGCGATGGGATAAGTTTCATCAGCCCATTCACAGTGTGGCCACATATTGCATCCGTTGTTTCAGAGCGAGAGGCAGTACGACGATGCAGAGCTGCGTGCGGACTGGTTCGCATACATCCGCCTCCTCAGCAGCGACAGTGGGTTCCGCAGCAGGCTCGAGGTGCAGAGGCTCGATTACAAGTAAACTCTTGATCTATCGTACGCTGTCGTTCATTCAATTTCCCAGCGCGGGCTCAAGTGTACTCACGCACATCGCTGATCAACTGCAGGCTCTCTCTGGGGCTGTTCGGCAAGGACCTTGCACGTGTCCGAGAGAACAGGCTCTTGCCTGTATCATGGTGGGAGAGCTACGGCGCCGGGCAGCCATACCTGAGGACGCTCGCGCTCCGAGTCCTTTCACAGGTATGTTGTTCGATCTCATTCATCCAACCAGTTTTTGCATTTTCTCTACAAGGTCGGTACTCACTCAAGTTGTTGCCAATTAATGCAGGACTGTTCTGCTTGCGTGTGCGAGCGGAACTGGTCAGCGTTCAGCCTTGTTCACACGAACAGGCGGAACCGTCTGACGACGGAGCGGTGCAATGACCTGGTGTACTGCAACACCAACACCAGAGTGGTTCGACGCATCACGGAGAGCATGAGGGCAGGAGGCGCACGCGCCCTACTCCTGCAGGTATATTTCATTGCTCCGTCGTTTTGCTTTCGCATTGGTTTGAGACATTTAGTTTAATGCCCTCATTGTTGCTTCGGCTATTCTCACGAATGATTGACTTGTGCAGATCAATCCCGATGAGTGCCTGGTTGCAGCGGCAGATCATGAGCCAGAGCTAGAGGTTGATCCAAACGATGCCGCTCGGCGTGCTCTGCGGGGTGAGCCCGACGATGATGTCGATGCCGATGAGACCACCACCCTCCCTGCTGACGTTCCATTGCCCCCCTCTGATGATGAGCCCACATATGATTCAGACGAGACGGTCGAACTAGCAGGGGATGGTCTACGTGCCCCACCCATTACCCCCGCATCACGCCCCCTTTCAGATGATGGCTGGTCAGAGTTTGCGAGGGAGACAGAGGCTGCTGCCCAGAGACAGATAGCGCAGAGACGACTCAGAGCATCACAGGCAGGCAGTTCTTCCTAGAGACCCCCCCGTGGCAGAGGGAGACCCTAGGGTTCCTTCCGGCAGACCCAGAGGCAGGCCAGCCAAGAGGGGACGCACCGATGAGTTTTCTAGTCGTCTCTTGGCAGGCGTTGGCCCACACTTAGAGGAGTCCCAGATGCCTCCGGACTCCCAGCCAGACTTTGTATAAGACACCCCAGTAGATGCATCTGGCACGCAGAGGGATGATTTTTTTAGCACGGACTTGTAGATACTGATACACACTTTAGCATCATGTATAGTGGCATCAGATGAGATGTGGATATTTTTTTACAGTATATTTGTGTCATGGCTAATTTATCGTGGTTGCTTACAAATGGTTAGCTCTGTGAAATTTGAATGGTTAGTCAGAAATGGTTTGCACCGTGCAAGATGAGAGAGAGAGAGAGAGAGAGAGAGAGAGAGAGAGAGAGAGGGAGGGAGGGAGGGAGGGAGGGAGAGAGTGAGAGAGAGAGAGAGAGAGAGAGAGAGAGAGAGAGAGAGAGAGAGAGAGAGAGAGAGAGAGAGAGAGAGAGAGAGAGAAAGACCAGCACATCTGCATCTCATTCATAACATATGCATCATGTTCAACCATTTAATATAACATGGTAAACCCGACACCCCAACAAATGGCACAGTTAACATAACACCCTAAACCCTAACAAATCATCCTAAACCCACAACCCCACAGCCATAACCATCAAAACAAGCCACAAGCATAATCATAACCACATCCATAAACATCATCAACCCCACCCACGTCCTCATTGTGTCGTAGGCATTGCACCACAGGTATGTGCAGATTCAACATCAAAGCTGCACTTGTGCAGCATACACCTTAACCTACGTAGAATGTATTAATGGTCCAGGAATACAGTCCACTGGTTCGTGGAGCAGGTACGTACCCAAGGGATCGAGCCTGGCCCAATTCGGGCATCGTCCGGTCAAAATGCTCGTTCAACGGGTTGGAAACGCAATTAGGTCAGTTGAAATGGACTAGTTTTGCAGCTATCCGTCCGACGGTCCCGTTTCTCCAAACGGGATCCGTTTCACGTGTCGTCCGTTTCGGCCAGCGGACAACCTCGATAGGAACCTGTGGGAGCAGACGGGATGAGGACCGGACGGACGGCAGGCCCAGTACGTCCTTCCGAAGTTTAGGGTCAAAACAGGGCTACGGGGACACTTTGTCCGCTCGGGACGTGAAAACTAGGAGATGTTTCGGTGCCCCCGTGCTGGTACGCACGTATTGTAGCGTGTTGAAGTACTGCCATAACTAATAAGCAAGCTGTTGAAGTTCATCCGGGAAGAAACCGATCTCATCAACCAAGTCACAGTAGTGTATAGCTTGTCACTCTTCTGGTGAGCCCTAATTTCCCCCAGAGACTTCTGGTCCTGAGAGCTTGTCACTGGATCTGGTGAGCGTGGACCTCTCCCCAATCCTCTGGCGAGCACTCACTTCTTTGAGACAGTCAATGATGCACCCGAAACCCCAAAACTAGTAATATGTTTGCCATACAAACCATCATCTTCACTCGAGACCACTCTCAGATCTTTCTTTGCCGCTTTTTTGGAGCCTAGTTCCCAATGAAGGTTCGTAATAATTTATGAACTGCTCATTAGCCATGGTTGTTTAGTAATATCTCAGTTATGAGAGGCATGGCCCAGTGGTTAGGTCCGTTGCAAATTTTTTTTGCAAATTTTTTTGGGTACCATTTTCCTATTTTTTAATAGGAAGGGGTAGGTGGGTGCCAGACACCCTCTGATAATTGATTCCGGGGGAAAAACAGGAGCCATAAATTGCTTTTATTTTGCTTTTGGGATGGGGGAGAATGCAGGCAGGTGCCTGTATTTTTTGTTTTTTTTTTGAAATTTTTTTTTTTGAAAAAAAACGGACGCCATCCGCTTCCTTAGATATATATATATATATATCTAAGGAAGCGGGACCCAAACGCGAACGCGTGTCCGCATCCTCGGACGCGGACGGTTTTTTTTTTTTTTTTAATTTATTTTTTAAAAAAAATTTTAGACTAAAAAAAATTAAAAAAACAAATATGAAGCCACGGGGGTGTCCGGTTGTACGGATACGTCTTGTTTTGATTTTTTAAATTTTTTTTTACTGTTTTTTAGTTAAAAAGAAAAAAAATTGGACTCGTCCGACCCCGCGTCCAAGTCCGGACGCCGGACGCGGGCATTCCGGCCCGAACTCTCATGTCTGTATAATATATATATATATATCAGACATGAGGGTCCGGGCCAAAGTGCCCGCGTCCGCGTCCAACGCCCGGACTCGGACGCGTCCTTTTTTTTTTAATTTTTTTTTTAAAAGGCTGGACGCGTCCGGGCCCCGGACGCGTTTTTTAAAAAAAAAAAAAAAAAAAGGCAAAAACCCGCGGGCCCCGCGGACAGTCCGCAGAACCCGAGAGCAGGCAGAGGGCGAAAGAGGGAGAGTGTGGGAGAGCATAGAGAGAGAGAGAGAGAGAGAGAGAGAGAGAGAGAGAGAGAGAGAGAGAGAGAGAGATGGTGTTTGTGTGTGTGTGTGAGAAAATTGTGTGAAAATTGTGTTGATTTGTGTGCATTCAGTTGTGTGTGGTGATCTGTGTGAGAGAGAGAGAGAGGAAGAGACAGAGAGTGAGGAACGTGGAGAGAGAGGATTTGTGTGTGTGCACAATGTGTGTGTGAGTTTAGGATTTAGGTTCAAGGGTGCTTGGGTTTGGGATTTAGGGTTTAGGGTTGGAGAGAGCTTCGATTTTCGTGCTTCTGTGTGTGCGTGTGAGAGAGAGAGAGAGAGAGAGAGAGAGAGAGAGAGAGAGAGAGAGAGAGAGAGAGAGAGAGAGATGGCTGCTCGTCCCGTTTGGGATGAGGTGGAGGTCATGCCCGACAAAAAGTGGCGTTGCCCTTTTTGTCGAAAGTAGTTCACAAGGAACGCCTCTCGGGTTCAAGCACATATGGGGGGGGTTGCAAGTCCGACCCACCAAGGGACGCTACGGGATCGGCATTTGTATGGTCATCCCCGCTGCGGGGAGGGCTCGCATTATGGAGACATATTCTGAAACAGTTGCTGAGCCCGGCGAGCCGTCCACAGATGCCGCGGACTCTATTTCTACTGGTGCACCCACTGCCACCGACCCTGCCACTGGTACACCCAGCGCCACCGCCCCCACCGTCGCATCTGCACCCGCCACCGCTGTTGCATCCGCACCCGCCCCCGCCCCCGCCCTCGCCACCGCCTCCGCCTCCGCCTCTGCTAGTACTCCGGATGGATCCACGGCCTCCACTGCTGCACCTACGCCTCTGCCATCACTGTCAGATCTGCACGGCCCGTCCACATCCTCCGCTTCCGCACCTGCACCTATGCCACCACCTCCACATCCGCATCGTCCATCCGCATCCTCCCAGCCATCCACATCCCGAGGCACCAGACAGATGTCCATGCCGGGATCTTTCCGAGAGGGGCAACACAGAGAGGCCACCAGGACCATAGCACAGATGTTCCATGACCTGAACCTCCCCTTTATCATGGCATCATCTCGCATCTTTCGAGAGGCTGTCTCGAAAGTTGCAGTCTGCGGGCCCGGCTACACACCACCCACAGCCGACGCACTACGAGGGCCTTTGCTCCAGGACCGGGTTGCATCAGTCAGAGAGAGACTGGCCGCATTGCACGAGGCTTGGGATAGATACGGCTGTTCCATCATGGCTGATGGGTGGACTGATCGTCGCAGACGTCCACTCATCAACGTGATTGTTTCCAGTTGTTACGGTTCCATGTTCTTGTGCAGCATCGACGCCTCCGAGGCAGGGAGAGTGCATTCGGCCGAGTACATTTACGGCATCATTCGCGCGGCGATAGAGGAGGTCGGGCCACAACGCGTTGTCCAGGTATAATATTCTTTCATTAGTTGCTTGCTCATTTGCTGCTTGATGTCGATACAATAGTTCTGCGTAGTTTTCGATTGATTGCAATGTGTTTCTCGAGCTGCGAACTGATCGTGTGAACGTATCGCAAAAGGTTGTGACGGACAATGCGTCCAACTGTCGCGGTATGGGGGAGCTTCTTCTGGCAGACTACCCCTCCATTGTCTGGACTCCATGCGCCGCACACTCAGTGGACCTCCTCCTGCATTCCATCGGGCGCCTGCCTTGGGTCAGTGACATTCTCACGAGGGCACTTGCGGTCGTGGACTTCGTCACACGCAAGCGCCGCATGACAGCACTTTTCCGCACATTCAGCAGGTAAGCTGCCACTTATTTTATGACTCGTTCAAGATGCTCTTTTTTTTTTTGCTCGTTTCATGTGTGCCTCTCATTCCGTTTGTCAATGCAGGCTCGACTTGAAGAACCCCGCTCGCACCCGCTTCACCTACCAGTTCATCATGTTTGAGCGGCTACACAAGCTCAAGGGTGAATTGCGGCACATGGCCACTTCGGCAGAGTTCATCGCCATGGACCTGTCCACGACCCCAGAGGGCTTGGCCTTCCACGAGATCCTCTTCACGGAGCCTTTCTGGGTGGATATGCAGCAGCTCATGGACGTCATGCGCCCCATCTACTCTGTTCTGAGACTCGTTGATCGCGAGGGGTGCTTGATGGGCCTCATTTACGAGTTCATGGACCGCATAGGCGAGTCTCTCCAACGTTCTGAGCTGGACCCTGCCAGGTATAACTTTTTCCCGTCTCACCATCCTTACTTCCATTTCGCACTCTGTTTCGTCTTGCTGCCGCAACACGATGGTATGTAACTGTTGCCTCCACGTGGTTTGGTCCACAGGTTGGAGCCTATCAGGCGCTTGTGGCAGCGGCGATGGGATAAGTTTCACCGGCCCATTCACAGTGTGGCCCACATACCGCATCCGCTGTTTCAGAGCGAGAGGCAGTACGACGATGCAGAGCTGCGTGAGGACTGGTTTGCATACATCCGCCTCCTCAGCAGCGACACTGGGTTCCGCAGCAGGCTTGAGGTGCAGAGGCTCGGCTCACTCGAGTTGTTGCCAATTAATGCAGGACTGTTCCGCTTGCGTGTGCGAGCGGAACTGGTCAGCGTTCAGCCTTGTTCACATGAACAGGCGGAACCGTCTGACGACAGAGCGGTGCAATGACCTGGTGTACTGCAACACCAACACCAGAGTGGTTCGACGCATCATGGAGAGCATGAGGGCAGGAGGCGCACGCGCCCTACTCCTGTAGGTATATTTCGTTGCTCTGTCGTTTTGCTTTCGCATTGGTTTGAGACATTCAGTTTAATGCCCTCACGGTTGCTTTGGCTATTCTCACGAATGATTGACTTGTGCAGGTCGATCCCGATGAGTGCCTGGTTGCAGCGACAGATCATGAGCCAGAGCAAGAGGTTGATCCAGACGATGCCGCTCGGCGTGCTCTGTGGGGTGAGCCCGACGATGATGCCGATGCCGATGAGACCACCACCCTCCCTGCTGACGTTCCATTGCCCTCCTCTGATGATGAGCCCACATATGATTCAGACGAGACGGTCGACCCAGCAGGGGATGGTCCACGTGCCCCACCCAGTACCCCCGCATCATGCCCCCTTTCAGATGATGGCTGGTCAGAGTTTGCGGGGGAGACAGAGGCTGCTGCCCAGAGACATATAGCACAGAGACGACTCAGAGCATCACGGGCAGGCAGTTCCTCCCACCCCGTGGCAGAGGGAGACCCCCAGGCAGGAGCGTACCACAGAGGGTTCCTTCCGGCAGACCAAGAGGCAGGCCAGCCAAGAGGGGACGCACTGATGATTTTTCTAGTCGTCTCTTGGCAGGCGTTGACCCAGACCTAGAGGAGTCCCAGATGCCTCCAGACTCCGAGCCAGACTGTGTTTGACACCCCTGCAGATGCATCTGGCACGCAGAGGGATGATTTGTTTAGCGCAGACTTGTAGATATTGATACACATTTTAGCATCATGTACAGTGGCATCAAATGAGATGTATATATTTTTTTACAGTCTATTTGTGTCATGGCTAATTTATCGTGGTTGCTTACAAATGGTTAGCTCTGTGAAGTTTGAATGGTTAGTCAACAATGGTTTGCTCCGTGCAAGATGAGAGAGAGAGAGAGAGAGAGAGAGAGAGAGAGAGAGAGAGAGAGAGAGAGAGAGAGAGAGAGAGAGAGAGAGAGATCAGCACATTTGCATCTCATTCATAACATATGCATCATGTTCAACCATTTTATATAACATGGTAAACCTGACACCCCAACAAATGGCACAGTTAACACAACACCCCAAACCCTAACAAATCACTCTAAACCCACAACCCCACAGCCATAACCATCAAAACAAGCCACAAGCATAATCATCATCCATAAACATCATTAACCCCACCCACGTCCTCATTGTGTCGTAGGCATTGCACCACAGGTATGTGCAGATTCAACATCAAAGTTGCACTTGTGCAGCATACACTTAAACCTGCGTAGAATGTATTAATGGTCCAGGAATACAGGCGCGGGGGTTCATGGAGCAGGTACTGTAAATTTCGACATCGTATTGTAGCGAGTTGGAGTAGTGCCATAACTAATTAGTAAGCTGTTGAAGTTCATTCGGGAAGAAACCGATCCCCTAAACCGAGTCACAGTAGTGTATAGCTTGTCACTCTTCTGGTGAGCCCTAATTTCCCCCAAAGACTTCTGCTCCTGAGAGCTTGTCACTCTTCTAGTGAGCGTTCACCTTTTCCCAATCCTCTGGCGAGCATTCACTTCTAAACCTTGGGGCAGTAATATGTTTGCCATACAAACCTTCACTTGAAAGCACTCTCAAATCTTTCTTTGCCGCTTTTTTCGAGCTTAGTTCCCAATGAAGGTTCGTAATAATTTATGAACTGCTCACTGGCCATGGTTGTTTAGTAATACTGAGGTTATGAGAGGCATGGCCCAGTGGTTAGGTCTGTTGCAAATATTTTTGGAAATTCTTTCGGTACTGTTTTCCTATTTTTTAACAGGAGGGGGCAGGTGGGTGACAGGCACCCTCTGATAATTAATTCTGGGGGAAAAATAGGGGCCATAAATTGTTTTTATTTTGCTTTTGAGATGGGGGGCAGTGTAGGCAGGTGCCTGTATTTTTTTTTTTTTGAAAAAAATTGGACGCGTCCGGACGCGGACGTGGACGCGCGTCCGCGTCCGCCATCCGCTTCCTTATATATATATATATATATATATATATATATATATATATCATAGGTCCCGAGGTACCCGGTACCGGTACCGCAGTACCACAATATAATAATACTTTTTATTATTTGATATTTATTTTTTTTAAATTATTTCCCTCCCCTCACTACTCTCTCTCTCTCTCTCTCTCTCTCTCTCTCTCTCTCTCTCTCTCTCTCTGCCTTCGCTGCTGTCCGCATCCTCACGGTTTTCTGCTGTCCGCACCCTGTGCTTGAATTTGATCAGTCGCGTTCCGCCCCTGCGTCCGCCCTGCTACTGCCTTATCTTTAACGCCCACCCACGTTCCGTTTACACAGAACATAGCCCGTTTTCAGCATTCCTTTCCCGGTCATTGCTGATTTTTTTCCAGCTTTCCGCCTCCTATCGCATTCACAATAGTCTCTGATTTTTTTTGCTAGTTTCCTCCATCACAATGGTGCTATCCGACCTTGACGATCTGTGGGAGGAGGTGGACGTTGTCAGGAGGGTTGCTGACAAGTCCAACTAGACTGGTGCAAAGGTCATGCATTGCCGATATTGCACCAACGAGTTCACTACGACCCTCACTCGCCTTAAAGGCCACCTGCTCGGTGCACGTGCCAAAAATGGTGCATCCATAAATGCTGCCCCTTGTGCCAGCATGTTCGTCCCCGTCTGGCAGCGCTGGACAACTATGGGCCACGCCTTGTGGCGGGGGAGAATAGCATTTCGGAGGGTGTTCTCAGGTTCTGCACGGCTCCTCATGTGTCTAACCCCGAGTTGTTGCCTGCTTGGCTGGCACGCATGAGGAGAGAGCGTGCATCCTCGTCCCGGCCCACTGCTCCTCATCCCCCTCAATCAGTTCCGCCACACTCACCATCATCTGCACCCATTCCGGTGGGACCTGTCCCCTCGCATCCGCCAATTGCCACTACGGTTCCACCGACATCTCCTATTGCTCGTACGCCCCCAGTTTATGATTTCCTCCTAGACTCTCCGCCACCCGAGCAGGCCTAGGATGCTGGTGACGAGGCATTCGAGGATGTTGAGGAGATTCCTTCCTCCTTCCCTTCTGTTACGAGCTCGTGACCAGTACCAAACCCTAGAGAACACAGATAGGTCAGATACCACAGTCAGGGTCGTGTCCAGCGTACACGACCAACAGGGCAAGACAGTGTGAGTAGTGTGCCCCAGCACGGTCCATAGCCATGGCGGGCCTAACACAGTTAGGGACCCTGTCAGCAGGACAGGGCCCCCAGTTGGGTCCCGACGTGCAGTCGGCCACGTCAGTGCCACGTGGCCGACACTTGGCAGTTGCATGCTACCAGTCCTCACAGTGGGATATGTCACTATCGTTAATAGATCTTTAAAATTCTGTCTATGCCATGATGAAGTGCCTGGCATTTCGTGTAAGTGAATTTCAAAACATTTCTAAAAATCTGTTCTTCGTTTGCATTTGGATGTTTATTGACGAATTCGATAATGTCTTTTTGCAAGACAACAGACGACACTTTTGTTGTTATCAAGATTGCTTGTCATATTTGGTACATTATAAGTAAATATGGTGGATATAGTGTAAATGGCGAAAACAATGAAGAAACTCTCATTTTTATGTAATCGATATAACGTATTTTCCCATCGTAATAACCGTGACCAAATGAAAACAGAAATGGGAAAATTGCATTTTCTAATGTGATGAATTGTTTTTGTTCAGTCATTAACGGCAATCCAGAAACTTTTATTCTAAACATCGATGTTTCTTTTCGTTCATGCGTTCTTTTTATAATCCGTAAATTCGAATATGTATACATGTCATCTTTTTGGATATTTTGTCTTCTGTTGCAGGGGGTTACGTCTTGCAGTAATATATATACTCGTTCGAAAAAATCAGAAAATCGGGGGATTTGTCTGTGGCCACAAAGATGAATATAAAGTAGAGGTCCAGAGAAACTCGCCTACAACCCTTAAGCAAGCTCTCAGATATGCTCAAATCTATGACGATTCAGTGGGTAGGAAGAGGGCGAGACAACAACCCCTTTCTGAGCAACCTCCTCAGAAAGACTTTCGATTTAAAAAGAAATTTTTTAAAAGAAAGAAAGAAGCTAAAATTAAAGGTGAAGCTCCTCAGAAACGCCCTTCACTCATACAGCCCTTAAAACCAGAAGATTTTGAGAAAGCCAAACAAGAACGTTTGTGCTTTGTGTGTATGGGCAAGGGACACACAGTCAGACAGTGTCCCAAGGGGCCTTTCATTAAAAAGGATAAAAAAGATAAGAGACAAGTTCATCTTGTTCAGACTGTAAGTTTCCCCAGTGACTTGGCAGCTTCCGAGATCAAAGTGTATCATGAAGATCATGAGCACTGTTGCCAGCTGACCTCTGCAATGCTAGCGAGACCCTTCAACTTTGGGCCGCATGACCTAGTACGTATGTGGGAAAGTTGGTAACCAGTCAGTAAGACTTATGGTTGATGATGGGGCAACCCATAATTCATCAACTACACCCTAGTTAAAAAACTTAAACTTCCAGAAGTACCTAGTCAGCATCGGTACATAGTCTCATTAGCTAAGAAAGAAGATAAGAAAATCTGGGAAACTATGGTAAGTAACTTAAATCTTGGTATTCAAGGGTACCAAGATGAAATAAACTTTTAGATAATGCACCTGGATGGCACAGACATTGTTCTCGGGAGAGATTGGCTAGACCTTTCCTCCACAGAAACTATCAGGAGAACACCCTCAACTTTCAGCATAAAGGCCGAGAGATCCAGTTGCATGGGGAGCATGATGTTCCCAACAGTCCTATGGTCTGCAGTTCAGAGCTTTGTCAGCTAATCGGAGACGAAGACCATCAGGTATTCTTATGTGACTTTCAGTTTATTCCTGAAGTTTCTATTTCCAGTTCTATTCAGCAGAAAATCAGTAAATTAGAAACTTTATTGTCTAAATTTAAAGATGTTTTTCCTGAAGATTTGCCACATGGTTTGCCACCTAGCAGAGAGGTAGATCATGTAATAAACCTAGTACCAGGTACAACACCTGTTTCTAAACCTCCGTATCAGGTCAGCCGAATAGAGGATGAAGAAATAACTAGGCAGTTAACAGATTATCTTGGGAAAGGCCAAATTCAGACCAGTAGTTCACCATGGGCCTCACCAGTCCTTTTGGTGAAAAAGAAAGAGGGGTCTATGCGTCTTTGCGTAGATTACAAAGCCCTCAATAAAGTCACAATAAAGAATAAATACCGTATGCCTCGGGCAGGCGAGTTGTTTGATCAACTCGACGGGGCTAAATTTTTCAGTAAAATAGACCTCAGGTCGGGATATCATCAAGTCCGTATAAAATCGGAAGATGTCTTGAAAACAGCTTTTAGGACTCGTCACGGTCATTATGAGAAGGTGATGCCATTTGGGCTCACAAATGCTCCAGCTACCTTTATGACCTTGATGAACAGTGTCCTAAGACCATACTTGTGTAAGTTTGTAGTCGTATTTTTAGATGACATCCTCGTCTACAGCAAAACGAGGAAGGAGCATCTAAAACACCTTAGAAAGGTGTTTCGACTGCTCAGAAAGCATAAGCTTTATGCTAAACAATGCAAGTGTGAATTCTTCGTTGAAGAAGTAGCATATTTGGGTCACATTATCTCGTCAGATGGGATTAAAATGGACCCGAATAAGGTTAAAGCCATACTTAGTTGGTTGAGACCTCAGAATATTTTGGAACTTCAGATTTTTCTGGGTTTGGCGGGATATTACAGACGATTTGTCAAGGAATATGCTCATATAGCAGTTCTTATGACAAATCTTCTTAAGGGGAAGGGAAAGGAGTTCATTTGGGAGTCCGCACAACAGGAGAGCTTCGAGAGTAAAAAACTCGAGCCAGTTCAGGCTAGGTACAGTGCCTATGAAAAGGAACTCTTTTCTATAGTCCATGCCCTTAAGACTTGGAGGCATTATTTGTATGGTGCCAACTGTGAGGTCTTGACAGACCATGAAAGTCTCAGATACCTTTGCAATCAACC
This sequence comes from Diphasiastrum complanatum, assembly GCA_029204225.1. Classification (NCBI taxonomy): domain Eukaryota; kingdom Viridiplantae; phylum Streptophyta; class Lycopodiopsida; order Lycopodiales; family Lycopodiaceae; genus Diphasiastrum; species Diphasiastrum complanatum. The sequence goes on from CM055107.1 coordinate 43,407,089, forward strand.
TGAGCTTAGAGGTCGAAAAGCTCGTTGGGCAGAGTTGATGCAAGAGTTTGATATGTCTATCAGATATAGATGGGGGAAATTCAATACAGTAGCAGATGCCCTTAGTAGAATGCCTATGATAAACGAGCTGAGTTTCACTCAGATTCGTAATGAGTTCCTCGAGTCCTTGAGAGGGAAGTGCCAACATGATGCATTCTTCTCTACTATCTGGAACTCAGTCCAGAGCAGACAGTTACAGACTCCTGAACCAATTCCCGGGGCTGGTGCCAGTTCATCCAAGAATACGGCAGCTTCCGTTGAGGATGATGATGAGTCCGAGTATACGTCGTCAGATGACGTTGAGGTTCTGAGCCTGTATCACCCAAGCAAACCCCAGTGGTTGAGGGTCAGTTGACTCAAGGATTCAAATGGAAACATTATTCCATTCAGGATGAGTACTTGCTCTATAGAGATAGAGTATGTGTCCCCAATTCAGAGGATTATAGGTAGCAGGTCCTGACAATCCTAGTGCGGGACACCCAGGCATACAGAACTGTTAGAGCTCCAGAGTTAGCAAGGTTGTTTGTAGACGGGCTATTTAAATTGTACGGTCTACCTTCCGGCATAGTCAGCGACCGGGACAATAAGTTTAATGGAAATTTTTGGAGGGCGGTATTCTATCATCTCCATACTGAACTTAATATGAGTACCACTGACCATCCACAGACGGACGGTCAAACAGAGAAGGTAAATCAGGTGCTGGAGGGTATGTCGTGCATACGTCAGCAAGAAGCAGACTAATTGGGAGGAGTATCTCTCGATATTAGAGTTTGCTTACAACAATACCAAACATTCAACTACGGGATACAGCCCATTTATGCTGATGTACGGTAGCCACGCTCACCCACAGCTGTAGGGTTTAAACAAGAAAAAGTTGAAGCAGCCAGAAGCTGTTTATAGGACCTAAACCAGATGATAGAACATGCTAAGCATAGCATCAGGCAGTCCCAGGATCGAGCCAGGCATTATGCAGATCCACACGGACGGGATGTGCAGTTCTCCGCTGGTGAGAAAGTCTACTTGAGAGTCCCAGTTGACTCTAAAACCCTCAAATCAGGAGTGTGTGCTAAGTTGTCTCCAAGGTATTGTGGTCCCTTTACCATCAGTAGGAGACTAGGCGAGGTCACCTATGAACTATAACTCCCACACAGCAGTAAGCCAGTTACAAAAAGCCTTAACCAGATCAGAAAATCTGGTAGGGGACAGTGTTCTAGTTCTCCCATTGGATCCTCAGCAACCTCCACATGAACCAGAGGAGATTCTTGATAGTAGAGAGACGCAGACTCGTCATACTCTATACCGAGAATATCTGGTCAAGTGGAATGATCAGCCTGTTGAGAATGCCACTTGGGAAAGAGGCAGCGTCCTTCGCAAGATTTTTCCAAACTTTGTCTTAGAGGACCAAGTCGGTTCTTAAGGGGAAGGGAGTGTTACGAGCTCGTGACCAGTACCGAACCCTAGAGAACATAGATAGGTAAGATACCACAGTCAGGGTCGTGTCCAGCGTACACGACCAACACGGCAAGACAGTGTGAGTAGTGTGCCCCAGAACGGTCCATAGCCATGGCGGGCCTAACACAGTTAGGGACCCTGTCCACAGGACAGGGCCCCCAGTTGGGTCCCGACGTGCAGTCGGCCACGTTAGTGCCACATGGCCGACACTTGGCAGTTGCATGCTACCAGCCCTCACACTGGGCTAGGAGGGGCTTACTCTATATCAGGGAGTAGGCAAGGTTGGGTGGATCAGTTAGTGTTTGCCCTACTATGGTGTTAGGATCTATTACACCTTCCCACCTGGATGACGTCCCTAGCTAGCAATTTCCGCCCCCCATCCCTGTTGTTGCCCCTCCAGTGCCTCCCACGTATGTTGTTGCACCCATCTCTGCTACTGCATCCCCTTCTTCCCATTCCACATCTACAGCCGATGCATCCACTAGTGCCCAGCCTACTGCGTCATCATCCATTCCCATTTCAGTTGGTGCACCTTGCTGGAGGTCCACTACCTGTCGCATTGCAGGGAGAATTCTTAGGCAGCAAACTATTCGTGGCGCCCATCAGCCGCACATGGATAGAGAGGCCACACAGTCCATGGATAGTTTGATTTATGAGCTGAACCTTTTGCCATCACTGACTCTGAGCCCTTAAAAAGGGCCTTTGGCCTTGCACAGTCAGTCAGCCCTAGCTGGAGAGTCCCTAGTTCAGAGGTTGTCTAGAGAGATGGAGCCTCTACGGCGGCACTGGGCCACATACGGTTGCAGCATTATGTCTTATGGCTGGACTGACGTCGGAGGCCGATCCTCAACATTTTGGTCTCCAGCTGCATGGGCGGCACACAGTTTTTGAGGGTCGTGGAGGGGAGAGTCATCTCTACCGAGTTCATGTTCGATGTCATTAGGTTTGCCATCCTGTCCATAGGCCCCCAACATGTCGTTACGGTGGTGATGGACTCTGCCACCAACTGTGTTCAGATGGGTGTCCTCCTGGAGTCCGAGTTCCCCCACATCGTCCATACTCCACGTCATTGACTTTCTCATGGGGGACATAGGTGCACTTCCCTGGGTTAGAGCCATCGTCCGTGAGGCCCTCTTCCTAGTGACTTTTGTCACCAGGAAGAGGCGTGTTCTTGCCATGTTCCGGGTGTTCAGCCAATTGGACCTCTGGAAGCCATCCCCCAAACGCTTTGCTTTCGACTTGGTGGTCATCGACTGTCTTATCAGGTGTAGGGCCCAGCTTCTCCAGATGGTTGCCAACAATCTTTGGCGTGCCAGTATGGAAAGAAAGAAAGAAAGAAAGATCTTTATTAATGTCCATGAAATACCCTAAGGTACATAGGACTGAAAAAGGTACATGTCAAGTATGCACGGTGGGAGCATGAAAGCTCTACCACCTAAAAGAACAAAGAAACAAGACTATAGGTAAACAGGAAATAATGATGATAGACAAGGAGAGCCTTATCATCATATAAATGTCTCTCCGCCTATGAAATAGTGATGTAAAGTTTGTTGAGACACTGTCGCTGAACGAACTGTGTCTCTCCGTCTCTGAGTGGATGGTTGGTGGCGTCTCTGCTACCGTGAAGTTGTAGATCGTGGCCTGCGGGCTGTCTGTCCTCTAGTTGCCGACACTGTCTCTGCCGTCTATGCACGGAGGCGTCCGGGATCTCAGCCTCTCCATCAGAATCAGTACTCTCCTGCCTCTGCCTCCGATGTGATAAACACTCATGCATGCTCAGCTGTATCAAGGGGGAGGTGTCAGCGTCTAGTCTCGCCATACGCAAGTCCGCCATCTCTCGGATCATCAGCGCAACACATCTGGAGTCCTCATACGATATCAAGGTAGAAAGTGTCAGTGGATGATCCTGAAACAAGCAGTAGTATCTCCCTCGGATCTCATAGTAGGCTGGGGACTTGAAGAGAAAATGAAACTCATCCTCTACGTCGTGTGTATCACACATACTACAAATCCGAGCATCTCTAGGGATGCCACTGTATCTGCCAGTCTCAATGGCTAGCTAGTGAGAGGAAACCCAAAATTGACCCATCACTATCCGCAGTCTGTGTGAGATACTATCCACTAGATATCCGGGAACAATAGGATATCCAGCATGATCCCGAGAGAGAAAATGTGTCCGATAAAACTCCGTCTTCACCCCAGATGGAACCTGCCAAGTGCTCTGAAGATATGCTCTATACAAGTGTCCTCGAATATATTGATACGTACCCGCCGGTAGATCCGTAATGTGAATACTCCACGTGGAGAGGAGACGACAAGCCCGGGAATACCACAAAAAGGAGTGTCCCACAGAATGTAGGTGCTGTGATGATGCCAAAGCCGCTGCAGCATAGTGTGTCTCTACCCTGAAGATCCTCCAGGCGCTGTATGAATGTGACAATATGGAACAGTGCCTCTAGCTGAATAGGGGGGATGGCGAACTCTGCCAATATAATATGATGTGGTGTAGAGGACTTAGCCCGTATCATCCGAGATAGCATATGAATCCGAAGTCATGAAATGCGTGCCCACTCGGTAGCCGTCAGGCCCGTACTCCATGTCTCTGATGCGTAAAGAGCTGAGGGAACTACCATAGTATCAAAAAGTCGACACTTACTAGTCGCATCTCTAATGTGTGAGCTGAAACATAATCTCTCCAAATCTACCAATGATGCATAGCCCTTCCGTAACCGGAAAAATGCTGCCTGTCGCATGCTGAAAGTGGGACCAGAGAATACCATGCCCAGGTATGTGTAAGAGTCAACTACCTCAGGTGGATGTTCCTCCCACAGAAGCTCCTGTCGCATCATGAAGGATCTAGAGGTGTTAAACACCATAACTTTGGTTTTGGCCACATTCACTGACAATCCCCACTGAATACAAAAGGAGTGAAGCGCATCCAGATGCCGTTGCAGGCCTTCCCTCGTCTTCGAAAGCAAAACCACATCATCAGCATATAAAAAGATAGCGATAATGAGGTCACCCAATGTGCAACCCTCACCTCCCTCTGCCCGTATAACCTGCTCAAGCTCATCAGCAGCAGTAAACACGCTCTCTCCTGGCCTTAGCCTCCTCAATGATGGCTCTCAAGGTGAAAATATGATCGGGTGTAGTATATCCTGGTCTGAAACCATCTTGGCCAATGGCATGCAGTGCTCTAGTATCCATCTCTGTACTGATCTCTGACTGAAGAATAGAACCATAGACCTTGGCAAAGAGGTGGCTGATCATGATGGTATGATAGTTGTCGGCTTTCATGGGATCACCGCCTTTATGGATAGGATAAATAAGGTTTGTGGACCAAGGGGAGGGGAAACCAGATGTAATAGCGCGGTTAAATAGGAAAGAGAGAAAGGGTGAGAGGATGTCAGCGGCCTGCTTCAAGAGTTCAGCCTCTAGCTCATCAATGTCTTTGGCCGTATGTAGGTTCAACCGGTCGATGGCCTCTTCTACTATTTCCGGAGAGAATATATTAGAGGTACATGTGTATGGATGTGTGGGAAGTGGAGGAGTATCATGTACAGTGTACAACGATGTGGCATAGATCACCCATGTGCTAAGATCTATGATCCGGGGTGGAGGTGCTCGTGAGAGGAATTTTTGCCAGAAAGAACGCGACGAGGAGCTAAAGAGAAGGTCCATCATCTTCTTCCCCTGGCAAATTTCATATGCAATTTTCTTTCTGCGGGTGGTTCTACAATATACACGAGATAAGTCCTTTGCAAGATGAGGGAGGTGGCAGCGTGCATAAATCAAGTTCAGATTTGGTTACATTCGTGGTCATACCAGGGGTTATGCGGTCTATGTCGTAAGTGCTTGGGCCGTGGGGATGGAAAAGCAAGGGATGCAGAGGTATGCAGGGTCCAGACAAGAAAAGGAGACTGGTCTGCCAAAGTAGCTGCATAGGGGAAATGAGTCACGAGATCAGATAAGGTTTCCCTGTACAGAGGGGTTTTTTGAGGGTTATAGCGGTAGACGGTCTTTTCACTAGGGGTGAATGTACTGGCACAGGGGGTGTGAAGAAGGCCAATAGAGAGAGAGAGAGGTATGAGTGGTCAGACAGGGTGGTACGGTGAACCAAGAAAGATGAAATGTAGGGGAGGAGAGACGGCAATCCCATGAAATACTCAACAACACTACTCCCTCCGCTATGTGGAAAACAAGTAAAGTCACCTGAATCATGCCACTGGTGTAAGCCATTATAAATGGCCAATCCGTGAGCCTCACCCAACTGAAGCATCAACTCTCCATATGCGGTAACTGGACCCTCTGCATCTGCTGATCGTCGCCGGAGGCCAAGATCATCCCAGTCTAAAGCATGTATCCGTTGTGGATCATCCTCTGCTCTATGAAACTCCGTCTGCCTGGATCCAGTCCTGGCATTAAAGTCGCCAGCTAGGAGAATATAACCCCGCTCCTCGTATCTGATAATGTCTGAAGAGATATCCAAGGTGACTCCTCATCTGATGTGAAAACCGATGTGTCTGGTGGAAAATAGCAAACGGCTAGAAAAAGGTCTCGGTTCAATCCCGTCAAAGTCCGGTCCACCCGAATCCAAATATAGTGAGCTCGCTCATCAGTATGCACCAACTCGACCCAGGACCGAATGAAGTCGCGGAGCAAGCCACCCCACCAGAACCCCGATCTGTCAATGCTCTTGTCGCCCTCTGATGTGCAGGGAACCAACAAAAACCTGCAACAGCCGGTAGACCTCTCTCAGGACTCTCATGTGTCTCGGTAAGTAGTAAGATATCACCCTCAGTGCAAAAATCTCTAAAATCTCCGGCGATAGCTGAAGAATGAATGCCATTGCAGTTCCATAATCTCAACCGCAATGCTCTAGAAAGAGCCCCCGAACCGCTACCTAGTCCGGAGGGCCATGCTCCCTATTTGTCAGGATTTGGAGGATCAATGTATCGAGCTTTGCCATCTCGATAAATTACCCTCTTCCCCAACGCTTTTGCCTCACTGAATGCCTTTTTCCGATCCGCAACCTGCATGGGAGTGAGATCATCATCTATAAATATAAGTGTACCTCTAAGCTTAGCCCGCAGTTTGAGGGTTGCCAGTCTCTCTTCCAAATTCGTGAAGCCAACCCTTCGGAGTGGTGGGAGAGTGTGCTTGAAAGAAAGCTGGTTGCTTCAGTCTTTGGATCATTGGTGTCTTCAACTCTGCGGACCCTTATATTCAGGGTTTTGTACTCGCGCATTCGCTCTTCGGATATGGTGGCTGAAATGACTCGGTTGAAGGAGGGTGTACCTTCCTTAACATCTTCCTTGAAAAGAGAGGTCCACGTTTTCGTCTCAGCTTTATGCTGCTCTATTTTCTCTTCCAATTCTTGAATCTTGGTAGGTTCTTACTTATTGCTGCCTCCAAAGAAGTAATCCGGGTTAACATGGTTTCCCACTCAGCGGACATAGATTGAATGATCCCTTGAAGTTGTCTCATTTCCTTTCGTAGAGAGGTGGATTCGTGTTTGATCTGCTCGATGTAGGAAAGAATGTACTGTTCAAATGACTTGGCAGGTGTATAAATCTCAGGTATCACGAAAGACGGGTGAGCACGTGGAGGGCAGGGAGTGTGGACTAGATTGGTAGGCAACGTTGAGCCCATTCAGGTTGTGTTCGCCAGATCAGACAGGGATGAGGCAGATGATATCAGTGTTGGGCATACGCGACGGGCAGGGGTCACAGGTGCATCAAGTGGCAGAGGTGGGGCAGGTGGCACAAGTTGTACCAGGGGGCAGGCAAGGCACACGGGGGGGGCAGTGGCATACCTACATATGTTGATATGATGGAGGAGGCTCTCGATGGAGGGCACAGTGATATAGGAGCCGATCCCACATCTGCTTGGATGCGTAAAACACAGCGTTTTGGAGGTGACTTCGATAGTACACCAGATGAGACACCAGATGACTTTGATGGTACCGGTTGGAATGGCATGCAGGGTCTACATGGTGCACAGGATGATGCACGGGATGAGCCAGAGGATGGTGCACATGATGAGGCCCAGAGCCCAGAGCATTTGTATGAGGATGCAGAGCTAGACGAGTTGATTACCACGTTGGACTCAGAGGCCCAGCTCATGCCGAGTGTTAGCCCCCCCCCCCCCCCCCATCATCTCTTGCTAGCATGCGCTATATAGAGTCTCAGCCAGATTAGCTTCATGAGGTGCCTCCAGTTCCTCCAGTTCCTCAGAGGGTTTATATGCGCCGCACAGCACCTCCAGTGCCACCGCTGCCATTGAGGCCTCAGCCCCTCCATCGCCATCCACTTCTGCAGCACCCTTCAGACTCCCAGTTGTCCATGGTAGGCCACCATTTGTGCCCAAGTTGCCTCTTGCAGCGCCCACATCCACAGTGGCTCCTTTTGCGGCAGCACCCACTCCACTGCCTCCTCTTTTGGCAGCACCCAGGATGTACCAGGACCGGCCACCACAACGCCCCTTTCAGTACATATCGCCAGTGTCATTGCCTCTTGCAGGGACGGCCCCTCCACAGCCAATTCCTCCACCTGCAGCAGCTCCACGGGCAGTCACTCCATGGGCAGCGCCTCCTCGCTCAACTACTCAGGGAGTCCTCTCTTTGGCTTCCCTATCCCAGCCGGCCTCAACTTGGGCCCAGCCTAGCCAGCCAGGTGATTTGCATGGGGATGATGAGGCATTGACTGCTCCCCTCATCCGCAAGAGACCAGGAAGGCCCAAGGGTGCACCGAACAAGAAAGGCAGAGCACAGAAACAGAAAGGGCAAGAGAAGAGGGGGCGACCTCGGCTATAGGAGCACAGTCACAGCCAGCTGGAGCAAGTCTTGTCAGTTTGGCTTGCTTGGGGCCTGATGAGGAGGCAGATTGGGAGGATGGGGATGACGAGTCCTCATCCTCGGATACACAGCCTTTTCCAGTTCCAGACAGGCATCGATACCGGCTGCGAGAGTCTGCTCGAGGCCCTGAGTTGTCTCCGGAGCATTCGTCCGAGTCAGAGCCAGAGCATTGATTGTGGCTCTGTTGTTGATTGTTTAGCAGTTTGATATCGTGTTTCATGTTTGGCGACCAGATGGCTGAACATTGTATTCAAACCATTTTATACATGCATCCAGTTTTCGACACATTTTATTTGTTGCACCTTATGTATATGTCGACATTTAATTGTCATGCTTTGTTGTCATCTCGTATTGTATGTGCGTGTGTGAATCATATTTACAGTTAATTTCATTAGTCATACAGAAGATACCAACACAAAGGAAGGGCACCAAAGACACTACAAGGCTCATGCCACACTCTATCACAACAACCAAGTGAAAGGAATCCATCATAGTTTAGATGACATCCTATGCAAGAATCTTTGCACCTAGATCTTCTCTCCAACACTATGCATTCATAAGAGGAAGATCTTTTGCCCTAAGTCTCAAATTGCATCTCACATCTATAAGAAGCATACAATATGAAGAGAAACATCATAATTACTAATCTACATGCCACGACCAACATGCATTGCTAAAGATATAAGGATAGAAAGATATAGTTGTAGTAGCAGTCTGATTGCTCAACAAATTTGGCAATTAGAATGCACTGAATATGTGGGAACCATGCAAGTTTGCATGCAACAGAAGATCTTTAGAACAAGAACGGCATTAACTGGGCGCCGAAGAGTCCACAGACTCATCAACTTGGTCAGGTGCATTAATTTCTTGCTCTGCCTCCTGGTTAGCCCGACGAATTCGCACCCTTTCCCTGACCATGGCTAGCTGCTGCGCAGTGTAGCTAATTCCCTGCCGCTATGTTTCCTCGCCCTCGCCGGCGGGGGTAGGGGCTGCTGCTTCGGGTGTCGCTGCTGAATCTCTCCATCCTCTCTTCAAAGTCTGCGCGCTGCTTCTCATGCCTTTCGTTGTGCCTTCGGCCCTCTTCTGCTAGCTTCGTCATTTGCACACAAAGTAGCCCGTCAAGCTATATACCACGATGGAAATAAACTATTAAAAACACAAAACAAGCCTAAATTGCATGCAAACGAATGCAGGGCAAACGCTCACGTTAGGTGGTCTGCGCCCTACCATCTCGACCGACTTTCTCTCACAGCACGCTGGCTCTCGCACAGGCTCTCACAGCCTCTCACTGGCTTTCTCACAGCCTCTGAAAATGTCTCTCACAATGCGTCTCACAATGGCACTCACATTGCCTATTTATCCCCACATGCTCATGTGCAGATGCTGATGATCCCGCCATGCGCTGTTGTACCTTCCCCCATGTGTTGCTCTCCCATGTGCTCAGTGAGTCAGGTGAAGGTTAGTTCCATCCGATTTTTTCAAGTGAAGGTTATTTATCCAAAAATACAATTCAAAACCCTCGCCAACTTGAAAACATCCTTTGATTCGCCATAGGAACCTTCGTTGAGCCTACCAAGCATTTATATTACAGTAGGATATACCTTCAGTCAAGTGGGCGAAGGTTAGTTTTGCCAGATTTGACAAAAACAGCCATTTCAGTGATATTTTTATCCAAAATAGTCAGAAAGAACCCTCACCGAGCTAGTCTTTCATGTAAGCCAAATGAAGACATGCTTTCATGAGAGCAATAACTTGGTCAAGGACCTACTTATACTACAAGAGGAATGTCAAACCATGGACATGAGCAGGCACTAGACCAGAGACAAAGGCAAATGATGAATCATGTTCTCCAAGAGTATTTAGTAGCCCGGAAAGTCAATAATGTCATATACCAAATGGGAGAGTCAGCAGAGGTATCAAGAAACACATTAAGACATTGTCGTTGAGGACCAGTATGACTTTTTGAAGGATGAAGAAATGGTGGGCCTTATCATCTGGACTGAGGGTCTCTGTATTGTGCCCAAAGCTAGTCGGCAAGCAGTTTGTGGGGCATTCATATGATCATTGAGCCATGTTGGGCACAGGGTGACCATCAATAGTCGTTATGCCAAACCGATAGTCCAACTTGGCAGGGAGATCTAATAAGAGGCCTGATCAACTCATCTCGGTCAAGTGACCCATGGACCGGAGAGGCATGTAGCGGGAGCTTCATTCTGATCACCTGATACCTATATATAGTTCACAAAAGTTGGGTAGAAGAGCTCTTAGCATCAACAATATAGAAATATTTCTAAAACACAACTCTAGCATTCTTATACATACCTGTCACATAAGCATGTTTGAAGTGCAGATGGGAAACACTATCTCCAAAAATATGTCTACAATCCTGCAAGGCCTGCCACAAATAATTTGCACCAAACCAAGAAAAAAATTATCTATTTCAGTTTTTCCTACAGGCTATGAATTTCAAACATCCTGAAGTGAAAGGACGTTGTATGATGTAAATCTATTTGATAGCTGAGAAAGCATCTAATGATTTTGGGTCCTGCTATATGCCCTATCATGAATAAAAGCTAAGAATTTCTAGTTTGCAATGACAACACATCTTATTTCAGTTTGCAAGTGCCAAGGATAGAATGCAATATGAAGCAGCATTAACAATGATATACCAGGAAATTTGAAATGATACACGATCTATACAGTCATAAATCCAAGCTGCTGGGCCATAATGAGGTCTTACGACGAAAATAATAAAAAAAAATCAATAAATGTACAACTTACTGATAGCTCCTCTGATGTCTAGGATGACTCTCCCACGCGTGAATTGATAATAGGATGATACTTTAGAACGCTTTAAATGTGAATGTAAGATATGAGCCTACACTGACAACAGATGTATAGTTCTCTTGCACAAGTTAAAGGGACTCGAGAAACAGTATCCTTTATCAATTGATCCCTTACAGCACTCAACTTCAAACTTCAAGAATCGGCTTTGTCATCTCAACCATGAACTGATAGTTATTTATATACTTAAGAAATATTTCCAACTATTGAGCCATTAGATGCTTCTCTTAGTCTGATATACTTTACCTCTACCTCAGCAGCAATCAAATTTTCATGCCTGCTTGGCAGAAATGGCACACCAGATGAAGATTTTAATTTTAGTCATGCTGGGATATGATAAAGGATTTCTGACCAGTGCTGCCTTTGTTACACGAGAACCAACCAGGAATTCAAGTAGAGGCTTAGAAAATCTCAGTACCTTAAGAAAACTAGTGGCTTAGTGATCGTATCACTTATTTGACATACATGGAGACAAAAATTTAGGAGTTCCATTTTGAAAAGTACTCTTTTGTTTAAAATTGGTCATAATAATGCCCATATTATTCGTGAGATTAATCACTTGTGTTATACTCCAGGATTCATACCACACCTTGCAGCCCAACCACAGTCAGCAGACACACAGCCCCCCTTTCTATGCATATATTTTTTGCATTGCCTCATGTGAGATAGCTTTTTGTCCTTTTTTACTGTTTGTAGGCATCATGACTGCAGTGGCACTACCATATTTGTGTTTCAGAAAAATATAAGAAACTTACCTCAGTAAAGTTTCAATTTCACGGGATTAATCACAGCAAATTTCCCCAAGTATGACCAGAAAAACTTACAGATTGAACTGCGGCATACTCTGCCCTAATGACGGCACGGCGCTGCATTGTTTCATGGTACAACGAGCTTTGTCTTAACATTGCCAATTCTTCCTTTTTCCAGAAAACCTGATCATAGCACATAATCACCACTAGTAGATACAAAAATGCAGAAATGGGCTATCATACATTGGTACAAAATGCTCTTAACAGCCTTAAAGCAGCACCACGATGCTCCAGTTTAAACAAGTGACAATGAGGGTTGTGTAATTGTTGTAATCATAATAAATGCTAAGATTTTCCACACAGCAAATGCCTCCAAGTTACATAACAACATGAAACTTAGATCAATGTCAATTTTAAGTTTAATATACTACCAGAACAAAACATAAAAAACTTGTTCTGTAACGTTATAGAGTCCACCCACAAAGTCTTAGCCAAGGATTGGCAAGTGCATGGAGTATAAGCATCTTGTCATTAGCACATAGTGATCTTAAGGAGACGTTTGAACCGAGAAGGATGTGAAGATGCTTCAACAAGCTTACCAATCTTACCAAATTGCATTTTGATGTCAATACTGATTTTAGGATAGTGTTCAAGCGTCAATAGACTAACGTTCAACTGTCAACCCCTTCAAGTCCATTCACAAAGCTCTACACAACAAACTTCATCATGTGTAGAATGGACCATGTACTATGGCATATTTACCCATGTCATTGCCACCCTGGAGTAGGTTCAGGTCACATGAATAAACATATGTCAACATTCGTTTCTGGGTGTGATACAGAGACCAAGATCTTGAATTTTCATCACTTCTCTAAAGGCAAAGGGTAGACACGAGCTACTAGCAAAAGGAGCAAAGATAAAAATGTGAAGCCTCTACTTTCTCATCCAAATGTAAGGGATATCTTATCTATTTGTCAGATTGGAATATATCCAAATTCACAAAGGTAATTTAAAAAGTCAGTGATGTCATTAGGTAAAGCTTAGAAAAAAGAATACATGGAACCGAAAAAGTCAAAGGATTCATATCAAAACAATAATATAGAATCCAAATCTTAGCCAGCCAGCACTCCTTCTGTCTCAACAGTACCTAAGCATAAGTTGTTATCTAGCTTTCAAATATTACCTAGCTTGCTCAACATGAAATTACACCTGGAGAAGGTAGTCAGCGGAATAAGCAAACAAGTAACTGTGATTTTTTAATGTATTCGTAAGTCAAGCGCAGAGAGGCAGCATATCCCAATGGTATACCACTAAATAGTCTGGAAATGCATGTACATCAGGCTGGAATGCTTATGCTTCATACTCTACTCTGCTTAAAAATGTCTATAGAAGTTCACAATGTGAATGTCTCATTTCAAACACACAAACATGCTGGATTCTTGCAGATAAAGGCTCATTATGGTCTTCAGGCACATTGTTTCAAGACTTTCAGAACAGCATGCAAGATTAATAAATAAGACAATTAAAATGGCAGTATACACTTACAGTGCTGTGGATAGAACCAATTCGTGGAAGGCAAGACATATAAGGCGCCCAAGCTGATTTCTACAATCAAGACATTATTATGATTCCTATCTTGCTTTCGATCAGTCAACAAGGGAGTCCTTAGTAGCATCTTCAACATCAGTAACAACATGCACATGAGAGAATAAAGCACTGGAAGTAGATGAGCTGCTTGCCTGCCCTGCATGTTGCTCCGCAAGTATAAATAATGCAAGACGGGCCCAATCACTGGTATCCTTGGGTAGCATTTGGGTTACTTCCTCTGGTAACATGTCTGGTGTGATCATCTATCAAAAGAACAGTATACTTATCAAGGTACAATGCTGATGAGAATTCAGCAGTGCTATGGATGTTGCTATGGCTTGACAATGTCTATAATAGAGTTAGTGACAGCAATCTCTCTCTCTCTCTCTCTCTCTCTCTCTCTCTCTCTCTCTCTCTCAAACAAGGACATCAAAAAGCACAACACATTGAGGACATTCAAGCAGAAATTCACAAGAATAGGAAGGAGGAGGTAGCTCCTGATATATGGGACCTACTCCACCATTCCTTGAAGGAAATGTTCAAAATGAATGGACACAAGGCATAATTGTTCCTGTCAAACATTGTAACAAGGATGATCTCACCAACTGCAGAGCTATTCTGATTGGGCATAGTTGCAGAACTTGGGGAATCATAGTAGAGAGAAAATTTTGTGGTTGGATGGGATCAGACGGCTTAAAGCCTATGGAGCAAGCAGATTTTGGAAAGGGCTACTTTACGGCTCATCATTTGCTTACATTGAGAATGATAGTGGAGGAGAGTAAAAAAAATCAGCAAAGCTTCTTTTGTTGCTTCCTTGATTTTTAGAAGGCATTTGGTATGTACCAAGGAAGAAATTGTGGGAGTACATGGATAAAAAAGGGAAGACTTGAACAAGCAGATCAGACAACTCTATACAAAGTTAATGCTCAGGTATCTACATCTACAAGAATGACATCAACATTCCCAGGTAATTTAGGTATCGAGTAAGGCAGCTTGCTCTCACTCACACATTTGCACTTAAAAAGATAAGCTTTGAGAATGCCTAATGCAAGCAGGAAAAGTCAAGCTAGTACACACTGTCACCAGATTCCTACTTTATTGAATGACTGTTCTTTTGGTCAAAAGGTCTCAAACAACGCCCTGCTGCTCTTAGAAATTTTGTGATTGATCGGGTCTTTTTCAGTCTTGAAAAGACTAAGATCTTCATCTTCTGCTCTAAGAAACTTCCTGAGCCTAACAGGATTCGTGAAGGGGCTGCAATAGGATCGCTAAAGAATACAAGCACTTGGGAGTTGAAATATCCCAAAAATCTCATCGGAATGCTTGCATGGATAAAAGATCAATAGGGAAGTAGAAACCATATTTTATCATGAAAGTTGTTATGTCCATGTCCAGTATAAGGGATTCAAAATAGTCATTAACGTGAATATTAGGTACTCCAGTGTAGAAGTTTATTAGTTACGCCTCACCATTCCGGACTAGGCCAAAAATGTAATTAACAATCTTGTGAGGGCCCAGATGCTCTAATTAAGACTTATGAAGCTAGTGCATGGTGATTGATTACTTTGAGTGCATGAATAGGAGATCAAAAGCAATTGGGCTGGAATTGGGGATCCTACTGGGGAATATTCCTCGGCAGAAATTAACTCACAGGGATCTTAGATTTCCAAGAAAGATAAGAAGATTGTGGAAGAGTTCGCCATTCGAGGTGGTTAGACAATGATTCTATTTGGGTTGTAGTGGATAGGTTAACTAAGTTAGCTACATTCATACCAAAACAGTCAACTACAAAGGCTTCAGATTTAGACTTTTGTGAACAGATTATTTAGGCTTTATAGACTGCCAAGTGATATTGTTAGTGATAGAGATCCAATAAGCATTCCATAAGCTTAAAACCTCGCTTGGTTTTAGTTTTAAAGATCATCCTGAATCAGATGGACAAACTGAGAGAACTAACCAGACTATGGAGGATATGTTGAGACATGTGTGTCTCACAAGCAGTCTCAGTGGGAGGATTATATTCCTTTGATTGAGTTTGTTTACAATAGTAAAAAGCATTCTGCTACAAGTTATAATCAGTTTATGCTTATGTACGGTTTTCAACCTAGATCTCCAGTCAATGTGGAGACGAAATATGTTCAGATAGGATGAGAAAGAAACAAACGCGAACTCGAAACATTTCTATTCGTGACCAACTCGAAAGATTCGCGAAAGATTCTCGACAGATTCGCGAAATCTATCAACTTAATCAGAGACACAACAGCGAGATAAGACAGCAAGAAATTTATATTGATGAATCAGATTCAGAGTTATAAAAATTTGTTTTTTGATCAATAGTTTCTTATTGCCTAAAAATCTTAAGTTGTCTCTTACTTCCGCATAAAATTTCCACACGCATATTCAATCAGAAATAATATTGTTCCATTAGTACATAGATCAGATATAATCGCGATTGAAGACACTGATATTAGTTTGATTTATTCAAACTTACATCGTGTTCTTTGTGAAAGAATAATTACTATTTTTCCTACAGTGGTATCAGAGCATACGGAATTAAAGTTGATACAGTGGTATCTTCGCATCCCTCTCAACATTCTTCATACATCCATTAGTAAGCCGCTAACTGGAGGTTATTCAAAATTGAAAGACGTCGTCCATCATCAATATTCAAGCTAAGATCACTACAATCTTGGACCCAGAAGGTTCGAACTACTTGATTTGGAAATTACAGACTTCACTCTTGTTGAAGGGCGAAGGTCTATGGCAATGGGTAGAACCAATTGAGGAGAAGCCATAAACTACTCCTAGCAAAGAACTTCGAGAATGGACTTTAAAAAATGACAAAGCAATTATTGCATCTTCAGTGCATGACAATATAATGCTACATCTTACATCAATTTCGAACGCAAAGGATTTATGGGAAGAATTGCAAACCAAGAATGAGACTCAATCTCGTAATCAGATCATGTTCTTGGAAGACCAATTAACTTACCTACAGTGGGACGACAAAGACCTGAACACATTCTGGTGCAGAAAATACAATTTCTAAGGAAGAACAGCTTAGTTATTTTCTTCGAGCCCTACCCAGGTCATTCCACACAACTCGAACCTTGTTGGCGAAAGATGCAACAATGACACTTCAAAAGGCAATTGATAGAGTGAAGGAGGAAATAGAAGCTCGTGAACGCTATGACGACAATGGTGATTCAGAAAATGCTCTATTTACTCAGAAGAATAAATCTTCTAAGAAGTCTAAGTTTAAGAGGGAGTCGTCTAAGAAGAATGAGTCTAAGACTAATGAACAACAATCTGAAAAACAACAGAAGATTTTTGGTGATAAAAAGATCTGCAACAGATGCAGAAGATGAGGTCACACAGAAGAAAAGTGTTGGCTAAATCCAAAGATTGAATGCATTCATTGTCATAAACAGGGTCATGCAGCAGTAGAATGTTATCAGAATCCCAGAAACAAAAAGGAGCAGAATTGAAGCGAACCTTCAGATTCAAACTAAGTCGAAGACAAAGCAGAATGCTCCAGAGCAGCAGAAGACAGGGCAACAAGGAACTCAGCAGCTTATGTTAGTACTGATCTATGCTAATCATCTAATTCAATTCGAGAAGTAGTACTTGATTCAGGAGCCACCTCACATTTTATTTCCTCGAAACAAATATTGTCCGATTACAAGAAGACAAACGATTCGAGATTCATTATACTTGGAGACGGTTCTAAACACGTGGTTGATGGAACTGGTGTATTATGGCTGGACACGTATCAGGGAGACAAGAAACTGGAGGAAGTTCTCTATGTCCCTACTCTTGATAAAGATCTTCTATTAACCTTCACGAAGAACTCTTTTAAACTATTTGAGGAAGATTTTGATAACCTGGTTGCTAAAGGCAGCAGAGAAGGAAATTTGTATCACCTGAACATTCGAACAAGAATCGAACAAGTCAATCAAACTCAGGACTCGACAGATGTACTGTGGCACAAGAGGCTATGTCACATGAACATGGAAGCCTTGTACCAAGCCAACAAAAGTCAGAGAATTCAAGGGGTCGAAATCAAAAGTAGAGATATTCGAACTACCTGCGAATCTTGTCTTAAAGGCAAGATGACTAGAACACCTTTCAGTAAGGATGTTTATAAAGCAACTAAGGTACTTGAAATTGTGCATTCAGATTTTTGTGGACCATTCGGAGTATTGTCGTTGGGTGATGCAAAGTACTTTATAACGTTTATTGATGACTTCAGCAAGTTCGTTGTAGTATACTTTATTCGTACCAAATCTGAAGCTTTCAAAAAATCTGTTGAGTATACGAATTGGGCTGAAAAGCAGACAGGCAATAAGCTAAAGCAAATTCACACAGATCGTGGAGGTGAGTACATTTCCAACGAATTCAAAGCTTACTGTACTGATCGAGGTATTTTGCACACCAAGACTGCATCTTACACACCTCAGCACAATGGAATAGCTGAACGAAAAAATCGTACACTGATGGAAGCTGCAAGGTGTATGATGGCTCATGCGAAAGCACCAAAACAGTTGTGGGCAGAAGCAGTGGCTACATCAAATTATCTTTAGAATCGATTTCTGAAATCTCGAATACCAAATAAAACTCCTCATGAGATATGGTGGAAGTTGAATCCAAATCTTGCACATGTTCGAACATTTGGATGCGCAGCGTATATGCACAAACCAGATAAGCTGAGAAAGAAACTCGATGAAAAGACAGAACAAGGTTTTCTGGTAGGATTCGAGTTACATTCATCATATTATCGTGTTTATGTACCCGAAACTGGCAAGATAAATGTAGTTCAAGATGTTAAATTTGATGAGACGAAATACATAGCAAACAGTGATCTAGTCGGCTATGAAATTCTCAAAAATTATTATGAGCTACCAACGATAACAATGGAAAAACAAACAGAAGATGAAAGAGAGTTACCAAATTCAGAGGGAGGTCAAGATCGAGTCGAATCGCCAGCACGAATTCCAACTAGAAAAGCTCGAATCAGAATCGAACCCGAAACCTGCGGAATCGAACTCAAAACCATTTGTGAGAAGATCAGACAGACAACAAAAACCACCAGAAAGGTATGGGCAGGATGTTTTCAATACAACCGTCGAATTTTGTAGTTTCTTTGACGAACCTCAAACATTCGAGGAAGCCGTTGATGGACCAGATAAAGATCGCTGGCAGGCAATGGAGGACGAAATGTCATCCATGTATAAGAACAATGTATGGATACTCGCACCTATACCTGATGGCAGAAAACCAGTCAAGTGCAAGCGGATCTACAAGATCAAAACAGGTCCTGATGGAGAAAACATTAGATACAATGTTGGTTGCTAAAGGTTTTTCACAGAAGTATGGAATTGACTACACTGATACTTTCTCACCGGTAGTCAAACATACATCAATTCGCTTGTTATTCGCGTATGTCGTGGCTCATGATCTAAAAATCCATATTGTGGATGAGAAGACTGCATTCCTACATGCAAAATTAGAAGAAGACTTATTCATGGACCAACCACTTGGTTTTGTAACTTCTTGCTAATCCAGAGTATGGCTGTGCCAGATGCTAGAGTACAACCTCTTGAAATACTTTTGCTATCATCCTTCATGGATGCCCAGCTTGCGTCACTATAAGATTCGATGTGAAGTCCAGCTTCCTTCGAATAACACAATCCATAGTCTTTCGTTTTCTGGAGATATTGTAGTACTCTCTTTGCCAACTTCCAATGCAACGATCCTAGGTTTTGATTATATTGGCTCAGCCTGTATACCGCAAACGCTATATCAGGTCTGGTGTTGTCTGCTAGATATAACAATAATCCAATCAGCCTACGATAGGGTGTTTTGGCCATTCGTTTCTCTTCGTCGAGAGTTTGCGGACAATCTGCCTTGCTTAGTATTGTTCCAAGTATCATGGGAGTATGCACACCTTTGCATTCGAGCATGTTGAAGTCTTCAATGATCTTTTGAGTGTACTTTTGTTGGTGAAGATACAACTTACCACCTTCAAAGTCTCTCACGATCTGCAAGCCTAGATAGATTTTAGCTTCTCCTAGGTCAGCGATCTCAAATATTTCAAAAATATCCTTTTTGACATCTGAAATTAACTTATCTCTTCTTGAGAAGATAAGCGTGTCATCAACATAAACAACTAGAATGATTATTTCATTTTGGACATTCTTGATATAGACATTTGATTCAGCAAATAGAGGTTTGAAGCCTATGGAACGTAGTGCTTCATCCTTCTTTCTAGACCATTGTCTCGCTGCTTGTTTCAGACCATAAATGCTTTTATTCATGTGACATCCGTATTTTGGATTTTCTTTTTGCGAAAATCAGATTCAGAGTTATAAAAATTCATTTATTGGTCAATAGTTTCTTATTGCCTGAAAATCTTAAGTTGTCTCTTACTTTCGCATAAAATTTCCGCACGCATATTCAATCAGAATTAATATTGTTCTATTAGTACATAGATCAGATATAATCGCAATTGTAGACACTGATAGTAGTTTGATTTATTCAAACTTACATCGTGTTCTTTGTGGAAGAATAACTACTATTTTTCCCTTGGAAGATTCCTCTCCCAAGATCTCCCCCCTCTAAGCTATACCTCTATACGGAGCGTAGATCCAACAACATTAAGGGCCCTAATCCTCAATGGTAGGTGAACTAAAGTGTGTCCTTATTAGCTTGCTAAGTTGCCATTAACTAGAGGCAATCACATCATGTACTATTGGGGACATACATTTTCTACCACACAAAACGTAAGATTTTAATATGTTCTTGGATGCCCATTAAAGAGGAACTAGATAATCCAAAAAAATAGGAATCTCAATATTGTCGAAAAAAAACTAAATTTTGGTTTCCTCCCTAAAAAAATAAACTAAAAACAAAGAAAACCAACACCAAGCTCAAGAGCAAACGTGTTCTAATGCCATGTTATTAGTCAATCACAAACTTGACATCGCATATCCCCCACAACAAGAGTATCAAGCTAAAATTCTAGCATGGAAAATGAACATGCCATGTGAGTTGAGTAAACCCATCCAATCTAATTGTGCTTCTGAACAAAACCCAATAACAAGTGGATAGAAGTAATCACTCTTCCCTACCAAATAAAGGTGTCTTGTGCCCAATATGCAGCACCTTTAGTTATTTGCATAGTATGGTATACCTCTTGCAATGGAGTTCTAGTGCTTCACTAGGTCATCTTACTTGCATGGTAAACTACTATATGCAACAAAGTTCCTTTGGAACATTTTGGTAGAGTCTAGATCTTAGTATTTCACAACATAGATCTTATGGGATGCTTCAGGCATTTGATTCATGATCATGAGTTCTTGGGAAATCATGTACCAACACATCAGTTGTTCAGACACATTGTAATTTTCTGAAGTTACTCCTTTGACATGCACATTTTGGCAAATTCTATTGTAAGTGCAATTAATGGTATTATGCACTTTATTTTCATTCTTTTCTACATGTGTAATTTTGGTAAATGTATTTTTGTAGCAACTTCTATTTTCCAGCATCAATTTTATAATGACAATGAGGACAATGTCTTTGTGGGGAGGAAGAAGAGCTACAAGACATATATATCATGGACGGAGACTTATGTAGACCATGGGTCAACATATTCTTATTTGTCATTTACACCATATACATTGGGGCCTGGCTACTTCATTTCATATTTGGCAAATATTGGGAGTCATATGGTCTTTGTTGGGACTCCAACCCTGTAGGAAATAGAAGCCTAAGGATCCAGAATCTTAACTATTCAATCACACAAAGCATTCTCAAAAGAAAGAGAGAGATGTAGAAACTCGTGGACAACCAAGGAGAATAGTCAGTATTGCTTACAAAAGTGTCTCATACAAATGGGATGCACACATATATATAGTCCAAGATGACTATCTAACTTCATGACTATTGGCTGTCCAGCTACTTGACTATTGGCTGTCCAACTACTTGACTATTGACCATCCAACTTTCTATAAGTTAAATAGAAAGAATAAGGTACCTCCAATACGTCAAGTTGGGGTACTTAATGTCACAATCAAGCTTAGTGGACCCATGAGTCCCTACCAAGTTAATTCATACTAACTTAGCTAGCTCTAAGTTTAGTAGGCCTAATATAATAAATGACCATGGTTACACAACTCTCGACCTTTTGGGTCAAAGTAATTTATGGTAATGTAAGCAATTCCATTTACATTCCAACACCCTCCTTAAATGGAAATGCATAAAATAACATGAAGTAATTTCTCGAAAGAGAAAAATGCAACTTGTTGTCCGAACTTCATGTCGCCAAATAAACTTCGCACCGAAGTAGTCGAAATCTCATCCCCAATCATGTCCAACATATAAAAGGAAAAGAATGCGTAATAATGAAGCATCAAGTCGAAAGGTGAGGATTTGCATGCTCCATCTGAAGTAGGGAACCAACATAAACTCGGCAATAAGTCGAAACATGGACTTGTAATCCATCATAGGCTCCCACATCATTCATAAAAACTTCTTACCATAAGGACAATAAAAAAGAGTACCAAACTCTTTTGGCATCACATCCTCCCAAACCTTATCATCAATGACTTGCTCACATAGAATAGGCAATGTACCAACATCATGATGAAGAGTAAGTGTAGAACCAAAAAATTCAGCAAGAGGTACTGATTCTAAAGAGGCATGTGCCTTTACTTTGTAGTAAGACACTTCTTTGTTGTCCTGCAAAGTCTCCAATAGTCGACAAGGGACTGTTATGGGCTGTTCAACACTTTGCTGCCCAAAGTGTTCCCAACATGGAGCATGTTCTCCATAATCTTCCGCAGGCTGTTCCTGAAGCATAATGGACTGCTCATGTGTAAAATGGGTTGTAAATGACCAAAAGAAGATGACTGAACCTGCTGTCCAACGTCTTCATCATAAAAATTTGGCAAACTATCAAGAGATGCATCAACGATGGCATCATCAAAGTTGTCCCTCGAAGAGGCATGGGATGACATAGAAGATTCTTCAAGTAATGAAAAATTTTCTCCAAACAAATGCTCGCTCTTAACACTTTGAACAAAAGTACTAATTGACACATGTTGACTCCCTCCTCGATTAGTACAAAAAGGTTCCAAAGAGAGCTTGAATTTTTCAGCCTTTGCTAAAACATCAAATTGAAAAGGTTTCGCATGAAACTTTTCACTAATGCATCCATCATATGCATCAACTTGCGGTGACTTGAAAAAAGAAGATTGTTTTAACATCTGCTCAATGTATCGTTGTTGAGAGATGAAGATTCCAGCCCCATGTGGAAGATCAGCAAGAACCCAAGTGTGGTTCTTCATGAGTGAGTTGTACTCCTCTTGCATCGCATCCTCCCAACATTTTACTCCTCTGGCCTGCTCATAAAAAACAGGTTCTACTGCACCATCCTCAATAGAAGTTAGAGCAAAATCAGAAAAATCAGCAAATTCTACTGATTTAGTAGAGGCAAGAGTCTTCCCTTCATAGAAATGATCCACTTTGTTGTCCTGCAAAGTCTGCAACAACCATTTAAAGATTGGTTTGGGCTGTCCAACAGCCTTACCTTTGTCAACACTTTGTTGTCCAAAGTGTTCCGAACTTGGACCTTGCTGTCCAATGTTTTCCGAACTTGGACCTTGCAGTCCAATGTCTTCAACAGACTGCTCTTCACCATAAATAGGTTCTTCTTGATGAACTATGGGCTGCAAAATTGAAGAAGTAATGGGTTGTCCACTAGAAGTTGATGGCAGTCCCTTATCTTCATGATTAGATGGCAAAACCAAATTTGGAAATATTTCAAGACATGCATCATGGGGAAAGTCCCCTTTCATGACATGAGTGGGCGCAACAGGTCTTTTCGTCAAAATGAACATCACGACTCACTATGATTTTATTAGTATCCATATTAAACAACCTATAGCCCTTGCTTTCTCTACTATAGCCAACAAATATGCATTTAACTCCTTTATCATCAAGCTTCATTCTTAGCTTATCGGGAATGAAAGCATAAGCCGTGCAACCAAAGATGCGTAAGTGAGAAACAGTAGGCTTCTACCATACCAAACTTCATAAGGAGTTAATACCTTCAAGGCTTTAGTAGGACACCAATTAAGACGTCGTTATAACTGCTTCAACCCAAAACTTGTGAGGTAGGCCCTTTGCTTTGAGCATGCATCGAGCCATCTCCATGATAGTGCAATTCTTTCTTTCGGCAACACCATTCTGTTGAGGTGTGTAAGGGGTTGTCATTTGATGATGGATACCTTTGCTTTGAAGATAAGTACCGATCGTATTCTTTATATATTCCCCTCCTCGGTCGGTACGTAAGATCAAAGAGTGCCCAAACTGATTTTCTATCATTGCTAGAAAATCCTTAAAGCGTTGAAAAACTTCAGATTTTGTCTTCTTAGGATAATTCCATGTAAATCTTGAAAGGTCATCAATAAAAGTAACAAAGTATTTACACCCTCCAATGGATTCGGTCCACATTGGACCACATACATCACTATGAACCAAATCAAATTTGCCATCAACTCTAATAGTTCCATCAATTGGAAAAGCTTGCCTTTGAAATTTTCCAAGTATGCATCCTTCGCATACATGTCCTTTGGGATGCTCAATATTAGGAATGTCTTCAACCATATTGAATCTCTTTAACATCTTCAAGCTAGCAAAGCTGGATGTCCAAACCTAGCATGCCATAATTCAACCAACTCCAGAGAATGTGAACTTGATGCAACAAGACAAAAAGATGATGAAGCTCTTCGCTCATAGGTATCCATAAGGAACAATCCTCCACGAAATATTCCCGAAGCAATGATCATAAGAGATCTCTTTGGGTCTTTGATAAGACATTTGTCTTCTTTGAATTCCACAACCAATCCTTGGTTCATAATTGTAGAGACGGAAATGAGATTCTTTTTTATTTTTAGAACATAAAGTACATTACGAATGTACTTCTCCTCACCATTGGGTAAGATAATGGGGATCACTCTAATACCTTTGATAGGATAAGAGGTGTTATCAACACCTTGAACTTTGCTTCATCATGCACTTTTACAAGCTTTGTGAAGACTTCTTTGTGATAAGTCATATGGCGTGTGGCACCGCTATCAATCACCCAATCAATAGATGACCGCTATCAATCACCCAATCAACAGATGAAAAAACAGCAACTTGTAAAGCTGAAGATGAGCTGTTTTTTGCTGAAAAACCAACAAGATTTGAAGTGGCAGAAGATGACTATCTAACTTCATGACTATTGGCTGTCCAACTACTTGACTATTGGCTGTCCAACTAATTGACTATTGACTATCCAACTTTCTATAAGTTACATAGAAAGAATAAGGTACCTCCAATATGTCAAGTTGGGGTACTTAATGTCACAATTAGGCCTACTGGACCCATGAGTCCCTACCAAGTTAATTCATACTAACTTAGCTAACTCTAAGTTTAGTAGGCCTAATATAATAAATGACCATGGTTACACAACTCTCGACCTTTTGGGTCAAAGTAACCTATGGTAATGTAAGCAATTCCATTTACATTCCAATAAACCCTAAGTCGCAAACTCTAGGGGCTCACATAGTATGAATAGGTATGTGAGCCACACAATATGGATAGGCTTGTGAGCCTCATTAGTGATAGACAACTATTTGAAAACCAAAAGCTTAGCTTATATGGTAACTTGTCATTCAATTTGGCATGCTTCAAAAATTTCAATCTGCATTCAACTTAGACGCTTCAGTAATGTCATTTACATTGGAGATATACACTTTATTCTTATTTTTCAATCATTGATGTATACATTTGCAATAATTTTTGTACTTTCGAAGTTATGTGTTGCTTTGCATTTACTTTAACTTCAAAGCAACTTCTAATATACCACTTTTGTGAGATTGGAATATATCCCCATCCACAAATTACATTTGAGAGGTTATAGCAATGTCTTTAACTGAAGTATATCACTAACAACATGTAGTCAAAAAAACCCCATCAGCCCACTAACTAAAAGAAAACCAAATCCTTCTAGCAAGCTTTACTTATGGTCTCATCAATTCATAAGCATAAGTTGCTATGTAGGTTTCAAGGTAATTTTTTAGAGCCAAAAGATGTAAATATGCTTGAATCTCCGTAATGAAAACTCACACTAAGCAAAAAATTTCGTGGACTCTCTTCTAGATGTGCACTTTCTAGTCTCAAGGTGTTGTTTTGGTGTTAATTGCAAAGAAGCAGAAAGACTTATTTAATCTACTCTCGTACGCTTCATGAAATATGGTAAGCAAATCAACCTGCAGATTTAAAAAGTTGTTGTCTTACCAACTCACGCGTTACCCGCAACATGCATTCCCCTGCTTGAATGGAACGAGCAGCAAGTAATGACCTGAATAACAAACATCATCTCTCTCTCTCTTTCTCTCTCTCTCTCTCTCTCTCTCTCTCAAGACATTAATAAAGCTTCTTCTTCTCTCTCTCTCTCTCAGAAGCTGATTGCCAGGAGTTTATTACTTCACCAAGAGCCATATTTTTCAGCAAATGCCCAGCGATTTTCAGAAGAGTATAAGGCGTGTTTTGCTGCAGCAAACTATAACTTTCTTCTAAAGTATACAACCTCAGAGCCTGACCTTTGATTTCAGCAGACAGAACGTGTAATTTCAAGTGCTTTTCCAACACATCTTCGAGGTTGCAAAGTGCGCTCTGTTCTACCAAAACTTTGAGAACAGAAGACACTCATTTGCAAACCCATTTCATCGTTTTGCATGTCATGCTAGTCTTCATTTGTGGGACATGCAAGAACTAATTTCCAGCATCGAAGTCTGCTTTTGAAAGACAATCTACCTTACAACAATTCGACGATCTTCTACATGCAGTTCCAGGCTAGGTCCAACAAAGGTCTAGAAAAGGGACGAGGTTATCTAGGAGTGCGGTGAAGCTTCCAAGTCAACAACCTTTTCAAAACCATTCTTCTTTCAATTTGCTTTACGTTCTAGTTTCATCTTCGAACTCCAAAATAACGACTCCTAAGGATAATCAGTTTCCCCAGGAAGAGCCGTAGGCGAGCTTGAAGAAGAAGCAATCCGTTTTCAGAGAGGAAAAAGTGAAATGGATATAGATCAGGAGTACGAAATGTTTGATACTAAAGAATTTGTGTCTAAAAAACAATATGAACACTTACAAATTGAAGTAACAGACCTAAAACAAACTTTAGCTAGCATGCAAACTAAACAAGATTAGTCTTTTGCCGATATTAAAAGTTTGTTTGCTAGCCTAGTCAATCACAAGACCAAGAAAAAAATAAGGAATTAATTGAATATCTAAAATTTAAATATGGGATAGATTCAACCAAGCAATTCATCTTGGGCAGCACATGTCCTATTATTTAAAAAGAAAGACGGGTCTATGCGCTTATGTGTAGACCAGACATGAGGGTCCAGGCCGAAGTGCCCGCGTCCGCGTCCGCGTCCGCGTCCGACGCCCGGACCCGGACGCGTCCGACCCCCGGACGCGTCCTTTTTTTTTAATTTTTTTTTTTTGGGCTGGACGTGTCCAGAGGATGCGGGCCCTGCGGACAATCCGCAGAACCCGAGACTGCAGCGAAAGAGGGCGGAAGAGGGAGAGAGAGAGTGAGTGGGAGAGGCATAGAGAGAGAGAGAGAGAGAGAGAGAGAGATGGTGTTTGTGTGGGTGTGTGTGATGAGTTGTGTGTGTGTGTGTGTGTGAAAATTGTGTGTGTTGTGTGTGAAAAGATATTGTTGACTTGTGTGCATACAGTTGTGTGTGTGTGGTGATCTGTGTGTGAGAGAGAGAGAGAGGAAGAGACAGAGTGTGAGTGGACAGCCAATATGAACAGTAGATTGCTTAACAAAAGTGTGTCTCATACAAATGAATGGCTACATATAAGTAGTCCAAGATGGCTATCTACCTTCATGACTGTTGGCTGTCCAATAACTTGACTAATGGCTATCTAGCTACCATAAGTTACATAAAATAATTAAGTACCCCAAATAAGAAGTTAGGTACTTAATTCACATGTATAGGCCCCTAAAGGACCCACGAGTCCCTACAAGTTAGTTTTATACTAACTTGGGCCTAAAATATAAATGACCATGGCTACACAGATCTCGACCTTTTGGGTCATAGTAACCTATGGCTTCTACATCATTTACATTTATTATTCTAACAATGTCTTGTGGAGATTGATTGATAGCTAGATCTTGGTGCCTTGACTCTTGTTTTTCTACATGGTATCAGAGCTACCGGATCTGCAGCAAGCTTGTATGTTGGCGCCCTGCCAGAAGAGGAGCTACTCTACTTTTTGTTCTGAAATTTCAGCATCCTGCTGATTTTTTTTTCCAAGTGGAGTTTGGGTCAGCATTTTTGCCTCTTTTCAGGTTGAAGGAGGGCGCCCATCACAGATCTTGAAGGAGCAATTTTTGGTGCACAAAAATCAGCATCTCAAATCTGATTTTTTTGCAACCAGTTTTGTTTGGAGGAGGGCACCCAAAAACCTGCTTCTGATTTGGAGCCTTCTTACCTTGTTGTTTTTTTTCAGGTTTGCAGTTGTGAAGGAGGACGCCCAATATTCAGCATACCCTATTGTGGGTTAGGGCAAATTTGTGGCTGAAAAATTGCAAATTTTCAGCAAGCAGTAGGGCACTTTTAATAGCCCTATTGAAGTGTGTGTTGATCACACTATTTGGCTTCCTAATTGGGTTTCGGTGTAGGCTTCAATCGAAGCTAACCTAATTTTCAAGAAGCTGGTTTTTTGGTGCAGAAAAACAGCTATCTATCCATTATCTTTTGGGCACTTTGGTTGCAGATTCTCATGCTCCTTTTTTCAGCTTATTGTTCATATTAGGTCTTGTAAGACATCTAAAAGTGAGTGGGATACACTTTATACTATGTATAGAGTCAAAAATCCAGCAAGAGTGGTGCATCTCAGAAATCACTTGACGAAGATCAAGGAGCTTCGAAATAATTGAGAATGCTCAATTTGTTTCCATTACTGTCAACTCATTACCTTCCTCTTATCTTCCATTTGTTTCATCTTTGAGTATCTCTCTTAGGGGACATCAACTCCTTTGATGAACTTGTTGGGCTACTTCTTCAAGAGGAGCAAATGAGGCAAAATTTTGCGGGTGACACTCAACAAGATCAAGCTTTCTTTATGAAAGGCAAGGGCAAAGGCAAGTCAAAAGGAAAGGGGAAGCCTCCTTCCAAGGATGAGCAAAAGCTCAATGGAGGTCAAAATGTCAACACTTAAAAGAAAGAGAAGCGTCATTATTGCAAGAAGTATGGGCACTTCATGAAGGATTGTAAGAAGAAGCTTGCAAAAGAGGAGAGTAAAGGAATTGATACTAGTGCTTCACTTGCTACTTTGGAGCAAGAGTTTGAAGCTAGTGGTGATCTCTTCAACCAAGACTATACTTTTGTGTCTAATATTGCTTCTACTAGTACTTCTACATTTATGAGGAATTCAGGTTCTGTTTTGCAAGTTGCTAATTTTTCAGCCCATCGAATGGGTGATTGTGGAAAGAAGCCTTCAATCTCTCACTTTCGCATTTTGGGTTGTATGGCTTATGCTTTTGCTCCGGATAAACTTCGTACAAAGCTTGAGGATAAAGGAGTTAAATGCATTTTTGTTGGCTATAGTAGTGAAAGCAAAGGCTATAGGCTGTTCAATTTGAGCACTAACAAGATTATTGTTAGTCGTAATGTGCATTTTGATGAAAAGAATTCATTAGATATGGCCCACATAGTGTGAATGTTGAAGATTTTCCAGATTTGGTACCATCCTTTAGTCTGGACATAAGGGGCAGCAATCAACCAGTTTCGAATTGCCCAACACCTCATCAAGTTCAAAGCCTAATGTTCATCAAGACTGCCCATTGTTGCTCAAAATCAGCCTGCAGGAACTATGTGACAGCAAGGACCAGTTTTGGAAGATCTTGGACAGCCAAGTGTTAGACATAACTAAACATTCACCTCTCAGTTTAGTAGTCACTAGTTAACCGTGAGCTCAAATTTGTAAGGCCCCATTATGAGAAGTCATAATTGAGCACGGTTGTTAGTATGATTATGAGGAAACTTTTTCTCCTACTGCTCGGATGACTACCGTGAGGGTAGTAACTGTCACATGTACTTTGAATCCCTTGCCCAATGTAAATGGTAAATTGTAATTATTAAATTGTAAATGGCTAAGTCATCGGCCTATGGAGACAATTGTAAATTGCAATGTAAATATCTGTTATAGTGGGGGGTACTAGGTCTCATGAGAGTCTGCTGGACTGACCTCCTAAGAAGTAAGAAGGGTTGACCGGTCAACGTGACATGTGTCATATGCTCACTGGGACACTTGGTCCAATGCATGAGTGACACTTGTCGAACGGTCAATGGACGGGTCAACCGGACATGTGTCATATGCTCATTGGGACACTTGGTCCAATGCATGAGTGACACGTGTCATACTGTCCACCTACGTGTCATGGTACTGCCAAGTGGCAAGTGTCAGCTGTGCATGGAGTTTGCCATGTGTCGACGTTAGGATGTGTCAGGGTTAAGGGGTGCTTGAGGGGATATAGGGTGAGCCTTGTCAGGCATTCCTCATTATGATTATGGTATTCCTATGCAGCTATGGTTGGGAGGAGACTTGCAGCAAAGCCCTCATGTTTGCTTGTTGATCTATGAACATTTGCTTGAGATTAATAAAGTGACGGATTTGTTGGGTAATTTTGTGTATTTACTTAGGGTTTGTGAGCTTGTGTGCATCAGAGCAGTTACTTTCAAGACTTGTGTGGGATTTGGCATCTTCAGTTAGGGTTTGGAGCATTCTTGGAGAGCCAGCACCCTACTGTAAGTGATCTGTTGGCAGATTTAGAGCCCATAAGATAGCAGATTGAAGCCCTATGGTGGATTGCTGATCTTCTGGCAGCCTTTGAGCATTTTCTACTACGCGGCTTGAGTATTCTCTTCGCTTTTGTGAAAATCCAGCCCACATAGGATTTGTAAATCTGTTTGTAACTTCTTCAATACTTAATATTTTTCAGATTTGTCAGTTGCAATAAGCTTCTTGTGGTAGGTCGCTGGTAGGGTAAGTCTTTTCGCCTTCTGATTCGGTGTTTTTTTTGCCAATTGTCAGTTTGAAACCCTAGTTTGCTGGTTTTTGGAGAAGAAGAGTCTATGTGTAGTTAGAACTTGGCTGTAGGAGATCTATTCTATCCAGTTCTTCTAGGAATTCAGGGCAACCTATCTGTGTAGTGATTTGAGGTGCTGAGAGCCTGGTTTTGCTTTGTTTCTGCTACCTATTTTTCTGCTATGGCATCCGCAAGCAACACCAGTCAAGATTCACAGAGATTAGATGTTGTATGTTCCAAGGTGGATACTATCGAAGCTACTCTTAAGCTGATTTTGGAGCAACTCAAAGGTAAAGGGGTTAGTGTTCCTGAGAGAGTCAATGGTACAGCTATGGAAGCAGAAAGGACATTGTCAACGGGCCATGAAGCTGAGTTGGGGTTTTGAAAGAGAAAGCTACCTACTATCAAAGATTTAAAACCTTCGAAGTTCACTGGAGCAGTATCTATGAGAACTACTGATGCCGTTGAGAATTGGTTGCAAAAGTGGGAGAAAGCATTCCAGATATGTGGCATAGACGATGAAACTCAGATGATTGCTGAAGCCACATATCGTTTTCAAGAGTCAGCACAAAGGTGGTGGAGGAAGGTGGAAAAGGATGACCTAGTTCCAACCACATGGGAGGCATTCCGGCAAATGTTTGCGCAAAACTGGGTGCCTATGGATGAAGACAACAGAGCCATGCAACAATGGTCTTATTTGAAGCAGGGTAACTTGAGCGTGCAGGATTATGCAGACAAGTACCGAGAGGCTTTGTTACGCATTCCTCAGGAAGTTCCTATGTACATGCAAATATTTCACTTTGTGGAGGGACTTCGAGAGAGTATTTGCCCTTTCGTGCGGAAGGAGCAATCTCATGATTTGCGGGGAGCCATCCAGATGGCTTTGTATTATGAAGATGGGAAAAAAGGCCCGGATCCTGTTGCGGTAGCTGGTACAAGTGGTCAGCAACCTTGGGGACGCAAGGGCAAATGGAACAAAAAGAGAAAGTTTGAAGGTCAAACCAATCAGTGGCAAGCTCGGGGTGACCAAAGGAAGGAGGGTGCAGGGGCTCCAAAAGGCAAAGGGTTGTATGGGCAGCCCAATGCCCAAAAGGGTCAGCGTCCTTCAATGTTGTCGCCACAGGGACAAGAACGTGCAAAGAGGGAAAACCTTTGTTTTGGATGTTTGGGACAGCATAGGTGGAAGGAATGTCCACGGAACTTGATGCGGACCACATATAATCTTCAGGTGGACCAGATGAACCAGGGTGATGACCCTATGGCAGTGGAAGAGATCGAGCAGGAAGCCAATCCAGATGTTCCACGCCTCATGAATGTTTTGATGGTCATGAGAGTGGACACGGCTCCACCAGCGCTTTTGTCAAAATCGGCTCGCCAAGGGTATCAATTTCCTAACACTTCTCTTATTGTTATGCGAGGACAGCTGTGTGGTAGAGATGTTCAGGTTCTATTTGACACTGGGTCCTCTCATAATGTGTTGAATTCAACTTTGGTACGGAAGTTAGGTGTGAATACTCAATTATCCCAGTACTAGTACACAGTGGAAATGGCTGATGGAAAGGGTACAAAGATTTGGGATAAGAGGGTTGTGGGCATTCCACTAACTGTACAAAGTTACACAGAAGAGTTGGATTTTGAAATAACACGGCTTGCGCGGTTTGATGTGATGTTGGGCATTTGTTGGCACACGATGCGGAAGCCACACATAGCCTGGGATACTCATGTGTATGAGTTCCAGTTTGATGGTGTGATACATTCCCTTCGTGGTGAGTGGGATGTGCCTCCTGGACCGCCTGTTTCAGCTTCGCAGTTGCGTAGGATCCATTGTGAGTACATGCGTGTTTGCTTTCTACTTGATATGTCTACTAATACTAGTCAGAGTAGCATGCAGTGTGTGCAAACCAGTACTATTGCCAATTTGGATCAAGAGATTAGGAGAGAGTTTTCAGATGTGTTCATAGATGATCTTCCATTTGTTTTACCTCCTAAGAGGAATGTTGAACATAAGATTGAATTAATACCCGGATCATGTCCTGTCAATGGGCGTCCTTACAGGATAAGTCTTAAGGAGGAAGAGGAAGTGAGACGGATGGTCGATGATTATCTGGCCAAAGGGCAGATACGACCTAGTTATTTCCCTTTTGCATCTCCGATCATTCTTGTAAAAAAGAAGGATGGATCATGGCGTATGTGTGTGGATTATCGAGGTTTGAACAAGATAACGGTTAAACATCGATATCCTATGCCACGTATAGATGATTTGCTTGATGCCTTGTCAAGTGCCACTTTGTTCAGTAAAATAGACCTAAAGAGTGGATACCATCAGGTTAGAGTTCGTGAAGAGGATGTACACAAGACTGCCTTCAGAACTCGGTTCGGTCAATATGAGTATCTTGTGATGCCATTTGGATTGACTAATACCCCAGCTACAGTCATGATGATGATGAATGATGTGCTCAGACTGTATATGGGTAAATTTGTCGTAAACTTTGTTGATGACATTCTGACTTACAGTGCAGGTGAGCTCAAGCATATGGCTCACCTTAGGACTGTGTTGTCTACTTTGAGGGAGAAGACTTTGTTTGCCAATAGTAAAAGAAGTGAATTGTTTAAAAAACAGATTGAGTACCTTGGTCATGTAGTGTCTGCTGATGGAGTAAGGCCAGATCCTAAGAAGGTTGCTGTGATCGTTGCGTGGCCTGTGCCAGCTGATTTGACAGCACTCCGTTCTTTTCTTGGATTCGCAGTATTCTATAGAAAAAATGTTAAGAAATACTCCTATATTGCAGCACCTTTGACTGATTTGACTCAAAAGAATAGATTTGGTGAGT
Organism: Diphasiastrum complanatum; assembly: GCA_029204225.1. Classification (NCBI taxonomy): domain Eukaryota; kingdom Viridiplantae; phylum Streptophyta; class Lycopodiopsida; order Lycopodiales; family Lycopodiaceae; genus Diphasiastrum; species Diphasiastrum complanatum. Next base: position 43,440,608 of record CM055107.1, read on the forward strand.
GGACTGGACTGCAGCAAGCAAGCTTTGATTAGTTGAAACAAGCTATTGCTGAGTGCGTCACTCTAAAGATTGTAGACCCTCAAAAGCCCTATGTTATAGATACGGATGCGAGCGACATTGCTGTGGGAGCTGTTTTGATGCAAGAGGGTAGGCCTGTGGCCTTTGAGAGCAAGAAGCTCAACCCTGCTCAGAAAAATTATCCAACTCATGAAAAGGAGTTATATGCCATAAGGCATGGAGGCATTATCAGTAAGGATTGGAATTTGAGGTATTCACTGATCATGATACCTTGAGATACTTTTGTAAGCAGCCAGACCTTAGAGGCCGACAAGCCAGATGGTTTGAGCTCATGCAAGAATTCCTAATGGAGATTCGGTACAAGAAGGGTGCCGAGAATCGTGTGGCAGATGCACTATCTCGTGTGGTGTATCAGATGTCATTTGTAGTCATTGAAAATGACTTACTGTCTGAGATAAGAAAGGCTCAGCAGGAAGATCCTCACTGTAAGAAAGTGGAACAGGAGGTGAGTCATGGCCATGCAAAGTCTCAAGAGGAGAGCTCTTCTACCTTGGTTCGCACTTATCTTAAGTATTCCATAGAAGATGGAATAGTAATGAGAAATGGCAAGGCTCTTATACCAGCTTGTGAGGTGCTGCGAAAGAGGATCTTGCATCTCTGTCATGATAGCCCTAGTGCTGGTCATCCTGGTGTGGATAGGACCTATGAGTTGATACGACATACCTTTTGGTGGTCGAGACTTAAGAAAGAAGTAAACCATTATGTGACACATTGTTTTAAGTGTCAAGTTAATAAGGCTGAAAGGATTAAAGTGCCTGGATTATTACACCCGTTACCTATACCAGAAGGGAGATGGGAGAGTATTTCCATGGACTTTATTACATGTTTACCGCATACGCAGCAGCAACATAATGTCATCCTAGTTGTGGTTGACAGACTCACGAAAATTTTATCCCAACTAGTAATAAGATTGATGCACCTGGTACGACTGATTTGTTTATACAGCATGTATTCAGACTTCATAGATTACCTAGATCCATTGTGTCTGACAGGGATTCATCTTTCCTTTCCCTTGTACAGTTGTAAATTAGTCTTTTCGACTTTTTTTTCCTTCAGAGGTTAAGGTAGCTCTCTTTCAGTTCTGAAGATGACCACTCCTCAAGGACCTGATCAACCCCCGGAGAGAGGCTTCGACGAACTTGAAACAGAAGCCTTGGCTTACAGAAAAAGGAAGGAACCCATGGAAGTGGAAGAACAGGAACAGTTCGCCGAAGAACTCGATGAACTGGTTACCAAGGAGCAGTTTTCCAATTGGTAACAGAAGTGGATGAACTGAAGTTGGCATTAGCCAATTTCAAGTCCAGTGTGGACGACTCGTTCGCTGAACTCAAAAGCTTGATTTTGAGTTCCGCGAAAGGAAGCCTTCCCTCCACTTCTCAATTATCCCCTTCTCCATTTCCATCAGTTTCGAGTGAGACTTTACGGTCTCACCCCAGTGTTTTTAAAGATTTAAAGCCTCCTACTTTTAATGGGGAAGAGAAGGATAGAAACGTAGACATTCTACAAACCTTCCTCAGCAAATGGAAGACCATTCATGCTCTTAAACAGACCCCTGACCATTTGCAAGCAATTGAGGCCAGTCTTTCCTTAGGGCCTATGGCCTATAAGTGGTGGTTAAATCTCCAGGAGACTGGGCAGACTCCCCGGTCATGGAAAGCTTTTGAAGAAGCTTTCCTAAGAGAATTTCTACCAGAAAATGAACTGGATAGAGCCTGGGAAGCCTGGGAAAGAACAGTAATGGACAAATCCCTCATCCAATATATCTCGCAATATCGAGAAGCAATTTTAAAGATTAAAAATATGGATGACTATCAGAAAATCAGGGGATTTGTCTGTGGCCTCAAAGATGAATATAAAGTAGAGGTCTAGAGAAACTCCCCTACTACCCTTGAGTAAGCTCTCAGATATGCTCAAATCTATGATGATTCAGTGGGTAGGAAGAGGACGAGACAGCAGCCACTTTCTGAGCAGCCTCCTCAGAAAGACTTTCAATTTAAAAAGAAATTTTTAAAAAGAAAGACCCAAGATAAATTTAAAGGTGAAGCTCCTCAGAAACGTCCTTCACTCATACAGCCCTTAAAACCAGATGATTTTGAGAAAGCCAAACAAGAACGTTTGTGCTTTGTGTGCATGGGCAAGGGACACACAGTCAGACAGTGTCCCAAGGGGCCTTTCACTAAAAAAGATAAGAAAGATAAAAAACAAGTTCATCTTGTTCAGACTGTATGTTTCCCCAGTGACTCGGCAGCTTCCGAGATCAAAGTGTATCATGAAGATCATGAACACTGTTGCCAGCTGACCTCTGCAATGCTAGCGAGACCCTTCAGCTTCAGGCCGCATGACCTAGTACGTATGCATGGGAAAGTTGGTAACCAGCCAGTAAGAGTTATGGTTGATGATGGGGCAACCCATAATTTCATCAACTACACCCTGGGTAAAAAGCTTAAACTACCAGAAGTACCTAGTCAGCATAGGTACATAGTTTCATTAGCTAAGGGTGAAGATAAAAAAAAATGGGAAACTATGGTAAGTAAGTTAAATCTTGGTATTCAGGGGTACCAAGATGAAATAAACTTTCAGATAATGCACCTGGATCGAACAGACATTGTTCTCGGGAGAAATTGGCTCTACAGTTTAGGACCTTCCCTCCACAAAAACTATTAGGAAAACACCCTCAGCTTTCAGCATAACGGCCGAGAGATCCAGTTGCATGGGGAGCATGATGTTCCCAACAGCCCTACGGTCTGCAGTTCAGAGCTCTGTCAGCTAATCGGAGACGAAGACCATCAGGTATTCTTATGTGACTTTCAGTTTATTCCTAAAGTTTCTATTTCCAGTTCTATTCAGCAGAAAATCGGTAAATTAGAAACTTTATTGTCTAAATTTAAAGATGTTTTTCCTGAAGATTTGCCAAAAGGTTTACCACCTAGCAGAGAGGTAGATCATGTAATAAACCTAGTACCAGGTACAGCACCTGTTTCTAAACCTCTGTATCGGGTCAGCCGAACAAAGGATGGAGAAATAACTAGGCAGTTAACAGATTATCTTGGGAAAGGCCAAATTCAGACCAGTAGTTCACCATGGGCCTCACCAGTCCTATTGGTGAAAAAGAAAGAGGGGTCTATGCGTCTTTGCGTAGATTACAGAGCCCTCAATAAAGTCACAATTAAGAATAAATACCCTATGCCTCGGGCAGACGAGTTGTTTGACCAACTCGACGAGGCTAAGTTTTTTAGTAAAATAGACCTCAGATCGGGATATCATCAAGTCCGTATAAAATCAGAAGATGTCTCAAAAACAGCTTCTAGGACTCGTCACGGTCATTATGAGTTTAAGGTGATGCCATTTGGGCTCACAAATGCTCCAGCTACCTTTATGACCTTGATGAACAGTGTCCTCAAACCATACTTGGGTAAGTTTGTAGTCGTATTTTTAGGTGACATCCTCGTCTACAGCAAAACGAGGAAGGAGCATCTAAAACACCTCAGAAAGGTGTTTCGACTGCTCAGAAAGCATAAGCTCTATGCTAAACAATCCAAGTGTGAATTCTTCGTTGAAGAAGTAGCATATTTGGGTCACATCATCTCTTCAGATGGGATTAAGATGGACCCAAATAAGGTTAAAGCCATACTCAGTTGGCTGAGACCTCAGAATATCTTGGAACTTCAGATCTTTCTTGGTCTGGCGGGATATTACAGACGATTTGTCAAGGAATATGCTCAGATAGCAGTTCCTATGACAAATCTCCTTAAGGGGAAGGGAAAGGAGTTCATTTGGGAGTCCGCACAGCAGGAGAGCTTTGATGCTCTCAAAACAGCCTTAGCTACAGCACCCTAAACCCTAAAGTCGTCGACCCCAATCAGCCATTTGTGGTCGAAACAGATGCTAGCGACTTTGCAGTAGGTGCTGTGCTAACTCAGGGTGGACGACCAGTTGCGTTCGAGAGTAAAAAACTCGAGCCAGCTCAGACTAGGTACAGTGCCTATGGAAAGGAACTCTTTTCTATAGTCCATGCCCTTAAGACTTGGAGGCATTATTTGTATGGTGCCAACTTTGAGGTCCTGATAGACCATGAGAGCCTCAGATACCTTTGCAATCAACCTGAGCTTAGAGGTCAGAAAGCTCGTTGGGCAGAGTTGATGCAAGAGTTTGACATGTCTATCAGATATAGATGTGGAAAATTCAATACAGTAGCAGATGCCCTTAGCAGAATGCCTATGATAAACGAGCTGAGTTTTACCCAGATTCGTAATGAGTTACTCGAGTCCTTGAGGGGGAAATGCCAGCATGATGCATTCTTCTCTACTATCTGGAACTCAGTCCAGAGCAGACAGTTACAGACTCCAGAACCAGTTCCCGGGGCTGGTGCCAGTTCATCCAAGAATACGGCAGCTTCCGTTGAGGATGATGATGAGTCCGAGTATACGTTGTCAGATGACGTTGAGGATTCTAAGCCTGTATTACCCAAGCAAAACCCAGTGGTTGAGGGTCAGTTGACTCAAGGATTCAAATGGAAACAGTATTCCATTCAGGATGAGTACTTGCTCTATAGAGATAGAGTATGTGTCCCCAATTCAGAGTATTATAGGCAGCAGGTCCTATATGAATGTCATGAGAATCCTAGCACGGGACACCCAGGCATACAGAAGACCTATGAGCTTCTTCGTAGGCAATTTTTCTGGCCCGGTATGAAAAAGGACGTCCACCAATATGTAACCAGTTGCCAGAAATGTCAAGTAAATAAAGCAGAGCGTTTAGGCAGGAGGGTTGTTGCATCCCTTAGAAATACCAGCTGGTAAATGGGAGAGTATCTCCATGGATTTTATAGTAGGCCTGCCTTAAACCCAAAAGGGTAATGACGCTATATGGGTCACAGTTGACCGTCTGACCAAAATGGCTCATTTCATTCCGACCAAAACAACCGTTAGAGCTCCAGAGTTAGCGAGGTTGTTTGTAGACGGGCTATTTAAATTGTACGGTCTACCTTCCGGCATATTCAGCGACCGGGACAATAAGTGTACTGGAAATTTTTGGAGGGCAGTATTCCATCATCTCCATACTAAACTTAATATGAGTACCACCGACCATCCTCAGACGGACGGTCAAACAGAAAGGGTAAATCAAGTGCTGGAGGATATCCTTCGTGCATACGTCAGCAAGAAGCAGACTAATTGGGAGGAGTATCTCTCGATATTAGAGTTTGCTTATAACAGTACCAAACATTCAGCTACGGGATACAGCCCATTTATGCTGATGTACGGTTTTCAGCCACGCTCACCCACAGCTGTAGGGTTGAAACAAGAAAAAGTTGAAGCAGCCAGAAACGTTTTAGAGGACCTAAACCAGATGATAGAACATGCTAAGCGTAGCATTAGGCAGTCCCAGGATCGAGCCAGGCATTATGCAGATCCACACAGACGGGATGTGCAGTTCTCCACTGGTGAGAAAGTCTACTTGAGAGTCCCAGTTGACTCTAAAACCCTCAAATCAGGAGTGTGTGCTAAGTTGTCTCCAAGGTATTGTGGTCCCTTTACCATCAGTAGGAGACTAGGCGAGGTCACCTATGAACTAGAACTCCCACACAGCAGTAAGGTTTTTCCAGTCTTTCATGTAAGTCAGTTACGAAAAGCCTTAACCAGATCAGACAATCTGGTAGGGGACAGTGTTCTAGTTCTCCCATTGGATCCTCAGCAACCTCCACATGAACCAAAGGAGATTCTTGATAGTAGAGAGACGCAGACTCGTCATACTCTATACCGAGAATATATGGTTAAGTGGAATGATTAGCCTGTTGAGAATGCCACTTGGGAAAGAAGCAGCGTCCTTCGCATTTTTCCAGACTGTGTCTGAGAGGACCAAGACGGTTCTTAAGGGGGAGGGAGTGTTCCAAGCTCGTAACCAGTGCCGAACCCTAGGGAACACAGATAAGTCAGATACCACAGTCAGGGTCGTGTCCAGCATACATGACCAACAGGGCAAGACAGTGTGAGTAGTCTGCCCCAGCACGGTCCATAGCCATGGCGGGCCTAACACAGCCTAGGGACCCTGTCAGCAGGATAGGGCCCCCAGTTGGGTCCCGTCGTGCAGTCGGCCACGTCAGTGCCACGTGGCCGACACTTGGCAGTAGCATGCTATCAGTCCTCACACTGGGCTAGGAGGGGCTTACTCTATATCAAGGAGTAGGCAAGGTTGGGTGGATCAGTTAGTGTTTTCCCTACTGTGGTGTTAGGAACTATTACAGTATGTGAGTGAAAGGCAAACGCAATGGGAACGTTACCCACACGCAATGGGAACGTTACCCACCATTGTTGGAGTTTGCCTATAATGACAAAAAGAATGCACCTACGAAGATGAGTCCTTTCGAGCTAAATTATGGTTTTAGACTAGCCAGTCCAATTACTATAGGTATGCCTCATAAGACACCTAGTGCTATGGAATTTCTAACTCACATGCAACAGATGTTGGAGTTAGCAAAGGAAAATGTAAAAGCGGCGATGGATCGGACAAAGACATATGCTGATCTGGATCGTACGCCAAGAGAGTTCGAGGAAGGAGATATGGTATTTCTCAGGATTCCAAAGGACTCGAAAACCCTAAAGACAGAGAAGTGTTATAAGTTGTCACCTAGATACTATGGACCTTGGAAAATTGTTAAAAAGATTAATAGCATTGTTTATGAATTGGATTTGCCTGTTGGTTGTAAGGTTCATCCTGTTTTTCATGTTTCACGCTTAAAGAAGGTTTTACATGATGGTGATAACCTGTTGGCTGATGGCCTTGTATTGTTTCAGGAGCATGGGGAGGTGATGCATGGACCAGCGAGAGTATTGGACCGGAGGCATAGATGGTTGCGGAATCGTTTGCTCCGTGAGTACTTGGTTGCATGGCATGGACGACCTCTCAGTGATGCTGCCTGGGAGACCGCACATGGGTTGCATGCACAGTATCCAGACTTTGCCATCGAGGACGATGTCATCTGAGGAGGGAAGGGATGTCACATGTACTTTGAATCCCTTGCCCAATGCAAATGGTAAATTGTAATTATTGAATTGTAAATGGCTAAGTCACCGGCCTGTGGAGACAATTGTAAATTGCAATGTAAATATCTGTTATAGTGACTAAATCCGACATGGCCAAGGGGGTACTGGGTCTCATGAGAGTCTGCTGGACTGACCTCCTAAAAAGTAGGAAGGGTTGACCGGTCAACGTGACACGTGTCATATGCTCACTGGGACACTTGGTCCAGTGCATGAGTGACACTTGTCGGACGGTCAATGGATAGGTCAACAGGACGTGTCATATGCTCATTGGAAGGGGCTGGAATTTTCATCTCTCAAGAACGCTACATTGGTTAGATTTTGAAGCGGTTCAAGATGGAAGATTGCAAGCCGATTGCTACACCTATGGAGACAGGCCTAAAATTAAGTAGTCAAGGTGATGGTGAACCATTTGATACTACTTTATATTGTCAAGCTATTGGCTGTCTCAATTACCTACGTAATTCAAGACCAGACATTTCTTATAGTGTCTCACTCATGAGTCAATTCATGCATGCCCCGATGACATCACATTGGAAAGCATCGAAGAGAATCTTTCGATATCTTCCAAGGAACAAGAAGTCATGGACTGATTTTTCCTGCTTGTGATGATGCATATTTGGTTGGTTTTAGTGACTCGAATTGAGGTGGAGATCAAGACACTAGACGCTCTACAAGTGGACATTGCTTTTTCTATGGACATTCTGCAATTTCTTGGTCAAGTAAACAGCAGCCCACTATTGCTACTTCTTCTAGTGAGGCAGAATATAAAACAATATTTTCAGCCACAACGGAGTGTTTATGGCTGAGAAGACTACTTGTTGACATGAAGTTTGGTGAGCCCTCAGCCACTCTTATCTTGAGTGATAGTCGGAGTGCTATTGCCATTGCACGGAATCTTGTTTTTCATGCGAGGACGAAGCACATCGAGATCCATTATCACTTTATTCGGGAGAGACTTCATGATGGCGACATTTTACTTGAGTATTGTCCTATAGAGGATAATATTGCGGACCTCTTCACTAAGGCATTGCCAGAGTCAGATTTGAAGCTTTATGCAAAGCTTTAAATTTAATACCACGTGCTGGCTTTATTACATAGTGAAGATTTCAGTTTTTTTGCATTGTCATTTAAGGAGAGTGTTAGAAATAAATGACTATCCTAAAAGTTAATCCATAGGTTACTTTGACCCAAAAGGTCGAGATTTGTGTGACCATGGGTATTTAGATATTTAGGCCATGTTAAGTTTGTCTTAATTTGTGACGGGCCCAATTTTGGTCATGTACTGACTCATGGGTTCTTAGAGGTCTAATTTGGTTTAGGGGCCCTATCTTGACTTTTGGAGGTGCCCTTCATTCAGTAAGTAGGTAGAGTACATATTGGCTTATTGTGTGTCACATTTTTCAGTTTTGGCTAAGCATTGTTCTCCACTACTTGTGTTGTTGTTCTCTCTCTCTCTCTCTCTCTCTCTCTCTCTCTCTCTCTCTCTCTCTCAGGAGGGAGCCCAGCCTCTTCTCTCTTGTGTCTTGTGGAGATTGATTGATAGCTAGATCTTCGTGCCTTGACTCTTGTTTTCCTACACTCTCTGTGCCTCTCAAGTACATAGTGGTATTGGCTGCAGGCTGGGTGATATATTCATTTCCATTTTGCTTTATGCTGATGATGTGGCCTTGCTTTCTCCTTCTGGTGAGGGGTTGCAACGGCACTTGGATATATTCTAGGTTTTTGGAGACTTATTTGGTCCGACTGTGCATACCAAGAAACCCAATGTTATGATCTTTAATACCTCCAGGACCTTTATGCAGCTAAAATGATTGGTCTATCAAGGCTAGACAAAATCTCTAAACTGCTCTCAGACATGGAAGTCTGAAATATGGTACAATGAGGTATCATATAACTATTAACTATATCGTAATGGCTGAAAAGAAAGAGGAAATCTATTCCCCCAATGCTAGTCTATTGCTTTATGAACTAGGAGAGATGCAAGAGTACAGGAGCATAGAAAAGCATTCCAAGAAGCCAAAGATACAGGAAAGTGGGTCTCCTTTTGAGATGGCAGAACGCATTTTGTCCATAGATCATCTCCTATATATAGAGGACAAAGGGGGACATGCAAGGGAGCACCCCCAAGTCCCAGCCACCCCTTTGTGATTAGGTTCTTTAATTATAGCATCATTCATTCATCCTCCACAGGTGATTCATGTGATTTCATTGAGGATGGAGACATTAGACACACAAGATTCGTGAGCATGGTCTATCTACCCAATCTGGTTTTGAATGGGTAGCAGTATTCAAAAAGAAAGTGAAAAGACATGGTGTATGGCACTAAGCCAACTGCAGCCCACTTGAGGATCTTTGGTTGTGAGGCCTATGCTCACATCTCAATGAATTTGTGACATAAATTGGACGTAAAATCAAAGAAATGCATCTTTATTGGCAATGTAAAAAGGAAAATGCATATCACTTGCTCAACACATTAACTAGGAAAATAATTCTAAGTAGAGATGTGATTTTAAATGAATCGCCATTACAAGTTTTCTGTATGAACTTGCAGACAGCAAACAAAGAATTGGTATTCAAGCGGAATATCAAGCGGAAGAGGTTGAGGTAACACCTCCTTTACATGCACACTTTTATATTCCACAAGAATCATCATCTAAACTCACCAAATGATGTCCTAGATGGCACTTGAAAATTATTGAATATTGCCATATTTTGGGTGAGTCAAGCTCACAAGGTAAGAAAAGAACTTTGAGAGGTAGGAAGGCCTTTCGAGGTGATCTGACTTTGCCTTAATGGCAAAAGTATTCAGCGATGATGAGGAACTTACATTCGAGGAAGCTTCTCATAATCCAAAATGGCTATTCATCCATTCTGAAAAATGGAAACTGGGAGCTTGTACATCCTGCAGTAGCAACAAATCCATTGGCACAAAATGGGTCTATTGCATCAAGTATCATTCTGATGGGTGTTGACAGGCACAAGTCAAGGAAAATTGGTCATTGAAGGGGAGTGTTTAGACCAACAATGTTCCAGAAAAAGGAAGTTAGGTTCACTTTTTCTCTCTACAACTTGCCCCTCGTACAGGGAATTCGCCTATTTAGGAGGTAACATGGGCCAAGATGAGCAACCCACAAGGGCATGCAATGACTAACCTGAGGTGGCAATCTCATTATACGAGGTGGAATGCTCATCTGACGCTATAGATAGTCTTTGTACCAGGTGTCAATATCTTATTGGCACGATGAGACTCATGTTTGGTGACCCCATGTCAATACACGCAACTGACGCATGTCAACAGTCTAAGCATGGCCATGTTGGTGGAGGTGACCCCAAGTGTACTATGTTTATGGAGGTGGATCTCTATGGAATGAGCCATTCATTCTACCAAAGGGTGGATGGTTCATTCAAGTGCTTATGGCAGAATGTTTGCTACTCTAGCCATAAGATGTAGGTATGTGATATTTGATGGTGGTTTGTAGTGTATCGGAAATTGTCATCGACTAGAAACTTGAGTGTGCTTGATTTGGTATCTATAGCTCCAGTGCACGGGGGTGAGACGACAGTGTCTCTAGAAAGGGCCAATTATTGAGCATTTGTCACCAATTCCATGTTAACCTTGCTTTGGTTAGGATGGAAATTTGAATAGAGATAAGGCTATATGGCATTGTACTCACTCTTTTATGATTATTATCGGTTCAGCATTCAAATCACCATCTCATGTGTCTTCTCTCCTCTCTAGTGTATGGTTAATTTAAGAATAGATTCCCTACACATAGAAAATCAATAATGTGGGAAAATGTTGTGTACTTGTTGGCCTGATTCATATTTCTCATCATGAAAGATTCAAGACATTATATCTAAATCAAAAATACTTGATTTCAATCTGTAATTTCTACAATTCTATCATTACCACAGCTTCCTGCACATTCAAACAAAACTAGCATGCATCAAAAATGCTAATCCAAGCCAAAACCGATCATAACATATGTGACAAACCTCCCATGCATAGTCATTCCTACGGTGATTTTTGAACAAGCATCATTCTCTCCTCGATTTCTCAACCAGTTCAAGAACTCAACTTGTCCTTTGGAAGACCCAGCATGAACCTGAAGATGCAATAGATTCAATACGATTAGTGCATAAATATGAAAAAGATAGCCCCTTCTAAAAGAACCTATGCTTATGTTCTCTCAACTTAGATTACTCCCTCATCTAGACCAAAAGTTTAAACTTTGGATCTTCACAATGTTATAGGTGATGTGAAAATGGCTTGGCAATTGAGAAGGTAAAAAGACAAATCACTACGCAAGCATGTCTCTATCAAAAAAGCTACCTGTTAGGGGGTGAATTAAGTCCCAACTAACGACTTAACCAAGAAGGATTTTTGATTGAAATATGCTTGAAGTTGAGTTCACATTGACACACGTCTAACTTGATATGACACAACAAGCTAAATAGATACATTTCCCAAATAGAATTAAATTGCATGGGAATGCAATGTTGCGTTCAACTAACAGAGCGCATAATGATTCATTCAGCCTCAAGCAAAATTGTGCTATTATGGCTCAAGTTGGTAGATCAACTAGGCTCCTCATATGTAACCTAGTCTATGACTGGTTTTTCTATTGAAAAAAAATGCTACTACAATCAATCATCAACAATAATCTACAAGAAAAATTGGGTATTATCAATGATAAAGCAAATACTAGTACAAGTCGAAGTACAAGAAGAACAATGCTAACTCAAATGATGCCAAGCCTTACATGCTAGTCACCACCGCAATGGTCTATGGGGTCCAATCTATGGACGCTAAGGTCCAAACTTAACGACTGTCTATGTTGCCACTTGATGCTACATCAAAGTTCCAATGAAAACTTCTTTCTAAATTGTCAACTAGCCAACTAAGATCTTGACATGTCACAAAGTTGTGACTTTTAACTAGCCACTCTCTCAAAGTGGCCTTTTGACCTCCGAGTACTTTAAAATAAACAACTTTTTTCTCCAATGCAACTTGGGAGTTGATGTTTGTGGTTGTCCTACTGCTCTGCCCCTTGTGGGTGACCAAACAAAACCCCTTATTGGTTTAGTGGCCTCGTCTTTTGCTAATGTAGTCATCAACTGATCAAATTGTTGTTGCAATTCACCAAGTTGCTTTGCAACTTATCATTGGTCTCTTGCATGCCATCCACTTTAGATTTGAAGGCATTACACATCCTTAGCAATAATAGAATCTTTGATTTGTTGCTCATTACTCGCCCTCAACCAAATGTATTGTTGATGGTTTTCTACACCCTAGTGGGTTATGTAATGGCAATTGAGCAATCAGTCATTTGCGACCCAGAATTTGTCATGTGCCAAATCCCATGCAAATAGCAATTACAATGAGAGTAAAGCTAGAAGCAAGAAAAGTACAAGACCATCATGATAGCATATCAATAGAAAGCTAGAAACATGGAGATCTCAATGGAATCACATTAGCAAAGAAAGGAAGAGTACAAACAATGTAAATGAGCAATGATTCATGTGGATAGGGCACAGGAGACCTAGCAATGAAGATCCCTATGGCTCACATTCACAAGGAAGCTAGAAGCTCTCACTTGCAAATGAGCCAAAAGATTCAAGGATTGATGTCTCTTGTCTAGTTATAGACAATGCTCTTACTTAGCTTAACTTAACTATCTTGAGGGATAGTTAGCCCTTGTTAAGTATGATTTAAACTACATTGGGCCCTTATTGGCCTATTATCCTTATTAGTTACTTTGAAGGGCCTAAAGAGGGAACCGCCCTATTGTTAAGGCTAATAGCTCTTTTTGGGCCTACAAAGTTTACAATGGGATATTCTGATGCATTGATAAGCACTAATTTACTAGTAGAACATGACACTCCCCCTACTTAAATATTTTTGTCCTCAAAGATGAAAACGCTTGTCTGATCAGCCTGATTGCCTCGGTTAAGTAGTCATGATGGAGGATGTGTCGTTGTAGAAAAATTATTGCTTCATTATGTTATGGTTTAAGTTTGATCAATTTCACCATGTATTTTAGCGCCACGCAATTTTAATTTGCGTTGTATTCTTTCAAAGTTTAAATAGGCTTACCAAGTTTGTAAACATTATAAAAATTTATTGTAAAGGTTTCAAAACCTTGAGTAGGCCCATAAGTTGTACATGGGACCCTAGGGGGGCAATTTTACATGCTACCAACTATATGTTGGAACTATATGAATTTTCTTATGTTGTAGGAGGGCGCATTTTTTCTATATAGGAAACTTGTGGACCAAGGCAAATCATTGCATGAAGAGGGAAAGTGCATGCTTAGCATGTGGGACACCTATTTCACCTACTTTTGACACTTGGAAGCCATGTACATCACATATCATTTGTTTCCAATCTATAAATGATACCTCCTCCTCCTAGATGGGCGCACTATTGGAGAGAGAGAGAGATTTTTTCTCACATATGCTCTTGCGATTTGTTTTCTGTGGTAGAATCTCTTGCTAATTAATGCTAGTGTAATGCTATCCTAGATTGGTGTCTTGTTGGATCTGATTTATTGCTCTGTATTCTTGCTAATGTATAGTTCTTCTTGCTGGAAATTCATGGACAACAAGCATTCGTGATCCAATCGACCCAATTGGAGGAGCAATTTCCAGGATTAATGATGTTAGAATGCTCCTTATAGCATATACTATCATTTTAGTTTGTGTAGCAAGTTTTTGACGGAAGTTTCATGCAAATTTCTGCTCGCATCCTCTTCATCTTGCTCGCTGCCCTCCATAGCCAGCAGATCCGATTACTTCGAAAGTTTGATCTATTCATTGCATGTCGACAAAATTACAATTTGCTATCAATTTCCGTTTGCATGTGCAAGTACTAGTCCATGCATGTTGCATGCATGCCTCTAGAATTCTTCAGATTGCTTGCATGTTTCCACAGTTGCTTGCATGTTGATTGCATGTCACTGTATTTGCTTGCATGTCGATTGCATGTCAGTACAGTTGCTTGCATGTTGATTGCATGTCACTGTATTTACTTGCATGTTGATTGCATGTCACTACAGTTGCTTGCATGTTGATTGCATGTCACTGTATTTGCTTGCATGTTGCTGATTAACGATCCTTTCTATCTCTATTTTCAATTCTATAACACATTACAGTTCCAAAGCTATCAAATTGAATCCATTTTGCTAGCTTCAGACTATAATCCTTGTTCCCATGAAGGAAAAATGATGGTCGAAGAAGAGATGGATGAAACACCATATTGCTTATTGACAACCAAATCGCAATATCCTCTTTTGTCTGCTTCTTCGGCATCATGATAAATTGAATGATCTATCCAATTCCTTTAGGATCGTATTTTGGCATTGCATCCGGTTGGTTCTGCTGACCTGAAAATTTTGTCATGTTGTTGGATGGTCGTTTTGTTGATCAAACCAAGTGCTTCGATGATAACCATAAATCTTGCATTTGAATTGTTAAGATCCCACATGAGAGAATTGCTGCCTTGACCAATTTCCAATTTAGGGACTAATCTGCTTTGATTGATCATTTCTGGAAACAACAAATCATATTTTGAATGAGCATTCATTTCCAAGAACATCGAGTGAATGAGATGTTTGCATAGAGTGATGATATCTCCTTCACTCAAAGTCTCCACGAAAAATCATCATCATGTTCGGAAATATTGATAACTCCAATATTTTGAACCACAAACCAGAAACTTTGATATAATGAATCTTTAATTGTTTTTCCCATCTCATAGCTTGAACAATTTCCAGCTTGAATATTGTAAGTCTCATCACATTCCATTGTGCACTCTATATTGAATGTGAAACATTCATATAGATCAATTTTATCCTTGTCTATTAATCCCATTTCACAAGACGTTCTAGACAAGTCTTCTGGTTGAATGTGATGTGATAGTTCTTGTGATTTCAAGGAAGATGGGGTCCTTGAGTGATTTGCCTCACCGAAAACTTCATTGCCTATACTACTCAGTTGAAGATCAATGTTGAAAACAAAAATATTGTCCGCATCGTCTTTGTTATCCTCAGCTGATTTTTTGTGTCCTTGCATTGACATTGTGCTCACATTTGGAATTTTCTTGCTTGATTCAAATTGGGAACTACATTTATGTTGCCGACCCTGTGTACATTCCATAGCACTGCATAAATGTTGATTGGTCCTTTCCTGTGAATTCAATGGGGAATCAAGAGCCGTTGATGAGGTTGGTTGATCTATTTGTTGAACAAGTTTTCCCATTGTTGATAGTTGTTTTTCTTCATCATGTTGCACTCGCTCCAACGTTTCCCTGTCATTTTCAAGTCTGATTGGATATTCAATATAATTCTGTAATACCTGTTTTCCCTTGTCCATGTCAATTCTCCGGACATCTTGAGAAGGTGTTACATTTTGTGATGGAGATTGTAGTTGGAACGATGTAGATGGCTCATTGCATCTTTGATCAGCTCCCGCAATTTTGCCTTGTCCACCAAATAGGCTAGCAAACAATCTTTCCCATTTCACCTCATCAGCTTGCCGATTTTTTTCCATTCCTTGCAACATTGTAACTATCAGATCTTGTGTGGCCTGCAGTTTACTTAGTATGTTCCTTGTTGGTTCGGAACCTGCGGTTCTTCCATCACTTCTTCAGTAGTAGGGCTCAATTGTCCATTGAACAATAGTAATGATGGACCACAATGGGTATGAGGAGTTGCATTATTGATAGTGCTATTCTGTATGCAACATTGCCTAGGAGATGATGATTGTTGGCGCATAGAACTCATGTACCGCAGTGCGTGCTCATCACCTTGTGAATTGCGATGATGTTTTGATTGTCGTGAATATAGCTCATCATCATTGTCACTACTATAAAAACCACCATCAATATTAGATTGATTTGACTGGTATAGCTCATGGTTTTTATTTTGGTCAGAATAGTTTTCATCATCACTCAAACAATCTCCATATGAGTCGTGTTGCTCATATTGATCTGAATTACTGTCATTGTGCTCCTCATACTGATAATAACAATATGATTGGTCATCACATTCAGATTGATTATCAAATTCCACCTCATAATCAGAATCAGAATCCATTTCGACAAATCAAGGGAGAATATGAGTCTGAAAATTTTGTAAGGACCCTTAGAGAAGAAATTGCAAAGTTTGATTTTTGCAAAAAAATAAGCTCTTGACCGTTTCTCCACCCACTTAAAACTCAGAGTTCTACGATGAGTGGAACTGAGAATGGCAGGAAATTGTAGTTCATATACAACTGAGCACTTTTGCTTTTTACAGCGTTTGAATCCGATCTAAAACGGAGATAATATGAAGATTTGAAAATTTGTAACAAAACACAAAAAAATTTGACTGAAGGTAAAATGGGGTCTTGAAAACAATTTGAAAAGTAATAATTACAAAATTTCAATAGCTCAGTAGTGTTAGGCTCGTCGTTATGACCACTTTTCGTTTTTACTGCACTGGAATCCAAGCTGAAACAAGAAAGTTATGGAAATTATATAAATACTAGTAAGATGGGTTATATACAACTTAGAAGGGGGGGTATTAGAAGAAAATTTACAAATTGAAATGGATAACACATTGAAATCCATGAAACATTTTAGTGCTTGTAGAAATTGCAAGAACCGTAGGAAATTTTGAAGATTTACGGCCAAATTTTTTACTACGGCTGCTTCTATGGTGCATTTGGGTGCTCGCAGAAGATATGGGTAACCATAAAGATGTTTAGAAAACAAACCGGCAAATAGTTTTTTGTGGGCACGGAGGAGAGGGAGGGAAAGGAATATGTTGTAGAATATTCCTACAAAATATTCGTGGAATATTCCGCAGGAGGAGGCGGCCAGGGTCGGCTGAGAGAGATAGGAGAAAAGGGGCGGGGGGTGGGGGAGCACACGTGGGACTAAGGGGGTAGGCTGTAGGGGGAGGAGGGGTAGGGTATAGAGAGAGAGAGGGACTCGGGAGAGGGATTCGCGAGGGACGGGAGGGTGGGATTTGCAAGGAAGGGGAAGGGGGTATTCGCGGGAGGGAGGGGGGGGTATTCGCGAACAAGGGGGGGGGATTTGCGGGGGTCAATGGAGAGAGGAGGAATTCGCGAGGAAGGAAAAAAAATTTGTACCTATATTCGCATGAACGTAGTCGCCAGAATTTGCACCTAAATTCGTACTTGGGGATTCGTGAAGGGAAAATTTGCACGGGGGGTAAGAATTCGCGGACATGAGCGGGGCAGGGGATTCGTGGGCAGAATTCGCCGGACCGTCGCCAGGGGGTGAAATCACGAGTTCTGATGGAGCTTCGTTTTTTTTTTTAAATTTTTAAAGGTGATTTTCAACGAAAACTTCAAAATGAAGATTTTGAAAAAAATCTGCAAGGGAAGCAAAACTTCAGAGTTGATGTGTTGAAGTGCTTCTCTCTCACTTGTAAAAAAATTTCCAAAATTCTAGCAATTCTAACCCATCTCCACTAACATGATCATAACTTTCTTAATATTGATCCAAATCAAACAAACTCAGTACCTCTGAAAAGCTAACAACAAGCTCTATCAGCCTATAGTATCAGATCAATGATTGGCGGTGATTTGATGGGTCGAATTAGTCACAGAACAGGTCTGAAAATTTTGAAAGAAGAAAATTAGCAAAACTAGAGCTAGGAAACAAGATTTGTCATAACTTTTTGGATACTAATCCAAATGACCTGCCATATGGATCAGATCAAAGCTAAAACAATGCTCTAAAATCTTATGTGAAGAGACTTGAAATTAAAACTCAGATCAAATCTGAAGAATTCAAATCAAGTGAAAGCAAAATTCTAGTCACCTATTTTGACAGCTGAAGTACAATAACTTTTGCATCTCTTATCCAAATGGCTTGAAAATTGGTGCAAATTAAAGCTGAATCAAATTAGAAATGAAAAACGAAATTGAATGCTAAAAATTCGTCTGAACAGAACTGAAAAATTCAAAGTTAAAAATTGTCAAAAAGAAAGCTATAAATGCAATAAACTCATCAAATCTAATGATCTTCACATAGAATCATCATAAATCATGGATCTATGCTCTAATACCAAGAAATGTCATGTGACAAATCCCATGCAAATAGCAATTACAATGAGAGTAAAGCTAGAAGCAAGAAAAGTACAAGACCATCATGATAGCATATCAATAGAAAGCTAGAAACATGGAGATTTCAATGGAATCACATTAGCAAAGAAAGAGAGAGTACAAACAATGTAAATGAGCATTGATTCATGTGGATAGGGCACAGGAGACCTAGCAATGAAGATCCCTATGGCTCACATTCACAAGGAAGCTAGAAGCTCTCACTTGCAAATGAGCCAAAAGATTCAAGGATTGATGTCTCTTGTCTAGTTATAGACAATGCTCTTAGTTAACTTAACTATCTTGAGGGATAGTTAGCCCTTGTTAAGTATGATTTAAACTACATTGGGCCCTTATTGGCCTATCATCCTTATTAGTTACTTTGAAGGGCCTAAAGAGAGAACCGCCCTGTTGTTAAGGCTAGTAGCTCCTTTTGGGCCTACAAAGCTTACAATGGATATTCTGATGCATTGATAAGCACTAATGTTCTAGTAGTACATGACATAATTTTTTCCTACATCACCGGTAGTGGTGAGGCTGTTCAGTTGGGCCTACAAAATCTCTCTTTGTAATTCTACTCTCTCCATGAATACGCAATGCTCAACCACTTGGATGGTCAACTTCTGGCACTCGACAAGGTAGGTGCCACTATGCTTGCTCTAAGCAATTCTTTCGGATCTCAAGAGTCTTTTGGCACTCTTTTAGTATGTGAAGTTCTTTCTAAAGGTTCTTTAAGTTGGAACTCTTGTGATACACATTGTTTGTATACATCAACTACTTCCTGGTACATATGTTCGTGGGTATCCACCTTGTCCTTCAAAAGTTGATAATGCCTCAAACTCAAATTCTATCTCGACTAGCCGCGACAAAAAAAGGGAAAAATCACACCAACCTATTCAACGTAAAGCACCTAATAAATGTATTAATCCGCTACACATAATTAGGTCCCACACCAATGTGATAATCCAAGAATGTCATCAAAATACAAGAATAGATAGCAAGCATAGCAAAAGTCAACCAATAGAGCTAGCCTACCGCTTAAAGAACATGCTAAAAAACATAAACGACCCCAAGAACCAACATCCAACAATAGTCCAAGCAATCCAAAGAGATGACAAATGGCAAGATGTAACTACAAGTTATGACCTAGAGAAAAAATCTCATAGAAGCCACACTTGTAGCATAATCTCTGATATCCAAGTGGAAAGCCATGGCTAAATCAAATAGTTCACCCTTGTACATGTAATTGTCATGCATTGAGACCAAAGGATACAAAGGAGCCCCAAAAGAATGACAGAGATGAGACCTGGCTAGAATCGACATCCCATATAAGAAATCACTGCAGTGAATCCCAACTGATAATACCAGCTAGCTGAACAAAATCTACTACTATAAAGATCCCATATAAAGACATCCACAAAGGCCAAAGAGCAGCTTCAAGAGACTAGCTCAACTAAATCAAGACCAATAAAGTCATATGTCAAAAAGTGTCCAAGACAATTGTATAGATCAGGCATGAATAGAAAACAATGGAGCCCAAGCTAGACATAGTGACCCAACTTCGACCTAGGCTATCCAAGGGGACCATGAATACCTATAAATAGTGCAACCAAGGACTCAAAAAATATAGTCCAAGGCAATTATACCAAATGAGGTATCATAGAAGGACCACCATGCTTCCATTGCACCAAATAAAGGCAAACATTCCAAGCTATCTTCATCAACCAAGCATGCCAAGTAGCAATAAGTAATAGAGGAGATAGAGATATACCAATGTCCCAAGCAATGCGTACAGACCAAGAATGTCTAGTAGTTGTGTCCTAATCACATCCCAAGTTGATTGTCAAACGAAGAAAGCCAAATAGTAGCATCACGAAGATTCACAAACAAGCGGTTATGGTAGTGTGTAGATATCCCTTGCGATCCATAAGGCTCACGAATGGTAATCACCATCCTCAATTTGGCTATAGAAACAGAGCACTGGGAGGACTGCAATGCTAAGAGATCCCAAAAGATAGATTTGTGGAACTTAAAAATTCAAATAAAAAACTTATTTGTTACTAATTCTTGAAAGTTAGACCGGCGGAACTAGAAAATGAGAAAACACTTGTTTGTTGCATTGAGACAACCTATTCTTCTATAAAGATGTCAAGAATGAGCATCACGACTAGCAAAGACATCTTGGAAGGTGGATGTATTAGAAAAGAGGTTCTTGATAGGTGAGTTGGGGCTACAAACTCGATATCCTATGTTACTAGCGGAAACAATAATGCTCCCCTTGGAAGGAAAAGACATGTGCCATTGTATTCACCATCTGAACAAAACTAAGAACATGGAGGCCAATGTAGGAAAGCAAGAGTCAAGTCATCAAGATCTATTGATCAATCAATCTCCACAGAGAACAAGAGAGAAGAGGCTGGGCGCCCAACTCTAAGAGAGAGAGAGAGAGAGAGAGAGAGAGAGAGAGAGAGAGAGAAAACAGCAACAAGAGCAATGGAGAGCAATGCTTACCCAAACTGTAAGAATGGAATACACAATGAGCATCTAAGTACTCTACCTGGATGTGGCCAAATGCCATCAAACCCTAAGGTTAACCACTTACTAAATGTAGGGCACCCCCAAAAGTCAAGATAGGGTCCCTAAACAAAATTAGACCCCTAAGGACCCACAAGTCAGTATATGACCTTAATTGGGTCCAGCGTTCTTCAGAGATGAAACTTCCAACCCCTTCTTGTACAAATTCAAGACCAAGATAAAAATGCAATAGGCCTAAATCTGAGGTTTCAAAAACCATACCAAGATCAAGTTGCAGCATCAATCTGCTGCTCATTACTTCCCGTAAAAATAATATCATCAACATAAAGCAAAATAATGATGATATAATCTGAAGTATGCTTGACCGCAAAGTTTTGCCTCGTTTGCTCCCCTTGAAGAAGCAGCCCAACAAGTTCATCAAAGGAGAGTTGTTGTCCCCTAAGAGAGATACTCAAAGATGAAACAAATGGAAGATAAGATGAAGGTAATGAGTTGAGAGTAATGGAAACAAATTGAGCATCCTCAATTATCTCATCAATATTGAGAAGCTCCTCACGAAGATCCTTGATCTTCGTCACGTGATTGGTCACTTGATCCCCTTCTTGCATCTTCAACAAAGAAAGCTGATTCCTAAGATACACCACTCTTGCTGGATTTTTGACTCTATACATAGTATAAAGTGTATCCCACGCACTTTTAGATGTCTTACAAGACCTAATATGAGGTAAGATAGATCTTTTCACAGCAAGAGCAACTATAGAATGTGCTTGTGCATCCCTTCTATCCCACTTCTTTTGTTCTTCCGAAGATGTAGAAGATGATGTTGATGATGATGATCCACGAGGTGTAGGAGGTGCCAAAGCCGGAGGCCTTTCCTCATCACCATTGACCAAATCAGTAATAGATCCTAACACCACAGTAGGGCAAACACTAACTGATTCAACCAACCTCGCCTACTCCCTGATATAGAGTAAGCCCCTCCTAGCCCAGTGTGAGGACTGGTAGCATGCTACTGCCAAGTGTCGGCCACGTGGCACTGACGTGGCCGACTGCACGTCGGGACCCAACTGGGGGCCCTATCCTGCTGACAGGGTCCCTAAGCTGTGTTAGGCCCGCCATGGCTATGGACCGTGCTGGGGCACACTAATCACACTGTCTTGCCTTGTTGGTCATGTACGCTGGACACGACCCTGACTGTGGTATCTGACCCATCTGTGTTCTCTAGGGTTCGGCACTGGTTACGAGCTCGTAACACTCCCTCCCCCTTAAGAACAGTCTTGGTCCTCTAAGACAGAACACCTGTTTCTAAACCTCCGTATCGGGTCAGCCGAATAGAGGATGAAGAAATAACTAGGCAGTTAACAGACTATCTTGGGAAAGGCCAAATTCAGACCAGTAGTTCACCATGGGCCTCACCAGTCCTATTGGTGAAAAAGAAAGAGAGGTCTATGCGTCTTTGCGTAGATTACAGAGCCCTCAATAGAGTCACAATTAAGAATAAATACCCTATGCCTCGGGCAGACGAGTTGTTTGACCAACTCGACGGGGCTAAGTTTTTCAGCAAAATAGACCTCAGATCGGGATATCATCAAGTCCGTATAAAATCGGAAGATGTCTCGAAAACAGCTTTTAGGACTCGTCACGGTCATTATGAGTTTAAGGTGATGCCATTTGGGCTCACAAATGCTCCAGCTACCTTTATGACCTTGATGAACAGTGTCCTCAGACCATACTTGGGTAAGTTTGTAGTCGTATTTTTAGATGACATCCTCGTTTACAGCAAAACGAGGAAGGAGCATCTAAAACACCTCAGAAAGGTGTTTCGACTGCTCAGAAAGCATAAGCTCTATGCTAAACAATCCAAGTGTGAATTCTTCGTTGAAGAAGTAGCATATTTGGGTCACATCATCTCTTCAGATGGGATTAAGATGGACCCAAATAAGGTTAAAGCCATACTCAGTTGGCTGAGACCTCAGAATATTTTGGAACTTCAGATCTTTCTTGGTCTGGCGGGATATTACAGACGATTTGTCAAGGAATATGCTCAGATAGCAGTTCCTATGACAAATCTCCTTAAGGGGAAGGGAAAGGAGTTCATTTGGGAGTCCACACAGCAGGAGAGCTTTGATGCTCTCAAAACAGCCTTACTTACAGCACCAGTTTTAAAAGTCGTCGACCCCAATCAGCCATTTGTGGTCGAAACAGATGCTAGCGACTTTGCAGTAGGTGCTGTGGACGACCAGTTGCGTTCGAAAGTAAAAAACTCGAGCCAGCTCAGACTAGGTACAGTGCCTATGAAAAGGAACTCTTTTCTATAGTCCATGCCCTTAAGACTTGGAGGCATTATTTGTATGGTGCCAACTTTGAGGTCCTGACAGACCATGAGAGCCTCAGATACCTTTGCAATCAACCTGAGCTTAGAGGTCGGAAAGCTCGTTGGGCAGAGTTGATGCAAGAGTTTGACATGTCTATCAGATATAGACGTGGAAAATTCAATACAGTAGCAGATGCCCTTAGCAGAATGCCTATGATAAACGAGCTGAGTTTTACTCAGATTCGTAATGAGTTACTCGAGTCCTTGAGAGGGAAATGCCAACATGATGCATTCTTCTCTACTATCTGGAACTCAGTCTAGAGCAGACAGTTACAGACTCCAGAACCAGTTCCCGGGGCTGGTGCCAGTTCATCCAAGAATACGGCAGCTTCCGTTGAGGATGATGATGAGTCCGAGTATACGTCGTCAGATGACGTTGAGGATTCTGAGCTTGTATTACCCAAGCAAACCCCAATGGTTGAGGGTCAGTTGACTCAAGGATTCAAATGGAAACAGTATTCCATTCAGGATGAGTACTTGCTCTATAGAGATAGAGTATGTGTCCCCAATTCAGAGGATTATAGGCAGCAGGTCCTATATGAATGTGATGACAATCCTAGCGCGGGACACCCAGGCATACAGAAGACCTATGAGCTTCTTCGTAGGCAATTTTTCTGGCCCAGTATGAAAAAGGACGTCCACCAGTATGTAACCAGTTGCCAGAAATGTCAAGTAAACAAAGCAGAGCGTTTAAAGGCAGGAGGGTTGTTGCATCCCTTAGAAATACCAGTTGGTAAATGGGAGAGTATCTCCATGGATTTTATAGTAGGCCTGCCTAAAACCCAAAAGGGTAATGCTTCTTGGTTTCCAAGGGGAGGCTCGAACCTGAGACCAAAGAAACTTTGGATGTCAAGCTAACCAACTAAGACAACCCCGTTGGGTCCAAAAGGGTAATGACGCTATATGGGTCACAGTTGACCGTCTGACCAAAATGGCTCATTTCATTCCGACCAAAACAACCGTTAGAGCTCCAGAGTTAGCGAGGTTGTTTGTAGACGGGCTATTTAAATTGTACGGTCTACCTTCCGGCATAGTCAGCGACTAGGATAGTAAGTTTACTGGAAATTTTTGGAGGGCAGTATTCCATCATCTCCATACTAAACTTAATATGAGTACCACCGACCATCCACAGACGGACGGTCAAACAGAAAGGGTAAATCAAGTGCTGGAGGATATGCTTCGTGCATACGTCAGCAAGAAGTAGACTAACTGGGAGGAGTATCTCTCGATATTAGAGTTTGCTTACAACAGTACCAAACATTCAGCTACGGGATACAGCCCATTTATGCTGATGTACGGTTTTCAGCCACACTCACCCACAGCTGTAGGGTTTAAACAAGAAAAAGTTGAAGCAGCCAGAAACTTTTTAGAGGACCTAAACCAGATGATAGAACATGCTAAGCGTAGCATTAGGCAGTCCCAGGATCGAGCCAAGCATTATGCAGATCCACACAGACGGGATGTGCAGTTCTCCACTGGTGAGAAAGTCTACTTGAGAGTCCCAGTTGACTCTAAAACCCTCAAATCAGGAGTGTGTGCTAAGTTGTCTCCAAGGTATTGTGGTCCCTTTACCATCAGTAGGTGACTAGGCGAGGTCACCTATGAACTAGAACTCCCACACAGCAGTAAGGTTTTTCCAGTCTTTCATGTAAGTCAATTACGAAAAGCCTTAACCAGATCAGACAATCTGGTAGGGGACAGTGTTCTAGTTCTCCCATTGGATCCTCAACAACCTCCACATGAACCAGAGGAGATTCTTGATAGTAGAGAGACGCAGACTCATCATACTCTATACCGAGAATATCTGGTTAAGTGGAATGATCAGCCTGTTGAGAATGCCACTTGGGAAAGAGGCAGCGTCCTTCGCAAGATTTCTACCTGGTACTAGGTTTATTACATGATCTACCTCTCTGCTAGGTGGTAAACCATGTGGCAAATTTTCAGGAAAAACATCTTTAAATTTAGACAATAAAGTTTCTAATTTACTGATTTTCTGCTGAATAGAACTGGAAATAGAAACTTCAGAAATAAACTGAAAGTCACATAAGAATACCTGATGGTCTTCGTCTCCGATTAGCTGACAGAGCTCTGAACTGCAGACCCTAGGGCTGTTGGGAACATCATGCTCCCCAAGCAACTGGATCTCTCGGCCTTTATGCTGAAAGCTGAGGGTGTTCTCCTGATAGTTTCTGTGGAGGGAAGGTCCTAAACTGTAGAGCCAATCTCTCCCGAGAACAATGTCTGTTCGATCCAGGTGCATTATCTGAAAGTTTATTTCATCTTGGTACCCCTGAATACCAAGATTTAACTTACTTACCATAGTTTCCCATATTTTTTTATCTTCACCCTTAGCTAATGAAACTATGTACCTATGCTGACTAGGTACTTCTGGTAGTTTAAGCTTTTTAACCAGGGTGTAGTTGATGAAATTATGGGTTGCCCCATCATCAACCATGACTCTTACTGACTGGTTACCAACTTTCCCATGCATACGTACTAGGTCATGCGGCCCAAAGCTGAAGGGTCTCGCTAGCATTGCAGAGGTCAGCTGGCAACAGTGTTCATGATCTTCATGATACACTTTGATCTCGGAAGCTACCGAGTCACTGGGGAAACATACAGTCTGAACAAAATGAACTTGTTTTTTATCTTTTTTATCTTTTTTAGTGAAAGGCCCCTTGGGACACTGTCTGACTGTGTGTCCCTTGCCCATACACACAAAGCACAAACGTTCTTGTTTGGCTTTCTCAAAATCATCTGGTTTTAAGGGCTGTATGAGTGAAGGGCGTTTCTGAGGAGCTTCACTTTTAAATTTGTCTTCTTTCTTTCATTTTAAAAATTTCTTTTTAAATTGAAAGTCTTTCTGAGAAGGCTGCTCAGAAAGTGGCTTTTGTCTCGCCTTCTTCCTACCCACTGAATCATCATAGATTTGAGCATATCTGAGAGCTTGCTCAAGGGTAGTAGGCGAGTTTCTCTGAACCTCTACTTTATATTCATCTTTGAGGCCACGGACAAATCCCCTGATTTTCTGATAGTCATCCATATTTTTAATCTTTAAAATTGCTTCTCGATACTGCGAGATATATTGGATGAGGGATTTATCCATTACTGTTCTTTCCCAGGCTTCCCAGGCTCTATCCAGTTCATTTTCTGGTAGAAATTCTCTTAGGAAAGCTTCTTCAAAA
This sequence comes from Diphasiastrum complanatum, assembly GCA_029204225.1. NCBI lineage: Eukaryota > Viridiplantae > Streptophyta > Lycopodiopsida > Lycopodiales > Lycopodiaceae > Diphasiastrum > Diphasiastrum complanatum. The sequence continues at coordinate 43,466,932 of CM055107.1, forward strand.
GCTTTCGATGACCGGGGAGTCTGCCCAGTCTCCTGGAGATTTAACCACCACTTATAGGCCATACGCCCTAATGAAAGACTGGCCTCAATTGCTTGCAAATGGTCAAGGGTCTGTTTAAGAGCATGAATGTTCTTCCATTTGCTGAGGAAGGTTTGTAGAATATCTGCATTTCTATCCTTCTCTTCCCCATTAAAAGTAGGAGGCTTTAAATCTTTAAAAACACTGGGGTGAGACTGTAAAGTCTCACCCGAAACTGATGGAAGTGGAGAAGGGGATAACTGAGAAGTGGAGGGAAGGCTTCCTTTCGCAGAACTCAAAATCAAGCTTTTGAGTTCAGCGAACGAGTCGTCCACACTGGACTTGAAATTGGCTAATGCCAACTTCAGTTCATCCACTTCTGTTACCAATTGGACAAACTGCTCCTTGGTAACCAGTTCGTCGAGTTCTTCGGCGAACTGTTCCTATTCTTCCACTTCCATGGGTTCCTTCCCTTTTCTGTAAGCCAAGGCTTCTGTTTCAAGTTCGTCGAAGCCTCTCTCCTGGGGTTGATCAGGTCCCTGAGGAGTGGTCATCTTCGGAACTGAAAGAGAGCTACCTTAACTTCTGAAGGAAAAAAGTCTAAAAGACTAATTTACAACTGTACAGGGGAAAGGAAAGATGACTTAGCTGTTTCTGAGGACTGTACTTCCAAAGAAAGAATGAAGAGGAACCCTTTCAGCCTCTTTTCCCCAAGATTTCAGACCTGCTGTCCCGGAAAATGCCAGTTTGAAGCTTCAAAACGGTGCCAAATTTCCCGGTTCTTTGAGGATAGTAGCTCGCTGGTCTGATTGCAACCCAACTGGCTCGTTTGCTTCTGATTTGAGACCCAAAAAATATTTCAATTTCTGATTTTGGTGTCTCCCTACCCTCGCTGGCTGGACAGCCACCTGTCTGGCCCAATTTTCTAAAATTCAAGGCCCAAAACTTGCTTGAAACTCTGATCTGACTTCAAGTAGTAGGTCGTTGGTCTGTGGCAATCTAGTTTGATGTTCAAACTACTGAAAAATCCTCAAAAACAGTGATGAAAAACTAATTTTTCATCTCCCTGTCCAGCACTGGCCCTGCTAAGAAAAAGTGTTTGAAAACCCTTCAAATTTCCTTAGATTTCTCTGAGATTTCAGAGGTAGATTTCTGATCCCTCAGCGATGGATCAGCACCACCCTTTCTCCTCAAAAATCCGCTCTGATTCCCTGAATCTGATGGCAGAAATTAGAGATGAAGACTAAATTTACAGCACTGGACCTGCTCTAGAAATTTTAACTAATTTCTCTCTGACCAGCAAGTGAATCCACCAAGATTTCCTCAGTGGGAGACTGTTCCTACAGCGAGTCTCCTCCTCTATTTCTTTCTGAGAACTTGAAGAAGTTCTGAGCAATCTAGCTACTTTTTCCACTGCTGAAAACTGAGTTCCCTAGGATACCAGTGTAATAGATCCTAACACCACAGTAGGGCAAACACTAACTGATCCACCCAACCTTGCCTACTCCCTGATATAGAGTAAGCCCCTCCTAGCCCAGTGTGAGGACTGGTAGCATGCTACTGCCAAGTGTCGGCCACGTGGCACTGACGTGGCCGACTGCACGTCGGGACCCAACTGGGGGCCCTATCCTGCTGACAGGGTCCCTAAGCTGTGTTAGGCCCGCCATGGCTATGGACCGTGCTGGGGCACACTACTCACACTGTCTTGCCCTGTTGGTCATGTACGCTGGACACGACCCTGACTGTGGTATCTGACCCATCTGTGTTCTCTAGGGTTTGGCACTGGTTACGAGCTCGTAACAAAATCCCACAGCCCTTTCGCTATGAGAAGATTCTTCATCATGTAACTCCACAATGAGTAGTTTGTGCCATCCAACCGATCTTCACTAAACAAAGAACCGATAGCTTCCGATTCTTTAGCCATTACCTCCAACAAAATTTCAGCTTGTAGTAGATAGGAAAGAGAGCCTTTCCACAACCAAATCTACTCAAAAATTTGCAGCAAACAAAGAGCTGAAAGTAGGAGCACAAGATGTCTTTCAATCTACAACCAAAGTGCCCAAAAGATAATGGATAGATGGCTGTCTTTCTGCACAAAAAAACCAGCTTCTTGAAAATTAGGTTAGCTTCGATTGAAGCCTACACCGAAACCCAATTAGGAAGCCGAGTAGTGTGATCAACACACACTCCAATAGGGTTGTTGAAAGCACCCTACTGCTTGCTGAGAATCTGCAAAGTTCCAGCCACAAATTGACCTAACCCTGAATAGGGTTTGCTGAATTTTGGGCGCCCTCCTACACAAATGCAAACCTGAAAACAAAAACAGCAAGATAAGGAGACACCACAACCAAAAATCAATAGCAGATTTTTGGGCGCCCTCCTCCAAACAAAACTTGCTGAAAACTGGTTGCATAAAAATCAGATTTGAGATTTTGATTTTTGGGTGCCAAAAATTGCTCCTCCAAGATCTCTGATGGCCGCCCTCCTTCAACCTGAAAAGAGACAAAAAAAGCTGATCCAAACTCCACTTGAAAAGATCAGAAAGATGCTGAAATTTCACAACAAAAAGCAGAGAAGCTCCTCTTCTGGTAGGGCGCCAACAAACAAGCTTGCTGCAGATCCGGTAGCTTTGATACCATGTAGGAAAGCAAGAGTCAAGTCATCAAGATCTAGTTATCAATCAATCTCCACAAAAAACAAGAGAGAAGGGGCTGGGCGCCCAACTCTAAGAGAGAGAGAGAGAGAGAGAGAGAGAGAGAGAGAGAGAGAGAGAGAGAGAGAGAAACAGCAACAAGAGCAATGGAGAGCAATGCTTACCCAAACTGTAAAAATGGAATACACAATGAGCATCTAAGTACTCTACCTGGATGTGGCCAAATGTCATCAAACCCTAAGGTTAACCACTTACTAAATGTAGGGCACCCCCAAAAGTCAAGATAGGGCCCCTAAACAAAATTAGACCCCTAAGGACCCACAAGTCAGTAAATGACCTTTTGGTCCAACTGAACTTAAAACAAACTTAAGATGGCCTAAATAACTAAATACCCATGGTTACACAAATCTCGACCTGTTGGGTCAAAGTAACCTACGGATTAACTTCAGCGCAGTCATTTATTTCTAACAGCCAACATACTACCACACAAGGCCATGGAGGCAAAAAAGAACAAAGAATGGTACAAACTTGGAACTTCTTGGTTGAATAATTGTGAGATAGATAAGAAGAAAGGTAAAAGCCATATAAGATTTGTTCCAGCAAAGATTTATCGATAACTTGTGAATGCCCTTTATGGAAGAGGAAAATGATTTCATGATCCTTTCAACATGAAGAGGTGACACGTATGTAGGATAAGAACTACCTCTCATGAGTTGGCATGGGACAATGTTAAAAATAGAGAAAAGGATATGCAGGGCATGCAGCAAAGGAGAGGTGGAAGATGACCCACAGATACGACCATATCAGAAGAAATGCATCATCTAGAACCAGCTAACCTAATATATAATATCCTTTCTTAAAAAGGTTTTAGATTTGTAGAAGAAACTTTTTAAGCTTGAAATTAGACTTGATTTTAAGCTTACTTCGTACTGGTCATATTCTGGGCAATAGCTTTTGCTATAGATGGATTGAAGTTGTAAAAGACAAGGCATTTCATGTAACATAGATATTGATGGGTCTCCAGTGGACATTACTAAAGCATTTAATTTCACACCTGAGAAACAAGGTTGCTAACTCGAGCACGAGCATTCCCACAAATAGCACTTGGTTGAGGGAGGCATATTATTCGGTGCCTTGCTCTGCACCACATTGCAACTTTCGTGGAAGATTTACTGAAATCAGTGCTGTCCTTTCCAGTTTTATACAACCTCCTATTTGCAGGCTTTTCCTCCACCAACATTATGGTTGATCCACTTCTCGTCAGAGAAGATATTTATCTTTATCAAAAAGCCCTGCAGTTATCAATAGAGGCTAAGAAGCTCCTTTTTTCTGCTTTCTGAGACATTCACCAAGTTTTTCGAGGCAATGAAACGTGCTTCTTGCTTTCAAACATGGAACGTCCTTTCCGAAGGCAGTTAACCTAAAAACCTTTTATCCCCTTGCGCCCCTCGTATGCTCCTGCTCATCTCAGAAAGCTCTGATTCTCCATTCAATATCAGAGTTTCCAAGGCATACCAAAATTCTATGCCCGGTTATCAGATGCTGCAACCGTCCAAGAGCATAAAGGATCAAAAGAAACCATCATTACTGGGTCTTAAAGAACGCCTTCCAGTAGCTTGTGAGATAGCGGAAGGAGGTAAGCTGCATTGTTATCTCCGCCACGCAAACGTACGGGAGCTGCAGTACTATTCTTTCGTCATTCAGTACGCCCATTGCTTCGCAGGAGCCATAGCTTCAATTCCAAAGTCTATCTGATATCAATGCCTTTCGCTCACCAAATAGAAAAAGAAGATCATGTACACGCCTGCCAACGCAATGTGATTGATGCAACTCAACCATCCGATATCCTCAAAAAGCTACAATAATTCACTCTACCTGAAACAGCGATGCTACTGAGTCCTGACATACATACGGCTGTGTGCGACTCTCTCCCTCCCCCCCTCTCTCTCTCTCTCTCTCTCTCTCTCTCTCGCTGCCTGGCTGTTGCATTCGTGCATGCATGCATTGATCCTTTGATTTGGACTCATTTTTCACTCCAGTTGGTTTTTTTTTTTAAAGGGAACGACATCATATGAACAAGTCCATACAACAAGCATACAAGTAAAAAAGGAGATCCCAAAGCTTTCACCATATTAGGTGCTCTTTCTTCAAGAGATGCCATTAGTTGGTTAGCTTCACATCCAAAGTTTCTTTGGTCCCACGTTTTAGACTTCCCTTAGAAACCCAAAAAAAGTATTCAAAAGATATGTCACTAGTAGCAATGTTCGATAAAACCCTTCTTTAAGCTATCTTCAAAAAGACCTACGTTTTTTTAAGCTTCTTTGTTTTGTACTAACTAGTACTCCTGCAAGGGTTAACATGCCTATATAAAACATCATCAAAAATTTTAAGATATAGATTTTTTGAAAATAATGTCAATTTCATTTCTATACTTTGTCGGCTTTTCCAAAGACTGATTAGTAGTGTTCATGACCTTAAATGCATCTTGGTTTCCCTAGAGGAGGGGGAGGGAGGCTTGAATCCTAGGACCAAAGAAACTTTGGATGCCAAGCTAACCAATTATGGTGGCAAAACAGACTATGCCAAAATTCGGTACACAATATAATGAGGAATAGCACAAAGGAACAAAATATGCATCTTATTAGTGGTCTTTATGTGGTTACCACCTACCATTATGACAACTCATCTCTACCTTCACCTAGCTTCTAAGGAAGGTGAAAAAGTTACACTACACATTAAAGTTATAGAATGGGCTAGCACATGCCCATTTCACATGGTAAGGTGCTATTAACAAGCTTGCTAGGGTGAGCTTTGAATCTTCTAAATTCACTCATGTGCCAATCCACACTTAAGACATCAACTAGCATTTCAGGCTCACCAACAGCACCTTACCACTTAGAATGGCCAGTCCATTTTATAATACAAAGTAGATGCTATAATTGAAGACACTAACATCTACTCTGAACGTGGCAATTGGTGGACTAGCATGGGTATGATACATTGAATATTGAATCTTAAGAAAAGTTGTTGTACCAAGTACTTTTTGGGAGGCCTTCATTAATGACATTTCAATGCAATGTATGTCTCACTTTTTGTGCATGGGTCTTAAAATTTTTCTTGCAATTTTTGATGTTTTGAAACTTTAGCTGTGGTTCATTTGAGGTAAGCATATTTGTGGAATGCACAATTATGCACCAAATGTGACACTTCCCATTTGTGGTAAGAGCATGTGGCACTAAGTAGTTGACTTAGAGGCATAATTTGCTAGCCCATAATTGCTATGTGCTCATGGTGAAAACCCCTGCGATATTGAAGTTGAACACATTGTACAAAAAGGCCATAATAAAACCCCTATTATCAAAAATGTGAATAGCATATCTACTACAACTTAAAATGCATATAGTGGTTGTTTCCAAAAATGATGAGCATGGTTTGTGCCAACCAAATCATTCATAACATACTCACCCTACACACCAACAAAATAGGAAGGTATCATTATCCCTTGATCCATTGTCGATTAGAAGTGCAATATGCATATCTAGATGGGCATTGTGAAGTTAGTGGTTGTCCAAAGCACTAACCTTAAGATTGGTTGCAATGCTAAAATAAATGAGGGAGTAGTCCTAGTTTCCATTATCAAGAAAGAGGCACATCTATCTGGGGGTGTAGGACCATTTAGTGCAAAGAGGTAGTGAATGAAGGAGTGTTGGAATGTAAATGAAATTTCTTACATTACCATAGGTTACTTTGACCCAAAAGGTCGAGAGTTGTGTAACCATGGTCATTTATTATATTAGGCCTACTAAACTTAGAGTTAGCTAAGTTAGTATGAAATTAACTTGGTAGGGACTCATGGGTCCACTAGGCCTAATTGTGACATTAAGTACCCCAACTTGACATATTGGAGGTACCTTATTCGAAAGTCTATTTCCTATCTACTACAAGCTAATTTTTTAGTTATGGCTTAGTGAAAAGTTTCATGCGAAACCTTTTCAATTTGATGTTTTAGCAAAGGCTAAAAAATTCAAACACTCTTTGGAACCTTTTTGTACTAATCGAGGAGGGAGTCAACAATATGTGTCAATTAGTACTTTTGTTCAAAGTGTTAAGAGTGAGCATTTGTTTGGAGAGAATTTTTTATTATTTGAAGAATCTTCTATGTCATCCCATGCTTCTTCGAGGGACAGCTTTGATGACGCCATCGTTGATGCATCTCTTGATAGTTTGCTAAATTTTTATGAAGAAGACGTTGGACAGCAGGTTCAGTCATCTTCTTTTGGTCATTTGCAGCCTATTTTACATCATGAGCAATCCATTATGCTTCAGGAACAGCCCGCGGAAGATTATGGACAACATGGTCCATGTTGGGAACACTTTGGACAGCAAAGTGTTGAACAACCCATAACAGTTCCTTGTCGGCTATTGGAGACTTTGCAAGACAGCAAAGAAATATCTTACTATGAAAGGAAGGCACATGCCTCTTTAAAATCAGTACCTCTTGCTGATTTTTTTGGTTCTACACTTACTCTTCATCATGATGTTGGTACATTGCCTATTCTATGTGAGCAAGTCATTGATGGTAAGGTTCGGGAGGATGTCATGCCAAAAGAGTTTGGTACTCTTTTTTATTGTCCTTATGGTAAGAAGTATTTTCGAATGATGTGGGAGCCTATGATGGATTACAAGTCCATGTTTCGACTTATTGCCGAGTTTATGTTGGTTCCCTACTTCAGATGGAGCATGCAAATCCTCACCCTTCGACTTGATGCTTCATTATTACGCATTCTTTTCCCTTTATATGTTGGACATGATTGGGGATGAGATTTCGACTACTTCGGTGCGAAGTTTATTTGGCGGCATGAAGTTCGGACAACAAGTTGTATTTTTCTCTTTCGAGAAGTTACTTCATGTTATGTTATGCATTTCTCTCTAGAGTGTGGATTGATATTCCAACACCCCCCCCTCAAGCCACACTTGGTTGGGGTCCTGGCTATCACCTGCCCCACAACTTGGGCCACCTAACCATGGCTTTGACACCATGAACTGTTAGGTCTAACTTGGCTCTTATACCATGTTAGAAATCCATAAATCATAATATGGATGGATAGACTAGGATTCGAATCCAGGACCTCCCTCATACTGGATGGGATGCTCTACCACTGAGCTATCCGCCCTGTTTGATAGTTTTCTCTAGAGTGTGGATTGATATTCCAACACCCCCCCCTCAAGCCACACTTGATTGGGGTCCTAGTTGTCACCTGCCCCACAACTTGGGTGGTCATTGTTCAATAATGGTCATATAACTTATGAACTATGATCTTGACAAGAGAAGCTAAAGTCATAGACTTGGCTAAAATGATTGTGGGAAATCTAGGGTAATTCCTATTTTGTACTTGCAAATCCATATCCTTTTTTTCTATCTTGAACTTCTTTTTGAAACTTGGGCTTATATCAAGAATGCATATGACTAAGAATAGAGAACAAGAGACAACATGAGAACATTTACCATGTCAAATATTCCAACTACCATCCATGCACATGTATGAATGTATGCAACCTTAACATGCACTTTAACATTGATTTCTTTTAGATTGTAAAATGTTTCTTTGTAAAATGAAAACTCCTTTAACTACTAACTTGAGAGAAGGTTGGTGGGCCTATGTATGGTGGGACTTGTGGGCACTTTTCAATAATGGCCATATGATTTACAAACAACTTGAAGACCTCGTACAATCATTGATGGTTCTCATTCTATAAGTGCAAATGATTATGGTTTTTGTTGCACTAGCTAGATGTGACATGTTTCATGAATGTTATGCCAAAATATGTTGGAATTATCACTTCCAGTAGTTCGTGCGCCATAGTTTTAGGAGTTTCAAATGTATAAACTATTAAATACTTGAACTAGTTGGCATTTGGCATTGGAATCCATGTATTGTTACTAAATTGTTGAAGTGACACCCAATATGGGATCTTTGATGTTGGAATTAGTCATTATGCACCTTTTTTTAGTTATTATGTTTTGTCCAATTATCCTCATTTTGAGAGCCACTTTTGAAAAACAATTGTAGTTTCTCATAACTTTGAAATTATTTGAACCTTTGAGCCACAAGTTTTTGCCAATTTAGGACAAAGAATGCAATTTGAGTATGTCAACTTTTTGGGGGACATGATAAATCTCTTTAATGTCCTAGCTTGGGTAATAGGTCATAACTAAGAAGCAAAATGTGTCGCTAGAGGGTGACCAACATTCCAATCCACTTGCACAACAAGCTAGTTTTCAAAGCTAATTTTGCTCCATGCTATATGTTTAGTAGATAAATGATGTACTTAATGCATATCACAATCTTGTAGGTAGAGTCCACATCATTGATGGCTGGGCAGAGGAAGTGCAAGCAGTCACAAATTTAGTTGTGAATCTCTTTCCTCAAAATGGAGTATTGTGGAGTATTTTGAGCCTTCAAATCAAATTTGATGTACATAGAGGATTCTAATTTGCATATAGCCCTCCTCCCTTTCTAAGTTGAGAGGTGTCACTTGTGTAAATTTGTGACATAATAGGTTTCTTTTTTCTGTTCAATGTCCTCATTTGTGTGGTGTGTGAATGTAAGGAGAATCATCTCAAGATCCTACTTACAAGACACACACAAAGGAAAACAATGGAGCCAAAACCACCCAACCATGTAGATTTTACTTGAACACGACTCTCTATGTTGTCAAAGCCAACCCTAGTTGCCTATTAGAATCATATGACGATCTGGCTTTTCCAACCATCTCTAAGAATATTATTGGATAGTTATTTCTCTTGTACTCCTGAGTGTGCAAAGGAAATCCCATGGCTAATATTCTCAAGCTGTAGCTAGCCTCCATATTTCAAAGTATGCCAATATTAGCATCCCACAAGACCTCCTTTGTAAGATATACTCAGGAGGTCTTGTTATCTTTGATCACAAATGTAGAATGAAAGTAACGAGTGCAATTATAGATAGAAAATGACATTTTGTTACAACTTACCGATTGGTATGTGGAGTTTCTAAAGGCATCATCTTCCTCAGTTAATGCATGTGCAATGTTTGTCTTGCGATCTTGGGACAACTTGGTGCAAGCTATATTGTATAGTATGTTCTCTATAACAGACTTTGGCCAATGTTCCAAGTCAACACGTAACACAACACTAAAGAAAAAAATATTGATATCTTGTAAACTTGACAATTGATTTGATGAAAAAAATAAAATATAATGTGTTAACAAAGTTGCTTATTCATAAGATTCATCGTCCTAGATTTTTGCAAGTGTAGCCAACTTTCATGTTTGATGTCTACATTTCAAGTCCATGGCATGGAATGTTGTAGCCGGGGCTTGGCATTTTGAGAGTAGATTTGCGAGTTTTGCGAGTCTCTTTCTTGCCATGAGTCAATAAAAAGATAGCACACGGTGTGCTACCTTTTTTATGTGACTACTTGAATGTTTATTAATAAAAATTGTGGTCTGGCACACAGTTAAAAATCCCATAATGAAATCCCAAAATATGAAAATTTTGAAGTTAAAAAACATTTTTAGCCTCGTGCTAAACAAATAAATTTTTATTTATTTTTGGCTGAATCACTTGGCACGCCAACGTGCTAGGTAATTTAGAAAGAAAAACTTTTTTTGGCTAAATCACTTGGCATGCCGGCGCGCCAAGTGATTCAGCCAAAAAAAAATTCTTTTTCTCTTAGCACGTCAGTGTGCTATCTTTGAAGGTTTAATTTTTTTTTTTCTAGCTATTTCACTTAGCACGTCGATGTGCTATTTTTGGACTGTAAAAAATATGCTGAAATAATGTTTTAACTCAGAATTTGGATATGAAATGTGTCAAAATACCTTTTTTATCTTATAATTTAAACTTTTCAACCTATTAAACATGTAATGTATTTCACAAAATTACAATTCAATATCTTAAAAGTGGATATTTTTTATGATGATGATGGTTCGAAACCTGAATTGCCATATAGACTACACAGTTTGGTACTTGCATTATCACATAGACTATACAACTTGTTTTACATGATAAAGTTGAATGGTTGTGAATGATTCACACGATACAGTGGCCTATGCTATGGCATCCAAGACTTTTGTGGTACTAGAAAATGAAAAGCTAATTTTAATACATGACCAAGAAGAAAAAAAGAAAAGTCCATACAAGAAAGATGTGCTAGAGATTGTCATGACACCTATCAAGAGACATTGAGAAAATTATTAGTAGTATAGAGTGGACACAACCAATGTCACTTCCAAAGTTGTTTCTCATTGAGTTCCTCACAAGCAACATGTCTGTTCACGTTAAAAATCCATTGAAATTTTTGTATTTAGTCAATATCTTCTTGAAGTTAGAGATATAATGCAGTTAATATCACATGGCACACCATGTGCTGAAGATTTTAGCATTTGTGAGTTGTAGTCACATAGGTTGATTTCAATCGTCTAAATCTTGTGTGATATTTTTTTTGTGAGTTTAGACAAGTCTAATAGGCACCAAAAGAGTTCAAGTTGGCACTAGAATAGGTTGTATCAAATTCTATTTGAGTTTGATCAAGGTTGGTCAAATTTATTATGGATTCATTCAAAGCTTTGCATAATTGTCTTGAAAAGTGATTAGGGTTATGCATATATCTTCTTTTAAATCGTATTGTTCTTTGATTTGAGTCAAAACATTCCTTTGTGAACACTTTTATAGTGTATTTAGAAGGGGAAAAGACTTTGCAAACCATTCTATGATGAGAATGTTTGTTATGTATGTGGATATGGTTTGAATCATATAGACCACTTTTAATAGATGTAATCAAATCAATGGCGCTAAGTTTGATGTTGATGACAACCCAAGGAATGGTGGTTCAATTAATTTTTTAAATGGTTACATGTTTGGCCAACTAGGCAACATGACTAGTTTTGTAGATTGTGTTGATTCTTTGGATCCAAGTTGGATGAGTTCCATTGGTGGGATCAAAGGTGGTGTTCTTGCAACAAGCAATAAGGAATGTGACTTGGGAGGGTCTACTTCAAGCACACATGACCACACAAGCAAAGTAAAAGAACTCTATGCACAAACAAAAAGGCAAGATAAGGAAAATCATGGAGATGAATCTTTAGTAAATTCATGGGTTGATCCTACTTTGAATCAAGATGTCAATACCATTTTTCTCTCTAATATTTTGACACATAAACCAGCCTTAGGAAGATCTATTAGCATTAGATAAGGTTTTTCTCTTCTTTGCCTACGTATGTTTTGATGCAGTAGCAACTATGGTTGATGAGACAAAATAAATCTAAGGAGGGATGTTCCCATTGGATTAACTATAAATCAACTATAAATGATGACAAGTTTAATGTATATTATTTTTCTGCTTATGAATTTGTTCTGTTTATTGCAATACCATTTGTTCATGCAATGTTGTGTAAAGAGGCTATATTCTGCTTATCTAGCCCAATGAGTCTACATGCTTCCACTTATTATCAAAAATAGATAAAATATGCAAATCGAGCATATTTCACTTATTAATATATATATATCGTTTATTTGTCGTGTGTTGCAATATAGCTATGTTGTATTGGAGCGTGGGAGGTATTAAAAAACAAATGATATCTATGAATGGAGCAACTTATGTATTTTATTCATATCATGTTGTTGTTGTGAGTTGCATTATAGCTATGTGGTTTAGAGAGAGAGAGAGAGAGAGAGAGAGAGAGAGAGAGAGAGAGAGAGAGACTCCCAACTATTTTCCACGACAATACATGCATATACTTTAATGCATTGGAAAATTTGGATCTATGTGATTGGTTATTTTGTCTATAGACCCGTAGACATCGACCATGTATGGAGATGATGGAAAAAAAGGAAGTGGTTCTTGGTCTTTCTAAATCTCCTACTATCATCAATCAATTTTGTGAATATTGTGCTTTATCAAAGTCACAGAGGCTACCTTACCAAAGATATACCTCAACTGAAGTAAGTAAAGGATACAAAGTTAACATTCCTTCAACAAGAAAGGTGGTCATAAGTAGGGATTTCATATTTGACTGAAGGAAATATTCCAAAGGTTGATATTTATGTTGATAATGGGTTTAACATTTTTGATGATAGTGAGGGTTTTTTGGATGGAGGTGATGAAGATGCTTCTACGAGCCAAAACCCGAGAAGGACATCAAGGCAAAGGACAAAGCCATCAAAACTCACACATGATGAGAAGGGTAAGTAGGTTGTAGAAGGTACAAACTTTGCTTTCCTAACTTCTTTTGATGAACCTACTTGTGTAGAGGATGCAAGGCAAAAGAAGGAGTGGATACAAGCAGTGTATCATGAGTATCAAGCTCTTATGAAGAACAACACTTGGAGGTTGGTGAAGCTTCCACAAGGCAAAAAGGCAATTGGATTCAAATGGATTTTCAAGGTGAAGACAAATCAATAAGGGCTCTTTCGTATGATGAAGCATATCTCTGGGCATACTGTTGACCAGCCAATACCTCATTCATAGGTGGTTGTGAATAATTGGTCTGATGGACCTCAAAAATTGACTCTCGATTCGAATTATAAAATTTGCAGTTGCCCATATAAATCGTTGACGCATCAATCCCAAATAGTGAAAATACATTCCAAAGTTGAACCAGGGATTTGATGTTTCTATTGTACCAAATAACCATTGATGGACAATCATTGTTGATATTACTCAATTGAGGATTGATCTCATTAGAGTCCACTGAGCAATGTAAACCTCTCCAAAGAAATTGATATAGATTGTTGGCATATTTAAAAATCAGTTTCCAATAGAGCGTTGATTGATTGCGAGAACATTTCCAATCATTATTCACGTCCATATTTTCCAAATATATATGTGATTTAGATGTTGGCAGTTGAATTCTAGAGAATCCATAGAAATAAGATTCTCCAACAGAAGCCACTTTAAGCTCTTGTAAAATGGATCCATGAGGCATTGAACAATAATCCAAAGTATTGATATGAGTAGGATTTCCATGGACTGATGAAATCTCTTCATTTCTACTAGTATCCATGTTGAATACCTCATACTCCATTAGCTCATTGTCAAAAATAAAAATGTTCTTGAAAGCTTCCAAATCGAATTGAATTGGTTCGTAGATCGGATCCTTTAAATAGCCACTCAATTCCAAGCCATGGAATATCGGTGTCATATAGTCCTCATTCTAAAATTTTGATGAATGCCTTGATTGACTTTCTTTGAGCATAGCAATACTCTCAATTTGACGATCCATAGTTGCTTGTTCATTGACCAGATTAAGGCATTGATGTAGGTCAAGTTCTGAACTTTGATGGTTGAAGTGAAACTCGAAATGATGTTCAATTATCTTCACATCCTGATCTGAATCTTGACTTCCGTCTGAATCCTGATTTCCACCATATGTTGTTGCAACTTGATCTGAATCTTGAATTGGACTTTTGTTGCCTGCAACTGTATCTGGATCTGGGACTTGACTTTCGTTGTCGCTTTGCTCATCTGACTCATTGTCATCTCTTCGCTCATCCACTTCATCATTGTCACTTTGCTCATCAGACTCATTGTTGGGATCATCTTCATCTTCATAAGTTTCTTCTCTTTCTTGCACATGCAGTTGTTGATCCACTAATGCTTTAGTATATACACTCACTTTTTGAATCCGCATCTTCATTTCCTCAAACAACCTAGATTGTTCTTCTTTTCTTTCAGCTTCCAGTTTAAGCCTTTGTTCTTGTTGCTCGTACTTTAAAGCATATTCCATAGTTTCCATTAATCAAAACCCGGGCAGGAGAGAAGTAGTTTGTAGATAGTTTTCTACAATGTTCCGATATTGAAGTTGTAAACCATATATATAGCATTGTACAAGATATACTTCTCCACAATCGAATAATGGGACCATTTATTGGAATTCTCGATTGTACTCAACAACTGTAGTTATCTGATTCAAAGAACACCATTGGATGAAGTCGGATCAATTGAAGATCTGTCTACAAACTATTTTGAAATTTAACCAGTTCTCAGAAAGAAAGTCGTGAATGATGGTCCACCATGAATGAACACATCCTTGAAAACCTGATGAATCAAAGAAAACCATACTACTATCACCAATACATCCACTATAGTAGGAGTTATAATCCAAATATTCTAGCCAATTGTCTACATTAATGGAGTGAATGCTTCCATCAAAGGTAGGACTAACGTATTCAGACAGCCATTGGTTGTAACAATAAGGTTTCCGTTGAGCAATGACTTTCCGCCATTCATTGATATGGTTTTAGATAAGTGCTCCAGGGCAAGTGCACGATCTATCATATTGCGTAACTCCATAAAACTAGCAGCATGAATGGATTTATAAGAATGTGGTTGAAGCACATTTCTGATAGGCATTTGAAAAAAATATACATAGCAGTCCAAACATTTTCTATATTTGAATTTTGTCTTCCAAACCAATGCCAAGAATTGTTGATTGAATTGTTTTACAGATCCCGTTTGTTTGAAAGATTCAAATGATTTCACGTAGAATCTTGTAATACTATTAATGCAAGCAATTTTGAATTGACTCCAAAGCTTTGTGTTTGAATGTGCTTGAGTATCCCACCATGCCCGAACTTGTCCTTGAAAGCACTGTGAAGCAATGATTATATTCTCTTCAAAATAATGATGAGGACGGAAGTGGACCTCCAATTTAGTTAACCAATCTTCAATACTGATTGAATTTGGTTGTCCATCAAAAGCAAGGTCACCGCTTTAGATCAAGGCTAATTGCAATCATGCCTGGGTGGAAATCAAAGCTTTCCTTGATTAGATTCAAAATTTGAGAGTCAGGGATCTTCCCGGTGCCGTAGGTGTCAACAAACACAAAAAGTGGTTCTGGAACTCCTATGGCATAGGATACTTGGACAATGCAACGATGGCCTAGACCTGCTATAACAATGCTCTTTACTGCTTGTCGAACAATGTATGCACCACTGCGGTCCACTTTTGTTGAAAATGCGCCACCTCCATGAGCAGGCAATCAGATCAATCTCCAGCATTTGAGTGTGTAGCCATCAATTTTGCTAATTGCTTGATGCAACGCACGAATTTCAATAGTAACCCATCCTTCTCCCTAAGAATATTCAAAAGCATCATGCGTACCTTCTCTCAGGTCATTCCTAATTCATCGGAAAAAAGACGATCACTAGCTAGATGACTTGATATTCCAGCATGGTCACTGAATCAACATGCAAATTGCTTTCCATTGATCCTGCTCCCATGAGCAATGCATCGTTGTTGTGCATCCAATCTAGCATAGGCTGTTGTGGGAACTAAAATCCGGTTGAGGACTATATGGCACTGATACTTCCTGGCTTGGAATTGAATAGCTATTTAAATGATCCGATTTGCGAACCAATTCAATTTGATTTGGAAGCTTTCGAGAATATTTTTATTTTTGACAATGATCTAATGGAGTATGAGGTATTCAATATGAATACCGGTAGAAATGAAGAGATTTCATTGATTTATGGAAATCCAATACTTTTGATTATTGTTCGACGCCTCATGGATCCATTTTACAAGAGTTTAAAATGGCTTTTGTTGAAAAATGTCAGTTCTATGGATCCTCTAGAACTCAATTACCAACCTCTAATTCGCGTGTATATTTGGAAAATATGGACATGAATAATGATTGGAAATGTTCTCTCAATCAATCAACACTCTAGAAACTGATTTTTAAATATGCCAGCAATCTATATCAGTTTCTTTGGAGAAGTTTGCATTGCTCGGAGGGTTTTAACAAGATAAATATTCGATTGAGTAATGTCAACAATGGTTTTCTAAAATGGGAGAATCAGAATGGCAGAATTGTTATTTCTATGGTTCAACCTCTTCCATCGTTAACTACTTAATTGAGACGATTAAGCTGATCAGACAAGCGTCTTTATTTTTTAGGACAAAAATGTTTAAGTAGGAGAAGTGTCATGTATTGTTAGTACATCCATGCTTATACATGCAAGATAATATCCAATGTAAGCTTTGTAGGCCCAAAAGGAGCTATTAGCTTTAAGAACAAGGCCATTCATTCTTTAGGCTTTTCAAAGTAATTAATAAGGATAATATGCCAATAAGGGCCCAATGTAGTTTAAATAATTCTTAACAAGGGCTAACTATCCCTCAATATAGTTATGTTTAGTTAAGTAAGAGCATTGTCTATAACTAAGCAAGAGACATCATTTTGTGAATCTTTTGGCTCATTTGCAAGTGAGAGCTTCTTGCTTCCTTGTGAATGTGAGTCATAAGGATCTCCATCGCTAGGTCTCATGTGCCCTATCCACATGAATTAATGCTCATGTTCATATCTTGTACTATTCTTTCCATCACTAATGTAATTCCATTGTGATCCTCATGTTTCTAGCTTTCTATTGATATGCTATAATGATTGTCTTGTTATCTTCTTGCTTTTAGCTTTACTTCATTGTTATTGTTATTAGTTTTGGGATTTGGCACATGACAAGGAGCTCAAGATACTACATCACCTTCATAGATAATTTCAGTAAGTTTGTTGTCGTCTACTTTATCCACAACAAATCAGAAGCTCTTGAAAAATTTGCAGAGTTTGTAAACTGGGCAAAGAAGTGGACCAATAAGAAAGTCAAGTAGATACGAACAAATAGAGGTGGAGAATATATCTCCAACTGATTTGCTGATTTCTATAGCAGTCGATGAATCTTTCATAGGAAGACTGCAGCGTACATACCACAGCACAATGGTGTTGTAGAGAGGAAGAACATGACTCTCATGGAAGTAGCAAGATGAATGATGGCCTACTCAAAGGCATCAACCTGAGCTTGTTGTTTCTTTGAGTCTCCACTTTGCTTGGAACTTTTCTTGCTCTTGAATTTGCCTTTGTTAAAGAGAGCCTGCTCAGAAATGGATGTTCCTTCTCTCTCTTTACGTAGCAATTCTACTTGCAGTAGCTTCCCAACTGCATCATCCCAAGATAGTTTCTCTCTTGTCATAAGGTTTTCTATGAAATCATTCCAACTGGTTGGCAATGATCTATAGAGCTTCAACTTCTGTGGGTCTTCTGCCATTCCGTACTTGGGATCTGCAGCTGCAAGTAAGGTGAATAGCTCTTTCATTTTGTTGATGTGAGCTCTCAGATCTGCACCATCAGTGAACTTCAGTTGCTTCAATTGCGTATATAAGTGCATTACCTCCATCTCAGTCTTTCCTCCATACTGAGTCTCTTACCAGTTCCAAAAGTGATGACTGCCCTGATCCAAGTCCGCTTCTAATAGGATGCCTCTGCTAACACACATGCCTATGCATGCCAGGGCCTTGTCGTCCTTCAAACGCCACTTTATTAGAACATCTTCTTCAAATTTGTCACTTGGTTTAATCACTTCAGGTTGTCTTTCTTTCCCTTTAGCAATCCCAAACAGCTATTCTGCTCTCAGCCGGACACCCATAAGCTTCTCCCATCCTCTAAAGCCACTTCCCTCAAACACATGAGGCTTTAAAAGGGCTGCAGCAGTGTGTGAGTTCATGATGAAGCCTCTTTAGAATGTTATGAGCAAGAGCTAGCACCTAGACTCTTTGTAACAAGTTGTTACTCCTTTACAAAAGTGGTGGCTCTGATACCATGTCACAGAAACAGGGAAAAGAAATAAAATGCACACACAGAATAGAGACAACACATAGTATGAAAGACTGAATAAAACATCATAATCTATCATTCACGTTCTCAGAAATATATGTACAAAAATGCTCTACCCGCTGCATAGGGAGCTTGCTAAAGTTAAGCAAATATTTACTTACCTAACTTTGACCTACAAATCAACTAACCCTAACTTGCCTACTGATTACAAATCACTGCTATCTTCTAGTCTGCTGTTTGCTATAGTATTAGGTGAGGCCACATGGATGCCCCAGTGGCCATCATAACGGGCTGCTTGATTTCTGATTTTGCAACATCAATGAGATACATTCAAAGTAAATAATTTCTGAATCATCTAATTCAACCCTATAGATTTGAATTCTTAGGAAGTTCGTTGAATTTGGAAGAATTAGTATCTGACAGCGCGATCATATCCTCTAGCTTATCTGAGTGTAAGTGTCTGTATAAAATGAACAGATTGAAATCAGAACTTCATCAGCCTCACACATGAGAGAGATTGAAATCAAAGCGATCAGGAAAGCGTCCACCTGGAGGAATGCAAATGTTGAGCATCCCTTGTGGCCGAGAGTCGTGAAATAAGACGATGGACGTCACTGGAAACTTTGGACCGCCTCTAATTTTTACAGCATCAGATATGGAAACTCGAGCTGTGCCCAGCAGCTTATCTTTCCAAGTACCCGGGCAGTATATCTCTATGGTAAGCTGTGCGGTGACATCCTCCAAAAGCCGTTGGTCGATTGTGAGACTGAGCTTCTGATCCCAACTGGGGTTGATCCCTCCCTCCTCATCAATGCGCGTGCACACTTTATGTCTGGGATCTACGTAGGCTACTGCGTACGTATTCAGTTTTCCGCCAAAATTGTTCGCGTTCCTTAATTCCTGTGCTGAAATTATGAAGAGCTCCAACGTTCTGCGTGCTGGTGGCACTGCTGATCTGCTCACAGACTTTGCCATATTCTTGAAAACTTGCAGGCCTACTGAAAGCTGTTGTCAGGGCTTAAGGCTCCGCAAATTAGCCCTTTCACTATGCCTCAACAGATGCAATCTTTACAGCGTAGGCTGGAGACAGAAGTTGATCTACTGTGTAAATCAGAACATCCTACATAAAGCTCTGGCTTCTTCTCTTTTTTTCAGTCACTAAAACGTAATTTGTGTATGGCACTCGTAGTATCAGACTGAAAGTCTTCGACAATGACATTAAAGTCACCAAAACTGATCGAATTACCCCAAATTCGAACAAACTCATGATGCATCAAACACGGGTGAAGCTTTGAGAGATGAAGTGAGACATCAAATTGCTTATATACGGATAGGATAGGCAACAGCAAGGGGCCTAGGAGGGGCGAGAGGTGGGCTCGAGGCTCGAGCTGAATGAATGCTAGAGCATTCTCGAGCCTCAAGCTCACATGTTCACACCTTTCACATGTTAGCAGTAGACAGACTCACGTGGCATTTAGAAGGGTCACCGTCCCAGGCCCTTGGCCCTTCGGTTTAGGGGAAGTCATACTCAAGTATTCTTTTTGCTTTTTGGGAGCTTTTGAGCATTGCATAAATGTTCATGCGAAGGGTTGTGCAAAGTAAAATATGTGGTTGCGGAGATTATGTTTTACAATTATCAACACTTTTGTTCATGATAAATGAGATTGTAATTGTAGGTGAGAATAGAATTGGCATGTTCACTCCGAAATCAGTTTCATAAAAAGTTGAAAGATCTTTTTAATAGAAATGGACCAAGATGGTGGGCATGTATTTTGCCAAATAACACAACACAAGATGTGATGCCTCAAAAAAAACCATTGTAAGTTGGAGATTTCTCACAGGATGTTGAGAATGTTGATATGGATGTCGAGTCGGCTTCGGCCCTCTCATCTCCTCTTGTAGCTGCCACCTCCTTGCAGCCATCTTTGTTCCCTTCTACCACTACTCCCTTGCTTTCGGATGCCTCTCCCCCTGCTTCGTGGAGTTGTGTGGGTGATGGTTTGCTACCTTCTCCCACGTGTGGAGTGTCCTCTCCGTCTTCTTCCTCTCCGACCTTCCCTTCTCCCTTTTTTGCAAGCTTCCTCCTCCTCTGCTTCGCTTTTTTCTTTTCCTCTCCTTCCTTCCCGTTACTCTCCTTCTAACCCGATTGCTTCTTCTTTGTCTATTTCAGCCACTTTTCCTTCCTTTTCTCCGCTCTCTGCTCCTAACCGCCCCACTTGTGTTGCTTCCGTTCTGCAGACTCCTCTCCTTGTTGTGCCTTCCTCTTTTTTCCCTCCTTCTACTAGGGCATTCCCCCTTGGGCCCACCAGCTTGTCTGCTCACACCCAGCTATGCGCTAGAGGTTTCCCACACCATTGTGGTTGCGTCGGCTGATGGAATCTTTTCCTTCCTTTCCTCAGATGTCTCCACCCAGGGAAGTTGCTTCTTCATTGCCAACTCTGCCGGTCTTGCTCACTCCCTCCATGTCAGTGCAAGATCTTCCACCTCGGCTGCAGGTTGTTGCCAGATTAGTTTGTGCCAAGGGTTCTTGGCCTCAGCCCCGCTTTCAGCCACAACGGCTAGCCCATACCAGGCTTGTGCTGCACTTTTCGCCCCTGCCACTTCTACATGTCACCAAGCGGAAAGGCAAACAATTGTAGGGTATGTAGACTCGATGGTGAGCAGCCCTCCGCCTGTCAAGAAGGGTTAGAACACAAAGATAGGTTCCTAACTATGTTTAGTTGCTAGTTTAGATGCTTTTCTAACACTACACTAACTCTAACCCACTTAACACCACTCCTCCTTGTGAAAGATTTAACTACTTTAGTCATATTTGCTACATTTGTTTATTTGGCAAATTGAGGCCAACTTTATATTAGACTTAGAGTTTGACTTTTCAAAGTTATATTAGTCTAAATGCATTTGAATAAACACTTTTGAAAAGTGTGAGAAAGTTTAGAAGTCGAGTTTGAGTAGATTCAAATTTGAATGTAGGGTACATTAAATCTAGTGCCAAAAATAGTAGGGTTTGTTGGAGGATGCAAGCTATGCACAAAGCGACTGCATCCGAAAAGGCACCAAAAAGAGTGCATTTGTCCCATAAGCAAATGGAGACTAAAAGAGAACCCACTTATATGCTCATTGTAAACAATGTACCTTTAATGTCCCCTGGTATTAGCCCTTTTGGGATCAAAGGGGAATGATGGTGGGTGGCTAGGTGGTGGGGATGGGAGCCCGCACGCGGCCCGCAGGCGCACACAATGTGCCACATCGTCTACTGGACCGCTCTCCGCTACCGACAAACTCTGAGTTGGTATCAGAACAAGTGTTATGGTCCTGAAATAGCAAGTGGGAGTGTTTTTTGCCCTGTGCTCGCTTGAGTGGGGGTGTTGGAGGATGCAAACTACGCACAAAGCGATTGCGTCCGAAAAGACACCAAAAGGAGTGCATTCATCCCATTAGCAAGTGGAGACTAAAAGAGAACTCACTTATAAGCTTATTGTAGACAATGTACCCTTGTCCCCTGGTACGAGCCCTTTTGGGGTCAAAGGGAAATGATGGCGGGTGGCTTGGTGGTGGGGATGGTGGGATCCCACACGCGGCTCGCAGGCGCGCATGACGTGCCACATCATCTATTGGACTGCTCTCCACTATCGATAAACGAAGTCTCCGATGTCGAAGTCATCGACATCTTCCCAAGAGCAAGATCGCCATCCAGGTTATTGACATCGAAGTCTCCGACATCAAAGTCATCAACATCTTCTCAAAAGCAGCTCAACATCGAAGTCTTCGACTTCTCAACTAGATTGAATTAGCAGCATGGTGCCTTAATCCCATTTTGTAAAGTATAAACCTTAATTAGAGGTCACTAACAAAACAAGGCGATTACAGCCCAAAGCGACGATGGTGCCTAATATCCACTCTTCTCTCCACTAATCAGACATCGCCAACTGCTCTCATGTACATCTATCATTGTAATGATAAGATCAATAGATCAGAATCAAATCAAGAGTGTAAGATAGAGTGATAGAGAATTCAAGCAAGAGAGCAATAATTCGTTCTTCCTCTCTTTTATACCAAAGTATTGTTTCAGGAAGAACGCGCCTTGTATCTGCATTCAGACTTGTACTATCTACAGTCATAGAATTCTTATTCCAGCAATCTGAATAATCTAGTACTTGGTTTAATGCATTATCATTCGGATCTGATTCATTGATATATGCCATGTAGATAAATTATTTGTAGATTATATATTCATATGACTGATAATTTTGTGTTGATAATAAGCTCTAGCTCTTCATCTGATAATGCTTTCACAAAGTGCATTTCTTTTGTGTTCGCCTAATGAACCTTTACTGGTAGACATTGTGCACACACACCGAGAAATTTGACATTGCTCCAATTTCCAACATGGTATCAATGCTATAGTTCCTATAGTCTCTACTATTTGATACTGTCATAGAGCTTATTTATATTGTAGACACAAATTATAATTGTTTCCACTCATATAATCTACTAGCTGCTTAATTCTTTGACTTTCAAATGGATTCACAATCATAGTTTGCTGTAATTGTATCGGATCTTTGATGTATGCTATGACATCGACTAGACCTGATCTTGCATACGTTGTCAGCTCTTTAAGCCAATATATGGCTCATATTGCTATGGTCCACTGGAAAGCTCTTCTAAGAGTTCTTAGATATGTACGAGCTACCATCGACCTTTTCATCTGCTATGGAGATGAAAATCCATCCGATATCCATACACTTCATGGATATATAGATGCGAATTGGGCAAGTGATATAGACACTAGAAGATCGACATCTGGATTAGTCTTCATGTTCAATAACGGTCCAATATCTTGAATAGTCGAAAGCATACCTCCATTGCAATGTCTTTGATAGAATCAGAATACATTGCAGTTTCTCAAGCTACCCCCCAAAGAGGCAATTTGATTAAGGAATCTATTGTTCGATATTGGTCTCAGACAAACTGCTCCAACGATTATTCAGTGTGACAATCAGAGTGCTATAGCATTATCAATCAATCCCAGACAAGCACATCGAGATTAAGTACCACTATATCAGGAGCAGAGTACTCAACAAGGAGGTAAGTATGAAATTTTGCAGAACGCAATACATGGCAACTGACATATTTACAAAGGGGTTAAGTCAAGAAGCACACAATAATTTTTGTGCTATCTTGAATTTAAAAATCAAGGCATTCAAGGATCCAGATTAAGGGGGGGTATTGGATTTCTATCCTCTCCATCCCTTATCTCTTCACTAATCTAGATCCATTTATTTGTTGTATGTAAATACATTGAAAAGTCGCGCAACTTTGTAGAAATACAAGAAAATTCGATGACAATATTTCCTTGGATTTCCTGACATCAAAGTGTCCCCCATGAACATCGAAGGTCATTATTCAAAAAAGAGCAAGCTCAACATCGAAGTGCTGAACATTGAAGTCTTCGATGTCAAAGTCATCGACATCTTCTCAAGAGAAAGCTCAACATTGAAGTCTTTGACTTCTCAACTAAATTGACCTAGCAGCATGGTGCCTTAATTCCATTTTGTAAAGTACAAGCCTTGATTAGAGGTCACTAACAAAACAAGGCGGTTACATTGTGCACGCACCGAGAAATCTGACATTGCTCCGATTTCACATTTTGGGGGGAAAGCCAAGTTGCCAAATAGGGTTTGGACCTATGTAACTCATGGGAAGATATATCACTCTCTCTTTCTCTCTTATCTCATTCATGCTTATACATAGTTCTCTTGGGTTCTACTATCCATTGGTGCACTATACTTGTGATATCTTGCTATTCTATGTATAGAATGATCACTATTTGCTATTTTCAGGTTCACACGTGTGAAATACAATAGGGTACTGTTGCTATACAGATTATAGCTTCTATTTATATTTTGGTTCATGTTTGATCAAGATCTATTCGACTTTGTATCTCATTTTTTGTGTAGATGCTGATTTTTCCACATTGGCAAGATTGGTGGAGTTGATTGTTTTCTAACCAAAGTGATCATAGTGATCTGAAATCTTTTACATGGTATCAGAGCTTGTGTTTCTGGTTATGAAGGAGACAATCACTTCTATCAATGATTTGGAGAAGATATCAATGCTAGAGCATGCTAGATTGGATTCTACACCAAAATCGAGTTTCTTGCATTTGTAGATTGGATTTTTTGTAGATCAAAACCCTATATAGGTTATAATGTTGATCAATTTTAATTTTTGAATTCACATGTTGGATTTGGCCAATTTTTGGATCATTGGAATAGCCTAAGTGGTGGCTAATAGATTGCATATCAAGTTTTTGACATTTGCATATGAAAAATTCAATTTTTTGTAATTTTGTCAAAACCCTAATTTTGATTGGATCTCTAGATATTGAGGTTGCTGGACTTCATTTGAGTGTGTTTTAATGTTAGGAAGTGGCAAGAGTTATTAGATTTAGGGTAGATCATAGATTGATCAAGATTTCATGATTCTATGTGTTGATTTGCTTGGTATAAGTGCTAGAAGAGAATTTGTGAAGTTTCATATCTTTGTGATTTCTTTTTGAAAACATTTGTTGTTGTTCAAATGAGTGCTTTGTGTATTGCAATAGGTTGAAAGAGGACCAGGTCATTGCTACATGGCTACATCAAGTGGAGTCATGTTGGAAGCCAATGATAAGCGTACCTCAAGTAACTATTCATTGTGGAAAGTCAGGATGGAATCACTTCTTGAGATGAATGATGCTTTGGATATTGTTGTAGGTTTTGAGGAGAGACCAACAACACAACAAGATCAAATGAGGTACGACAAGAGGGCCAAAAGGGCTTTACACATGATCAAGATGAATGTTACCAATGAGCTTCTCAAGGAAGTTGGTAAGAGTACTTCATCTACGGACGCTTGCGATTCATTGAAGAAGCTTTATGAATCCAAGTCTACTTTTAGAGTGTTGAAAGACAAGTCATTTCTTGTTTGCAAAATAATGAAGAAAGTCCAAATACTTTTATTTTGAGAGTGAAAGCATTGAATGATGATTTGGCTTGCATTGATGAGAGTATTAAGGATGGAGAGCTTGTTCAAGTTATTCTTAATGGATTGTTGGATGCTCATGCTAACATTGTTCAAAGTCTTTCTATTCAAAGAACTTTGCCATGTTTGACTGATCTTCCAGAGATCTTGATCAATGAAGAATATAGGCTTCAAGCAAGAGGTGGATCTTCATCAACATCTCAAGTTGGATAGGAGGCTATGTTCATCAAGGGCAAATTCAAGGGCAAAAGCACAAGTAAGTGGTCTAAAGGGAAAGATCAAGTGGATGCTTCTTCAAATGGAAAAAAGATGGATAGATCAAAGCTCAAGTGCTTCTATTGTGGCATCAAAGGACACTTTGCAAGTGAGTGCTACAAGAGATCAAGGAGACAAGCAAGATATCTACTTAGAACTTGCTTCAAACAAGAACATAGATCATGCTACATAGTAACACAGACAGAAAACACTCTCCACAACAAGCTCACATAGCAACTATATTTCTCAAAATGAAATTACACTATACATATAGTTGTTTACTCATGCAACCCATGCATGACCCAGGTCTCCGTTGGCGGTACGCGTGTCCCGTCGACTTGCCTCGTGGAGAGGCCAACTGATCCTTATCAACTGATAGGACCCACAGTACAGTACCACAGTGATTCTACTTTAATTCTAGCTCTCTCCCTTAAAGTAGAGTCTACTTTTTACACAGTCATATACATAGCTTTAAAGTCAACAAACTTTAAGTACAGAAAGCTTTGATCTAGACTTATCAAACTTTTCTCCAACGAGTGGCTTAGTGAAAATATCAGCTAGTTGTTGTGCCGTACTACAATGAACAACATGAATTTCATGACTCAGCAGCCTCTCGCGTATAAAGTGATACTGAATCTCAATGTGTTGGTTCTCGCATGGAACACTGGATTCTTTGCGAGCTGAATGCCACTCTGACTATCGCTATGTAATGTCGTGGGATTTTTCTGCTTCATGCCAACTTCTTCCAAGATTTGTCTCAACCATATAGCTTCTTGTGCCACACTACACATTGCCTTATACTCTACTTCTGTGGTGGATAGAGCAATTGTACTTTGCTTCTTACTAGACTAGGAAAAGCAACTACCACAAAACTGGAATACATACCCTATGGTTCCTGTAAATCAAGCCATAATCTAAAGTGCCTTTCACATAACGCAAAATGCGTTTAGCTGCCTTCCAATGCGTTTCCATAGGTGCTGCCATAAACTGACTTACAATGCCAACAACATAGCATATATCTGGTCTAGTCATGGTAAGGTAAATCAAGCTCCCTACTAACTGCCTATATAGCATAGCATCAAATGGCTGTGACTCATCAAGCTTAGAAAGCTCTTTACCTGGTTCAATAGGAGTATTCACTGGTTTGCAATCCTGCAACCTAAACCTGTGCAGCAACTCTTTGACATACTTTACCTATGTTAAACCCACTTCGTGTCCTTTTTGCCACACCTCTACTCCGAGGCAATAATGCATCAGGCTGAGATCTGTCATCTCGAATTGTTCCATGAGGTCTTTCTTGATCATGTCTATCATCTCTTGATTATTTTCCGTAATAATCAAGTCATCAACATAAAGAGCAATCAAAGCAACCATACCATTTAAGCATAAGACATATATATTTGGATAAGAATGTGTTCTCACCATCCCCTTTGAATGAAAGTAGGCATCAATCCTGCTGTACCATGCACGTGGTGCCTTTTAAAGACCATGAAGCGCTTTCTTCAAGTGACATACTTTATTTTCCTGTCCTTTTGCTACAAAGCCTTCAGGTTGATCCTTGAACACTTCTTCTTCTAACTCACCATTTAGAAAAGCAGATTTCACATCCATCTGATGCAAAGGCCAACCAAAATGTGAAGCTAAAGCAACAAGTAGGCGTAGAGTATTCCACTTACATACTGGCGCAAAGGTCTCCTCATAGTCAATCCCTTTACTTTGTGCATATCCTTTGATCACCAATCTTGCCTTGTGCTTTGCTATACTACCATCTGCATGGTACTTAGTCATGTATAACCATTTGCAACCAATGGGTTTCTTGCCAACTGGTGGTTCTACTAAGTCCCATGTGCTATGCTTAGCAATTGACTCCATCTCCTCTCCCATGGTCTTGACCCAAATGTCAACATCCTTCGCTTCACCATAAGTCGAAAGTTCTTTGCTTTGAATAATGCTAGATAAGAGAGCATAATCCGCTTCATACCTTTCAGGTTGTGTCTTCTCTCTTGTTGATCTTCGTAGCTCTTCCTGGCTAGATGATCCTGGAAAGTCATCCATGTCGCGGCTCTCCAAAAATCTCTTAAACCACTTAGGGAGCTTCCTGTCAGGTGATCGGCTTCCTGGTGAAAATGTATCCCATGGTACATCCTTCTCCTTGTATTTGTTACCTGCAACTTCAATCCTTCTTGCACCAAAAGGTTTGTCTCTACCTCTCCAACCTGTCTCTTTAGGTTGAGTAGTAGTATCTTGAGATGTATCCTCATATTCATCACTTGGAAGGTCAACGAATGGATTATCATCAAAAGGTATCCTCACTATACCATCTTTCCCACTGGATGTATCTATCTTCTCATCATCCTCGTCTTCATACATCTTGGATTCATCAAAGATAACATCACGGCTTACATGGATTTTGTTTTCCACTGGATCAAAACATCTATAGCCCTTCACACGTTCATCATATCCTAGGAATATACACTTGATAGCTTTTACATCAAGTTTACGTCTCTCTTCCTTAGGAATGTCTACAAAGGCTTTACATCCAAAGATTCGCAAGTGGTTCACCTTTGGCTTCTTCTTTGTGAATGCTTCCTCAGGTGTTATCTTTGGTATGGCAATGGCAGGACTTCTATTTTGAAGATAGACTGCCGTACTGCATGCTTCTGACCAAAAAGCTTTTGGTAGTTTCATCTCAGCTAGCATAGATCCGGCACTTTCCACAATGGTACGATTCTTGTGCTCAGCTACACCATTGAGAGCAGGAGTATGAGCTTACGTAAATTGTCTGTTGATCCCACATTGATCAAAAAGATCATTGAAGTCGCTGGACTTGTACTCACCTCCACTATCTGATCTTAGAACTTTGATCTTCCTACCTGTCTGATTTTTGACCAATGCTTTGAAGCTCTTGAAATTTTCAAATGCATCCGATTTCTTCTTCAAGAAGCAAATCCACGTCTTAGACTTCTTCTTGCCCTTGCCCTTGCTTTGTTTTTGGCGTGTCGTAAGTGCCTGATCGTCAGTATTTTGACGTCTAGCTTTCACCATTTCTCATCGTTGCTCTTCCTGCATCAAGATTCCTGTGAGCTCGTCAAAGTTTGGCAATCTTTCTCTTGATGCTATTCTGCTCACAAACATCTGATAGGGTTCTGCAGTGCCGCACAATGCATTGTGCACCAGCTCCACATCACGTATGCGCTCACCAATAGAATGCAGTTCATCCCTTATTGTCTTGATTCTGGTCATGTACGTCTGAATGTGCTCTCCTTGTTCCATTCGGGCACTATTCAGCTTTGACTTCAAAAACATGATTCTAGACGGATTTGACATCTCGAACTGCTCCTTTAGCACATTCCATGCCTGTCTAGGTGTAACAGCATCACAAATGTGGGTAATGATTTGATCCTTCACTAACAAGTTAATGAAGGTCAAAGCTTTCCTCGTCTTTTTTTTGCACACTTTGATATCCGCTTCATTTGGCGGCCTTCTCTCATCACCTGTGATGACTTCCCACACATCTTTCTCCATCAGTATGTTTTTCATTTTGAATTTCCACACTGCATAGTTGGAAATTCCATCCAATTTGCTACTTTCACTCAAAATGGACTCTCCCATGTTTGCCATCGCAAAACTGCTTGAAACTTCTGCCGTAGGCTAAAAACAATATGCCGAGGCCAACTGTGATGTCAGAAGTTGAAAATAATGACCTGCACTTTTTCCCTTACCAGGCCACTCGCTGCTTTTCCACCAATTTGAAAGCCAAATCGACGTCGCCTTTCGAAATGCACTCAGTCGTCAACTCCCAACTACGTGCCCAGTGGAATGGTGAAATCACCTTTGGCGCACTCCGAACACTTTCTCTGCTGCAATCACTCTGTTTTGTTGTACCGTACTTGCAGGTTCAGTCTGGGTGCCCTTTGTTTGGAGGTTATAGCCTTTCGTTTGGGTCAAAACAGACAATGGACTAAAAAATAGGGATTTTCCTTGTTTTTGAACTGTTTCTTCACCTTGAAAAAAACTTCACACTTCACTTGTGAAGGGACCCAACTCCAATTTCAGTATGAAAATTTTTAATGAAATTGAAGGCCAGCATGCACTTCAAGACCCTTGAAGACATTTTCTACTACATCTAATGGCTGATAGCAATCCAACGGCCCATAGGAAGCTTATCTTTTCTCCTCCTTTTTCAACTTTCTTTAGCTTTGAAAAGTTTCAAAGCTAGCTATGGTTGCCACCCAAATATTCTAATGGCTCCACGGATGAAGCGCGGCTGTCCACGACCACTTCAGATTCTGTTTAACTGAGCATGGCGCCCTCCTTCTAACTTTTACAGCTCCAAAAAGAGTTCAGAATGGAGAGAAATCTCTGATTTTGTGCTCCCAAACCCCAGACCAGGGCTTTTTTTACACAAATCTATTCTTGGCTTCCAATTCACAGTGTTCTAACATGCCTATCCTCTTGCTTGGAGGTTGCCCTACTGCTAGAACTCTGATGCTTCAATCCGTTTGTCAAACGGTGTCTGATTGAATGCACGCTGACTGCAAACACCAAATAGTCTTCCTTCAAAATTTTACTGAGGTTCTGATTTAGCCGACAACTCTTGTCTCTGAATTCCCACACAGTCTCAAGCTCACCAAGCTTCTGTGCGCTAAACTCTCTGCACCAGTGTTTCTCCTTCCGTCTTCAACGTAACCCCAAACTCTCAAAAGATAGTTCTCCCAAAACTCTCTTCAATGACGATGTTGTACTATGTACACTCCTTGTACGACTGTGATACCAACTTAGAATTTGCTTCGAACAAGAACACGGATCATGCTACATAGTAACACAGACAGAAAACACTCTCCACAACAAGCTCACATAGCAATTGTATTTCTCAAAATGAAATTACACTATACATATAGTTGTTTACTCAGGCAACCCATGCATGACCCAGTTTGCCGTTGGCGGGATGCATGTCCCATTGACTTGCCTCGTGGCAAGGCCAACTGATCCTTATCAACTGTAAGACCCACAGTACAGTAGCACAGTGATTCTACTTTAATTCTAACTAATCTTACTCTAGATGAGGATGGTTTGGATGTTCAAGATGCAAATGATGATGCTTTTGTGATGTGTTCATGTATGCTTGCTAATGATGGAGATCTAGATCCATGGTGGATTGATAGTGGAGCAAGTTCACACATGACTTTTCACAAAGAGTACTTCACTTCTTTGCTGGCATATGGAGACTCACAAGAGGGTGATCTACACAGCCGATGATGGTGAGTGTGCAATCAAAGGGATTGACACATTCCTATTTCTCTCTCTACTAATCTGAATGTTCATTTGGAGGATGTCTTGTTCATTCCATCTAATACCAAGAATTTGCTTAGTGTGAGTCAATTGCTAAGTAAAGGCCTCAAGGTTGAGTTTGATGGAGATGCTTGTATGATCAAAAGGAAAGATGTCTTTATTGGAAAAGGTAAAAGACAAGGGAAGTTGTTCAAACGAGATGCTTGTGTTATTGCTAACCAAGTTGGATGTGTTACAAGAGAGCAAATACCTATTCAAGAGGTTTGTCATAAAAGGATGAGACACCTCAACTTCAAGTCATTGGAGGTAATGGCTAGAAAGAAAGTTGTGATAGGTCTTCCAAGTTCCTTAAGTGGCATCAATCATGTTTGTGAGTCTTGTGCTTTGTCTGAGTCACATACACTACCTTATACTACATCTACATCTATATCTACAAAGCCTTTCAAATTGTACATTTAGATATTCATGGAATTACTACAATTAGCAATAGTGGAGCTAAGATGTATGTAACTTTCATTGATGATCTTAGTAGATTTTGTTGGATCTATCTACTAACGGCAAGGATGAAGTGTATGATGTCTTTGTTAAGTTCAAGAATGCAAGAAAGAACCAATTTTCCGCAAGGATCAAGTGCTTAAGAATTGACAATGGTGGTGAGTACATATCTGCCAAGTTCAAGGCCTTTTGTGATGAGCATGGGATGAAGAGGGAGTATACAACACCAAGGACCCCACAACAAAATGGAGTGGCTGAAAGGAAGAAAGGAATTTATGTGAAAGTGCTAAAGCCATGAGGTTAAGTGCTAATCATGAAACCATTTTGGGATCAAGCTTTATTGTGTGTCAATTTCTTGTGCACTAGGTGGCCGAGTGCTATTTTGGATGGAAGGACACCTTTTAAGATGCTATTCAAGAGGAGGCCGAGTGTCAACTTTCTAAGAACTTTTGGATGCACATGCTATGTCAACATCACTCTTGATGATAGGACCAAGGAAGATCCATCTTCAAGGAAAGGTATTTTTGTTGGATATAGTGAGGTGAGTAAAGCCTACAAGGTTTACATTCCTACTACTAACAATGTGATTGTTGGTATAAATGTCATTTTTGATGAGGGGAACATTCCAAAAGTGTCTTCAAGTACTATTGATGATGATGTGGATGGATCTAACATTCTTGATGTTGATGTAAAGTATCCTACTTTAGATGGTGATGATGATGGACCTTCATCAAGTCAAAAGCCAAGGAGAACATCAAGGGAAGACAAATGCCTTCAAGGCTCACATATGATGAAAAGGGTAAGCAAGTAGATTATGGAAATTATGTTGCTTTCCTAACCTCTTTTGATGAACCTACAAGTGTAGATGAAGAAAGGAAAGAAGAGGAGTAGATCCAAGCAATGGATCTTAAGTATCTAAGGACAAGAAAGCTATTGAATACAAATGGATCTTCAAGGTGAAGAGAAACCAAGATGGATCTATCAACAAGTACAAGGCAAGGTTAGTGGCAAAAGGATATGCTCAAGAACAAGGGATTTATAAAGTCCTCAATCCAAGGATCCTATTCTAAGCATGTCAATCACAAGCAACACAAGGGAATCAGATGGTAGACAAACCAACCCAACCAAACCTAGATCGAACGGATCTAGCCCCCAAGCTATGAATCAGTCACAATCAAGGAATGAGGCATCATTCCAGCAGCATACTGCTACCGGTCATGCTATTAAGCCTACCACTAGTGAGAGCCCAACAGGTATACTTATACCCTCCAAGGCCCATGCACCACTAGTAGTGCATTGTGACACCTCACTGGACACCTTTGCAGCCTATCTGGGCTACGTCATCCAGTTCTCCAATGACTCACTGATAGACCCATACAAATCCACCATCAAGTGTTTTAGGCCTACAACCATTAATTATGACCACGTACACATAAGGGCCCCAATTCCCTTATAACCACGATTAACTTACGGGTTGTTGGTCTACCAGTCCCTAGCGTGGACAAGCTACACGAGACCAATCATGGGCACAACATTATTCCCCCCTTATTCAAGTCCTATCCTCAGAACATAAAACTAGAAAAGTTCCTCCTTAAGCTTCCTTCCTATTCCCAGGAATCATCATCGTCTGTACATCCTTTCCATCAAACCAGATGCTCGGTAACTATACAATCTCTCAGTCGTTTCTCCAGATTCAAGATGCTCTCCTTCACATAGACTCTTCTTGAGACAGCTTATGTGAAATACGGGATGCACTTGGGATCCTTCCAGGAGTTCCAATTGCTAAGCTAAGGATCCGATCTTTTTCAAGATCTTATATGCTCCTCTATATTTGGGGGACAATTTATAATGCTTGCTGGTACGCATTACACTTGAATCCATTGGGATTTCCAAAAAATACCCAATCCCCCACTTGGAAGTCTCTCGATGATCTTTTCAGACTTGTATGATGTCAGTCCCCATCTTGGGAACACTGGACATTCTCACATGCAATCCATAGCATTTCCTATATACCATGTAGGAAATCGGCTACTTTCTGAAACTTGAACACCCAAGTCTCTCCCGCAATGGGTGATATAGGTTTAAAACTATACGTAAGCATGCACGGGCTATAACCAGTATCCAAATGCTTACTATAACTCAATCTCCATCAAGAATAGCTTCTCCTCCAAGGAGATTGCTATGAAAATATGAATACATATCTTAACTGATCTTCTGATCATGCAGGTAATCCTTCTTTTAATTGATCAAGTATAACTAGAATCTGAACTATGATTTGTCAATCATAATTCATCGGATTTTTGTCCTATACTTAATAAAAGAATGCGATACCCTCACATAGACAACAACCAATGATCAGAAGAACTTTTAAGCTCAGAGTCATCTCTAGTTTAGCAAATACGGCCGACCAAAAGTGATCATTGAACTTCAAATTGGAAATGTTCATAATGTCACTTTGGTAATCCGTAAAGCCTAAATAGACACTCTATAGCTACTTGGTCTATACCCGAATAAACATAGCTGATTTCGTAAGGCGATCAGTCGTACCAAAATTCCACTAACCTGTTTATTCATCCAGGGTATAAACACTATCCTCTCCTATGGATTAGGTATTTCCTAGAATCTGAGTTATGATACACCAATCTAACTCTCCAGATTTCCGAGACTATACCATATCATAAGAGTGTATTACAATTTTTAAAAGACACATGAGTTGTTCCAATTTTTTTTTTCCAACTGAGAAGTTACAGACCTTTCCAACTCACATGCGGTGCCTATAAAAGGACTGTAATTCCAAAAATTCCCTTACTTTAGACATGGCACAGCTTGTCATTCCAAAGTTAGGGTCATGATTTAGAAAACGTCTAGATTTTTCTCTTAAGTTCTAATCTAGAATAACTTAAGTTTTACCGGAACCTCATTACGTGAAGTTCTAACTTTTAGCAACCAACAACTATCCAACTCTCCTGAGTTTTTTGGAATAATGTTTTATCCACTCCAAAATGGGGAGAGATAAGGCCCAAAAGTTCTCGGGTATTCTATGTACACCCATCTGTGAATCCAAAATAACTCATAGACATTGTGACTGACAAGCAATACGCCACAACAATAACATTCATAAGTAAGATTATATTGTTGATTTCCAACAACTATCTCAGAAGTAGCGCTTCTGATTCAGTTAGCTGTATCAGATTTAGAAAATATTTAAATGTCTAGTGTGGTACCAAAACACCACATTTAATCTGATTCTAAATCAATCCTGGGTCAGTAAGCAATTCTCAATGAGAAATTGCTATAACCCAGCGAGAAATTGTCTCAAACACAATTCTCATCAATATGCCTATGTACCAACAACTAGTTTATGCATGCAAATAACTTACTTCAAGGAATACTTTGTAGATCCACAAGATTAAAAGTTTGTATAAAAGGCTTTATGATTCCACAAAGATTCACTACATAACATATCTCTACAGATATCTCTTGATTTGTACACAACACTTTCATAACCGAGAATCCTGTAACTTGGTTATCCTCTAAGAGAGACTATTTCTCAAAGAGTGTTATTTCACATCAAAAAATCTCGCCCGGAGATTAACTTAAAAGAATATATTGTTAGCATGAATTTCTTCTCTTGCATCAACCCACGGATCTCAGTTCACACTAAGATCAAGTTGACTATCTCCAGCAAGGAACAGGTTTCAACAGGCCCCCATCTTGCAATAGAATTACCAAGTTCTGACACAAATCAATCGGACTTGTTATCAGCCACTTTTCTATTGCAAGAGTACTTTCTTAATTTCCCCCTCTTAAATCTTTAAACCATATATCTACTATAATCCATAAAAGAACTCTGTAATATCGTAACATTCTATCGTGTCTGATTCCTAAAACAGGTCCTTCATCCATAACAGATTCCTCCTAAATTCTCTGACAGATGCTTCTTCTTTTAATTTTTTTTTCTTCCACTTCTTCTCTTTTTAACAGGAAATGCCCCGAGTTTCCAAGGGGTGCATATCATTCGAGATTTGCACAAGAGAAGTTTCAAAGAAGAGATCCGAAAAAATTTTGAAAGCCAAAGAAGTGCTGCATCATTGTAAGCAAATACCAATGATGTCCCAAGACAATGACTTAACAAAAGATCTTCTTTATTACCAAACTTGAGAATTGACCTATAAATCAGAAAAGAATTACTTGAAGATTCAAGTAGAGAAAACAATTTTAGAAAACAGTTCCATTAACCATTTATGTGACACTGTCCATGTTCAATGGGTAATCAAAATTACCTTCCAAGGAATCAACAAAAATCGGATTAATTAATGTGTTAAAAAATTCACCAATATATCCTTTATAAAGAAATAGCTTGTCGGGTTTCCGATTTTGTAAATTTGAGATATCTAAAAAGGGGTCATGACCAATATCTCAAATCTCCGACAAAACAACCGTTTTATGACCGATAATATTTGGCATCACTAAGTTTTCCGGCCATACTATGGTCAACTGATACAGTTAGTTTCAGATTTGCATTTTGGAATCGCCTGCGTCCCATATCACAGATTCTTCCTCCATGAAGGCCTTCCACTTCCTGATCAAAGTGTTAGAAAAAATAATACAAGTATATGAAGTTCTCGGGAATTACTGAAAAATTCCAACTTCAATAATACAATTACCAACTCAAAAATTCTTTCGCCCCTTTTTAAAATCTCTACGGTCATTGAAAGGATAAAAGTATTCATCCTAACATGCCTTGAGTGAAAAATCTAGAAATGGGAAAGAATGAGCCGAATACAAATTGTGTTGGTATGCCCCAGCTTCAAGCACATCAAGAAAACAACTATTTCATTTCAGTTTTACATTCCATCTAGGTAATTTCTGGGCCGATTTAACCATGCCCGTTCCCTTGTGTTCTTGCTTTGAGTGGTATGCTTAGACTAGTATCTTGTGTTTAGGACTTTATATTGGTATCAGGGTCATGGAAAGAGGAATCACACTAGCAACATGTATCTACCAATCACAGAATCAAGCTTACACTAGTGAGAGCCGAACATGTATACTTATACCCTCCAAGGCCTATGCACCACTAGTAGTGCACCGTGACACCTCACTGGACACCTCTGCAGCCTATCTGGGCCACATAATCCAGTTCCCTAATGACTCTCTGATAGACCCATGTGTTTAGGCCTACAACCATTAATTATGACCATGTACACATAAGGGTCCCAATTCCCTTATAGTCACAATTAACTTATGGGTTGTTGGTCTACCGGTCCCTAGCGTGGCTAGGACATGCTACCCGAGACCAGGCATGGGCATGACGTTAATCACTCACACGCTCTCTTTCTCTTTTCCACTCTCTCCTCTAACTGGGACTCCACGCCCTCCTCTCTTTCTACAAGCATAGCATACATGCTAAAAAGGGGCTAAAGTAGCAAGAACTTAAACAAATATGCATAACATACAAAGTTATACTAATCTTAGCCAAATGCCACATTTAACAAATATGGATCCAAAACAGCAGCACTTAGCTCTCTTGCATTGAGGATGAAAATTACATACAATGGGCTTCTTTTTATAGAAGCTTGTCGAGTTTCTTTTCCACCATTACTTATGGAACAAGATAATACAAGTCTCAAAATACCATGCACGCTCCCTATTGGGGCCTTGACTTTGACTTTTGCTTAAGTTTTTTAAGTCTAAGTTACACCTTGAGACTTGTTAATTCCAATTCTTTGCCCCCTAAGGACTAATGACACCACAAGTTGGGCTTACACTCGTAGGATGCCAATTCGGGGCCTCACTATAGATGGGCTCTTCAAGATGGACTTATACACACAAAATGCCATGCTTGGGCCATTAATTAGACAAAATTGATTACAAAATAATTAATTACAAAGGCTCCTTCCTTGTAAGGTGCTCCTTTCCTGAACTCTCTCGGGCTGCTCCATTGAAATGCCCCTTCGGCCTTGTATTCTAGCCCCCAAAGACTTCCTCGAACATACAAAAGAAATGATTTTGTTTGGGCAATTATGGATCGATCTAGTAAGCTAGCTTCATTCATCTACAACAATAGTTACAATTTCTGAATTAGTCCATTTTTTTGTAGAGTGTTTGTTTAGTCTCTATGGATTATGATCAAAATATGTAAATCACTTTTGGTCGTCAGTGTTTTAGAAACTTAAAACTTGGCTTAGCTTCAATTCTTTCAATAATCCAAAATCCAATCATCATACGAAAAGAACAAATTAAAATTTGGAAAATATGCTTCATGCATATGTCTCAAATAAGTAGTCTCAATGGAAAGAGTAGCTCTTTTTAGTAGAATTTGTTTATAATAGGTACAAATCTTTGATAGTTAGTTATAGCCCATTAATGTCTATGTACAGATTCTAGTCAAAGTCACATGTTGAAACCTCGGGGATTCAATTCCATAATGTTACTAAATTCTTGTTTGATATGCAAGAAATGCTACAGTTGGTCAAGGAAATGCTTGGAATGTGCAAGATCGTGCATGACATCATGCTAATTTGCAACAAACTCGTCAATAATTTCAAGTTGGTCGTTGTGTACATTCATGTGTACCTAAGGATTAGAAGGTGATGTGAATTGGTAAGCATTCAAACTATCAACTAGGTTTTATGGACCTTTTCAAATAGTTAAATCAATTGAATTGATTTGAGGAATGAATCATGAAAAAACCTCTTAGAATTCTTCTAAATAGATATCATAACTAATGTCACCAACTTGTCAATATGAGCCTGGTAGGCGTTTTAAATCTTTTTGAATTATTGGAGAAGAAATTGGATGGTGGGGCGCGATGATGCATAAAATGTTAGTGTTTTGAAATTTACAAAACTAGTTTGATCGTAAAACCTTATGATAGTTGCTTAGTGTGATGTTGTTGTTTGAGGAGTTAAAGAATATATCATTGAATCACCTATATGCATCGGCCCAAAGTTTTGTTACCATTTCATGTAAAAAGATATAAAGGTTGTACCCAATATAGTTTGCCTCAAACGATGGGAAAAATGAGGATGGATTGGCTTTAATTGAAATATTTGCTTGAAGTAGGACTATGTTCATTTTTAAAGATGTTGTGAGTTTGAAAAAGGCATAGAACTTACAAGCAATTAAAATATTTAATTGCTCAAAATGACAATCCTAGCCAAGTCACCTAGTTCCGTAACGTACACTTTATACAATGAAAACACGAGGCATGTGAAAAAATAATAGTATCTTAAAGCTTTTGCCAAAAAAAAAATAAAAATCAGAGAGAGGACTTTCATCACCATTTGGCATTTACTCACCTTAATTTGCTACAATGTGGATATCCATGAAACACCACCTCAATCTACCTATTTTATATGTCTCAATGAGATACATTCAAAGTAAATAATTTCTGAATCATCTAATTCAACCCTATAGCTTTGAATTCTAAGGAATTTTGTTGAATTTGGAAGAATTAGTATCTGATAGCGCGATCATATCCTCTAGGCTCTAGCTTATCCGAATGTTAAGTGGGGGGGAAGGCCCTACCTGAGGGCCTTCCTTGCTGGGAGGGCCCTTGCCCGAGGGCGAGAGCCCGAGGGCTGGCCCCGACCAGCAAGGAAGGGCCTCCCCCTATGTAATGCCATTGTGCGAAGGTTGGTTTTTTTTTTTTTTTTTTTTTCTCGTTTTTTGTTGTACGGTACGGACGTACGGCCGTACGTGTGGACCAGTTTGTTTTTTTTTTTTTTTTTTCGATTTTTTGTCGTTTTTTTTTTTCGCAATTTTTTTTTACGTTTGTGGTGGAATGTGGATGTGGACAGCCAATGATGGGCTGCCACATAGCACATGCACATACCACCGGAGAGAGGAGAGAGAACGTGCATTCCATCGGAGAAAGAACATGCATTCCATCGGAGAGAGGAAAGAGAAGGACAGATTACTAGAGAGAAAATTGGATGAACATTATGCTCTGGAGGTGGTCCTAAAATACAAAGGACACCTAAGGAGAGAGAAGGATAGATTCATAGGAGAGAGAAAATTGGATGGACATTATGCTTCTAGAGGTGGTCCCAAAATACAAAGGACACAATGCATTAATGTACAAAATGAACAGATTTAAATGAGAACTTCATGCATTAAGGACACCTGAGCACAATGCATTACGTGTCTGTACAAAATGAACAGATTTAAATCAGAACTTCATCAGCCTCACACATGATAGAGATTGAAATCAAAGCGATCAGGAAATCTTCCGCCAGGAGGTATGCAGATGTTGAGCATCCCTTGTGACCGAGAGTCCTGAAAGAAGACGATGGACGTCACTGGAAACTTTGGACCGCCTCTAATTTTTACAGCATCAGATATGGAAACTCGAGCCGTGCCCAGCAGCTTATCTTTCCAAGTACCCGGGCAGTATATCTCTATGGTAAGCTGTGCGGTGACATCCTCCAAACGCCGTTGGTCGATTGTGAGACTGAGCTTCTGATCCCAACTGGGGTTGATCCCTCCCTCCTCATCAATGCGCGTGCACACTTTATGTGTGGGATCTACGTACGCTACTGCGTACGTTTTCAGTTTTCCGCCAAAATACTTCACGTTCCTTAATTCCTGTGCTGAAATTATGAAGAACTCCAACGTTCTGCGTGCTGGTGGCACTGCTGATCTGCTCACAGACTTTGC
The DNA here is from genome assembly GCA_029204225.1 of Diphasiastrum complanatum. Classification (NCBI taxonomy): domain Eukaryota; kingdom Viridiplantae; phylum Streptophyta; class Lycopodiopsida; order Lycopodiales; family Lycopodiaceae; genus Diphasiastrum; species Diphasiastrum complanatum. The sequence continues at coordinate 43,506,980 of CM055107.1, forward strand.
CATATTCTTGAAAACTTGCAGGACTACTTTGATTGTCTGAGAAGATGGGAAAGCTGTTGTGAGGGCTTTAGGTTCGGCAAATTAGCCCTTTCAATATGCCTCAACAGATGCAAAGCTTTACAGCGTAGGCTGGAGACAACAGTAGTAAATCAGAACGCACTACGTAAAACTCTGCCTTGTTTTCTTTTTTTCAGTCAGTAAAACATAATTTGTGCATGGCACTCGTAGTATCAGACTGAAAAGCTACGATAAATCAAATTAAACTCACCAAAACTGATCGAATCAGCTCAAATTCGAACAAACTCATGAGTTTTCTGACACTCAGTAAGGGTATTGCACACGGTGAAGGTTTGAGAATAGAGTGAGGCATCAAATTGCTTATATACTTATTATGGATAGGCAACAGCGACGAGGGAGTGGGGTCGAGCTGAATGCTAGAGCATTCTCCGGACCTCAACCTCACATGTACACACGTTTTACATGTTAGCAATAAACTCACGTGGCATTTAGCTCCACCCTGAACTGGAAGGTCACCCTCCGAAGCCTTTTTGTTGAGGAAATGGGGCGGGCTCTTCTTCACTGAAAGTCAGAGTCAAGTTTCTACCAGAAAGGTTGTTACAAAATTTTGTGTGTTTGCAAAGATTATGTACTAGGTATCCATCATACACAGGTGGGCTAGAGTACCTACTGTAGCACCCCAAGCTGCTAGAGTACCTAGTGTAACACCCCAAGCTGATGGAGCGATGAGGGTGGCTACAACAAGTAGCCCACCGTTGGATGATGAATACCATACTTAGCATTTGTACATCTACGTTGGAGATTCAAAACCTTTTACAAGCCTTGCTATGCCTCACAATTGGGCGGTTCTTAACCAACCCGATGATGCCACATGTCCGCTATCATGCTATGTTCTACAAAGATTCACTCTTTTTTTAAAATAATAAACAAGATTATATTCAAATAAGAATGAAACTGGCATGTTAGCTCCAAACTTAGTTTCATAAAAAAATTGAAGGAATCTTTTGTGCAAATGGTAGGCATGTATGTTGCCCAACAACACAGTGGTGCCTCAAAAAAACCATTGCATTATTTTTCAAGGAAAGCCAAATTTCAAATTTCTTCAAGAATCTATAGTAAAATGTCAAGTATCTCTTGCAAAGTGTTTGGTGTTTAAAATAGGGAAACTAATTCAACCCCTCTTGAAATTGCTAACAAGACAATGACCAAAAACTTATTGATGGTCGGGCCTTTCCTTGTGGAAGAAGGCAAAGCCCCAACCACACAGGAAGGCCCAAAGGGAAGACATTGGGCCCTCCCTTGCATAATGCCCAATTGTGATTTGTTTTTTCCGATTACTTTTTAAAGAAATTTGACTATTTTGGCAAAATTTCCATGTGGAGAGCCAATCGAGGCCCTCCCTTGCATAATGCCCAATTGTGATTTTTTTTCGATTACTTTTTAGAGAAATTTGACTATTTTGGCAAAATTTCCATGTGGAGAGCCAATCGAGTGCCACATAACACATGGACCATTCGACAAAATTCTCATGTGCTATATGGCTCGAAAATTCTAGCATAAGGCTTAAGGCTAGGTGTCATTCACTTATTGATTCTCCATATTCATTTTATGGCCATTTTAGACTAGTGGCAAGTCCCTTTGCTTGGCTCTTTCACTTGCCGCCCATTTTTTGAACCTTGGCAAGTGAGTTGACCCCTTTTCAAACTTGGTTGGTAAGTGTTATATGGAGGGCCACAATTTGATTGGCTGGTTTGAATTTCTACCATACTATTGATCCATTTTTTTGGAGTTGCCCCTGACACCTCAAAATGACAGGCAACATCCCTAGGTCCCAAAAATAGGCTTTAGTTGCCCCTATGCGGCAAAGGTCTCAAGCCAACTCTTTCACATGGTGACAAGTTTGAAAGGGGGGATACCCATTTTCCCTTGTAAATGGATCAATGGGAGAACCTTGCCAAGCAGAGTAATTTGAAACAACCCTTAGTCTTTGAAAAGTACATAGTCAGCCTCCGACATGATAGATAACATGGTGTGTGCTTTATCGGGCATAAACGAACCAACAAATGAGAGAAATTGATGTAGGACATAAACAACTTCAGCTTGCATGCAGGCACATAATATTTCCAATTCAGAATAAAAATCTCCTAGTTGCAAAGGGCGGTTCATATTGGCCCTTTGAGCATAATCTTGTTGCATCTTCACGCACAAGGAAAGTGCCGCAGCCAAAGCAATTCTTAGTTAAAACAAGCAGTGACTTTGACAACCAGTTGCAACTTTCAAACATTTGGATTTGCTAACATGCTTGCAAGTTGGTCAAAAAGCTTACGCATGTCATCATCACTTAATCAAATTTCCATTGAATGTTTGATTGTAGCAGTTGAAGTTTGCAATGAGTTTGTAGCAAAGGCCTTTGCCATTTTAGGTGGCCATGAAATACAAACTTGAAAATACGAGCACTTGGCATTACAATTTCTTGATAGTATATTTTCTAAGCTAGTGTTCAAGTATTGTTGCACAATGTGACTTCTATCAATCCAACTGCTTTCATCACAAATGTCTAAATTTTGTATATGAACATAATCCCCCTCCCACTCTTGAAAAATGAGGGTGAAGGGATATGCTGATGCCACAAAATTCCAAGTTAGCAATATAGTCAATTTGTTAGCAATAGAATGAAGGCGTGCACCAAGCAATAAATGACCTATAAGTTAGATTATCAATAACCATATAATAATCGAATTTCTAATTCACCAACAATCATGTTACATAGTCTACCTTGTGTAAATTTTTGTTTTTCTTTACGTGTAACTAGTAGAAGAATCTTATGCATTATACAATTACAAGTGCCTTTGGAATCTATTTCCAACAAAATTTCACACGCAACAAGAACATGGATTAAATGAGACATTATATTGCACAATTCTTGCTATTAATCTAGACTATTTTGCACACTGAAAATAGATTATTGTTGAACTTTCAACATTGCTCATATGATGTAAAATGCAAAATGCAAAATGCAAAATGCATTGACAAGCTTAGAAAGTGAACCATAACTTTCACAACTTGCAGAAGGCACTTTTGACTTGCCAAGAGTTTGAGATATTGACAAGTTTATCTTTCATACTAATGAAGTGCATTATGACAAGCACAATCATTGACCCTTGTCAACTACAGGTAGCTCAATCAACATTCACCAATGCCATGCTTTTAAGGTGTTCTTCCATCTTTGAATATAACAGTTAGAGTGTTCTATAAAACATGAAATATATTAACCTTCTTTCATAAAGTAGAACTTTTATACATTGTGATTTAAAATCAAGAAGGAAAGAAAACATGTCTTTCATATATGTTAAGCTCTTTGAGTGATATATTTTCCAGGCACTTATTATTATTCTTGGAGCAAACACATTGAAATCAGGTATCACTACCTTAGAGGAAAAGTGCAAAGCAAGGAAGTGTCATTGTTTTACTGCAGGTTAGAGTTAATGGCAGCAGATTACTTCACAAAAGCTCTATCAAAGGAGCACCATCTCAGATTTAACGACATGTTAAATCTAAAGATCCAAGTTTTTCATAATCCACATTAAGGGGGAGTGCTGAATTTCAACGCTCAGGACCAGATCCATTGAGTAATGAGCATCCTGAAAGATGCAGCCGAAGTCGACTCCATCAACTTTGAAGTCATCGAAGTGTAAAGTCCAACTTCATCGACTTCGACTTCTCAATGTATATAATCAAATGTTAACCTCGAAAGTGTCCGACATCGAAGTCATCTACTTCCTCCTGTGTATACTCATCTGATATATACAACATCGACTTACCCAACATCGAAGCCATCGACTACTTCGACTTCGACTTCTCTCATTCAATCGAATTCATCTCCATCAACCAAATTCGTCGACATGTCCGACTTTGACGACTTACCTGACGTTACCAATTTTTCACCAACTAACTCAACTGCGTCAACTTCTTCTTTATCAGGGAAAGTCGATCCATGAATTGTCAGACGACTTCAAGTATATCTCTAACAGTCCAACTAATTTGTACATACATCTACAGTTAGAGAAGACGGCCATCTAATGCATAACGGCTACATTACATTAAGTAGTTAAGATTTCATGCTCCCAATGCACTAAGCACTGACATGCAATCATCAATATATAGCGTCAACACTCTTGCCAGATTGGAGAGGCTGTATTCTAGTTAAGTAACTAAGTTGCTATCAGTTAGCTATGTTTTTGCAGTCAACGATTATTAGCTGGAGAATTTCATGTGCCTATTGTCTTGTGCTACTCCATGCTCTTGTACTCATTTTTTCCATTCAATCAGAGTGCAAGTTCTGTCTCACTTCTGCTTCATTCTTTTTGCATTGCTACTTAGTCTTCATCTTGACTATCTTTGCTAGTAACTGCTACACTACTGATCCACAATCCATTCGCTATCAGACTTTCGCTACTATCCTACCATTTTCCAACAAATCTAGCATTCCAAATACCACCTCACATGAAGTATGGTGGAAGAACAAGTCGAGTCTAGCTCATGTTCGAATATTCGGATGTGTAGCATATGCACACATACCAGATAAGAAAAGGCAGAAGCTGGATGAAAAAGTCAAACAAGGTTTTCTTGTTGGATATGATGTACACTCATCATACTACAGAATGTACATGCCAGAGACCAATCAGATCAAGACTGTCATAGATGTCAAATTTGACGAAGCTAGAATAATGGCTGATGGAGACCCTGTCGGTTACGATATTCTAAGCAAGACATACTATGATCTACCCACATCGATAGAGAGAGCAGATCATGAACACTTGGAACAAGATATTCACTTACCACCTGAGTTGAGTGATGATTCAGATGGCGAACGACGGGGGCTATCGAATTGCCTACAACTAGAACATCGAGAACCCGAATAGCACGACTGTCTTAGATGCCTAAATTCTTCGCATTCTCTATGGTTGTCTACAACACCTACTCTGACATCTAAACAAATCAAAACTACTCTGCATTCTTAATCTCTAAAGCAATCGAAGATCCTTCTTCATCATTGTTTTTCTTTGGTGGGACGACGACCTCTATTTTGATGCGGCCTATGAACACCATCATGTGTCCCATCATAGTGGTTTCAGAGCGCACAGTTTTTGGATGCACTAAGAGTCTTGAGATGAAGAACCTTATAAGTTAATAATTCAGAGCTAGTTTTTATATTTGATTCGTAATCTTTGTTCATCGATCATTATGGAAGGCTCAACCTCAGATATTCGCTTGATCAACAAATTCAACGGAGAAGATTTTCACATGTAGAAATTCGAGATGAGGATGCTGAATCAACTTGCTGCAATAGGTTCGCCTATTTCAGAAGAGGACTCTATGATGTCTCTTCTAGCTAGTTTTCCATCCTCCTATGACAATCTGGTGTTGCTCCTGAGCAATACTCCTACGCTATCTCTCCAGAAGTTGACAACAAGCTTATTACAAGAAGAAGTATGGAGAAAGAGCTATCTACAACAAGTACCAAGTCAATGGCCCTATGCTTCAATAAGCAATGTTCTAAGAAGAAGAACTTCAAGGACAAGAAGATGAAGGCTGAGCAGTAAGATTAGATGCAATCGCAACAATCGCAGAACAGTCTACAACAACAACATGCCAAGAGCAAACTATTTTGCAAATACTACAAAAGATCCAATCATGACATCAAAGAATGTCAAAATCTCAAGCACAATGAAGCCAAAAAGAAGATGCAACAGCACTAGGAAGGAGGCTCTGACACTGCCATAAATTCCCAAGAAGACGATAAGGCACTGATGGTACAAGATGAACTCATTAGAGATGCCATGGATTGGTATCTCAATTCCGGTTCTTCTCAGCACATAACAACATGTAAATTCCTATTCGAAGATCTTACACCAACACATTCGAAGTATGTTTAGTTTGGTGACTGAAGTGCATTGCAGATTGGAGCTAAAGGATCAATATGCCTCTACCTTCTGAATGGTGAATTAACCTTGCTTAAGGATGTACTGTACATACCCAAACTGACAAAGAATTTAGTGTAAGCGAGCTTACCTTCAAGGCCAAGAGCATTTGGTATGAAAATTGTAGAAGGCACTTTACGACCTCAAGCAAGCTCCTAGGGCCTGGTATGAATGAATCAATCACTTCTTGTTGCAACACGATTTTACTTCATGCTTTGCAGACTCAAATGTGTATCTCAAGAGTAAAGACTCAAGCGATGTGATAATAGCCTTACATGTTGATGATTCTTTAATCATTAGCACCTCAACTCAGTTATCGCACAAGACAAAGTCTCTATTGTCACAAGAATTTGAAATGACTGATTTAGGGCTAGTTCATTACCTACTTGATATGGAGATCACTAGAGATCATGCAATCAGAAGGATTACTGTAAGCCAAGAAGCATATCTAAACAATGTACTTCGCAGATATGGCATGGAGGATTGTAAGTTGATAGACACACCAATGGATCCAGGATCCAAGCTATCCAAAGACATGTGTCCCAGAACTGATGTAGAACAGAAGGAGATGAGCAGATATCCTTATCAGTTCATCATCGGATCGATAATATACTCTATGAACTGCACACGTCCTACACATGTCCTGATCTAGCTTATACAATAAGCACACTGTCACAATATATGTCCAAACCAGGCCTACAACATTGGAAGGCTCTGCAACGATTAATGAGGTACATTCAAGTGATGAGGCACTATGCCTTGCGCTATAACGTAAATATAGATGTTGCACTTACACTAGTTACCTATACAGATTCTAATTGGGCAGGAGACGTTGATACCAGAAAATCCATGTCTGGGTATATCTGTTTCCTTGCAAGAGGACCCAATTCATGGAACAACAGAAAGAAAAAAATGCATTTTGTTGTCCTCCACAGAATTTGTTGCAGCTACGTCAGTAGTAAAGGAGATGATACGGCTTAGAAGATTGCTTCATAAGTTGCAATTTCTACAAATCGGCCCTACTGTACTTCAGTGCAACAATCAGATTTGTATAGCTCTATCTCTGAACCCATGAACTCATGCTAGAACCAAACACATAGAGGATCAGTTTTATTTTCTTGAAGAGAAAGTTTAGAAAAAGATGTTGTACTAAGCTACTGTCATACAAACAATATGTTGGCTGATATTTTGACAAAACCATTGTCAAGGAAAAAACATTCTACTATGGTAGGATTGTTAAGTCTCAATTTGAGTTCGGATGCATAGCAGTAAGCTTAAGGGGGAGTGTTGGAATTTAATCTTACTCCTACTCACCCTTTTCACCCCCTTCATCTCTTAAGAGAATCACTCTCTCAAGCATATGCAGAAATGGTCTAACTTTCTGACAATTTGCAAAAATACGCAAAAACTTTTAACATGCCAGACACCGCAGGGAACCGTAAGTATCTTGTCTACGGTCACTTACGAAAGAAACCGAAGTAAACTGCAAAGTCTCGCTTACAATCACATGCTAAGGCTCATCGCCAGAAACCATAAGTGTCTTGCCTACGGTTACTTACGAAAGAACGAGCTGCAAGACATCGCAAAGTCTTGCTTACGATCAATAAAGCAAAGACTACAACTCACCACCAAAGGCACTGCAAGGCAACGTTAAGTTATCACTTACAGTCACATACGAAGACCAACGGAAGGAGTCAACCACAACGAACCGCAACACTCCAGCCTACGGTCCATTACGATGCTTTAGCAAACCGAAGACAACCACCAAGCTGAGGCTTGCAGTCAGGTTACAGTTGCAACGGCGCCACATTTTCACGTTCCTGATGTGTACGAAGGAGATTCTTTTGCTGTACCTCTTCACATCTTCACGATGCATCAATAACCTATCTACAGATCAAGTACAAGGGCTACTAATGATCTTTTGAATTGTGATTAGAATAACCAAAGAACTTTTGACAACTATACAGACATCTGAGCATTTTGAAGAGCAGAGATACAGAGATGATTGATCAATGTATTCACAGAGATCAAACAACCAAAAGCGATCTTCTAGTAGTTGAGTCCTAAGAGTTAGTGATCATTTAGAGATCGTAAAGAGTATTATGAAAGATAGCATTCATTAGCTTTTGTAAGTAGGATCACACACTTTGCGTGATTGTTTTGTGATCTGATATCATTCTTACTACAACACCCTTTTATACAGAAGCGCTATTTTCCATATCAGTTGTATTTATGTTGAATGTTTGAATGCCTCTCAATCTTTTTCTCTATTATCAGAACGTATTTGTCAAAAACAGAGAATAGCATGACTGATCGAAAAGGAGCTATGGGGATATATCAATGGTTCTATGGCCAAACCGACGAAACCTAAAATGCTACCAGCATGGGAAGCAAAGGATGGAAAAGCTCTTGCCATCGTATCCTTGAATTTGAAAGACACCCAGATAGCTTCTGTATCAAACTGTACCACTTCAAAAGAAACATGGGACACTTTGACAAGCATTTATGAAAGGTCAGATGTTTCGACACATTTCTTCTTGAGAAAGAAGGTCCTAGTCATAAAAAAGAGCAAAGGAATCTCAATCAGTGATCATCTGAACAAGTTCAAGCAGTTGCTGAATCAACTTGCTACAATAGGTTCGCCTATTTCAGAAGAGGACTCTATGATGTCGCTTCTAGATAGTTTTACATCCTCCTATGACAATTTGGTGTTGTTCTTGAGCAATACTCCCGTGCTATCTCTCCAGAAGCTGACAACAAGCTTATTACAAAAAGAAGTACGGAAAAAGAGCTTATCTACGACAAGTACCATGTCAATGGCCCTGTACTCCAATAAGCAATGTTCTAAGAAGAAGAACTTCAAGGACAAGAAGATGAAGGCTGAGCAATAAGATTTAATGAAACCGCAACAATTGCAAAACAGTCGACAACAACAACTTGCCAAGACCAAATTATTTTGCAGATACTACAAAAGATCCAATCATGACATCAAAGATTGTCGGATTCTCAAACACAATGAAGCCAAAAAGAAGATGCAACATCACCAAGAAGAGGCTCTGATTCTATTAGAAATTTCCAAGCAGATGGTAAGGTGCTGATGGTACAAGACGAACTCATTAGAGATGCCATGGATTGGAATCTCGATTTTGGTGCTTCTCAGCACATGACACCATGTAAATTCCTATTCGAAGATCTCACAACAGAGTATGTTTAGTTCGGTGATTGAAGTGCATTGCAGATTGGAGCTAAAGGATCAATATGCCTCTACCTTCCGAATGGTGAGTTTTTAACCTTGCTTAAGAATGTACTGTACGTACCCAAAATGACAGTATTTACTGTCAGTAAGCAAGCTTACCTTCAAGGCCAAGAGCATTTGATAAGAAGGCACTTTACGGCCTCAAGCAAGCTCCTACGACCTGGTACGAATGAATCAATCACATCTTGTTGCAGCACGATTCTACTTCATGCTCTGTAGACTCAAATGTGTATCTCAAGAGTAAAGCCTCAAGCTATGTGATAATAGCCTTACATGTTGATGATTCTTTAATCATCAGCAACTCAACTCAGTTATCGCACAAGACAAAGTCTCTATTGTCACAAGAATTTGAAATGATTGATTTAGGGCTAGTTCATTACCTACTTGATATGGAGATCACTAGAGATCGTGCAAGCAGAAGGATTACTGTAAGCCAGGAAGCATATCTGAACAATGTACTTCGTAGAGGATCGATAATATACTCTATGGTCTGCACATGTCCTGCGCATGTCCTAATCTAGCTTATACAATAAGCACACTGTCGCAATATATGTCCAAACCAGGCCTACAACATTGGAAGGCTCTGCAACGATTAATGAGGTACATTCAAGTGACAAGGCACTGTGCCTTGCGCTATAACGTAAATATAGATGTTTCACTTACACTAGTTACCTATACAGATTCTGATTGGGTAGGAGACGTTGATACCAAAAAATCCATATCTGGGTATATCTTCTTAGAGAGAAGGTTCAGAAAAAAGATGTTGTACTAAGCTACTGTCATATAAACAATATGTTGGCTGATATTTTGACAAAACATTGTCAAGGAAAAAACATTCTACTATGGTAGGATTGTTAAGTCTCAATTTGAGTTTAGATTCATAGCAATAAGCTTAAGGGGGAGTTTTGGAGTTTAATCTTACTCCTACTCACCCTTTTCACCCCCTTCATCTCTTAAGGAAATCACTCTCTCAAGCATATGCAAAAATGGTCTACCTTTTTGACAGTCTGCATAAATACACAGAAAACTTCAACATGCCAGACATGGCAAGGAACCGCCAGAAACTTTAAGTGTCTTGCCTATGGTCAGTTATGAAAGAGACCGAAGCAAACCGCAAAGTCTTGCTTACGATCACATGCAAAGACTCACCGCCAAGAATCGTAAGTGTCTTGCGTATGGTTACTTACAAAAGAATGAGCTGCAAGACATCGCAAAGTCTTGCTTACGATCAACGAAGCAAAGACTACAGCTCACCACCAAAGGCATCACAAGACACCGTAAGTTATCACTTACGGTTACATACAAAGACCACATTAGAGGAGTTCTAAATCCAAAAAAGACCCTTTGTAAAGATTCTTTTTCTATTTTTTCTCAATTTTTTTTTACACATGGACCAATCAAAACACTCAAATTTGAAATCTATGTAACGTAACTTTTTGAGTCCACATTTTGATTCCACACTAAAAATGGCATAACTTTTTAGTGGTAAGTCCAAAATTAGGGGAGTTTGGTGCATTGGAAAGCGCTCAACAAGGGCTTTCCAATGATATGCTACATGACATGCTTCTGAGCTACGATTAAAAAGTTATGGCAATTCAAAAGTATCAGTGTTATAATATTCTAATAATATAAATTACATCTTGCACGAATTCTTAAAGGGTCTTTTTGGATCTCAAAACTCCTCTAATGAACGGAAGGAGTCAACCGTAACGGTTCACAACACTCTAGCCTATGGTCCATTGTGATGCTTTAGCAAACCGAAGACAACGGCCAAACTAAAGATCTCTTGACAACTATATAAACATCTGAACATTTTGAAACGCAGATATATAGAGATGATCGACCAATGTATTCACAAAGATCAAAAAACCAAAAGCGGTCTTCTAGTAGCTCACTCCTTAGACACGGTTAGTGATCATTTAGAGAGAGTTAAGAGTATTATGAAAGATAGCATTCATTAGCTTTAGCAAGTAGGATCACACGCTTCGTGCAATTGTTTTGTGATCTGATATCATTGTTACTACAACCCTTTTATATGGAAGCGCTATTTTTCATATCAGTTGTATTCACGTTGAATGTTTGAATGCCTCTCAATCTTTCTCTCTATTATCAGAACTTATTTGTTAGAAACAGAAAATAGCACGACTGTCTTCAACGCCTAAATTCTTCGCATTCTCTATGGCTGTCTATGACATCTACTCTGACATCTAAACAAATCAAAACCACTCTGCATTCTTAATCTCTAAAGTAATCCAAGATCATTCTTCATCATTGTTTTTCTTTGGTGGGACGACGACCTCTACTTCGCTGCGGCCTATGAACATCCATCCTGCGTCCCATCAATCTAGGACCTCCATTTTCTAGTAGGTTAAGCCATAGAGGAGGAGGTTTAGTTTAGGGTTTTATCAGAGAAAAGAATGGATTTTACCATCAAGAATACTCACCACCATGCTCATTACTGTCTTTCTTGCATCCATATCCATGCTAGTTGGGAAAAGCTTTAGGGAGGGTTAGTTGGGAGAAGCCATAACTTGTGCTAGTTGGAAGCCATAGTGTGATAGGGGATACTTTTAAGCTAACAATAATTATGCACAAGTGGAATATTTGTAAAAATGATGAGATTTAGCTTATACTCTTAGCATATCAATGGGGATCTTTCTTTGTATTTCATCTTCACACATCATCAATTGAATAGTTCAAGCTTATTCTTCACACATCATCAAAAGTTCAAACCACAAAATATAATTTGTTACACCATAAACAAAATCTGCAAGTATTCATTTCAAGAGTGAAGATTTTTATTACAAGGGAGTCACTATTTAGTCAACTTAGGGTATAACTTAGAAAATGATCCAAATTATGCATGTATGCCAAAGAGGAAGATAAAACTAGCACATTTTGTAAAAAGATTTTCGTGAAACAAAAAAAAAAAAGCACGTAGGTGGGGGTGCTACATAATGATATCATGATTATAATGAGAAAAAGATTTAAAGCTTTATCAAACTAGCAACTAAAATCATAGTAAAGTTATCATAAATATATCTTTGAGGACCAACTAGTCCAAAATATTGACAATTGATAGTGGTGCACTAAAATGAGTGGTGATTGAAGTCATGATGGTATCTAGCATGGAACTTAACTAGCTAGCTTTTATCTACTATCGCAAGCCATGAGCCACGTATAGAGCTCAAGTTGTGGCCTAGTCAGCTCGTAGGACCCATGTCCAAGAGCTAAGCTGATTTTGCCAACTACGGACAACTCATGGGATCCATATTCGGGAGCTAGACAGATTCTGCCAGGCTTGTCAAACTTAAGCAACAAAATAAAAACTAAGTCCATAAAAGCGTGCTTTACCAACAACACTATATTATAGGATAGAGGGGGCGCGCAATATTACAACATATTATAGGGGAAGCCATGCAGACTGAAACTTGGACAACTCTACTAGCGCCAAGAATTTAGTCGCTAGGTCTCAGCTCCCTCTACCAACAAGACAAGCACAATGCCTAGCATTTGTTGGTGGCCTTGAGACTAGTCAATCCATGTATGAATGTAACCTCTTCAAGGTTTAAGACGTTCTTCTTCTTTTGTCCACTCCTTGATGGTCTTTGGCTATTTTTTAATTGAGTCACCCTCCATGGTCCAAGCCTTTGTCTCTTTATTCTAGATCCTTCAATTCTATGCCCCACAAGATTTTGCCCGTCTTGCCTCCTTTTGTGTTGTTGAATCTTCTATCTCTTGTAAAGTATCTACTTTGCTACATGTGCCTCTCTCTAGAAGAATTCATGCTCCCCTCCTCAACCATTTCCCTTGGAAAAACTTTGGGCCCCGATGGGATGTTCCTTGAGTTATTCATTAAGTTCTGGCCACAACAGGCTTTGCCTTCTTCAACTGGCCAAGGCCACCTAACCGGTATATCGAAGTCTGCAACCTATCTTAATCACGAGCCGACGTCTATCCAAGAGACACTCAGTCAACCTGATTCAGATCTCTGGAAAGAAGCTATGGATAAAGAGTATTCATCTCTTATTAAGAACTAGACATGGACGATTGTCGAATTACTTGCCAGCAGAAACGTAGTTGATTGCAAATGGATTTTCAAAGTCAAGTACGATGCGTATGGAAGCAACAACAGAAGAAATGCACGACTTGTCGCCAAGGGTTTTTCTCAGGTATACAATGTCGATTACACTGAGATCTTCAGTCCAATAGTCAAGCATTCTTCTATTCGACTTTTGCTATCATTTGCCGCTGTAGTAGATTTGGAAATACATCAAATGGATGTACAAACAACATATCTCAATGGAGTTATTGAAGAGGACATTTACATGGTGCAACCCAAAGGCTATATTATCAAGGGTAAACACAATCATGTGTGTAAACTCCATAAGGCACTTTATGGCTTGAAGCAATCTTCTCGAGCATGGTTTCAAAGGATCAATACTTTCCTTATTGATCATGGCTACATGCAAAGCTCTTCAGATTCTAATGTGTACTTCAAAGTAGTGCAACAATCTTTTATCATTGTCACTCTATATGTGGATGATACATTGCTTTTCAGCAACGGTACCAATCTAATAAAAGAGGCCAAGACAATGCTATCTTCCGAATCGATTTGGGTGAAGCTCATTTTTGCCTTGGTATACAAATCCACAGAGATAGAAAACAGTTGTTGGTTTACATTACACAACAGAGGTACATCTACAACATGTTAGTCAGATATCATCTGATTAATTGCAAGTTAGCTCTCTCACCAATGGAACCAAGTCTCAAATTGTCAAAGGACTAATGTCGTCAAACAATTCATGAGAAGCAACAGATGCGTGAGTATCCTTACCATTCTATTACAGGATCTCTTATGTACGCAATGATCTATATCAGGCCAGACATAGCTTTTGCAATCAGCTCTCTTAGTTAGTTTATGACTAACCCTGGTATAAAGATTAGAAGGCTCTAATCAGAGTCATGAGATATCTTTGAGCTACTATGGACTTTTGCATTTGTTATGGAGCAGTCGGCAATGACAAAGTCAATTTACTCAGTGGTACACAAATGCAAGTTGGGCAGGAGATGAAGACACTCGTAAATCCACTTCCGGATTTACATTCTTCCTCAATAATGGTCCACTTTCCTGGAACTGTCGCAAGCAATCTTCAGTAGCTCTATCTTCCATTGAATCAGAGTATATCACAGTCTCTCAAGCTACAAAGGAAGCAATTTGGTTGAGGAACTTACTCTCAGATATCGGTCTGAATCAATCTGCTCCGATATTATTATTTTGTGATAATCAAAGTGCCATTGCCTTATCAACCAACCCCACATTTCATTATCTGAGTAAGCACATTGAACTGAAGTATCATTTTGTCAGAAGCAAAGTTCTCAACGAAGAGGTTAGATTGTAGTACTGTAGAACGCAAGATATGACAACAGATATTTTTACCAAAGCATTAAGCTTGGAAACACACAGAAAATTTTGTGTTGAACTAAGTTTGAAGGTCAAGGCATTCAAGGATTCAGATTAAGGAGGAGTGTTGGATTATTCTCCTTCTTACTAATCGACTAATCAGTTTTAATCCTCATCCATTGTATATCCAGTTCTATGGATTTTCTCGTGTTTTTATATAGTCTGCAGAATAACAAGTGTTTTTACACAGTCTATAGAAATACACAGAGTTTGACAACAGTGTCGCATTTTCTCTCTCTACAAGCCTGATAGTTTCGCCTGTCGGGAAATAACGAGTAAAATTACACTGTCACATTTTTCGCATTTTCGCACACTGTCGCCTGTTAGGAATCTCATGTAAAAATGCAGTGTCGCCTTTTTCACATTTTTCGCCTATCAGGAATTACAAGTAAAAATGTAGAGTCACATGTTTCGCATTTTTCAAAGTGCCTCAAATGTTAAGGAAATGACTCTGGCAAAGTGTGGGGCTATCTCAAATATGAAGGAAATGAGATTTTAGGACAGTGTCGCATTTTTTGCAAAAAGCTGACACTGTCGCCTTTTTGCGACACTGTCGCCTGTGGCAGTTTACGTTCATTTCTGTAGAGTGATAGTTTTAGTTCATTTATGCAGACAGACTGTTTATGGCCAATTTCACCGCTTATCAGCAAGTAACTTTTGAGAAGAACTCGATGAATGCCAGTGGACTCCAGCCAACTGGCAATCGCATTTGAAGACCTAATTACTTAGCATAAATCAGCTGTTCATACATCTCAATTATAATCTGAAATGTTATTGTGAATTGTGAAAGAGTTGAGTGTTATTACACGACGCTTCCTGCGCTCTTGTCAAGCAGACCGTTCACAATTAGAAAGTATTGTTGTAGTAGAGAAATGTGGTTTGAGTTTGCTCGTCTCATCAGCCATTGGGGATTTATCTTATCTCTTGGAATTGACACCATCATGTTGGGTTACTCATAGATCAAGATCTCTTCTCTAACCTTCTGGCATGTGTGTAGACCAGTTGTTCTCTAGAAGATATGGAATGTGTGGAATCAACATGTTTTTGATGGATCCACGCCCCCGCCTCCACTTTGCTACGTTTTTTCTAAATACTACTTAATGCACTATTGGACTGCCTCCGTGCTTAGTGTACATATGGTCCCTTTTACTTAACTTTGTATAGCGTGCCCCAGTGTTCAGGAAAGCCGACAAAGTCCAAGAATGGAACCGACAACTTTTGCCAGAAATCGGCATGCTCAAAAAACTTGAAGGTTTTCTTAGGTCATAAATTAATGTATAACCATGTATTGAGGGTCATCCTCGGAAGAGTTCCTAAAATATAGGTTTTTGGAGGGGAACTCCAAAAAGGTTTCCCGAACATTGGCGTGCCCTAGGAGAAGACTATTTCTGCCTTGGGTTTGTACATTTGTGGAAATATACGTGTCTCTCAAAGAAAAGTTATCATATTTTGAGATTGGACTCGAGGTGCACGTGAGATCGATTATTCCTCTAGATATAATGTTGACGTCCACTAATGACCAAGATTATACCATTTGCTGACATGCCCAGTAAAGAAAACCTTCCGCGTTAGATGGCGGCCTAGACGCGCAAAATATCCAAAAAAAGAGACCTACTTTCTGTCGGTTCGATGAACTTAAAATTCCCATTTGCTGCTGCCTGATAAATAATGGCAAACAAGTATTTCCCATCCGGGTTAGCGTTTAAGACTTAAACAAGAAAGACCATCGAATGTTTCCCACGTTTTCTATCTTTGCCACTTGTATATATTGAGGACTCCATTGTTGTTTGTTGGTATCTTCAGCAGTGATCTGCGAAGCGATGTGCAGCTTTCAGCACTGATCTGCAGTGTTAGAATATATCTCCTACTTTGGAGCCTCTGTCGTGAGTCACCTTATACTCAGCTTGTTCTAAACGTATTCTGGGTTACAGGGCAAATTGTTATTATGTTTATTTCTTGAAGGAGGAATTGTTTGCCCTAAACCTTCAGCTTACCCGTCATCCTGATCCGGGGTTCGCTAGCAAGTTATTGTAGATAGATAGACTGTTCTTCTGTTCAGCTGCAATTCAAGTTTTGAAGTACGCTTTCCTCGGAAAAAGTTTTGGGTCAATTAGATCATCAAACAATGTGTGTGCAATTGCCAAGGAAAACGCATAGATCTGTCAAAACAGAAGGTCGTTCACTGAAACACCGCACGTTAGAGTTGTTTATAGTGTCGGCAGAGCAGCTGGGGAACGGGAAGCAGTCCACTGGAAAAGTAAAGGCATTCGCTGTAGCTTATGTAGATCCAAAGCATAAATTGTGCACTCGCATGGATGATGAGGGAGGCACTTATCCCAGCTGGAATCAAAAGCTGAGTTTCGCCATTGATGAACGCCTGTTTAAAGATGCAGCCGCACAACTGACGGTAGAGATACATTGCTCCGGAACATGGAAAGACAAGCTTCTGGGTAGAGACAAGCTGGTGGGAACAGCCCGCATTCTCATAACAGATGCTGTGAAAGTTCATAAAAGCCCAAAAATATATTCAGTCATGCCGATCGTCATCTTTCGTGACTCGCAGCCACAGGGAATCGTGAATGTTTGTGTTCCTCCCACTGGATGCTTTCCTGATCGATTTGACTTGAGTCTTTCTGTTAAGCATCGTTAAAGTCGATACAATTGTAACTAGAGCTATCTAAATTTTGATGTTAGGCCCTTAAAGCATATTCAAATGTTTCTGTGAGTTCCTGGTTTTGCCTCCTCAATACCAAGCTTTGTCTAGTTTTATGGGATGTTTTGTTCTGATCTGACTACGATAATGAGTAATAACGTTGTTATATGCAAGCAACATTGCCTTTGACGGCTATGCTATATGCAAGCAATATTACATTTGACGACTATGTTGGCCCTCAAATGCATTTTTGGGTGTATTTTCGAAGTTTGACAATCACAAATGACATGCTTTACACAAATTTGGGCCTTGCAATTCATGTTTCTATTTGAAGTAAAATCTTCAGTTTCAAAACAAAAGGCCAGGCTTTAGTCATTTCTCATATGACAATCAAAAGTTCATCTTGTCCCTTCAAATGAGAATGTTATGACTTTGAAGTGATGTTTTATAATCTCATGAGGAATTTCAGATTTACATTTAAAAGCCACAAGTTGTGACGGGATGTAAACTTCACTTCCCTGATAAAAAATTGCAGAAGTTTGGCATTTGATTTAACATTGATTGGTCATAAGCTTTAAAATGGAATTTAATATCAGAATAGGCTTTTAAGAGGTTACATAATCTTGACATTCTCTCTCACTTAAAAAAGAGAACTAGATTTGTAATGAATTTATTTTATGATACATGATGTTTATAATATCCTCGTAATAATTTAGAATAGTTGTGAAGTTCTTCTTATTGCCAAATTGCATCGATTTCATCAAGAAATCTTGTAATATTCCGATGACGCCTTACGATCTTTTGTTATCCAAAATTTTCTCAGGTATAAGAATGACATAATTTTCGTGAATTTCAGGTACAAATTTAGTAGGATCAGGAATAGGATCATCACTAGCGATATATTTCTTCAGTCACAAAATGTGAAATGAAAATCCTTTCTTGAGCATAAACATAGCCAAAACACCCCTTTTCGATTTTTTTTTTATGCCTAAATCATGTCATGGGCCTACTTTCTAGCTTTCTATATGATTGATGTCTTTAACTTCTTTATGAACATTTTATGGGCTATAATATGCCTCATGAACATAGAGGATTCAACATTTGTATAAATTACCTTCATAAATGATTGGACCGTTTTCAATGTTCATATTTAGCCTTTCTTGGAGTTTATGACATGTTTGCTTTATAAACACCTCGTTAGAGATTGAATAAGTAGGCTAATGTTATGAGCTATACTATGCATCACGAACATGGGACTCCACATTCAAAGGATAGCTCCAGAAAAGGCTGGACCATTTTCAATGTACATACTCTTGCCTTGGAGTTTTTGACATATCTCCTTATTAAGATACCTAGCTAGAAATATTGTAAGCAAAATTCACACGAATTTTGTCGAATCATGCAGCGGTAGCAAGTTGTCATGATTGCTCGAGGAGCATAGTTGTTTTGATGAATCTAATTTTCTACAGGCCCTACACAGTAAAATATCGAGCAAATTCAAACTCCTAAAAGTACCCTAATTTTTTATGTTTCAAGTTCCCATACAGCTCCTGTAGCCTATTGAACCTGATTATAGCCATTGAATAGCTTCAATGCATCTCTAAGAATGTGATGAAAAACTAACATAAAATAAAGTGATCCATTTTATTGAAAAATAGACAATTCATAAAAAAATAATGCTTTTTGATCAATATTTGACTTCTTCGGCATGTTCTAATGGATCTCAACCCCATGCAAGTGAAATTAGGCCCTAATTAACTCAATTAAATCTCATGCAACTAATGGAGGTTATACTTTTGTCCAATATTGACTCTTGCTAATCATTTCTAGCCAAAATCGTCAAAGTTTTGACAAAGAATATTGTCAAGATGAAAAATATAGTATGCAATCATTAGAACCTATCCTAATGACTGAAAAGTAGCAAGTATTTTCCTAAACATCATTAACATGCAATACATTTGATGAAATATAAGCTAAAATAGTGAATACTATTAAAAATTTGTCAAAAATCAAGTGAATTACAGTTACAACTATGGACTAAGTCAATAACATTGATCTTTAGGCTAAGGAAATTGGAGATAATGAGAAACCACTTACTTGGAGGTCAAATCCACCACTAGGAAGAAAAAGCAAAGAGCTACTACAAGAAAACTACAAAAGTCAAAAAGCATATCCACTTTTTTTTTTAAATGCAGGGCTAGAGCTTTGACATCATTGTAAAAGCTAATAGAAGATCCTTCAGCTTTTGCTATAATTGCCAAAAGGAGAGGTGTGGAGCCAAACCACCCAACCAAAGAGAAATTGAAGATCAAATCTCAATTTTCTTCACCTCCGAGCCATGATGATTGGAGAGGATTCTGGCAAATGAATTCCATAATCTGGATGTGGAGTAGGGTGAAGTCTTGAGCAGTAGCACAATAGCAACTCTAAAATAAATCTCTAAAAGACTGAGCTAGAATGCTCAAGAGAGTTCAAGCTTGAAAGCTTGATAGAGAGCTAACAACAATACTTTCTGATTGTGAATAATCTGCTTGATAAGAGCGTAGGAAGCGTCGTGTAATAACACTCAGCCCCTTCTCATTCACAATGTTGAAGCGTTGCTTCAAAACTTGATCATTGATCTTGAAAAAGAGATGTATGAACAACTAATTTATACTAAGTAATTAGGTCATCAAATGCGATTGCCAGTTGGCTGGTGTCTGTTGGCATTCATCCAGTTACTTTTCATTGATTGTTGATAAGCGGTGGAAAATTGGCCATAAACAATCTGTCTGCATAAATGAACTAAACTGTCACTCTGCAGAAATGAACTAAAACCGCCACAGGCGACAGTGTCGCAAAAAAGTGACAATGTCGGTTTTTTGCAAAAAAAATCCGACAATGTCCTAAAATCTTATTTTTTTCATATTAGGGTAACTCCACAATTTGCCAAAGTCATTTCCTTAACATTTGAGGCACTTTGAAAAATGCAAAAAATGCGACTCTACGTATTTACTCGCAATTCCTGACAAGCGAAAAATGCAAAAAAGACGACATTGCATTTTTACACGTAATTCTTGACAGGCAACAAAGTGTGGATTGTAGAGAGAGAAAATGCGAGATGGTTGTCAGACTTCGTGTATTTTTGCAGATTGTGTAAAAACACTTGTAAATCTACAGACTGTGTAAAGACATGGGAAAATCCACATAATTGGATAAACAATGGATGAAGATTAAACCGATTAGTCGATTAGTAAGAAGGAGAATAATCCAACAGGAAAACCCGCTACAACTCTAGTGATAGCATCATGACTAGTCATAAGTTGAAATGTCGTGTATTTAAATAGGTGATCAAATTCAAGACTGTTGACAATATAAATTGTTGGTGAAAGATTTCTAAGATTGAATTAGAAATTCAAGAGAAATGGTGAAGACCTTAAGGATATAAAGATATAGATATAGATATACACATAGGCTAGCCTTGAAGAGTAGAAGTTACTTGGCTTCCTTAGCACTTTGACCTTGGTGTAGGCATGCTTTGTGAAATGATAGTCCAATGCTGTCATTCTCTGAACATAGATCATAATAGGCCCAATGTCAACATTCCATAGAGCTTCAAAAAATAGTCAACAGCCCGATAGGATAGGATCTTGATAAATGTTGTAAGTGTTTCAACATTGCCTTCATCAAACTACTTTTTATGATGTAAATATATTTGTTATATATGTACTTCAAAAATGTAATAAGGCATTGTCCTTGAAATGCCAATATACTATGTTTATGCATATGATATTGTAGAGTACTTACTACATTTTATGATTAAGATCCCATTAGACAATCCTCTTAGTTGACTAGAAAAAGAGATAGTGCGCTAGGTAGACAATAATAATATAGTCATCGTTTGGATGAAGATATGTTTTTTCTTTGTTTATAATAACCATCCAAGTTGAACTTATTCCTTAGGCTTACACATTCTCTTTGAAAATCTTAAATTTTTTGTAGTATAATATAAGATAGAAAAACAAGCAAGTGCAACCATATAAGCAAATGATTTTTATATATGAGAAATATAAAACAATTTTCACGTGAATTTTAAGTGCTTTGAAAATATGTAATATAAAAAAGCTCAATGCAAATGGGAGACACATTTTTTCTTTCTTTTTTAATTCAAGATCACATATAGAAGTAAAATTAAAAAAGCTCAATACAAATGGGAGACATGTATTTTCTTTCTTTCTTGATTGGAGATCACATGCAAAAGATATGGGAGATATGTATTTTCTTCCATTCTTAATTGAAGATCACATATAAAACTTTTACTTTCTAAAAGAGGGTTATGAATGTGATTCATAATAGATGGAGTAGCACCTGAAAAGCATGACATTGGTGATTGCAAATGCAATTGTTTTATTTCACAAGGGTTAATGATTATGCTTTTCATGATACCCTTTCATTAGTTACTGTATGAAAAAATAAACAATATAGCATGTCAATATCTCAAACTCCTGGCAAGTCAAAAGTGCCTATTAGCCTCATGAGAATTGTGAATTTTTTTGTGTGGTTCAAAATAATTATTATAAGCTTCCCAATGTCTTTGGCATGTATTCTTGTGGGAAAAATAGTGAAAGTTAAAGAAGCCCTTTTCTTCAAAAAAGGTAGAGATAGTCTAAATTAACAATAAGAACTTAGCATGATGATGTCTTTCATTTTATCCATGTGCTTGTTGGGTGTGAGTCTTTGGGGATAGATTTCCACAGAGAAACAAAAGGCCCTTTTATATGTTTAATGCATGTAACCTTTTAATAGTTACATGTAAGAATTGAAAAACTTACACATGTTTCCTATGTAGCATAGTGGTTTGTCTTTAGGATTGTATGTGAAAAATAAGCAAAATTTAGCTTGATTGTTTTTCAATTTCATGTACAAATGTCCATTACTACCTTGTACATATTTCTCATAATGATTTAGAAAAGTCCACGGGTACCAATTCGAGTTCTAGTGAGATGGTGACACAGCTTGTCACAAAATGTAAGGATTCGTATTTTGCTAGCATGCATCCAAATCCACATCTCAATGTCAAATTTGGTCCAATCACATTAAGAGGTGTAGATCATAAGGCCAATCACATCAAGAGGTGCAAAATATTGGCCCAATCATGTTTAGAGGTGCAAATCACTTGGCCAATCAAATTGAGAGGTGTCAATCTTGAGCTCCAATCATTATGAGAGGTGGAATCCATGGGGTCCAATCAAATTTGAGCATCTCATCATGCTAGAACTCGAGCCACCACTATATGGAAGTGCAATCCCATTGTACAATTAATCTTTTTGACAGTAAAACACTTTTTGGACATATTTCTTTGTTACACATTCTGTCTCTACCCGAGAGCTAGTAGGTTTTCTCTCTCTACCCAAGGGCAAGGTGCTTGGATCTCTCTTAGTGAAAAATACTTAGTTTTTTCATGTATCTGAAAAACTTGTCTTTGAATGATCATAACTTTTGATGTGGTTGAGCTTCTGCCTTTATTCAAAGTGCATTAGATAGGTCTTGAAAATTTGCACCAAATGTCTACTGAGTCCTGTTGGGATGCCCATGGTTACAAGTTGCGCAAATAATTCATACCTGGGGTATCGAGAAAATCACTTTTGAAAATTGTGAACGTGCAGTCATCCTGTAACTTGGACTATCAAACCAGTGGCTCAAAAAGAGGATGATGATTCATCAACAATGGAACATACTTGTGACCGATCAGTAAAAAATTGAGGAGTTCATTACGACTCTCAAACCGATACTGTCAACTGGAATCAAGCCCTTGCAACAATTGATTGTACAGCAGGTTATATGTGTCAACAAGATAATCAATCCGATTTGAACGAGATTTCATTATTGGAACGAACTTTAGATACACCGATCATTTTTCCTTTGAATGTGTTGAATGTAGCTTGGATATCAATTATACCAGATCCGATTGAAGATGAACTCATTCATGTGAGTCATGCCATGACTTATGATGACAATGCAAAACTTACTGAAGAGCAGATTCTAAATCATATGGATCTGACCAGATTTGGAGTGCGTAATATTCCTAATGAACCAACAATAAAATAACCAAAAATAGTTTTACTGAAGGAAGACAGGATCACAGGGTCAATGACGAAGAAACAAGCCAAGCAACATTATAATACGGTCCGAAAATGGAAAAATCCTCTTCAAAAGATTGATTCAAAGAATGTGCTGCCCTTACTAGATCAAGACAAAGGGAAAGTCAACGACGATTCTGCAAGTCAGAGTTCTAGCAAGACATCACCGTCTAGGAAGTCTTCATCTTTGAATAAGAGTTTATCTTCTCGGAAGTCATCACCTCCACAATCAATTCCTACTAAGAAGGCTAAGCGAAGATCCAAGACAAATCCTTTTGACAAAGAACAAACAGATGGAGTCCATCATGATATGCTAGAACATTTTAAACGATATACACTAGATGATGTGGTTATCATGTTACCTCTGTGGCAATTGGATCTACCATTCCAGTCACAGCTGCTCGGCTGTCTCTTTTCCACAGATCCGAGTAATTTCCCCAAATACACAATCATTCATGGATATGTTCGATGATTCCAGCCCACTAGGCCCAGATGAGACTTTTGTAATGTCCCAAAGCCCCGGACCCTTTGAACTCCAATCCCCTGGAAGAGGATTCGAACAGTTCCATGATACCACTACTGGATTTGATCATTCCTTCCATATCAACTAGCAAGATCAAATTGAAGCTGCACCAGACACCCTTAGGGTCGATCATGTTGTTATATGTCCAAAGCAATTCAACGCCACAGTGCTAGAGGGTTTTGAAGTTGAAGATGCATTTGAAGAAGAAGAACCGACCACACACCAAAAGCCAGTTAGCACGATTCCTACCGAAACTGGGAGAATGTTGCCCGATTCTGGGAATGACATGGAATATTCTAAAAGTCAACAAAAGGCTCCTACAGTAGACCCAAATGCTACATAAATGTGGTAGAGATTCAAAAGTATTAAGATCAGTCAACCAGTTGGCATTCTGTGCATATAAGACAACATTGGGCCTTTAGGCTAGAAAGTGCCATGTGCACTAGTATTTAAATAAAATATTTTAAACTTAGCTTTTGCAAGTTCCTAAGTTAGGAAACACAACTTGTACCCAAGAAACACAAAGTGATTCGAACGGTCAAGATTGTGATCCTGATGGAACTTTGATCTAATTGTTGATGAAGCTATGATTATGTGATTTTTGACAGGTCTACCTAAGAGGATTAGACACGAGTTAAAACGCCATAATGATTATACGTCTTTACAAAATGCTATGGACGATGCGATATGCGAGGAGGATGAATATTTTGAAGATGAACAGAATATTGGACTGCTTCCATATATAGTGAGACAACCCACTACTACATCCACCATTATTGCATCCACAAATATTAATGCTACTGTGGAATTGATGATCAATGAGTTCGAGAAACTTGTCAAAAGTAGCAGATGCAGTTGGATAAGATGTAGTCTCAGTTTGACGAAAAGCTAAAAGCGTTAGAAGAAGTGCAAGCTCATGGTAACAAAGCAACAGAAAAGTTCGCTAAGACCTTTCCTAGCCAGAAAAATGTCTGGTGTTCAATTTGTGCAGAAAATCACACCATGAAGGAATGTCCAACATTGAAACAATGAATGATGAATACTATTTGTCATCTGTGTAATTCTACGGGACACGAAACAGCCTTTTGCTCGTTTGATCCTCGGATTATCTAGCAAAGGTATGCTAAGCTCCAAGATTGAAAACCTACTACCTATACGGCACCTGATCCTAAAAACAAGGCTCACAACTTTGCCCTTGGATTTTCTGAATGACCAACTTTGCCAGCTCCACCAGAACAACAAGCTCCTCTTGCTAATCTATTGGAACCTGAACCTTACAATGTTAATGAGCAATGGAATTATAGTAATGATCAAGAGATTGGTCCTTCAGAGCAGTACGCTATTTATGCTACCGGGCAACACCAAGCAGCTAGACAATGGGCCAAAGCACCACTTGGATGCTTTGCATGCGGAGAAATGCGGAATGTCTGTACAAAGAAAAGTTTGTTCCATTCTGTCGAGAATGCAGCTATGGCCATTGTCACAAGGACTGTCCCCAGCAAGACCAAAACCACCACCGGTTACTGGTCCAGTGAATATGATTACGATCAAGCAAAGACCAATGGTTCAGTCTGTTGAACCAAGTGTACCTTTGATGGTTGTTACCATAGCTCAAAAGTAGAAAGAGGTTCTAGTTGATCCAGTACCTACTGAATCTGTACCAACTACATATATACCTATTGCATCAGGTTTGTATTCGAATCTCAACTCAAAAAAGAAGAGATACCAGAATATGAGGTAGTGGATAAAACAATTGCAAGAAGAAGAAGCCCTAGAAGCCGCTAAAGCAGGAGCCGAAGCCCATTCTTTACCTGTGCCACCCACAGATCCACAAACAGATGTTATTACGCAATTGCACCATCATGAAGGACCCTTCAAAATGATGGAACCTGAAGTGCCGCAAATGGAAATGGTCATGAATATTCTGTCAAGCAAGATGGATATTATAGTAGGAGAATTTCTTAAGCTAGTGCCGAAAGCAAAAGAAGTATTAGCAGAAAGATCAAACCAGATCGAACCACCAGACTGACAGAAGCCACTTTTTTGTGTCGGGATTGAAGAAACAAATGAAGTACTCAATGTCAGAGCAGCCTGGGAAAGTGAGCAATGAAACATCACCCTGCCGATACAACATAAACAGTTTGGTAAAGAAACAACTGTAATAGATGGAGGTTCAGGAATTGACCTAACTTCGACAAAGCTATGTGAAAAGTGAGGCCTTACCAAGATGAAGCTTGCCACTTTTGCCATAAAGCTAGTCGATCAAACAATAGTCCATCCTAAAGGGATGGTTGAAGATATACCTATCAAAATTGCTGGAGTACAGTTTGTCATTACTTTTGTAGTAATGGACTTACCTGACGCACCAAATGTATATCATGTTTTATTGGGCCGTCCATGGTTACGAGTTGCACAAGTAATTCATAACTGGAGCACCGGGAAAATCATCTTCAAGAATCATGAGTGTGTAGTCAAAGTTGATCCATATCAAGCCAATAGTCCAAAAAGGAGATGATGACTCATCAACAACGGATCATACATGTGATCGACAAGTGAAGAATTTGGGAGTTCACTATGACTCTCAAACTAATAATGTCAATTGGAACCAAGCTCTTGCAACAGTTAATGAAGTATGATGTTTAGATGCATTGAATAGTTGAATTTCCAAGTCACCATATCCAAAGACACCCAACAAATCATGTTATTATATATTCTAGCCATGAGTGGGTTCTTACTTGTAATTACTAGTACAAGGTTTATGTGCATCATATGTTTACAAGGGACTTGCAATTCTCCATTGGAAATCTAGCCCTACACGCGACAAGCCTCTCATTTCTCCATCAAGAATCTACTTGTACAATAAGAGAGCATGCACTTTTGACTTGCTATGAGCTGGGGGATATTGTTATATTGCATAAATGATTTCATCATATTAATTAAATGAATCATGATAATGACAACCATAGGCTATTGTAGACTAAAACATATATGAAGTAAACTCCACCAATGACATGCTTTTTAGGTGCTATTTGACTTATGAACATAATAAGAATGTTCTATATAACAAGAATTGTTCTTGTAGAAAGTAAAGCCTTTACACATCATTTCAAATCAAGAAACAAAAGAAAACATGTTTTCCTTTTGTGCTAAGATTTTTTATTCATAGATCTACTAAAGGCTATTCATTAATACACAATTCACTTTCTTTCCCATCTTGTAAAAAGATATTTGCTTATTCGATTCGACAATTAGCTTTGACTTGCAATTATTCCAATAACTCAAAATAATCAATGGAAATTATAAAACTTTGAGAATTCAATTCAAGCGGCTCGTATTTCATTACTCTAACATTTCTTACTTGATTTATTGTTCAAAGTAATGGTTTGTTGTACATTTTGAAAAAGCCTAATACATGAGTGCCTATCAATATTTGTATCAATGGTTGCCCTCTTATTGATTTTGAGCTCATCCTTTGAATATCCTAGCTTAAATTATTCTCTTTGCGTGTCTTAAAGAGATGGCTTTATTGAGATTTAATGGACTCATATGTATATATTTCAATTTTAAGCACAACTAGATTGTTTCAAAAAAATAATTAAGTTTATGAAAAATAAGTTCTTCTAGAAGTATGTTAAAGTTGAATTTTAAGAATATATAAAGCATATATTTGGTCCATTTTATAAGAGAGTTGCCCCTATGGTCTATATGGACTTCTAGAAGTGTTGATTAAAGGTGTGGTTATAAAAAATATTTGGAAGAAAATTAACTTTTCAATTTGTAATTTATATCATCTCTCCATTTAAATAATTCATAAAAATATCATATGCATTTTATGGACTTTGAAATTATGTCAATGCTCAAAAATGGGAAAGTACTTACCTATAAACCTAGGTGTAGTGCATTTTTCTGTTCAAAATTTTAAAATTTCAGCAACGACAATCATTGATGCTGATTTTCTAGAAGAAAATGTGCTAGATGTATCTCATGTGCACAAAATCTGCTATTATGCCACTTTTTACTAATATACGAATATGGCTGTGTTAAAGAGTAGTTATATAATTCTATGGCAGGTTCAAATGTATCAAGTCATCAAATGACAGTTATATCAGAAGAATTAGAGCTATTTTTAAGACTTTACTATTTTTAATAAGTTTGTTAAATAGTAATACTTATAAGTGACTCTGATGGACAAAAATATCTATAGTTGTTAATGGCCATTGTTTGCCATGTTGTAATTGATCAATGTATCTTATTTATATCATGATTAATAAAAGATGCCCAGGTACCTTTAAGGCACTGACTTAAGTTTCAAGGAAAGGTCCAAAGGCTAAGGGTCTTGCAAACAATGACAATCAAAGTTCGGTTCAAGATGAAGACAACCAATCAGCGAAAAAACAACAATTTCTAAGAAGATCATTGACGATAATTGAAAACTTCAAGCTGCGACCAAGTAATGAAGTAGCAATACTTTACAAATTAATAAGCTCTTGAAAAAAAATCGAAGAATTCAAATTGGTCAGCTACTGATAGAGATAAAGCCATGCTACCAAAATGGCAGTTGGAATTGTAAATCAATGTAGTGTATGTTTCTACGAAAAATGAAGGACTAAAACATTACTTGCAATCATAATGGGGCGAATGGGTCTGAATACCAATGATTAAAGATTTTGAAAGAATTGTCTTGGTAAGGCCAAAATAGTTTATAAAGGTCTTTGTATCAATATGGAAACTAGAAAAGCTTATTGAAGGCATTTTTCCCTTCAATGAAGTTCAGTTATGAAGAAAAGATGCCTCAAATGGTCCGTAGAGCAGTTTTCACTATGGGCTATTCCCTACTTCTGAAATCAACCAAGTTACTATGGACATGTGTCAAATGGATATGAAATTTTTCATAAGAATTGGTGAATTTGGATTTGGTGGATGGGATTCAATGGAGAATGAAAGATGTTGGTGTTTTCAAGTGGAATGGAAATGAACCGTTTTCTCTCAACGAGGAGGAAAAGAATGAAGGATTCGGGAGGAAGCAATTCATTCGTTCATGGAGAGCAGAAGAGAGTTCTTGTTTTCTTGGTTATGGGCAGAGATCATTTTTAGTGTTCTGGTGATGTAGAGAGGCATGGAGTCTTCTGCTACATTTTGTTTCATGATTGTGATTATGAATACATAGGTTCTTCAAGAAGATTGGTGATGATCCTATTGTCTTGACTACTGGTGCTATATACAGATTGGATAGTATGTTGATTGATCTTGGAGTATGATCATATGAAGAAGACATTTCATGCAGATCTGCCTGCATTATATTCATAGCTTTCTGGCTTTCTGACTGCGTTGGACAACCTATCATTCCTCTATCTGAATGCAAGGGACAGACTATCTCAAATATTGTTGCTCTAACTACAACAGACATCAACACTACTGATCTGATGGACAAAGGTGTATGTTACTTGCTCGTTGCCCATCTCTCACATATACAAACAACCAGCCTTTATTGCTGATGCTATCTACCTCCCACAGTGCTTCACTATCCCTCTGAGGCCAGTCCTTCCTCTCCCTCTCTCCTTATTCCAACCCCTTCTCCATCGTTGAGTTGCTTCCTCCCTTTCTCCAACGATACCTCTCCTATTCTTTCGCTCACCTGCTCTCTAGTTATCTACGCTCTCCATCTGCGTTTCTGTCTACCAACTCCTCTTCAAAATTTGTCTCTCCCTGCCTGCGCTCTCCATCTGTCTCTGACTCAGCGCTCTAGCTCTCTCTCTCTCTCTCTCTCTCTCTCTCTCTCTCTCTCTCTCTCTCTCTCTCTCTCTCTCTCTCTCTCTCTCTCTCTCTCTCTCTCTCTCTCTCTCTCTCTCTCTCTCTCTCTCTCTCTCTCTCTCTCTCTCTCTCTCTCTCTCTCTCTCACGGCCAATGCTACTATCTCTCCCTCATCCGACTTCTCTGTCGCTATCCCTCTCTCCCCCATATCGCCCGATCTTTCTCTATTTCCGTGTACGTCTCTTTCCTCCTTCAATGACCCCCCCTTCCTATATGTTCTTGTTCCCAAAAGTTTTGGTGAAAGAGACGACTGTCAAAGATACAATGGAAACCCGTAGTCTGGCAGTAAATTATGTGGCTTACTAGAAAAATGCAAAGTGACTCCAAATGTGAAAGACTGGACTTTAGCTAAAGGACATTTCCTTGAAACGTAAGTCAGAGTAAAAAGACTGAGGTAATTTTCATTGCTCATCTTTGTTTTGACTCATGTCTTAATTCACTTCATAATACATATAGAAGATGAGTAAATGTTATTCAGTGTATTATTTCAATAATTATGAATGGAATTAAAGAATGGAATCTGATTAGTCTATTTATACTAAATGTGTAGTGCAGTAAAAGATGACTAATGGATTTGCCTTCTGCAGTAAGAAATATAGTTTTACAGTTATTAATAATTCACTGAGTTACTGTCTGAGGGTAAAAAAAAAAACAGTTAACATAAAATAGATTTCCGTTTCTGTTTTGGTTTACCAAATATGCTCTATGCTTAACAAACATAATGGCAATTTACAAGCATAATAAATTCCATCATGGAAAAGCTACCGCTCAAAGTGGTTGAAAAACACCATTAGAGCTATATATATTATATATTTTCAAAACCACATACATTATCATGATAAAACCATTGAAAAAGATGGTCAAGCTTTCGTAGATAAATCATGGCAATTGCATCAAAGATTGAATAAAATTAAGTTTGCTTGATTGGAGAGAATACAAGAATTAG
The DNA here is from genome assembly GCA_029204225.1 of Diphasiastrum complanatum. NCBI lineage: Eukaryota > Viridiplantae > Streptophyta > Lycopodiopsida > Lycopodiales > Lycopodiaceae > Diphasiastrum > Diphasiastrum complanatum. The sequence continues at coordinate 43,537,751 of CM055107.1, forward strand.
TGAATGAAAAACATTTATATCATTGAAAAGAATATTTGAGATGGATTATTTATGAGGTGAATGGGTTCAAACTTAAGTTACCTTCTAGTATAATCTATGGCAATATCCGAACTAGAAACCCAATGACTGGCTTCATAATCATACCAAAACCCTGCTATAGTGTTATGAACACTATTAAGCAAAACACAAAACGTACCACATGTTTTATGGCGACCTCAATGGGATTTAGATCCATGAAAGCCAGATATTCTAGTGATATCCTAGTTTAATATACTGCCATAGAGGATTTAGAAGGTTTAGAAGTGTTATCAATGCTCCTAATGTGAAAGAAATTGGACAAATACGAAAGGAAAACATACATCTTGATGAAAAAGAAGAAGAAGAAAAAAATTGAATATTCCACATGGAATTGACCTTGTGAAATCTTTTATATGTGTTTTGATTTTGAATGGACAATCATTAATGATTGTATAGATGAAAAATGAATGATTGTAACTGTTGATTATGATGGTAATAATGTGTGATAAAAATTGTTGTTTGGACTTGGTGATATTTGTGAGATGTGTGAGAAAGATTGAATGTTTTCATGATTGAGTAGTACAACAATTTCAAGATTTGTAGAAGAAGTAAGGTATAGTGTTGGACAGAGAGGTGTAGGTGTGAAGCCTATCCCCACCATCCTAGCCTAGTGGGTGCCATCTTGAAGTAGACAAGGAAAGTCACTCAAGAGGACTGTATTGAAATTGCATGTCTTGAATGAGTGTTATTCATACTTGATAAAATAAATAAATAAATAAAATTTGTGAAAAAGAAGAAGAAGCAAACACTTAGAAATGAAAGATGAAGAGAACTAACTAAAAAAGCTATAAGTATTACAAATTAAGTAAGTCCAATTCAAAATTGAAATCAATCATTATCACCAAAGCTATAATTGAAAAAAAAAAATCATTTCTACGATCATTTCACAACAATCCAATAGAACATATATAAAAAAAAAAAACAATGTCAATGGGTGAAGAAAGTGCCAGTCTACCCAGTTTTAATGGAAATGAAAGATGAAGAGAACTAACTAAAGAAGCTATAATTAATACTAAGTAAGCCTAATTAAAAATTGAAATCAACAATTATTACGAAAGTCATCTATGTAAAAGTCATTTCTACAATCATTTCACAATAATCTAATAGAACATATAGAATAAAAAAATAAAAAAACAATGTCAATGGATGAAGAAAGTGCCAATCTACCCAACTTTAATATAAATGAAGATGAAGATGCAGATCTACATATTCAAAGATTCATGAATGTGTGTAGACAAAATTATGAAGAAGAAGGTGATGATATGTTTAGATTATTTCCAGTAACATTGGATAATCTTGCTCTTGAATGGTATTCCGTATTGAATCAAAAGAAAATTTGCAATCTGACAAAACTTAAAACAAGCTTCTTGGATAAGTTTAGAAGATGGAATTACTCTTCTGATGTCATCAAATTACTGTAAAAAGTACAGTACTAACAAGATCTAGTTTAGCAGCTTGATAGGAAACAAGTAGAGACAATCAAAGCATTGATCAAATAGTCTAATCCAACTCCACACGTGTGGAAATAAGGCTGTAGTACGGCCTGTAGACAGTGTTTACAAAGTGCCAAAGCTGGGTTTCATTGGAAAAATAGAGTAATCACCATACAATGAGAGGAAACTCGAGTTTCTCCTTGAGGCTCCAAAAAGTTTCTATCTTCTCACTATGGAGAATGGAAATACATAGTAAAACACACTTCCTTGGCAAAGTTAGGTGAAAATCCAGCATGTAATAAGGAAGTAGACCCCACTTTCTTGCCCTAATGTGAAAACCCTAGCCTAGATCCAAGAGTCATGCTTGGTAGGTGCATGGTAGGTACAAATCTCATCATAAATCATGGTCTAGATCCTACAAAGTAGGAATCACTACCAAATAGACACAACCACTCCTCTTGACTCGTGGTAACCTACTTTAGGTGTGTATGTACAAGTGGCACTTTGGCCATTCAAGTAACCAACAAACAATATTGACAAAATGTACAATATTCTGTGAAAAATACAGATCCTAAGTGGATCTAAACTCCAAGATCATTGGCTTGAATGCTTGCACTCCAAACTACATAAGCTAGGAATTGGCAACACATTCTATGCTACCTAGAATGCAAAGAACTTGATCAAAAAGCATTTATCACAAATGGAAACTTCCATAAACATCAAGTGCGGCCCAAAATAGCATTATACAGTCCATAATACATCAGCCTATCACTTTTGGAAAGCACCTAAGATCATACACAATAGCTTGAAGACAATACACACAACAATGCTCTCAATGGAGGAAGAAACAATGACAATGATCTATTGATCTCAATGAAGCATACAAAAGGTTTCTCCAACCTGTTCTCCACGACTTCCCTACTATTTATGGATGAGGAAGATGACTCTCTCTCCTCTCTCTAGAAGGTACTTGACCCTAGATATTCCCTATATAGGAAAAATAGCTAAAAATGGCTTATATGACCAAAATACATCAAAATGGTCTCATTTTGAAGGGTATGAAGTTTGACACTTCATCATACTGAAAAAATACAGTAAATAAAAACATTGTGGCCTGGTTCACACGTGCAAAACTCCAGAACCAAAACTATTTACAATTTTAGCCAATTTAGGCCTCAAACTAGCTAGGAAATGTTGACAATTTTCACACTCCCTCTTCAACATTGGATGCTAGTTTCAACATAGTCTTTGAGCACATTCCAAGATTAGATCTATGCATTAAATATAGGTCCTTTCCCAATGGTTTGGTGAAGATATCAGCCACACACTCCTTTGAAGAGACATGTTGAAGCTCCACCTCTTTGGCAATGACTTGATCTCTCACAAAATGGTGAGCAATCTCAATGTGCTTGCTCCTTGCATGAAAAACAGGATTGCTTGCCAAGCTTTGGGCTGAAAGGTTATCACAAAGTATGATTGGAGTCTTCTCTGGTTCCAGCAAGTGAAGATCCAATAACATCCTCTTGATCCAAAGAATCTCCTTGGTGCATGTTGTTAATGCCTTGTACTCGGCTTCGGTGGAAGATAGAGAGATAGTTGGTTGCTTCTTTGATAGCCATGAGACCACTCCATCTCCAAGATAGATTGCAAAGGCACTTGTTGACTTCCTATCCATTTGATCACCTGCAAAATCTGAATCTGAAAATCCACAAAGGTTAGGTGTAGTACCTCCATACAAGATGCCAAAATCTCTAGATCCCGAGATGTATCTAAGTACTCTCTTTCCTAGCTTCCAATGAGCCTCACTAGGACCTTGCATAAATTGACTTAGTTTACCAACCACAAAGCTTAGATCAGGTCTTGTGATGGTTAACCATATAAGAGATCCTATTAGCTTTCTATAGAGAGTAATGTCCTTGAAGGATCTTTCATTACTTCTTGTAGTTAGCTTTACATTTGATTCCATAGGAGTAGAAACAACTTTACAATCTTCCATATGAAACCTTTTTAGAATAGAGTTAACATACTTTTCTTGACATATGAATGTAGATTTAGAAGTTCTAATAATCTCTATTCCTAAGATATAATGAAGTTTACCAAGATCTTGAATTTCAAACTCTCTTTTGAGTGCCATCTTGATTTCATCTATATCTAGATTGTTACCACCACTTAAGATAATGTCATCAACATAGATCAAAAGTAAAGTGATATCATTTTCATTCAATCTAAAGTAGAGAGAATGATCATACTCACTCATAACAAAGTTTTGAGAAAGTAAGAAGGAATTGAGCTTAGCATACCAACTCCTTGGTGCTTGCTTTAGCCCATACAAACTCTTTTGGAGATAGCACACATGATTAGGCTCATCATGTGAAACATAGCCCTCGGGTTGCTCCATGTAAATATCTTCTTCAAGATCACCATTCAAGAAGGCATTAGTAACATCCATTTGCCACATATCCCAATCATAAAGAGTTGCAAGAGAGATTAGGATTCGAATAGTTACCATCTTTGCCACGGGTGCAAAGGTCTCATCATAGTCAATACCATATTCTTGAGCATACCCCTTTGCCACCAACCTTGCCTTGTACTTGTTGATTGATCCATCTTGATTTGTCTTGATCTTGAAGATCCACTTACAACCAATTGCCTTCTTGTCCTTTGGAAGCTTTACCAACCTCCATGTGTTGCTTTTGATGAGTGCTTGATGCTCATGATCCATGGCTTGGATCCATTCCTTCTTTTGAATTGCTTCACCTACACAAGTTGGTTCATCAAAAGAGGTAAGAAAAGCAAAGTTAGAGTTGTCCACCACTTGCTTTCCTTTTTCATCATAGGTTAGCCTTGATGGCTTAGCCCTTTGCCTTTGAGTCTTCCTTGAAGTTTGCTTTGGAGTGGCATCTCCATCTTCATCCAAGACATCTTGCACATCATGATGATTAGTAGGCACATCAACATCAACATCAACAACATTGGAAACATTCTCTTCATGAAAGATGACATCCCTACTTATGACAACTCTCTTTGTAGAAGGAATGTACACTTTGTAAGCCTTGCTTACTTCACTATAGCCAACAAACACACCCTTCTTTGATGAAGGATCTTCTTTAGTTCTATCATCAAGTGTGATATTGACAAAACATGTACATCCAAAGATCCTACAATGCTTGACACTCGGCCTTCTACCATAAAGAACCTCATGAGGAGTTTTACCATCCAAGGAAGCACTTGTCCATCTATTACATAGATAGTTAGCACATGCTAAAGCTTCCCCCCAAAAAGACTTAGCAAGATTAGCATGTAGTCTCATTGCCTTGGCACATTCACAAAGGGTTCTATTCTTCCTCTCGGCCACTCCATTCTGTTGTGGAGTCCTAGGACTAGACATCTCCCTCTTAATCCCATGTGCTATACAAAAGTCTTTGAACCTATTTGAGGTGTATTCCCCTCCATTATCAGATCTTAAGCATTTGATCTTTGTATTGAATTGGTTTTCCATTTCATTCTTGAACTTGACAAATGCAGCAAACACTTCATCCTTACTTTTAAGAAGATAGATCCAAGTATACCTACTAAAGTCATCAATGAAAGTTGCATACATCTTTGCCCCACCATTGCTAGTTGTACTAGAAGAATGAATATCAGAATGCACAAGTTGAAAAGCTTCTTTAGATCTAGAAGTAGATCTAGAATAAGCAAGTCTATGAGATTTGGACAAGGCACAATGTTCACAAACACTATTGTTTGCAACAAGACTTTTAGGGAGACCAAGAACAAGCTCTTTCTTTGCCATTACCTCCAAAGATTTGAAGTTGGGATGGCCCAACCTCTTGTGCCAAACTTCTTGGTTTGTCAATTGCTCCCTAGCCATACATCCTTCATGATTAGAGATCACACATGCATCAAGCTTGAAAAGTTTACCATGCCTCCTACCTTGAGCAATCAAGGATCCACATTTACTTATCAAACATGCATCTCCAATGAACTCCACATCAAGTCCTTTGTCAATCATTTGACTTACACTAAGCAAATTCTTAGTGATTGAAGGAATGTACAAAACATTTTCAAGATTTGCTTTCCTATTTGTTGAAAGGGAAATAGGAATAGTGCCTATGCCTTTGATGTCACATTGACCATCATTTGCAGTGTAGATGATGTTACCTTCTCCCTCATAAGACAATAAGGATGTAAAGTATTCCTTATGTCTTGTCATGTGAGATGAGGCTCCACTATCAATCCACCAAGGATCATTATCATCTATGTTGGCTAACAAACTTGAAGTCATAACAAGTGATTCACATGTGTTATGTTCTTCCTCATCTATTGTAAGATTTCCTTGCCTCTCTCCTTGCTCTCTTTTCTTCTTATAACATTCATTTGCAAAATGACCTTTTATCCCACAATAAAAGCACTTGAACTTTGACTTATTGTTCTTAGTAGAAGAGGAAGAGGAAGAGTGATCATCATGATCAAAGTTACCACCTTTGGACCATTTCCCTTTGCCTTTACCTTTGCCCTTGAATTTGCCTTTTGTGAAGAAAGCCTCTTCACCTCCACCTTGCAAGGATGCACCATCAAGCTTTGATTGCAACCTATGTTCTTCAGCCAATAAGATTTCTTGCAAGTCAACCACACTTGGCAAGACTCTTTGAATGGCAAAACTTTGCACAAGGTTAGCATGTTCATTTAGCAAACCATTCAACATAACTTGGACTATTTCACCATCTTTTATGTTCTCATCAATGCATGCTAAATCATCACTTAGGGACTTAACTCTCAAGATAAATGCATGAGCACTTTCACCCTCTCTTTGCCTACTAGAAAATATTTGTCTCCTTAGGGTCAATACCCTAGATGTGGACTTTGATTCAAAGAGCTTCTTTAAGGCATTCCATGCCTCACTTGCACTTTGACACTTTCCAACTTCCTTGAGAAGTTCATTTGTAACATTCATTTTAATGATATGAAGAGCCCTTTTGGCCTTCTTATCAAACCTTTGTTGCTCTTGAAGTGTGAGAGGTCTCTCTTCAATTTCTGCAACTATGTCCATGAGTTCATTCAACTCAAGTAAGGACTCCATCCTCACTTTCCAAGTAGAGTAGTTTGATGAACTCAACCTTTCACTAGACTCTAGCATGATCCCACCATTGGAAGCCATGATTCTAATGTTTCTTCAACTTTTAGGTTCTGTCCTAAAGCACTTAGCACTCACTTTTCTCTCAACAAATGATAGATAAAGAGATCTATGAAGATTTAGGACCCTAAAACACTTCTATCTTGAACCTAGATGGTTTCCAAGCATAGAAAGGAAGATTGAAATACATGCAACACTTTGCACACACTAAGAATGGATTACAAAATCAAACCAACCTGAACACACTCTTGCTTAAGCTCTCAAACTTTCCAGCAAGTGACCAAATCAAGTTATGGTGTGAAGAGTTACTTGCATTCTTAGAAAATACCCAAAACTAGGATGCCAAGATTACCTAGTAATGAACAACCTTGATCAACATATGATCAACACACTAAGATATTGATTCAACCTGTAAAACCACATGTAAACCACACTTCTAAAAGTTTATAAACTCCAGCAAGTGATAAATACAAGATTTAGAGGTGAATGAATGAGCACACTTAGTGAATCACAAGACTAGCTTCACTATCTTGTCAAATCTTGGTGTTTAGATGTAGATCTAAGATCACTTCACATGAGAATGTTCCTCAACCTGTTAAGAACCTGAAAACACACTTGCATAATGGTTAACACCTTCCAGCAAATGCTCCAATCAAATTACATAAGGAGAGTTACTTACATGCTCAACAAAGTACACCAAAATTTATGCCAAAATTGATGACAATCTTTACAATATGCTCTTCACAATGGAGCTTACAATATGTTCACCCAAAAAAGAGGATCTTTCATCCAAATGGGAGCTTTGCTCAGCCTTTAGGAGAATTACAACTCACTCAAAAGAGCATTTGTCATCCACTTAAGGAGAAGTTTCATCCACTTAAGGAGAGTGTTCATCCAAGAATGGAGATTGTCAACAATAGGATTGAAAAGAACATTGTTAGTATTGAATATGCACAAGCCTCACAATCACAAATGATTAGGTGTTATGATCTGATCCAAAATAGTTTCTTTTCAGCCTCTGATCTTCAATAGACCTGAAATATGCTTTTGATCCACAAGTTCAACTCACAAAACAAAGGTTAGTAAGATTTGATCAACAAAGCAATGCAAAATCATGCTAGAACTTGATCAAACATCCAAATATCACCAAAAATGGAATACTTACTGTAAATAGAAGCCAACCAGCTCTGATACCATGTGAAAAATACAGATCCTAAGTGGATCTAAACTCCAAGATCATTGGCTTGAATGCTTGCACTCCAAACTACATAAGCTAGGAATTGGCAACACATTCTATGCTACCTAGAATGCAAAGAACTTGATCAAAAAGCATTTATCACAAATGGAAACTTCCATAAACATCAAGTGCGGCCCAAAATAGCATTATACAGTCCATAATACATCAGCCTATCACTTTTGGAAAGCACCTAAGATCATACACAATAGCTTGAAGACAATACACACAACAATGCTCTCAATGGAGGAAGAAACAATGACAATGATCTATTGATCTCAATGAAGCATACAAAAGGTTTCTCCAACCTGTTCTCCACGACTTCCCTACTATTTATGGATGAGGAAGATGACTCTCTCTCCTCTCTCTAGAAGGTACTTGACCCTAGATATTCCCTATATAGGAAAAATAGCTAAAAATGGCTTATATGACCAAAATACATCAAAATGGTCTCATTTTGAAGGGTATGAAGTTTGACACTTCATCATACTGAAAAAATACAGTAAATAAAAACATTGTGGCCTGGTTCACACGTGCAAAACTCCAGAACCAAAACTATTTACAATTTTAGCCAATTTAGGCCTCAAACTAGCTAGGAAATGTTGACAATTTTCACATATTCTACATGGCTAGATTTGCCAATGTAGGCAATTTTTCACACTCCTCCTCAAATCTAGCCTTGGAGATCACAATGCTTTTATCAATAACTCCAATTGAAGATCTAAGCTTGACAAATGAATCTTTAGGTAAAGGTTTAGTAAACAAATCAGCCAAGCAACTTGATGATGGCACGTGTTGGAGCTTGATCTCTTTAGCTTGCACTTTTTCCCTCACGAAATGATGAGCAATTTCGATGTGTTTGCTCCTTGCATGGAATGTAGGATTAGTTGCAAGTGATTGGGCTGATTGGTTGTCACAATAGATGATAGGGATCTCCTTTCCATGACATGAAGCTCCACCAATAGCCTTTTGAGCCACAAGACCTCCTTGCATGTTGATGTCAAGGCCTTGTATTCGGATTCTGTGGAAGATAGGGAGATGGTATCTTGCTTTTTGGAAAGCCATGATACTACTCCATCACATAGAAAGGTGGCAAAGGCACTTGTTGATCTTCTATCCACTTTGTCACCTGCAAAATCTGAGTCACTATAGGCTCTTAAGCCAAGATTAGTTCCTCTATACAAAATACCAAAATTCTTAGTGAATGAAATGTATCTAAGAACTCTTTTGGCCATCTTCCAATGTGAAACTAGAGGACTTTGCATGAATTGGCTTAACTTTCCAACACTATAACTAAGATCAGGTCTAGTTATAGTTAAATAGATCAAGGAGCCAATAAGCCTTCTATATAATGTGATGTCCTCAAAGGATGCTTTATCACAACCAATAGATGCTTTTACATGTTGCTCCATTGGTGTCTCAATGACTTTACAATTCTTCATTCCAAATCTATCTAGGATGGATGTAGCATATTTAGATTGACAAATGAAGCTAAAATCACATCCTCTAATAACCTCTATTCCAAGAATGAAGCTCAATAGGCCGAGATCTGCCATCTTAAACTCTTTTGCTAAAGCAATTTTTACATCTCTAATTCCATCTAGATCATTACCACTCAAGATAATGTCATATACATACAAAACAAGAATAATGATCATGCCATCATGATAACTTATATACAATGATGGATCATAGGCACTCATTACAAAATTGATGGAAATGAGAAAAGAGTTTAGCCTAGAGTACCATGCTCTAGGTGCTTGCTTGAGCCCATAAAGGCTCTTCTTCAAAAAACACACCTTTCCTTCATGCTTTGCCTTGATGAAGCCCTCGGGTTGCCTCATGTAGATCTCTTCCTCCAAATAACCATTGAGGAATGCATTTGTGAAGTCAAGTTGGAATAGCTCCCAATTGAAGGTTGTAGCAAGACTAATGATCAACCTGATAGTAACAAGCTTAGCCACAGGAGCAAAAGTCTCATCATAGTCAATGCCTTTGGTTTGTAAAAAACCTTTGGCAACAAGCCTAGCTTTATGCTTTCTTATTGATCCATGTTGATTATACTTCAATCTAAACACCCACTTGCAATCAAGAGGTTTCTTCCCTTGAGGAAGATCCACAAGATCCCAAGTATGATTCTCAATAAGAGCATCATACTCTACTTGCATAGCATCCATCCAACTTTTAGACTTACAAGCATCTTCATAGCATGTTGGCTCATCTAACATTGAAGTAAGAAAGGTGTAAGATGTGAAAGATCATGAGCCTTCCCTTTGATCACCTTGACCATCATAGGTGAGCCTCAATGGCTCGGATCTTGCCCTTGTAGATCTTCTTGGAGTTCTTGGAGTTCTTGCATCTTGAGGTGGATCCTCAAGTTCTTCTTCACTTGGAACTCATCCTCCATCCTAGCATGATCCTTGGCATCAAGATGATTAGTAGCATTATCATCCAAATCACAAGCATGTCCTTCATAAAAAATAACATCCCTACTCACTATCACCTTGCTAGTGATGGGATTGAAGACTCTATAACCTTTGCTATTCTCACCATATCCCACAAAGATGCCTTTGATGGATGTTGCATCATCCTTCTTTCTCTTATCCAAGGATTGGTGTACATAGCAAGTGGATCCAAAAACTTTGAGATCTTTGAGATTGGGCTTCTCTCCAAATAGAGCTTCAAATGGTGTGATTCCTCCAATGGCTTGGTTTGGCAATCTATTGCACAAATAGTTAGCACAAGTTATTGCTTCACCCCAAAATGGTTTGGATAGAGAAGCATCTAGCCTTAAGGCCTTACCACACTCACAAAGAGATCTATTTCTTCTCTCACTCACTCCATTTTGTTGAGGGGTGTATGGACATGACAACTCCCTCTTTATGCCATTAGAAATACAAAAGTCAATCAACTTATTGGAGACATATTCACCTCCATTATCACTGCTTAATACCTTAATCTTGGTACTAAGTGGATTTTCTACCAAACTCTTGAACTTTACAAAAGAATCAAACACCATTGATTTGCTAGACAAGAGGTACATCCAACAAAATCTAGAATAGTCATCAATGAAGATTACATATTACTTGGCACCACCATTAGACTCATGTGAAAAACTATGAACATCCGAATGAGTGAGTTCAAGAGGAGAGTTTGATCTTGATGTAGATCTTGAGAAGGGTAGCTTGTGAGCCTTTGAGAGGCTGCATGCTTCACATCTCTTCCCACACGTTGACAAATGCTTGGGGAGTCCAACTGCAAGCTCCTTTAGATGGAGAGCGCAGATTGTGAAAGATTCAACTAGTTTCATCACATTTTGCAATATTTCCATATTTGGCATATTGAGACCAAAACTTGTTTTAGACTTAGATGTTGACTTTTCAAAGTTCATTAGTCTAAATTTCATTTGAATAAACACTTTTTGAAAGTGTGGGAAAGATAGAATGCGAGTTTGAGTAGATTCAATTTGAATAAGTTGGGTACATTGAATCTAGACCCAAAATTGGTAGGGTTAGCATTTTGTTGGGAAAGCCAAGTGGCCAAATAGGGTTGGGACCTGCTATAAAAGGATGTAACTCGTGGAGAGAGTCATCTTCTCTCTTCTCTATCTCATTTCATGCTTATACATGGTTCTCTTGGGTTCTACTATCCATTGGTGCACTATCTTGGTGATTGCTTGCAATTCTATGTGTAGAATGATCTATATTTGCTATTTTTGGATCCGCACGTGTGAAATACAGTAGTTTGCTGGTTTTGTACAGACAGCAACAGTACATAATCATTTCACTCAAGTTTGATCAAGTTCTATTAGTGTTTGCATCGCAAATTGTGTGTAGATGCTGATTTTTCTACATTGGTGAAATTTGTAGTGTATTTCTCTTTCTAACCAAAGATCATTCAAGTAGATTGGATCTTAAGGATCTGAAATCTTTCACATGGTATCAGAGCTTGTGTTTCAGGTTATGAAGGAGGAAATCAGATCTATCAATGATTTGGTGAAGATATCAAGTCTAGAGCATGCTAGAGAGGATTCTACACCAAAATCGGATTTTTTGCTTTTGTAGATTGGACCTTTTGTAGATCAAAACACTAAATAGGTCAATATACTTGTTCAATTCCATTTTTTGAATTCATATGCTGGATTTGGCCGATTTTTGGATCATTGGTTCAGCCTAAGTGGTGGCTTATAGATTGCATATTAAATTTTCAGCATTTGCATGTAGATTTGGAATAGTCAATTTTTTGTGATTTTGTCAAAACTCTAATTTTGATTTCATTTGAGTGTGTTTCAATCTTAGGAAGTGGCAAAAGTCATTAGATTGAGGATAGATCATAGGTTGATCAAGATTCCATGATTCTATGTGTTGATTTGCTTGGATAAGTGCTAGAAGAGAATGAGATAGTTTCAAATCTTGGTGATTTCTTTTGAAAGCATTTGTTGTTGTTCAAAGGAGTGCTTTGTGCATTGAAACAGGGAGACATGCAAGCAAAAGTTGATCACTCACATTTATTGTTTGTTTGCTGTATTTTTCCAGAGAGTTCAGAGCTGAAGCATGGTGGAATCATTTCATTTACATTCTATTTGATTCTTTATGTTCTAGTCACATTTTTACATGTAAAATTGATGTAAGAAATAGTGAAGCATCCCAAGTGGACACTATTCTCTATATCAATTATGGTTGTTTCTATTTTAAGCATTACATGATCATTGAAAGGAGATCTGTTCTTAGGAAGGTCATTTTTATGATGGATCAAAGTTCTATTGGCAAAAACTATGCTAGGAGCATTGGAAGCTAGGAAGGCGAGTTTTGAGGTACATCATTGAAACTCGAGATTTTGGCATATTGTATGAGGGATTATCACCTAATCTTTTTGGATTTTCAGATTCGGACTATGCTAGAGATATAATGGATAGGAAATCCATTAGTGCTTATTGTATTTTCATAGGTGATGGAGCTATATCATGGATGTCAAAGAAACAAGCCACTATCTCATTGTCATCTAGTGAGGCCGAGTACAAAGCTCTTACACATTGCACAAAGGAGATGGTATGGATCAAGAGGATGATCAAGGATCTTCACTTGCTGGATTTTTTAGAGAGCCCAATCATTTTTTGTGACAATCAATTAGCCCAAAGAATGGCATCCAATCCTATCTTTCATGCTAGGAGCAAGCATATTGAGATACAATATCATTTTGTGAGGGAGCGAGTCATTGCAAAGGAGGTGGAGCTTCAACATGTGTCTTCAAGGGAATGTGTAGCTGATATCTTCACCAAAGCATTGGGAAAAGACTTGTTCATGAAGCATAGGACTTCACTTGGAGTATTATCAAAGTCTATGCTAAAACTAGTTGAAGAGGGAGTGTGAAAGATTCAACTAGTTTTATCACATTTTGCAATATTTCCATATTTGGCATATTGAAGCCAAAACTTGTTTTAGACTTAGAGGTTGACTTTTCAAAGTTCATTAGTCTAAATTTCATTTGAATAAACACTTTTTGAAAGTGTGGGAAAGATAGAATGCGAGTTTGAGTAGATTCAATTTGAATAAGTTGGGTACATTGAATCTAGACCCAAAATTGGTAGGGTTAGCATTTTGGTGGGAAAGCCAAGTGGCCAAATAGGGTTTGGACCTGCTATAAAAGGATGTAACTTGTGGAGAGAGTCATCTTCTCTCTTCTCTATCCTATTTCATGCTTATACATGGTTCTCTTGGGTTCTACTATCCATTGGTGCACTATCTTGGTGATTGCTTGTAATTATATGTGTAGAATGATCTATATTTGCTATTTTTGGATCCACACGTGTGAAATACAGTAGCTTGCTGGTTTTGTATAGACAGCAACAGTACATAATCATTTCATTCAAGTTTGATCAAGTTCTATTAGTGTTTGCATCTCAAATTGTGTGTAGATGTTGATTTTTCTACATTGGTGAAATTGGTAGTGTATTTCTCTTTCTAACCAAAGATCATTCAAGTAGATTGGATCTTAAGGATCTGAAATCTTTCACACAGATAACTAGAGAGCAGGTGAATGGAAGAATAGGAGAGGTATCACTGGAGGAAGGGAGGAAGTAACTCAACGATGGAGAAGGGGTTGGAATAAGGAGAGAGGGAGAGGAAGGACTGGCCTCAGAGGGATAGTGAAGCGCTGTGGGAGGTAGATAGCATCAGCAATGAAGGCTAGTTGTTTGTATATGTGAGAGATGGGCAACGAGCAAGTAACATACACCTTTGTCCATCAGATGAGTAGTATTGATGTCTGTTGCAATTAGAGCAACAATATTTGAGATAGTCTGTCCATTGCATTCAGATAGAGGAATGACAGGTTGTCCAACGCAGTCAGAAAGCCAGAAAGCTATGAATATAATGCAGGCAGATCTGCATGAAATGTCTTCTTCATATGATCATACTCCAAGATCAATCAACATACTATCCAATCTGTAGATAGCACCAGTAGTTAAGACAACGGGATCATCACCAATCTTCTTGAAGAACCTATGTATTCATAATCACAATCATGAAACAGAATGTAGCAAAAGACTCCATGCCTCTCTACATCACCAGAACACTAAAAATGATCTCTATCCATAACCAAGAAAGCAAGAACTCTCTTCTGCTCTCCATGAACGAATGAATTGCTTCCTCCCGAATCCTTCCTTCTTCTTCTCCTTGTTGAGAGAAAATGGTTCATTTTCATTCCACTTGAAAACACCAACGTCTTTCATTCTCCATTGAATCCCATCCACTAAATCCAAATTCACCAATCCTTATAAAAAATTTCATATCCATTTGACACATGTCCATAGTAACTTGGTTGATTTCAGAAGTAGGGAACAGCCCATAGTGAAAACTGCTCTACGGACCATTTGAAGCATCTTTTCTTCATAACTGAATTTCATTGAAGGGAAAAATGCCTTCAATAAGGTTTTCTAGTTTCCATATTGATACAAAGACCTTTATAACCTATTTTGGCCTTTCCAAGACAATTCTTTCAAAATCTTTAATCATTGGTATTCAAACCCATTCGCCCCATTATGATTGCAACATTTGTAATGTTTTCGTCCTTCATTTTCCGTAGAAACATACACTACTGATTCCAGCATGATCAATTCAAACTACTATCAAAGGTCTTATATGTTCCTAAACTCTCTACAAATTTGTTATCAGTAAGTAGAATTATAGATTTAGGTCATAAATTAGAATTCAAATTTGTTCAATGCAAAATTATTGATATGAGTAATAAGATCCTTGCGCTCGTCAAGAGGCAGAGTTACTTATATAGATTGGCACATTGTTATTTTGAGTCTAGTCAAGAAAGCATTACTATGGCATCATCACTTAGGACACTTAAATTATGCATCTATTTTGAACATGTCTAGACAATCCATGGTTCTTGATCTCGACTATCTTTCTTGAAAGGTCGATCTCCCTGTCTATCATAGCTGCATCTTTGGAAAGCAGACTAGGATTCCTTTTAGACCAAACCATAGGCATGCAACAAAAGGTTTGTTAGATGTTGTTCATACAGATATATGTGGACCTATGCAAACTCCTTCATTGCTAGATGCAAAGTATTTCATTACTTTTATTGATGAGTTCTCCAGAAGAACAACTGTTTATTTTATTAAACATAAATAAGAGGCTTTCATCAAATTCAGACAATTCAAAGAGCATGCTGAGAATCAAACTGGCAAACAAATCAAAGCACTAAGGTCAGATAATGGGGGCAAATATATCTTTACCAAATTCAAGGACTATTGCCTTAACAACGACATTGAGTAACAATACATTATCTCCTATTCGCCTCAGTCAAATGGTCTTGTTGAGAGAGAGAACAGAACCTTAATTGAATCGGCAAAGTGCATGTTATCACATGCGACACTTCCGAAGTCCTTCTGGGTTGAAGTTGTTTCAATAGCAACCTATATTCAGAACAGATGTCCTACTAAAGGTCTCTCAGACAAAACACCATTCGAAGTTTGGACAAGTATCAAACTTTTTTTTATCATACGTACGAGTTTTTGGATGTACTGCTTTTGCGACAGATACCTCATGATCTCAAGAAGGAGCTTGACTTCCAGAGTATCAAAAATGTATTTTTATCAGCTACACTACTTCAGATCAAGCCTACAAGTTGTTCGATCCCATCGAGTCGAAGATATTCACTAGTCGCGGGATGTCATCTTCATCAAAGATCAGTTTCAAGACCTCAAGGGAAAAGACAAAGCCCACATAGCTGACTGTTCGGTTTCATCCGACACATGGAACTTTCTAGTTTCTCAGTTGACTATTCCCATTTAAGGTCCAAGCTCTTCTACTTTTGAGGAACAACAAATCAACAATGAATTAGAAGATGATGATGTCTAGTACTCAAGCATTCTTCTATTTGACTTTTGCTATCATTTGTCACTGCGACAAATTTGGAAATACATCAAATGGATGTACAAACAACATATCTTAATGGAGTTATCGAACAAGACATTTACATGGTGCAACCCGAAGGTTATATTATCGAGGGTAAACACAATCATGTGTGTAAACTCCATAAGGCACTTTATGGCTTGAAGCAATCTGCTCGAGCATGGTTTCAAAGGATCAATACTTTGCTTATTGATCGCAGCTACACACCTAGCTCTTTAGATTCAAATGTTTACTTCAAAGCAGTGCAACAGTCTTTTATCATTATCGCTTTATACGTGGATGATACATTGCTTTTCAGCAACAGTACCGATCTGATAAAGGAGGGCAAGACAATGTTATTGTTCGAATTCGACATGACCGATTTGGGCGAAGCTCATTTCTGCCTTGGTATACAAATCCACAGAGACAAAAAAATAGAAGTTGGTCTACATTACACAACAGAGGTACATCTACAACATGTTAGTCAAATATAATCTGATTAATTTCCAATTAGATCTCTCACCAATGAAACCAAGTCTCAAATTGTCAAAGAACCAGTGTCTCCAAACAATTCATGAGAAGCAGCAGATGCGTGAGTATCCTTACTATTCTATTATAGGATCTCTTATGTACGCCATGATCTGTACCAAGCCAGACATAGCTTTTGCAGTCAGCTCTCTCAGTCAGTTTATGACTAATCTTGGTGTAACGCATTGGAAGGCTCTTATCAAAGTCATGAGATATCTTCAAGCTACTATGGACTTTTGCATTTGTTATGGAGCAGTTCGCAACGACAAACTCAATTTACTCAGTGGTTACAAAGATGCAAGTTGGGCAGGAGATGTAGACACTCGTAAATCCACTTTCAGATTTACATTCTTCCTCAACAATGGTCCATTTTCCTGAAACAGTCACTCTCTATAATCCACACTTTGTCCGCTGTCAGAAATTACGTGTAAAAATGCAGTGTCATCTTTTTCACATTTTTCGCTTGTCAAGAATTGTGAGTAAATATGTAGAGTCGCATTTTCAAAGTGCCTCAAATGTTAAGGAAATGACTCTGACAAATTGTGGAGCTACTCTAATATGAAGGAAATGAGATTTTAGGACAATGTCAGATTTTTTTGCAAGAAACCGACACTGTCATTTTTTTGCGACACTGTCGCCTGTGGCAGTTTTAGTTCATTTCTGCAGAGTGACAGTTTAGTTCATTTATGCAGACATACTGTTTATGGCCAAATTTCCACCGCTTATCAGCAATCAATGAGAAGTAACTGGATGAATGCTAGTGGACACCAGCCAACTGGCAATCGCATTTGACGACCTAACTACTTAGTATAAATTAACTGTTCATACATCTCTTTTTCACAATTAGTGATAAAATTCTGAAGCAACGCTTCAACATTGTGAATGTGAAGGGGCTGAGTGTTATTACACGATGCTTCCTGCGCTCTTATCAAGCAGATCAATCACAATCAGAAAGTATTTTGTTAGCTCTCTGTCAAGCTTTCAAGCTTGAACTCTCTTGAGCATTCTAGCTCAGTCTGTTAGAGATTTATTTTAGAGTTGCTATTGCGCTACTGCTTATCAATAGAGCTATTTATTATCAGACTTATTCTCAGTGACTCAGAGATAACTTAGAGTGTGCGGTTTCTATCCGCTATTGTTTTGTGCTCATTAGCATCTGCTTTGTTTTTCTGAATCAATATTATCTTCTTATTGCGTTCAGTATATGTCAAAATACATGCATCTCTGTATTGCTTTGGTAACTGATAGAAATTGTCTGAGAATTCAATACTTTATGTTTGGCTACGTAACCACTTAGTATCTAGTGATTTCAAAGTTAGTTGCTAAAGATTGAACATGATTTTCATCACTACTACTTTGTTCAATTTTTATAGGCGTAATCATGCATTGGAAGTAGGAAGTTTCTGCATTACATTATCTATCCTATTTCTGATATTTCCTATCCACCTTCAAACCTAGATCCTAGCACATGCAAGGCATCAAGATATGAAGAGGATTATAATTTGTCAATCAGAGGTTCCTTTCCATGAGAGCGATAACATAGTTCATATTTAAGAACATGTTTTTGATTCAACATCTAACAATATGATCATATTAATCCTAATCTACCAAAGATGAAATCTTACTTTTTTTTCTCTCTATTTTCTCTTTCTTCTCTCTCATGTTTTTGATTCAATCCCAATAATTAGCAAATCCAAATAAAAACAAGATCCAAAGAAAACATGAGAGATGGAAAGGAGAAGAAGAACAAGGACATTAGATCTGCAAATCAATATAGGTTCCACCTTCTTGATTAGAAATGAACATAAAAATGAATCACAAAGTACCACTATATATACTAAATTTTAGGACTTTGGCCTCAAATCCTATTGGCCAGTTTCTACCTCTCTTATTATTTGAAATTTGGGAGGAACCCTTTTTTATTCACTAACATGACTATTAGGCCCTATGACATTCTATTACCGCAAAAAGTCCTAAAGTCCTCTTATTACTTCTAACTAATCAAATCAGTTTGTGATAATCGGGTTGGATTTACACACGCAATAGGGTTGACTCAATATATGAAACCCTCCAACAATATCCCCCACCAAAACTGGTGGTGGTCCCACGACATTGAGATTTATTTATTTGGGGCTCTGGTTCACCTCACGCCGGACTTTTATTAGGTGATGTTGTACTTTACATAAATTCTAAGCATGACTCGTTGAAATCTCTATTATGTGGGAAAAAATACTTACCTGTTGAAAGCTGTGCAAGTGATGAATCTGCATTTCCATGAGCCTTCCAGCATTGCTGCACAATAATACAATCTGGCTATTGCTAGCTGATCTTGAGCCTTATTTGTGGCCATTGAAAGATTTGGATTAAACACAAGCGCCGACAAATAGTCATCCCATCTATAATTAACAGATGTGAGCATGGCCAAGTGTTTTGCAAATATCGTAGATTGCCTAATCGTTGGATCTAGAGAGGTCAGGTAATCTTGGGCATAATCTTGTAATGCTCATAAAAAATCAACTACTATTGTCCATGTGAATGTTTGATGGATGATTGGCCAACTTGGCGTATTGATTGTTATGCGATCCAACGAAACACCACATTCTAACCATTTATTTCATTTTGGCATTGGCACATAGTATGGATTTACCCTTAGTTGTCTAGGGCTTGCCACGTAACTCCTTATGGATTCTAGAGTTTTTCAAAAACAATCTTTCTCCAAGGGGATTGGTCTCCAAAAGCTGGTAGTTTATCCATTTTTTCTCCTTTTCTATCTCTGACATTTGGAAATGTATGACCCATCCACCTCGGAATGATTCGTGAGAATGTTGTCGAAGGAAGTTTTGAATCTCTTCCTCGATGTTGACTGGTCATTGAAATATGTTTCTGGCTGATTCACTATATGTCAATGGACCTACTTCTGATTGTAGAATTTCTTGAGCATCAGCTGCTTGAGATGGATCAACATCCATCATTCCACTATCCGAAGCATCTTGCCCTTGATCTATATCTTGTGACGATGGTGAAAAAGCTTGCATGATCGGTATTTGGATCTGAGGAGTTGATTGAAGAGCAGTAGCAGCTATCTGGTTGTATCCCTTAATGATTTCTTTGGCCTTTGATAGTTCTGTTGTGGCCTTTTGCTTGAATGTATCAAACCTCTCTTGAAATTCTAATAAAGCTGTCTTGTAGGTATCCACTTTATGCAGAAGATAATTGATCTCATGTTGGGAGACAAAATGATCCACTTCAGGGGTGTGCAGTAGATTGTCCCACTCCGCAACTATGATGTCCAACTCTTTCAATATGCATTCTTTCTCCAAATTTGCCATGTCCAATTGCCCTTGTAAAAGTGGTATCTATAATTTGTCTTTTTGAATAGCTTTATTGACTTGCTCTTGAGCTTTTCGAGGCCTTCCTACAGCTTGCCGACATAAGTTTGAAGTGCATTTTCATGCTACTGGGCTTGCTTGAGATCTACCGCTGATTTTGTTTGGTGTTGCTTGGCAATTTGGAGCTCTTAGTTGAGTTGTATCATGTTTTGGTTGCTTAATGTATTTTTCGAGCCCAATTCTGATAGTATTTTATCCAACACTACTTTCCCCTCTATCATATTCTAGATCATCTTTTCTAAGTGCGAATGAATTCCTAGGATGTCACTAGAATTAAGAGTGACAATAGGTTGATGCAACAACAGATCCAGTAGGCTGGGTGGATTTGGCCTAAAAATTTGCTTGCAAATCTTCTCCTTTGAAAACATCTTCACCCTCAAATCCATCTGGCACTATAGCTTCAAAAATAATTGGTGATCGTGCTGTAGACTAGATTGGTATGGTGTCTGGTCATGGCGTAGCTATAGTTTGAGCTATTACTGAATCTTGAGGAGTGGTACCATCAAATCCTTGTGAACTATCCAAGAATTGATCGAATCTCATTCCATGAGAATTTGGGTTGAATGGCAGAGGGCTCTAGGGCACAACAAATGTCTTATTTGTGTCAAGGGAATTGGAATAATCGAACATTTCCATGAATCTCTATTGGGAGGGAGCTAAGGTGGCTTGCGCTTCTATGGCTGGAACTATAGAGCCAATTGTCACAGAAGTCACTACTGAGGAATCATAGGCAAGGGTGGTGGCAGAGGATGGGAAAATAGGAAGCTCAATGTGGGTGGCAATAGAAAGTAGTTGCTGAGTTTGTCAATGGGCTGTGGGAGGCGAGTTGTGTGAAACGACCTCACTACATATCCATTGTCGACTCTGTTATTTGTAGGCTAGTGAGAGAATGTAGTCTGTGCTAGCTCATAAATTACTAATACAAAATCAACTTTGAATCCGTACACTTGCCCTTCTAAGTAGGACGCGACCAAGGATGAGAGAAGAGACTTAACAATGAACTGCTTTTTGGTATTGGATTTTATAACTCTCTTCAATTCTCCAATAACCGTTTTGTATCAGTCATAAGGCTGGACAGTTCCCTTATCAAAATCATAATAATATTCAACCAAATGGTGGAGGATGTGTGAAGTAATCCTCTCCTTTCGCGGGTTGCCAACCATCATGAAATTGTTCACGAGCTGTGAGGCTGCCTAAAGCAAAGGATCACAAATGGCCTCTAGGAGATAGCCAACGTTAGTATGGTATTGGGCCACACGAGTATCTATGAAAGGCATGATCACGACATTGGCTTGTTTGTGTGAAGGATTTGGCCTGGTGCCGAAAACAATTCCTATATATATGGTAGCAAGAGCGGCCTCTGATACCCGCACCTTGTGCACTACTCCTTGAAAGGTTATATAACTTGGCTTTAGCCTCATCCCACATGGCAAATCCATACTAATGAACTCCATTCTGATTATATTTGAAAATGAAATGGCATGAATGCCCAACGCTTGAGCAAAGGGTTAGACAAATCAAAGGTCAAGTGCTACTATTGTAGCAAAATGCTTCTTGATTTTCAAGGAGGTCTTGAACTTGTGACCAAAGAAATTTTGGATGCCAAGCTAACCAATTGAGCCAACCCTTGGATTTACTATTGTAGCAAAATGGGGCACTATGCCTCGGAATGCTTCAAGAGGAAGCAAGCACAAAGCCAAGCCAGCATTGGACAAGAGGAAAAAGAGAGTTATCATGAGGACTCGCTCATGACGTCAACCTTTTCATCATCAAGTGTCAAAGGTAAAGATCCTGGGTGGATAGATAGTGGGGCTAGCTCCCACATGTTGAGTAAAAGGGAGTATTTTTCTCAACTCACGCCTTATGCAGGACCTATATACAGGCCTAGGATATCTGATGCACTTTTCTTTTGAGTGTTTGATCAAATCTATCCACGTTTTGTGGAGTTAAATGCCAAGATTAGCTAGTTTTGGTAAGTAGTCTTGATTCTAGCTCATAGTTTGGATCTAGATCAATCAAATGTGCATTTCTTTATCACTTTTAGGATTTATTGGGATCATTCATTTTTCTGTAAAATTTTGTCAAAATAGATCAAAATTTGAGAGTGGTATTCGTCACATTTGGCGAGGTGGTCTTTACATTGAATTTGTCACAAATGTCTCCGTAGTCATCAAGAATGTTGCAAAGGTAGCGGGAGTTGCGGTTGACAAGTCCATCATTGTGAGTCAACATCTAAAAGAATATTGAAGGTCGACCATAAAAGCGTAACTCACCTCGACTACACTAATGTATCTTACCTTGCCTCTAGAGTGACGACTCTTGTTTTTTTTTTTTTTTTTTCCTTAGTTCAAAATCAATTGGTTTGGAAAGGAAAAGAGATCTTTTTCTAGTACCCTAGTCAGCAAATTTTGAATCTCTCTTGTAAAAAAGTTTGATAATGAAACAATGTAGTCTCCCAAAAACAATGTAGTGCATCCATTATTGAAGAAGAGCCAAAAAAACTCTAGATAAGATCTCTAAAGCTTGGACAAAAACTACTATTTAAAGGCCCATAATTGCTCCTTCCAAAGAATTATTTGGATTTATTTTTTGAATCTAGTGTCATTTTTCCAAAAGCATCTACTATGTTCAAGTGGTTGCTGATCCATTAGAGATTTTTCCTGAGATGCTTTTGAAACTTTCCATAACTCTTTAGCTAGTAAGATGACTCTCATTTTAAATTTCCACATGTGGTAGTCAATTTCATCCAACTTGTTGATCATCGATACTATATTGTGGGAAGAATCCATTTGTGGATGATAATGACAAGTAGAATGAAATGTTGTCACTGGCTTTTCTTAATGTACTACAATTCATGCAATAATCTACTTCAAGTGCTTGGGAGAAAAAAAATGTTGTTTTTTTGCAATATTAATTTTGAGTGCATTTGCTTCATGGCACTTGTTTTATTACTCTATTTGTGCTTGACTTCAATATCAATTGTATAGAATATGTATATCTTTTAAATTCATAATTTCTATAGTGAAGCATAAAATTTGCAAACCATACTCATCGTATCGACTCTGAGTTCTAAGTGGGTGGAGAAAGCTTATCAAGAGTTTATTTTGAGCAGAAAAAATTTCATAGGTGAAATTCTTCTTGCACCAATGTAATTTAGTTATTCCTACAAAAGTGTCTAAGAGCTATTTTTACATTGATTTTTTTCATTTATTGTGACTCCTTCTATATGTTGTATTCAACTCAACATACCCATAACCCACAGGTCTCATATAAACTTTGAACTCCTATTTTCTTTTGATTTACAAAATGGATGACGATTTTGATTCTGAGCACAGAAGTGATAGTCAATAGAATCAATCAGAGTGTGACTATGAAGATTAGTATGGGAGCACAAAGATAGTGTTTCAGATCAATATGAGCAACATGACTCATATGAAGATCATTTGGGATGTTATGAAATCCATTCTAATCAATATAAAGATCATGAGGTGTACTAGTCAAATCAATCCAACATAGGTGGTGGTTTTTATAGTAGTAATAGTGATGATGAGCTAGATTCACAACAATCAAAACATCATTGCAACTCACAAGGTGAGCACACATTATAATACATGAACTCCATTTGGCAACTTGAACAATCATCACCTTATGTGCAATGTATCAACAACTCTCTTGGAGATCAACAAAATAGTCTCTATGCCACTTCTTAGAGCCACTTTGGTTCTGCATTAGTATTGTTTGATGGATGATCAAGTCCTATTATGATTGAACAATGGTTGGAAAATTATCAGCTCTATTTTTCCATTTATCAATATAACAATGATTTGATTCAAGATCTCAAGTATCTAATGCCATTAATAAGGTTCACAATATATCATAGTTATCCTTGGCAGAACGAATCTAGTTGTCAAGCAGCATTTCTCCTTGCACTTATTGTCTTACGACCAATAAATGTAGACAACCGTGGACTCCTAGTATTGAAAAGATTTGGTGGCCCTTTTGATATCAATTGAGTCAACCAAAAGATCCATTTCCCAAGTTTTGGCAATTTTGGATTTTGAGATCCATTGTAGCACTTGAAGTTTGGAGTTTGTACCAGAAGAATGTTTTATTTTTTGGGTATCTTTGAATTTTAACAACCTCAAATTATTGAGCTTATTTTGCAGTGCACTATAAATCCAAGTTGAAGGAGAATGTACTTGGACTCATAGAAGAATATACCAGTATTTGCAAGCTCTTTAGAAGTTCTTCCTCTGTATTGTGATTTTCCAATATACGAATGAATCACATCCAATATACCTGTAAGAGGTGTTGGCTCCCATTCACTTATGCTTGATGGATATAAGTATGCAAGAATCCAATACTTGTATGATAAATGATTTGATCTCTATAAGTTTTCAAGTCATAAATCAAAGCATATAGATGCAAGCAAATTTTCAACTTACAGTTACATTTTTGACAATCATGAATATTGAAATCTTGTAGATTTAATTATGAATGCATATAAACATTCTAATCCAGGACTTCTGAGATTGATTGCCCTCCCGGAGAAGTGCTAAACTCAAGGATTCTTGCTTTCCAATAAGATTTGAATGTCATCTCTCTCTTCTTCTTTGGTCGAAACATGTCTTTTGAGGATGGATGCAACAAAACCCATGAGTTTTTTATGTAATTTGTTGTGTTTCAAATGCCAACTTCATCCTTCTCATTGTGAAGAATCACCGATTCAATTTTGGATCTTGGTCTCCTAGCCATAGTCATTGTTGCCCTAAGTGAAGCGCCAAATTCTCAAATTTGTGACATTGATTCTAGATTCAATGTTCCATCAGTCTTATCAAATGTAACCAAGGGATAGGATCACGGTAACAACATATGGTAACTATGCTTACTGTTGAATTGTACCAATGTAGTAATAAGTTTCCCAATATATTAACTATCATGGTTAAATATTTTAGCTTGAGACTCTATTAGCACATTTAGGGCGGACACTGTCTACCAATAGAATGCTTCCATGTTGCGACAATTTGAAAATTTATAAAAGTTTATTTCTATTACCTAATTGAAATATGCTATGTTACGTAGATTCCAAATATATGCGATTGGGCCATATGTCGGACGAAATGAAGAAAAAAAATAAAAAGCATCTTTACAAAGGGTCGTTCTAGAGTTTAGAACTCCTCTAATGCATTACAACTTTCTCCCATTACATGATTAGACAAGATTTGTGTGAATTTTGACTACAAATTCTCTCTCTAACAAGATTCCTTGTAAAGTATGCACGTCAAAAATTCCACGACAAGAATGTGAATATGCACGTAGCTTGACCCTTTTAAGGTGATTTATGAGCATTTTTTGCATTCAAATTTGCAAGGCATAGTAGAGTTCATAAAATGTTTATGAAGTTGTTTCACAAAGAGATGAACCCTATAGAAAGTTAGAATGTGTTTGAGAAAGAAAAACAAGTTAGAAAGTGGGGCCCATGATTGAATTAAGGCATCAAAAAGACAAAAGGGGCGTGTTGGCTATGTTTACTATCTAAAAAAGATTTCCTCTAGATTTCTAGATTAATTAGGTATCTCTTTGTGCTATGGTCACTAGAAAATCCATTCAAACTACATAACCAACCAAGGAACTCCTCTTGCACAATGTTGCGGTTTAACAATTGAGGTTGTGTCCCTTTTTTTTTCATGTCATTTATGTTTTTCACTAGATTTAAACTACTCATACTGGCTTTAGTTTGACATCTAGCTTCAAATGCATACTTTAATTTTAGTATTAAGAGCTCCAAATGGGCATCTTTTGTGCTATGTCAAATGGCAAAATGTTTTGCATTTTTCAATCTTATAAGTGAGTTAAATATCCCAAAACATACTCTCACTTTTAGATGGAAATCTAAGATTCTTGGTCAATATAGGTGTATGAGAGCATAAAATGTCATTTGGAAGCTATAACTTTGACAAGCCTTTTTATTTCAAAGTACAACATGAGCCTTTGATACCCCTATGATAAATGAGTTATGTATTTCAGACTAGGATCACAGCAAATCCAAATGGAAGCATAAATTGCAAATCCTAATAGGATTGTAAAGCTAGAGCACACAGCCAAATTACAAAGTTATTTCCAAGTCCAAAAAAAAGATTCCACAAACAGAACAATGGATTGATGATATTGGGAGAGGCAAGAACAGCAAGAACATGAACTGACAGGAAACGTCTGAATATGCTTTTAGGAAGTAATATCAAAGTCTAGGTAGCTCTAGTTACAATTGTATCGGCTTTAACGATGCCGAACAGAAAGACTGGAGTTAAATCGATCAGGAAAGCGTCCCGTGGGAGGAACGCAAACATTCAGAATTCCCCGTGGCTGCGAGTCACGAAAGATCAGGATCGGCGTGATTGGACATATTTTTGGGCTTTTATCAGCTTTCACAACATCTGCTATCAGAATGCGGGCTGTGCCCACCAGCTTGTCTCTACCCAGCAGCTTTTCTTTCCAGGTTCCGGAGCAATGTATTTCTACCGTCAGTTGGGCGGCTTCATCTTGAAAAAGACGTTCATCAATGGAGAAACTCAGCTTAGAATTCCAGCTGGGATTACTACCTCCCTCGTTATCCATGCGAGTGCGCAATTTATACTTTGGATCTACGTAAGCTACAGCGAATGTGGTTGCCTTTCCAGTAGAGTCCACGTTTCTCAGGTCCTGTGCCGACATTATAAACAACTCTAACGTGCGGCGTCTCTGTGAAAAGCCGTCTGTTCTGACAGATCTGGCCATCTTCCTGGGCAAATGCACACACATTTTTGGATGATCTAAATTACCCAGAAGTCTACTGCAAAGCGAGATATCCGGAACTAAAACTGAAGAACAGTCTATCGATACAAAGTACCTTGCTAGCGTACTCCAAATCAGAGTGACTGGTGAGCTGAAAGTTCAGGACAAACAAGTTTTCCTTCAAGAGAACAAAACAAAAGCAATTTCTCCAATGAACCAGACTATGTTTTGAACAAGAACAGAGGTTTCAGTTTTAAAGATCTAATTCTAACACTGCTGAGTGCCAGAAGCCCCACATTGCGCAGATCACACAAGAACTGGTGAAGATATAAATGATAGAGTCCTCATTGTAGCAGCTTTGGGCTTGCAAATATGTCATGTGGCCTATAGTGATGTGCCACTTGGAGCTTAATATTTCCAGCTATTGTAAATGGAATAGTTGTACAGCACATACGTAAGTTGTACAGCACATAGGTTGCATCATATGAAATTTTACCCTTGCTACATACAGTTTTACAAATCATGGTAATAAACAGAAGAGTGAGAAAATATCTAATTAACATTGTAACATTAAAATTAACGCTACAAACAAGAGAATAACAAGGCATTTCTGTTGATATAGTTACAAGAAACAAAATAGACAATTTTTTTTTCATGAATTTCCACACAGAATCACATTAAAAGTAGGTGAATCGTAACAAAGCGAATAGAACTCAACAGGGCAGGAATTCATGTGTAATGGGCACAAGAGGAAGAGGAGGAATTCCAAGTGAAAATCCCAAACAAGGGCACATGATTTGAACCTAGGTGGTGAACCTACAAACTGATCTTCCATGCTAAGCATCATCAAATGGCTACTTATATTGGATTTTCTACCGTCAATTGAGATGAATAGAATCTATGAGGAAGAATTTATAGCCTTATTAGCAATTTATTGTTCACAATTATCTTTTAAGCTCTTTTGCTAAGATCCACAAGGTGATTGTATGCCTGTTAAACAATCTATCAGAAACTAGTCATCAGAAAACAAGATCTAGTTTCGCAGCTTGATAGGAAACAAGTAGAGACAATCAAAGCATTGATCAAATGGTCTAATCTAACTCCACACGTGTGGAAATAAGGCTGTAGTACGGCCTGTAGACAGTGTTTACAAAGTGCCAAAGCTGGGTTTCATTGGAAAAATAGAGTAATCACCATACAATGAGAGGAAACTCGAGTTTCTCCTTGAGGCTCCAAAAAGTTTCTATCTTCTCACTACGGAGAATGGAAATACATAGTAAAACACACTTCCTTTGCAAAGTTAGGTGAAAATCCAGCATGTAATAAGGAAGTAGACTCCACTTTCTTGCCCTAATGTGAAAACCCTAGCCTAGATCCAAGAGTCATGCTTGGTAGGTGCATGGTAGGTACAAATCTCATCATAAATCATGGTCTAGATCCTACAAAGTAGGAATCACTACCAAATAGACACAACCACTCCTCTTGACTCATGGTAACCTACTTTAGGTGTGTATGTACAAGTGGCACTTTGGCCATTCAAGTAACCAACAAACAATATTGACAAAATGTACAATATTCTACATGGCTAGATTTGCCAATGTAGGCAATTTTTCACACTCCTCCTCAAATCTAGCCTTGGAGATCACAATGCTTTTATCAATAACTCCAATTGAAGATCTAAGCTTGACAAATGAATCTTTAGGTAAAGGTTTAGTAAACAAATCAGCCAAGCAACTTGATGATGGCACGTGTTGGACTTGATCTCTTTAGCTTGCACTTTTTCCCTCACGAAATGATGAGCAATTTCGATGTGTTTGCTCCTTGCATGGAATGTAGGATTAGTTGCCAGTGATTGGGCTGATTGGTTGTCACAATAGATGATAGGGATCTCCTCCTCCATGACATGAAGCTCCACCAATACCCTTTTGAGCCACAAGACCTCCTTGCATGTTGATGTCAAGGCCTTGTATTCGGATTCTGTGGAAGATAGGGAGATGGTATCTTGCTTTTTGGAAAGCCATGATACTACTCCATCACATAGAAAGGTGGCAAAGGCACTTGTTGATCTTCTATCCACTTTGTCACCTGCAAAATCCGAGTCACTATAGGCTCTTAAGCCAAGATTAGTTCCTTTATACAAAATACCAAAATTCTTAGTGAATGAAATGTATCTAAGAACTCTTTTGGCCATCTTCCAATGTGAAACTAGAGGACTTTGCATGAATTGGCTTAACTTTCCAACACTATAACTAAGATCAGGTCTAGTTATAGTTAAATAGATCAAGGAGCCAATAAGCCTTCTATATAATGTGATGTCCTCAAAGGATGCTTCATCACAACCAATAGATGCTTTTACATGTTGCTCCATTGGTGTCTCAATGCCTTTACAATTCTTCATTCCAAATCTATCTAGGATGGATGTAGCATATTTAGATTGACAAATGAAGCTAAAATCACATTCTCTAATAACCTCTATTCCAAGAATGAAGCTCAATAGGCCGAGATCTACCATCTTAAACTCTTTTGCTAAAGCAATTTTTACATCTCTAATTCCATCTAGATCATTACCACTCAAGATAATGTCATATACATACAAAACAAGAATAATGATCATGCCATCATGAAAAATTATATACAATGATGGATCATAGGCACTAATTACAAAATTGATGGAAATGAGAAAAGAGTTTAGCCTAGAGTGTTGAAAATTGTCACTTCTCACTTGACATTGGTTCATGTAAATATTGATCAAACATTAGAATATGTTGATGATATGATTTCACACGTGTGGAGCATGTTCCCATGTGTGAAAGGATGTACTTTTCATGTTTGTATATATCCAAATTGATTTTGTATCATTCTAGTTAGTGTGAACATGAAATGACTAGTTTTTAGTCAAGTTGACTAGTCACCTACAAATTAGCTTTTCCTTGCATGTGCATGAGTAAATGCTCCCACATGGCAAGTGGATGTTCACATGTGTGTATAGAGTACTAGAAGATAAGAGTTGACCATTTTCCTTAGATCCTATTTTGTAGGGAATATTCCTATATTCTAGGAGACTAGCTTTTTGGATTTTAGTCATATTCTAGAAGGTCAACTATTGGATAAGGATCAAGGATGGATCAAATGGATAGATATGAGTGATGTGGCACTCTTCACACGTGTGAAGGCCTGCTGGACTGTACCAGACTCATGGATGTACTTGATCCATAAAAGGATCATCATTTTGCTAAGAAAATTGATGAGACTTTTGCACTCTACACTTTTGTGAGATTTCTAGTCATTTGTCTTGTGATTTTTATGCATGATTGCTATCTAGTATCATTGTACTTGTTGTTTCAGGTGCAGTCCGTACAGTGGACAGTACTCCACACGTGTGAAGCCGCTCTCACTAAAAAATGATGTGTTGATCCATTGCTCTTGCTTAAATCCAAGTGTAGTGAATCTAGATCAAGATCTAATGTGTAGAACTTGATAGATTCATTGATTAAGCAACCAATAACTCTCTATGATTGTAAAGTACAATCATTATTGTCCTAAAAACTGTAAAATTTATCATGGTATCAGAGCTAAGTAAGAGAGTGATCATTGAATCATAAATCTTGTAAAGATCATTGGCAAAATTTGTTTTTTGGCCAATACTAGTAAGGGCGAGTTCTTCTAGAGTGATAGCTTGTAATCATTTGGATCAAAACGACTTGGAGGCTGTGTATGTACTTTTCACACGTGTGAAACCGTACAGCAACTTTCAATTCAAGTTACTTTGTGTTTTTTGGTCCCAAAATCACAATACTAGTTCATTTTTGGTGCTTTTTGAAGCATAGTATTGATCTAGATTCATTCTAACTAATGCCTATGACCAAATAGTGTTTTGGATCATTGAAGCATTTCTTTTTAGAGTCTAAGATCAGATCTAAGAGGCTGATTTGTTCAGATCCTTAGTTGAAGTGAAATCTCTAAGAAAAGTGTAAAACAATTTTTTTTGTGAGAGTGAAAGCTAGAAATTTTTGGTAAGATCTTTGAGTATCATTCAAGCTTGTGTGTTAGTTTGATAGAGACAAGCCTATAGGCATTCTAGTAAGCTTTAGGCCACTTCATAGATCTTTTAAAATTCAAAAATCTTTGTGATTTTTAAAAGAGCATTCATTCTAAAATGTCATCCATGGGTGGATATTTGATGGAATCAAGTGAGAGACTCACTTCCACAAATTATTCCATTTGGAAAGTGAGAATGGAATCACTCCTAGTGATCCATGATCTATATGACATAGTTCAAGGAGTAGAGGAAGAGCCTCAAACTCCCCAAGAACAAGCCAAATACAAGAAGAGAGCAAGATTAGCTCTACATTGCATAAAGTTAAATGTATGCAATGACCTCTTGAAAGAGGTGTCTTCTTGTACCTCATCCAAAGAGGCTTGGGATTCATTAAAGAGCATTTATGAATCGAACAATACTTCAAGAATCCTCATGCTAAGAAATCAAGTTTTCCAAAGCATGAAAGGAAGTGGAGAGAGTGGACAAGAGTATGTTCTTAGGATCAAATCTCTTAACAAGGAGTTAAGTGCAATAGGAGAGAAGATCCAAGATCAAGAACTAGTACAAATCATTTTGAATGGTCTAAGTGATGAGTTTACCAACTTAGTCCAATCATTTGCCATTCAAGACTCTCTTCCATCCATTGAAAAGTTGCACAATGTTCTTGTGGCCGAGGAGAGTAGGCTTCTACACCTCAAGACAAGAATGGATAGCATGTCACTTAATGGAGGAGAGGAGAAAGCTAACTTTACATCTAAAGGCAAGAAAAAGCAAAATCCATTCAAGAAAAATCAAGGCAAGGAGGCCGAGATGAAGAATGGAGGATCTACCTCCAAAGGCAAAGTGAAGAACAAGGCAAAACTAAAGTGTTTCTTTTGTGGAAAGAAAGGACACTTTGCCTCAGAATGCTACTTGAAGAAGAATCAACAAGCCAAAGGAGATCAAGGGAACATTGCTCAAGAGGAAGAATATGAGGATGGATTCAACACATCCTTAATGGTTGCATCTACACCAACTTCAAGTCAAGACACATGGTGGATAGATAGTGGGGCTAGTTCCCACATGTCCTTTAACAAGCATTATTTTTCTACTCTTCTATCTTGTAATGACTCTAAGAAGTCAATATACACTGCTAGTGATCAAGCATGCAAGATAGATGGCATAGGATCTATACCTCTTTGTTTAGGCACATCTAAAAGGATAGATCTAGATAATGTTTTGTATGTTCCTACCATTTCAAGAAACTTGCTTAGTGTAGGACAATTAATGGACAATGGACTAGATGTACATTTCAAGAATGGAGTTTGTTCCATCTTGAAAAATGATAAGTGCATAGCTAGTGGCATTAAGCAAGGTAGACTTTTCAAGTTGGATGCTAATGTTGCAAGTGAAAGTGTGAACTTGGCTAGGGAGGAGCTAACTCAAGTGGAGCTTTGGCATAAGAGATTAGGCCATCCTAATCTTCAATCTATGGAGTCAATGGCAAGCAAGGAACTAGCTCTCGGCCTACCAAGAGCTTTCAAGAAGTGTGGAAAAATGTGTGAGGCATGTGGCCTTGCAAAGTCACACAAATCTTCTTACAAGAAATCTTCATCAAGATCTCTCTCTCCCTTGGATCTCATACATTCTGATGTACATAGTTTTTCACATGCAAGTAATGGAGGTGCCTTGATGTATGTAACTTTTATAGATGATTGTACTAGATTCACATGGATTGAGTTACTATCAAAGAAAAATCTTGTTTATGAAGCTTTCATTAAGTTCAAGTCTCTAGTAGAGAAACAACTTAGTACTTCTATCAAAGCACTAAGATGTGATAATGGAGGAGAGTACACCTCCAATAAAATGAAAGACTTTTGTGAGATCAATGGTATTAAGTTACAATACACTTGTTCCTACACCCCTCAACAAAATGGGGTGGCCGAGAGGAAAAATAGGAGTCTATGTGAGTGTGCAAAGTCCTTGAGGCTTGATGCATCACTTCCCATCTCATTTTGGGGAGAAGCCATAACATGTGCTAATTATTTGTGTAATAGACTTCCTAGTAGTGCTATAGATGGGATCTCACCTTATCAAGCCTTGTTTGATAAGAAACCCAATGTAAAATATTTTAAGATCTTTGGATGTACTTGTTATGTACACATTCCTTTGGAGACTAGAAGGAAAGAAGATGCTACCTCCTTCAAAGGAATCTTTGTTGGCTATGGAGAAAATAGCAAGGGATATAGGATATATGATCCTACATCCAAGAAAGTAAAGGTAAGCAAGGATGTACTTTTTGATGAGTCACAATTTGCTAAGAGCTTGTCAAATGGATCTAACCCATTGTGCATTGAAGATCTTGACAAATCCGAGGAGGATCTTGACAAACCCGAGGAGGATCATGACAAACCCGAGGATGGAGATTTGGATCCAAGTCAAAAGGGGCCAAGAAGATCATCAAGGAGCAAGGCCGAGCCCTCAAGGCTTACCTATGTGGACAAGGGAAAGCAAAAGGAAGGCTCTACATCTTCTACCTCTTACTCTTTTTTAGCTACATTGATTGAAGAACCATCATCTTTTGAAGAAGCATGTAAATCTAAAGTTTGGAGAGATGCAATGCAAGTAGAGTATGATGCATTTGAAGAAAATCATACTTGGAATCTTGTAAATCTTCCAAGAGGAAAGAAACCACTTGCATGTAAGTGGATTTATAGAATTAAGTACAATCAAGATGGATCTATTAGTAAATACAAAGCTAGGCTTGTTGCTAAGGGATTTCTTCAAATAAAAGGATTGGATTATGAAGAAACATTTGCACCTGTAGCTAAGCTTGTAACTATTAGATTAATCATTTGCATTGCTACTTTGTTCAAATGGGATCTCTACCAAATGGATGTGACAAATGCCTTCTTGAATGGCTTCTTAGAAGAGGAAATCTACATGATGCAACCCGAGGGCTTCATCAAGATTGGTGAGGAGCAAAAGGTGTGCTACTTAAGGAAGAGCCTATATGGCTTGAAGCAAGCACCTAGAGCTTGGTACTCTAGGTTGCATGATTTTCTCTATTCCCTTGGCTTTGTACTAAGTGCTTATGAACCTTCTTTATATTTCAAATGTAATGAAGGAAAGATCATCATTTTGGTTCTTTATGTTGATGACATCATTATGACAGGAAATGATGATGATGGCATAGGCAAAGTAAAAGTTGACTTATCTAGTGAGTTCAAGATGGTAGATCTAGGCTTCCTAAAGTTTATACTTGGGATAGAAGTGTCTAGAAGTAGCAATTGTACTTTCATAAGTCAATCTAAGTATGCTACTTCCATTCTTGAAAGATTTGGTATGAAAGATTGTAAGGGGATTGACACCCCTATGGAGCATGTTGTGAAAGCAACTAATGAAGGTGATGAAGCATCCTTTGAGGACATCACTCTCTTTAGGAAGCTTATAGGCTCTCTAATCTATTTAACCATCACTAGACCTGACTTAAGTTTTTGTGTAAGCAAGTTGAGTCAAAGTATGCAAGCTCCTTTAATTCATCATTGGAAAAGTGCCAAGAGAGTACTTAGATATGTTTCTAGTACTAGATTTTTTGGTATACTTTATGAAGGATCTAACTTGCACTTGAGAGCCTACTCGGATTCAGATTTTGCAGGTGACAAGATGGATAGGAAGTCCATTAGTGCATTTGCAACATTTCTTTGTGGAGGAGTGATATCTTGGCTTTCCAAAAAGCAAGATACAATCTCACTATCTTCTTGTGAAGCCGAGTACAAGGCATTGACTTCAACAACCAAAGAGCTCTTATGGCTAAGAAGACTCTTGATGGAACTACATGTGCTAGAGGCCGAGGAGATCCCTTACATATTTTGTGACAATCAAGCTTCTCAACAAATTGCTTCAAATCCTATCTTCCATGCTAGAACAAAGCATATTGAGATAGCTCACCACTTTGTGAGGGAGAAGGTACAATCCAAGGAAGTGCAACTACATCATGTACCATCATCCGAATGCATAGCTGATATCTTAACCAAACCATTGTCCAAAGATCCATTTTTTAAGTTAAGATATGCTCTTGGAATTGTAGATAGATGTACACTAGATTTGCCAAGTTAGAAGTGAGGAGGAGTGTTGAAAATTGTCACTTCTCACTTGACATTGGTTCATGTAAATATTGATCAAACATTAGAATATGTTGATGATATGATTTCACACGTGTGGAGCATGTTCCCATGTGTGAAAGGATGTACTTTTCATGTTTGTATATATCCAAATTGATTTTGTATCATTCTAGTTAGTGTGAACATGAAATGACTAGTTTTTAGTCAAGTTGACTAGTCACCTACAAATTAGCTTTTCCTTGCATGTGCATGAGTAAATGCTCCCACATGGCAAGTGGATGTTCACATGTGTGTATAGAGTACTAGAAGATAAGAGTTGACCATTTTCCTTAGATCCTATTTTGTAGGGAATATTCCTATATTCTAGGAGACTAGCTTTTTGGATTTTAGTCATATTCTAGAAGGTCAACTATTGGATAAGGATCAAGGATGGATCAAATGGATAGATATGAGTGATGTGGCACTCTTCACACGTGTGAAGGCCTGCTGGACTGTACCAGACTCATGGATGTACTTGATCCATAAAAGGATCATCATTTTGCTAAGAAAATTGATGAGACTTTTGCACTCTACACTTTTGTGAGATTTCTAGTCATTTGTCTTGTGATTTTTATGCATGATTGCTATCTAGTATCATTGTACTTGTTGTTTCAGGTGCAGTCCGTACAGTGGACAGTACTCCACACGTGTGAAGCCGCTCTCACTAAAAAATGATGTGTTGATCCATTGCTCTTGCTTAAATCCAAGTGTAGTGAATCTAGATCAAGATCTAATGTGTAGAACTTGATAGATTCATTGATTAAGCAACCAATAACTCTCTATGATTGTAAAGTACAATCATTATTGTCCTAAAAACTGTAAAATTTATCAAGAGTACCATGCTCTAGGTGCTTGCTTGAGCCCATAAAGGCTCTTCTTCAAAAAACACACCTTTCCTTCATGCTTTGCCTTGATGAAGCCCTCGGGTTGCTTCATGTAGATCTCTTCCTCCAAATAACCATTGAGGAATGCATTTGTGAAGTCAAGTTGGAATAGCTCCCAATTGAAGGTTGTAGCAAGACTAATGATCAACCTGATAGTAACAAGCTTAGCCACAGGAGCAAAAGTCTCATCATAGTCAATGCCTTTGGTTTGTAAAAAACCTTTGGCAACAAGCCTAGCTTTATGCTTGCTTATTGATCCATCTTGATTATACTTCAATCTAAACACCCACTTGCAATCAAGAGGTTTCTTCCCTTGAGGAAGATCCACAAGATCCCAAGTATGATTCTCAATAAGAGCATCATACTCTACTTACATAGCATCCATCCAACTTTTAGACTTACAAGCATCTTCATAGCATGTTGGCTCATCTAACATTGAAGTAAGAAAGGTGTAAGATGTGAAAGATGATGAGCCTTCCCTTTGATCACCTTGACCATCATAGGTGAGCCTCAATGGCTCGGATCTTGCCCTTGTAGATCTTCTTGGAGTTCTTGGAGTTCTTGCATCTTGAGGTGGATCCTCAAGTTCTTCTTCACTTGGAAGCTCATCCTCCATCCTAGCATGATCCTTGGCATCAAGATGATTAGTAGCATTATCATCCAAATCACAAGCATGTCCTTCATAAAAAATAACATCCCTACTCACTATCACCTTGCTAGTGATGGGATTGAAGACTCTATAACCTTTGCTATTCTCACCATATCCCACAAAGATGCCTTTGATGGATGTTGCATCATCCTTCCTTCTCTTATCCAAGGATTGGTGTACATAGCAAGTGGATCCAAAAACTTTGAGATCTTTGAGATTGGGCTTCTCTCCAAATAGAGCTTCAAATGGTGTGATTCCTCCAATGGCTTGGTTTGGCAATCTATTGCACAAATAGTTAGCACAAGCTATTGCTTCACCCCAAAATGGTTTGGATAGAGAAGCATCTAGCCTTAAGGCCTTACCACACTCACAAAGAGATCTATTTCTTCTCTCACTCACTCCATTTTGTTGAGGGGTGTATGGACATGACAACTTCCTCTTTATGCCATTAGAAATACAAAAGTCAATCAACTTATTGGAGACATATTCACCTCCATTATCACTCCTTAATACCTTAATCTTGGTACTAAGTTGATTTTCTACCAAACTCTTGAACTTTACAAAAGAATCAAACACCATTGATTTGCTAGACAAGAGGTACATCCAACAAAATCTAGAATATTCATCAATGAAGATTACATAGTACTTGGCACCACCATTAGACTCATGTGAAAAACTATGAACATCCGAATGGATGAGTTCAAGAGGAGAGTTTGATCTTGATGTAGATCTTGAGAAGGGTAGCTTGTGAGCCTTTGAGAGGCTGCATGCTTCACATCTCTTCCCACACTTTGACAAATGCTTGGGGAGTCCAACTGCAAGCTCCTTTGTAGCCATAGATTCCATGGCTTGTAGTTGGGGTGGCCCAACCTTTTGTGCCACAGTTCCACCTTTGATAGCTCCACCTTTGCCAAGTTAACACTCTCCACTGCAATATTAGCATCAAGCTTAAACAATCTACCTTGCTTAAAGACTTTGGCTATACATTCATCATTTCTAAGGATGGAACAAACTCCATGCTTAAATTGTACATCTAGGCCATTATCCATTAACTGGCCAACACTAAGCAAATTCTTGGTTAACTTAGGAACATAAAGAACATTATCTAGATTCATCCTTTTGGATGATCCCACATACAAGGGAATTGTTCCTATTCCACTTATCTTACATTCTTGACTACTTGCAGTATAGATTGATCTATGTAAGTCATTGTAAGAAAGTAAGGTGGAGAATATGTCCTTTTGATATGTCATGTGGGAACTTGCCCCACTATCAATCCACCAAGAATCATTGGTGTTGCTCTTGGATGATGGTGGTTTGTTGGAAACCATCAAGGATGACTCTTCATCCTCCTCTTCCTCCTGATGTGCAATGCTGCTTTGTTTGCTCTCTTGTGCCTTCTTCTTCTTGAGACATTCTGATGCAAAATGTCCTTTCTTTCCACAGAAAAAACATTTGTACTTGGACTTGTCTTTGATCTTGCCCTTTGAGCTTGAAGTCTCATCCTCCTCCTTGGTCTCCTTGAAGTGCTTCTTCTTGCCATTGGTCTTCTTCTTGCTTTTGAATGAGAAATTAGCTTTCTCATCACCATCCTGCAGAGAAATAGCATTCATTCTTGCATTGGTATGCAACATCCTACACTCTTCAGCTACTAATACACTGTGTAGCTTTTCTATAGTAGGCAAAGTGTCTTGGATTGCAAAGCTTTGGACCAAATTTGTAAAGCCACTCCCTAGACCATTTAGGACAATCTGAACAAGCTCACTATCTTGAATCTTCTCTCCAATGGAAGCTAACTCCCTATTAAGAGACTTGATTCTTAGCACATAATCTTGTGCATTCTCATCACTCCTCTTCATGCTTTGTAGAATCTGATTCCTAAGCATGAGAACCCTCGAAGTATTACTAGACTCATAGATAGATTTTAAAGATTCCCAAGCCTCTTTAGCACTCTTACATGATGATACTTCCCTTAAAAGATCATTGCCTGCATTCATCTTAATACAGTGAAGTGCAAGCCTAGACCTTTTCTTGTATCTCACTAATTCCTATGCACCTAGAGGTTCATCTTCATCATCTATTAGAAACTCATAAAGATCCTGGAGCACCATTAGTGACTCCATCCTCACTTTTCAAATAGCATAATTGGTAGAATTTAACCTCTCACTAGCTTCTAGAAGGTAGGCTCCCACTGATCCCATCTTACTAGCAAGATTCTACACACAAGATATAGATTTGTTTGGACCTGAAACTCACAAAGGTTTCTAACTTGCAATGTTTCACTCAAATGTTGACTTCTAATCCAATAGATGGATTTGTAATCACAGTTCTATCACTCCCTCACAAGCTGGAATGAAGATAAGATGAGATGAAAACTACACTCAAGCAAATCTTGCCAATCTTGGCTATTCTTGGACAAAAACTGACTCTATCTCTCTCATTCACTTTGATGTACTTTCAAGACCTGGTTTCCACTTTAAGAAGGTCTGAAATCAGCCTAGATTAATTAGTTTTCATGAAACAAATTCAAAACTAATGAATGGCAAGTGATCTTGGTAGCTTATCCTAGGATTTGCACCAAAAATTACATCAAACTGACACCATATGAATTTTCTATGATCCAATGAATATGGGTTATTAAATGATGGTTCAGAGATGCCCACACGTGTGAACAATACAGATTTTGATCCTGAAAAAGTTTGGGATCAAATCCCCTCACCAAAACCTGGATACCAGCTCGCCCTTCCAATACTAGCTTTTTGCACCAAAACCTGCTAAAACTGGATTAGATTCAAACACAGATCAATGGCCTTGTACTTGGCTCTGATACCATGTGAAAAGTACAGTACTAAGGACCATAAATGGATCTTTGAATGATCCGCAAGGTGATTGTATGCTTGTTAAACAATCTATCAGAAACTAGTCATCAGAAAACAAGATCTAGTTTAGTAGCTTGATAGGAAACAAGTAGAGACAATCAAAGCAATGATCAAATAGTCTAATCCAACTCCACATGTGTGGAAATAAGGCTGTAGTACGGCCTGTAGACAGTGTTTACAAAGTGCCAAAGCGGGGTTTCATTGGAAAAATAGAGTAATCACCATATAATGAGAGGAAACTCGAGTTTCTCCTTGAGGCTCCAAAAAGTTTCTATCTTCTCACTACGGAGAATGGAAATACATAGTAAAACACACTTCCTTTGCAAAGTTAGGTGAAAATCCAGCATGTAATAAGGAAGTAGACTCCACTTTCTTGCCCTAATGTGAAAACCCTAGCCTAGATCCAAGAGTCATGCTTGGTAGGTGCATGGTAGGTACAAATCTCATCATAAATAATGGTCTAGATTCTACAAAGTAGGAATCACTACCAAATAGACACAACCACTCCTCTTGACTCGTGGTAACCTACTTTAGGTGTGTATGTACAAGTGGCACTTTGGCCATTCAAGTAACCAACAAACAATATTGACAAAATGTACAATATTCTACATGGCTAGATTTGCCAATGTAGGCAATTTTTCACACTATAGTAAACCAATGACACTTCCTTGATTTGCACTTTCTCTCTAAGGAATGATAACTGATTTTGATATTTGCTTGCTCCAAGAATGAAATCTCGAATTTAGAGATAATGCAATTGTGTTTTGATTATCACAATAGATAGTCATTGGATGTGGCTGAGCAAGGTCGATATCTACAAGAGGTCATTCCTTAGCCAAATTGCCTCCTTGGTAGCATTCGTGAAAGCTATATATCTCGATTCCATTGATGATAATGCTACTGAGGTTTGCTTTCGGCTGTT
Source organism: Diphasiastrum complanatum (assembly GCA_029204225.1). Classification (NCBI taxonomy): domain Eukaryota; kingdom Viridiplantae; phylum Streptophyta; class Lycopodiopsida; order Lycopodiales; family Lycopodiaceae; genus Diphasiastrum; species Diphasiastrum complanatum. Next base: position 43,578,238 of record CM055107.1, read on the forward strand.
CCATGAGATTGGGCCTTGATTAAATAAGAATACAAATCCCGAAGTCAATCTTCTGGTATCGAAATCTCTTACCCAATTTGCATATGTGTAACCTTCGAGAATATTGGCAGATTGGCTGCCTCCATAAGAGATGCTGAGATGTCTTGTTGCTTGGACATACTTTATGAACTTCATGAGTGCTTTTTAACAGGTTGGACCGGACCTGAATTCAATAGGAACTGGTTGAGTGAACCGATCGAGCATGCAAGGTTGGGTCGAGTGTAGAGCATTACATATAGTGAGCCGATGGTGGAGTGAAATGGATATTGCTTCATTTCCTCTTTTTTAGTCTCATTTTGAGTACATTGTTCCTTTGACAACTTCAGACTAGGGTCAGTGGAAAGTGACTCAATTTGCAGTTGGTCATTCCATATTTGTCTAGCACGTTGATGAGATATCGTTGTTGACTGATGAAAATTTGTCTGCTGGATTGAATTTGAAAAATTTGAATTCCAAGACAGTAATACTCGTGTGCTAGCATGCATTTTCTATCTTTCAATAAATTCAGATTATTACTAAACAGTAATGTATCATCCAAATAAAGAGTGATGACAATAAAGGAATTCGATAGAGACTTGAAATAGACATTCGAGTCTGCCAAGTTTGGAATAAAACCATTCTCGATTAAAAATGTATTGATTCTCTAGAACTAGGCTATCCTTTGATGCAATTTGAGTCGTTGAGATTCGGACTCAATTTCCGAGTCAGTATCGATTTTCTGTTGTTCGATCTTGGAGCTATTTTCGATACTTAGATCGGAAATTTTTTGAGCTTTCCCCTTGTGGTCAAAAAACTGATCTTACACAAAAATGATGTCTCTACTAGTGTAAGCTTTCTAGGTGTCCAGATTGTAGAGCTAGTATGCCTTGAGTCGAAGTTTGAAGAGCTTGACTATTTGTAGAATAACAGTGACTAAGTTTATAGAGGTAGCCACATCTCCTACCAAAAGCTAGAATTTTTTGAGTTTTTTTAAGAATAGTGCATCCCTCTATATCGAATTCTACCCTACGACTAAAATCAGTGATTCTACTTATTGAAAGCAAATTTTTGGTCAGATTAGGAACATGAAGAACATTGGACAACAACTTTATTTCACCATTCTGAAATTTGACTCTGACTGTTCCTTCACCCAGATGAGTTGTCTCCAAGTTGCACAACTCAAGAATGGGTGAATGGCTTGTAGTCTTGGAACCAGTCTCAATGGTGAGTCATGTGTTGAGTTGCTCCCGAGTCCAGATACCAAGAATCAATATCGTACTATTCTTCGACCTTGGTCACTAAGATTGCTTCATCTTCCTCTTGTTGCTGGATCGAGTAACTGGTTGAGGCATCATTTGCTTGTTGTTGGAACTGGTTTTTTTATTTCATTGTTGTATTTCAAAGTTCTGTAGTCCTTGATGAGATGGCCAGCTATAAAGACCCTAAAGTATTACCCCTAAGATGAGGATAGGAGAACACATTAAGAGAGACAATGGAGCCAAACCGCCCAACCAAACCTAGATCAAAGCCCCCAAGCCACGCCATGTGAAAACTAGAGGAGAAGAGAGAAACTGGTGACCTAAACCCAATATGTCGACGGGAGAATCCCTACCACATTATATAGAGAGTAGAGTCATGTCCATGAAACCATGCAATCCCCATGTAGGTCAACTACAAATAAATCACATCTCTTCATGTAGTCCTTCTGCCTATATCTGTCACACGTACATGCAATACTCCATATGTCTCAATTAGAGTGTCTGGGTCCTCTCAAGGTGATTAGTCACAAACTGGCCTTGACATGGAATTAAATCATGGCATGACCAACAATCCCGAATACCGGAGGGCCGGTCTACCATATTAGGACTATTCCAAGTCCTTAACTGATAATGGCCATGACATTCTTCCCTCCTTAAACTGCTTCTATCCTAAGAAGCTCCTCAACAATTACAGTTCTTTTAACTTTCAATATTAACCGACAAAATCACTATCCTTAGTCTGACTTTCATATCAAACAAGTACTCAAAGAAAAACTATTTTCAATCGTTAATCTCTGCTCTAGAGTACAACTCTGGTTTGAAAAAGTACACTAAGAGATATATTTTCTCAACAGGGTTACACTTAACACTAGTTAGTAACATCACCTTCATGTAAAACACTTACATGAACAACTGGGTGAAATATTCCCTAACTTAGGAGATTAAAGCTAAAGAAAAAATAATAATCACAATCTGAAATCATCCACAAACTCTGGCAGATAATTCATAAAAGGCCTCCAAGTACAACTATCCTTAGATCAAATTCTAAGATATGATAATTCCTTCAACTAGAATCTCTAGGAGAATCATTAAGATATAGAATGATTAAACTCAACTCTGAGTATCCCAGATATCTTTTGAGTTAAATTCTTCTGTTTCTAGCACCAAATGCAAGAAAATAGCATTCATTCATCTTAATAGACTTGTTTGTCTCCTATGATAACTGGAGATCCAATCAAATGAAAAATTGTACTCAAGCATTTGCAGACCATAAACTATAGTAGAATAGCATTCACTAGACTAAGATAACTTATCTTGTGAGAATATATGTGTAATCCATAGGCTCTCAATAAGATACTAGAGTAGAGAGATTCAAAACACTGATCTGAATTCTTACTCAAATAATGGGTCAAGAATTAATCATCACACTTAAGAATCATCGCAATTCCGAATAATCCTCTGACAATAATTAAGTATCTATTTATGATTCGTCAATCATAAATATTTAGATTCGTATGATTCGTCAATCATAATTTTCTGGAATCCAAAATTATACTTAATCATTTACAGAATACTAGAGTATACGTCCAACATAACTCAGGAAAAGTAAGAGTCATTCCAAAATCTTTCCATTAAGAAAAATATTGGAATTAGGAATACCATCTAAACAGAATTCTTTAACAGAAGTGTGAGATATTCAAGTTCTATAAACCACTGATAATTAAAGACAGAAAGCATACCTAAAATGATAATGACAATCATCTTCAACTACAAAAACTTTAGATTACCATCTAGAATCAAATCTAGATATCCAAAGTCCTTCTGAATATCAATTCAGATATTATTCTCGGATTCATTATGATTCATTATCCAATCGAGATCTCTGGGATACAATCACTAATGAGCTAAGTCTATTTCTTAACTAAGGAATACTCCATCCAAGAATATTGTATATCCGATGCACATAATTTTAACTGATGAACCCAAATGATTCACTAATCATGCATCTTACAAGCAATATAAATTAAAAACCATCAGTTCCTGGTGAATCCACATCACACTGATCATTTTACCAATTAACTTCCTCCTGGAGTAATCAAATACTCAAGTCAATTGACAATGATTCAAAAATCTCAAATGTCTAGGTGAAGAATTCATTGTTAGTTCAAACTTCAAAGTTGAAAGTTGAAAGTTCAAACTCAAAGTCAAACCTTAAAAGCTCAATGTATAGGCAATACTTCAGGAAACACAAAGCGTTTTTCAAGGGCTTGACACTCAATGGTAGCTACACATTAGAAATATGACACCACATTTAGATCTTTACCCAAATCATTTATAAGTTAATCCATGAATCTTCTATACAAAGATTTGTTAACTCTGCAAGTATCTGTCAAAACAATACTTGATCATATGTCTATGTTTACCGACTAGGTTAAGTGCACCAAATAACTCTTACAACCAGGAATACACAGTAGATTCATACAAGATTAATCGTGCACATATGTGAATAATCTCACTACGACCCATTTGTGAATAAACTCACTATGATTCAGTACATAAACACATTTTATCTAGCAGATTCCTCCAGAACCCACATATGTTACTCACATATCTCACTGAGATCTTGTAACTCAGCTACAAAATAATTTCTATTTCTCATGAGTAAATAACATATCTGAAAAATCTTTGAGACGAATTCAATCTCAACAATTTTCCGATCCTACATACCCCCAATTACATAATTTCTTCCTCTCAATCAACCCCTCACTGATCCTAGTACTAAACTAAGATTAGGTTGACCCAATACAAACATCTCAGACTTAAATCCTGATCAAACTTACTCCTATTTCAATCAAAATGAAATTAGTAACCTTTGACCTTTCACTATACTACTTATAGATAATGATTCAAATATCAAACATGTTTCAGTTCCAGATTGTCCACACAATCCCTAGAAAATTCCTCTTACTCGAAAAGTTCCAATTAGATATCTTACTCTGAATCTATCCAAAATTATTTTCAGACCAAATCTCATTTCTATACCACAACTAGATCTCTTCCAAAAACTATGCAATCCACAGATTCCCAAATAGAATTTTATCCCATCACTTCACCCCTCCTTTTAAAAAAAATTTCAATTTCAATAAAAGTTTAACTAGAATGATGATGTATGAAAATATCCAAATCCAAAAAAAGTCAATAATAAGTGCATTCCACAAAAGGATTCTCTATTACAAACATGACTTCCCCTTCGAACATTTTCAACACGAGTGACATAAACTACCATTCCATCGAAATTCATTTATGCAAAAAGAGATATTCTAGGTTTAATAAATTGAAACACTTAAACCGTAGAATTTATCTGAATTCCAAGTCTATTCACACAACAATTTATATGACATAACAATCTTTCAGAAAAATAACTTCATGCTAGAAGGAATCATATAAACCAGTTTGATGTCTTATAGCTAAGAAATTACTAAGAAGTAAAGGATTAATTAAGAAAGCGAGAAATAGATTTGAGAGTCTTTGATTTTGTAAATAATGAGATACCACTTTGAGGATCTAGATTAAACCTCAAAAATTTTCAAAATACCCCACATTTGATCAAATGATTTTTTTTTCCCCATATCGCGACTAGGTACTAAACACACCATTGATCATCAGATCTTTACAGTCCTAGAATTCCCATTCCAAATTTACTAATGTCCCATACCATCAATTTTTCCTTTCAGAAAATCCTAAACCGCCTTATCTGAAATTCTAGATATCCACTGATCATCTAAATGTTCTATAATCCATAGGAAAATTATCTCGTTTCCAAAATTGGAGAATCCCTTTTTATTTGGATGACTAGCATGCCTATCAGATGGATACCACGAATCCACATCTGATCCTGTGACTTAAACAGAAGAATTAACATGGTTCCACATTACATTTTGATTTTTTTCTATTAATGATAAGCTTCGAATCCCATTGGATCCAAGAGCATTAACTCTAGGGACAAGTTTCTATTAATTAACAGATCCAATGTAATTCATGTATCAGATTCCTCTTTTAACATCACAATTGACATCCAAAACTGCGGATAATTCAATGGTCACAAAGATATCAGTTATGAATTCAATCCAGGAAATTAACATCCGGTATTAAGCAATTATTTACTGGGATTACTAAAATCCTAAATGCGAAATACATTTCCCGATCGCACTTACTACCTCTGATGTCCACCCTTCTTCTCTCCTTAGAATTTTCAGTGTATTTCAGCTAAGGTACTAAGAAGACGTAACGACATTAGTAAATGTTTAAAATTAATTATTGTAGGAAAAAGTCTAAAACAATTTCATTTCTATCCTATACTTGGGCTGAATAATTGATGTACCAAAAAATCATCTACTAGTATAAAAAACACTACTAGTCTAATCTTTTGAATATAATTTACCATAGGATTTAATTGGAAATGAAATCAGTTTTTTAATCATCTATTATTACGATTTCTCCAATAAAATTAGACTGTTTTTCCTCATTGACTGGTCGGACATTACTCCATCAATATTGTCAAAAACTATTCAAACTCAAAATATGAAATTACATGAATGGAAATCCTACCAATAGGATTTCAGAACTCTTAAATTGTATCCAAACAAGATTCCACTGATCGGATAAAGAGTTCTATCATCACTCATTTATCTGGCCATTTCATATTGTTTGACGGTTTTAAAATTAATTTTGACGAGTATCTTGCACAAACGTTCATTGGATCCATTTCCAACGATCAATATCGATTAGAAATATCTTGGACAAGTAACAAATTTTGGACTTTAACTCAAGTTTGGAATTCAACAGAAAAGAAAAAACTCATTTTTAACATTCAATCTGGGGAGAACACATGCTTCCAAAGTTTAGTCACCATCAAGCACAGTACCAAAAAAATTAAATTTTCTTGAACCGGGTATCATTTCGGAAAAGGTAACCCATGAGGACCGCATAACTTGTCGTCATCCTAAATCCATGACCCAATTCGTAGGTGAACTGTTAGGATAGCAAAAATTATATTGTTTCAAATGACCTAGAGAATCCATAATTATTCTCACTCACATTGATTTAGTCAGATTCTCAAAAATCGTCTTCCTGAACCGATATAGATTTCTCTTATGGTAATTCCTAGTTAGATTTAGCTGTCTCCCATGCCTTTACTGAAAAAGTAGCCGACGAATGGGAAATCTATTACCAAACATAGACTCTCTTCACATGCAAAACCCTGGATAAACCAAAATTAACCCATAGTGCAAGGTCTCAACCATGCAATAGCCATAACTATACCTTTTAAGGCATGCAAAACACTAAAAAATGTTTTTTTTTCCCCTAAGAAAACGAACAATAGGGCACAATCCCTAATCAACCACACAACCGCCATGCATCTTCACGGTCGTCTGTTGCTCTATCTGCTTCAACATTCTTTCAAGAACCTCCATGCACCATTGAATTATGCGTGTATATCTCTGTTGAGATTTACATTCAGATGCATAACTTCAGAGGATCGCGCATTGGCAACACTCAAGAAGAACGATGAACAAGAACTTAAGCAAGGACGTGCAGATCACACTACAGCTGCCATGGCTGCGCCGCTTTTAATTGTTCCTGTCTTGAATCGCTGTCAGAAAAGAACCAGGGTACCTACTGTACTCGCCCCTCCTAAGGTTGCCTCAACTACTAAAGATTGCTTCAACACTCTTTCTCTGAGCAGTAATCAAAGCATCCACTCTCCATTACCTCTTCAACAGATATGGAAAAAGTCAATTTCTTCAATCCAGTGCTGCTGTGAGGAGATGGTGATCCAACCCTCATCAGATCTAGGAAAACCTAATTCTTGCTAACTCAGCTCCAGGGCGCAATATAGCAGTCACCAACACTCTAAACTCCGAAATTCTGAGGTTGCCTTCATTGCCACATCCGTTTTTTTTTTTTTGCATCATGCAAATCCAAATCTGAGGGAACAACAACAGGCATGAGCCACCTTCCATACGCGTTTCTGCAGCTATGTCAGGGTTTCAAGAATTCAGAAAGAGTCAGAGAGAAGGTCTGCTTGCTTGGTTTGTAGTTTCATAAACTGGGCTACCTCTGCTATTGCTACTATCATGGAGTTATACATGCAACTCCTATTCCAATCATTCATAGTCATTTCTACTATTCAGTATCTCAAGCTTAACTGAGCATAAAGTAGAATATAAATGATTTTCTGGGAAGAGTTATCCACACATATTAACAAGAGTGTCAACAGCAAGTCTCGGTTCTCACCAACATATCACTAAATAATTATAACAGCAGTCTCATGTTACAGTTTATTTTCCAAGATAAATTGAATACACTCAATCTATCAATAAACACAAACCAGTCCTGCATGTTACCAATCTCTAATGACATGAGAAACAAGCTACTAGGTTCATACTACACCCAATACAAATTATCTTCCTAAAAAAAATCAGAATTGAATCACTCTAATTAGAAGCAATATTAACAAAAAAATAACCCAGTGGAAAAAAAGGTCCCCCTATGTAGTGTGTTATTAAGCTTAAATGTCATTGGCAACTATTATTTTTAAGTATTGTGTGTTAGAGTTTTCTTCATTACTAAAAAAGCTTATAGAAATTTCCTCATGATGTTACCAAATTATCAATGACTCAATTTTTTTTTTTTATAAAAATCTAAGCACTATGAGTGAGAGTATAGCTATAAGTCCCTCATATATACTTTGGTAGATCACAATCTCCTTGCTTAAGATCCCGAACTTGATTTTTTCTACACCATAGGTAAAGTTATTATTTTATTTGTTTCCCTACAATGGAATTTGACTAGACTGTGGTGGGCTTTAGCAAAATTTCAAGCTTTGGCTCATAAATTCAATGTCATTCGTGCTTGTCAAAACTAAAAATCATCATATAGAGTGTTCATGTTGTCATAGAGCTTAATACATTACAATTATTTATTGGCCAAGGTGCATGTTCACTATGCAAGATCTACCAGGGAAGCAATGAACTTTAGATTACAAAATGGCCAAAAAAGTTGGCTATGCACACAACATTTTAAAATCACTTTTTAGTCAACGAAATTAAGCAATTGCATATGCTTTTTTTTTTATCATAGGTAACATATAGAAAATGAAAGACATTTTATGGCCAAGCATGATCCTTGTCAAAAACCCATTTTAAACATTGGAATAAGCATAAAAGAGAATTTGGAATAATATTGTACTCACCATACATTTTTTAAGAACTATTAGAAGAAAAAAAATCATCCTAGCAAATCATGAACACCTATGTGAATGTCCCAAGAAAGTTCTTATAACTGGCTTCCAACCATACATGCACCATCAAAAAATATGGGACAACATATTACTTTAATAAGCTTTTGTATGACAATAGAGAGCAAATCTAGAAACTCAAAAAATCATGAGACATACTTGTATAATCATCCAAAGTCTACTTTCCAAAAGGCTACTAGGAGAATCATTTCTAAAAAGGAGGATCTAAAAAATAATGAGACATACTTGTATAATTATCGCGAAACCCTACATCCCAATAAGCTACTAGTGAAATCATTTCTAAAATTGGTAAAAGCATGGATATATTCTTAACATACCAGAGTTTTTGAAGGAGGAATAGAAAACGAATGGCCCGTTATCTGCTTCGATTCTCAAAAAAGAGCAACCCCTACAGGGACTCGAAGTATTCTGCGAACTTCTGCAAGCTCAAATCACAATGCCATTCTATAGCGCAATGAAATCTTTCACTGGTCTCCAATGTTATATCCATCGAAGTTTTCAGCTACCCACAATTCCAGATGAACAGCAAAAACCAGACGAGATTTCAGAAATTCCTCAGATTCCAATGAACCTGATGAATATAGGTGTTGCTAAGGGGACTAGCATCACCTTACCTATGTCCTATAAAGATTATCTAGCAGTATCCACTATCCTTGATAGTGGATCAGGCATAAATATCATGGCTTTGTCACTAGCAAAGTCATGGGGGTTCAATACCTTAGATCAGCCACGTTACAAACTTCGTATGGCCGATCAACGAGTAACTGACCCTGCAGGTCACTTATCACATATACCAGTCCGTATTGGAGGAGTCAAATTTACCATCAATTGTGTCATTCTTGATCTACCAGATGATGTAAATACATGTAAACTCCTTCTTGGCACACCCTGGCTATAGATGACAGGCGTTGTCCAAGATTGGAAGCGTAGCAAAATAACCTTTGTCAATAGTGAAAAACAAGTCATTGTTGACTCAACTGGCCACGTTAAGCCGCCAAAGTTTATGATGATTGGTCATCAGCCACATATGACGAATTCGATAGTGTTCCAATCCAGCCGAAGGGACACTATACAAGATCAACTGATATTATAATTTGGGGTCAAGCATTGGCCACAGTGGACTGTGCTGATTCCAACAGATGTCGAATAGAAACCGCCGCAGAAGATGCATATATTCTATCATCTTCTATGGACATTGACACGCCCATCATTCCACTCTTGATGATCGACCCCATTCCTATAGCTTGGTGCCTAGGAGAACCTACTATCTCTACCGCCCATGTTTCGAAAGACGACATTCTTTCGATAAATGATGATGAGATGACTAACGAACATGTGCTCCTTTATCTAGATGACAAATGTTATCCACCAAAATCTAGTCCCCAGGAGATTAAGTCGCCGGGGCCTTTGGCTCATGTGCAACTCACCTCCAAAGTGCCTAACACAACAACTTATTGACCTAAACCAAAGGCCTACAAATGGGAGAGGATGTATCTAGACGAAGTTTGGGATACAATAGATGAAGAACTGATTCAAGGGCAACCACACCGCCTCCTCAACAAATACAAAGACCTCGGTTTCAAAAAAAACAATCATCGACACAAAATTAACCGAGCGACAAAAATAGATGCGCGAGAAGCTTAAGCAGCCAATCAAGCCATTGTCTGAACATCACAAGGACAAAGCCTTAGATCAAGTTTCCACATCTGGTAGCACATCCACACAGATGATTTCCAAATTTATTGATAGATTGACCTCTTCCAATTACTCAACTTTGAAGATTTGGATGGAAAATGTACTTGTGATATAGGACTTGATGATTATTGAGGGTGATGTTGAGAAAAGACCTCAAAAAGCACAAGAAGGTTTGTTATTTGACAAGAGAGCTAGACAAGCTCTACTCATCATCAAAATAAATGTGTGTAATGAACTCATTATGGAGTTAAAGAGAGCCAATAGTGTTGGAATTTTAAATTCACTTCAAACTCCATTTGATCCAATTTCCTCTACATACATTACCAGCTATTCCATTCACATATCCCCGACAGAGTCCTAGACCTGGTTATTTTACTCAGAAACTTGCTACAGATGAAGAACCTACATAAATACACGCAAGTTCGAGAAAAGTTCGCAACACTACACAAAGTCAACCGAATAAGTTAAAGGAATGCTAGATTTATCGCTCGTGAGAGTCGGATTCATTCGATAGTTGACAATCCTTTGAAAGTTGACAATCCTACGACAATCTCTCAATAGTCAATGGTTGAATCGATGGTTGAAACTATTGTCACCATCGACTCAACAAAATTCAAAAGATGTTCAAACCCAATGGATATTTTTCACTTCTCACGGACTATCATTACTACTATTGAACGATACTTCACACCCGCATCACTGTACGATCAGGTTACACACTGGCAACTAATGCTTCAAAACAAGGTGCTCTTTTATTAGTCTTTCATAGTGCTAATCAAACATGATAGTCTGTAATGTCATCCCACTACAAGAGGATAGACGATTTCCAAGGCTTTTTTTGAGGGTTTGTTTGAAAGATAGTTTTTTAAATGAGTCGCGCGGGGAGTGGAATGCTCGAGCCTCGGGTCCGGTATTTGGCCTCGGAATAAGCCTACCAAGTTTGAACTTGGTTCTGAAACATCTATAGAGAGGGATATAGAGAGGCTATAAATTCACTAGAGGGCCTCATAAAATACATCAGAATACTAAAGCTAATTTGAGGGGTATACCGAGGTTGACGTTGGTATACGCCTACCAAATTCACACTTGTTTTTGAGACATTTATAGGGAGGGTTATAAAGAGGGTCCAGGTGGCCAGAGGCATTCTAGGACACTCTGCTAACCGAGGGGAATACCGAGACTGATGAAAAAAGACCCCTTGGTATAAACCACGGTATAAAACATAATGTAAATGGATCTCACTTTTGGCCTCTGATCCTATATGTGATGGTCCTACCTCATATCTGAGGATAAGGAATGTGAACTCGACATTTGCATCGGTGCACCTTGGCAGTTGACAATGGATGGGACAAAAAATTAAAAATGATTATTAATACATAAAACAAACTAGATAAATGTATTGAGACGAACAAAAGACATGTATATAATAACTAAATTTGAGTCTAGTGCAACTAGTCTCTCAAAATTAGTAGTACAATTGCAAGATCGGATTACGCCTAGATATGCGAAGCATGCCTACGAGCATCATTACATGTCTAGCCTCGCTCTTCAGTTCTCGTCAATTTTTTTACTATACTATAATGTCGGCTTTCCCGATTTCCGGAAATAAGTTCGGATCGGTTTCTATAAAATGGCTGGTTCCTATATTTGGTTCCCAATATATATTATTTTTATAAAAATCAATAAAAAATCATTTCAAAGATTATTATTGCTGAAATAGTCACTTGCTAAAAGCCATTAATGAATGTTAGGTTCTGTACAATGAATTTATACTCGGGTTATACCTCCCTCCAAGGCTCAAAGAGACCAGACGGTTCTCAACTATGGCCGGTTCTTACAAAGGAACATATCTGTTGGTTCTACACATAAGCCGATTTAGGGTAAAAAGTGTACCCACCAGTCAGGGTCTTAATTAGAACCGGGTTGATAAGCGGGTTGAGAACCGAAAGAAAAAAATTGTTACCTAGCCAACACTGGTCACCCAAGAATAGTGGTTGGATGCCAAATACGTCGATGTTTGGACACTTATGACATCCTTTAACCAGATGATCAATACAATTTAGCAGATAAGAAATTGTGCCGTCAAGTGCACTATATTCTTTGACAAGGCTTGGGAGGAGCTGACAATCTTTGAAAATTGTGTGTTTTTAGAATGCATTAATTTTGAGTTGATTTAGAATGCATCAAATTGGAATGCACCTCGGAACAAGCACGGAATATTCATTCTAATTTAGTTAGGGCCTCAGAATTGCCCTCAATATACTGCAATTCATCATAGCATTTCAGGTAGATCATCATAGCAGTTTCTTGAGGTACTTTCAGGGTCGAAATAGAGCTCAGAATAAATCATGCTAGTCCTAACAACATATCAGTGTCTATTCCGACGTCTGTTCCGACCTCTGCTAACATTTTTCTTTTTATCTTTCAAATGACAGATCTGTGAATTTTATGATACATTTGTAAGGCTTGGGTGTTTTTTTTAGAAGAATATTCAATTGTGCTGACTAGTTCTATGATTTCTCCATGAGGATTTGTTACATGGGTTCTTGATATGAAATTGTTTTGCAGTTTTTTATGCTGATTTTTGGGCCCTAACATCATCCGAGCAGCTGACTAACACAACTAGTAGTAGTTCGAGGTACTTGTACAATATTGTAGCAGTTTGTCTCCTATTTTTTGTTGTAGATCCACATTTTGTAGTGTAGAACTACATTCAATTTTATTTTCATTAGGATTTACAAAAACATATATGCACATTCTAGAAAGAAATCTGTACTTTTATTGATGAATCTATTGATAATGGGTACATCTATCAACTGGGGTGGGAATCAGTGGAGGTTGGAATAGACCTTGGAATATCTTTTCTTTTGAAAGCAATATACCACCGGTTATCCCGAGGTCCATTCCGACCTCTGCTCATGCATTTTTTACAATTCATAAACAAATTATATGCTAGATTATTACCAACTCATAAATGCTAGATTATATATCTCTGCTCATAAATGTTTATCTCCTATCTTTTGTTGTAGATGGAAGTTTTGTAATGTAGAAATATATTCAATTTTATTTTACATTAGGATTTATGAAAATACATGTACACATTTTAGAAACAAACCTCTACATTTATTGATGAATCTGTTGACAATGGGTGGAAATCAATGGAGGTCGGAATACCATCTTTTATTCTAAGGTCCATTTCGACCTCTACTCTTACTTTCAAAAACAGATCTCTTGTAAACATTGGCAATTTGTGCCTGAACACTGCTAGATTATGAACAAAATGTGACTCAACATCACCACATTTTTTAGATTCTTTCACCACATTGAGGCCTTCATGCTGCCTTCTTGATTACGTTTTTCATTGAAATGACGACACTTCTCCACTAGTGCTTTTATGAACCCGCTGGAAAGCTCCATAGTTGGCCTAAGAAAAAAAGTGATCCCCACTCTCAATAATTCGTGGTATACATAATTAATGTTTCAAGCTTACTAGTTTCTACTCTAATTTGTGGGATCTTAATCTAGTCCTTTTATGTTAATTTACAGGATCATAATTTATGTATTGTGTATTGGTTATGTTTCAAGCTTAGAAATAAAGAGCGAGGAATATGGAGAGAGAGAGAGAGAGAGAGAGAGAGAGAGAGAGAGAGAGAGAGAGAGAGAGAGAGAGAGAGAGAGAGAGAGAGAGAGAGAGAGAGAGAGAGAGAGAGAGAGAGAGAGAGAGAGAGAGAGAGAGAGTTAAACGTAACCAACACTCCCAATCCTAGGAAGGCGTGTAGCCCTTGTTTTCTTCTGATAAAGGCATGTTCAAATGTTTCTTGTTGGATGATAAGTTCCACGAGAAAGCCCAACGCCATAGGGAGGGAGCATGTGGTGACATTTTGGAATAGGATCTTGAACCGTACAATTCGGGAGTTTTGGTTAGCACTCTCTTCGTGCGTGTTTAGGTTTTAGGGTTTAGGGTGTGCGTGTGAACGTGCATGTGCATGTGCGTGTGTGATGCCATTCGTTTATGTTTCATGATTTGTTAGATCTTAATTTATTCATGTGTGTGTGTGCGTGTGTGGTTCCCGTATCATAGTCCAAGCTATTATAGGTATTGAGTCAAAGCTACGAGGGCAATACCAATATATAAATCAATTCTCAATCTATAATTAACCATATACCCTAAACCCTAACCAAATTGGTGAACACACGAATCCATTGAGGATGCAAAGGGGGTTAACTGGCTCCGCGATCTAATTGTCTGTGCCGATAGGGTGTCTCGCCTAAAAATGACGACACCAAAGAGGCATACGGTGTGCAGGTCATGGACGTTCTTGAATCTCATGGTTCACCACGTCAAAATTAGAAAAGTGTGTTTGCTACTTCAAACTCAATAACTCTAAAAGGTTGCATGAGGTTCATGTGGATTCAAACAAGTGTCCACATGTAACCACTTTGAAGTGTTGAGTTTGAAGTAGCAACATCCTTTTCTGTCTTCGATGCTACGAATTGTGTGGTTTAGGGACTGCAATGGGCCTACACACCATAGTCCTCTTTCATCTCTTCATAGAAGAGACACCCCCCTCATTACGTACGAGTCACTTGTGGGGCCAGTGAGTCTCTTATTGATATCTATTCCTCAATGTGGTTCAATCTGGATCATCATTGTTGTTTGAACTTGAAATGGTCGTGAATATGACAATACATATGTGTTGGTATTGACGTTGCAGCTATGAGGCAGTATACATAAACCTTTTGGCATCCATTTCACAATACTCTATTTTTTTAAGCCAATGGGATGAGAGAGAGAGAGAGAGAGAGAGAGAGAGAGAGAGAGAGAGAGAGAGAGAGAGAGAGAGAGAGAGAGAGAGAGAGAGAGAGAGAGAGAGAGAGAGAGAGAGATGCACGTTTTGTGTTTGTAGGACTACATTCAATTTTATTTTCATTAGGATTTATGAAAACATCTACACATCCTAGAAAGAAATCTGTATTTTTTGTTGATGAATCTGTTGATAAAGTGGGGTGAGAATCAATGGAGGTCGGAATAGACCTCGGAATATGTGTTTCTGTTTAATTCAGTGTACCATCTGTTATTCCGAGGTCGATTTCGACCTCTGCTCATACATTTTCTTCAGATCATAAACAGATTATATGCTAGATTATTACCAGTTCATAGATGCTAGATTATATACCTACTCATAAACTTTTACATAAATATTTATCTCCCATCTTTTGTTGTAAATGCATGTTCTGTAGTGTAGGACTACATTCAATTTTATTTTCATTAGGATTAATGAAAACAAATCTACACACTTTTAGAAAAAATTCTATACTTTTTGTTGATGAATCCGTTGATAAGTGGGGTGGGAATCAATGGAAGTCGGAACAGACCTTGGAATATGTGTTTCTGTTTAATTGAGTATGCCATCTATTATTTCGAGGTTGATTCCTATCTCTGCTCATACACTTTTTTCAGATCATAAACTAATTATATGCTAGATTGTTACAGGCTCATAGATGCTAGATTATATACCTCTGCTCATAAACTTTTACATAAATATTTATCTCCCATCTTTTGTTGTAAATGCACGTTCTGTAGTGTAGGACTACATTCAATTTTATTTTCATTAGGATTAATGAAAACAGATCTACACATCCTAGAAAGAAATCTATACTTTTTGTTGATTAATTTGTTGATAAGTGGGGTGGAAATCAGTGGAGGTCGGAACAGACCTCAAAATATGTGTTTCTATTTAATTCAGCATACCATCTGTTATTTCGAGGTTGATTTCGACCTCTGCTCATACATTTTTTTCAGATCATAAACAAATTATATGCTAGATTGTTACTAGCTCATAGATGCTAGATTATATACCTTTGCTCATAAACTTTTACATAAATATTTATCTCCCATCTTTTGTTGTAGATGCATGTTTTGTAGAGAGAGAGAGAGAGAGAGAGAGAGAGAGAGAGAGAGAGAGAGAGAGAGAGAGAGAGAGAGAGAGAGAGAGAGAGAGAGAGAGAGAGAGAGAGAGAGAGAGAGAGAGAGAGAGAGAGAGAGAGAGAGAGAGAGAGAGAGAGAGAGAGAGAGAGAGAGAGAGAGAGAGAGAGAGAGAGGTAACCAACACCCAATTCCAGAAAGGTGTGTAGCGCTTGTTTTCTTCTGTTAAAGACGTGGTTCAATTGTTTCTTGTTGGACGATTAGTTCCACAAGAAAGCCCAAATGCTGTAGGGAGGGAGCATGTGGTGAGACTTTTGGAGTAGGATATAACTGTTCGGTTCAGGAGTTTAGGTTAGCACTCTACTATGACCTTTATTTCTTTTTTTCTCCTCACGTGTGCTTAGGTTTTAGGGTCTAGGGTGTGTGTGTGCGTGTGTGATACCATTCATTTATGTTTTATGTTTACCAGTTCATGCTACCCTGATTTGTAGGATTTTAATTTATTCATGTGTGTGTGTGTGCATGCGTGGTTCCCGTAGCATAGTCCGAGCTTTTATAGGTATTGAGTCAAAGCTACGAGGGCAATACCAACATATAATTATTTTTCCATCTCCAATTAACCACGAACCATAACCCTAAGAATATTGGTGAACACACGAATCCATTGAAGATGCAAAGGGGGCTAACTGGCTCCACGATTGAGTTGCCTGTGCCGATTGGGTGTCTCGCCTAAAAATGGAGATACCAAAGAGGCATATGGTGTGTAGGCCATGAACGTTCTTGAACCTCATGGTTCACCACATCGAAATGAGAAAAGTGTGTGTGCTACTTCCAACTCAATAACTCTAAAAGGTTGCATGAGATTCATTTGGATTCAAACAAGTGTCCACATTTAACCACTTTGAAGTGTTGAGTTCAAAGTAGCAGCATCATTTCCTCTCTTCGATGCTACCAACCGCAAGGTTCAAGGATTGCCATGGGCCTACACATCATTTTTCTCTTTAATGTCTTCATAGGAGAGACACCCCCTCGTCACGTACAAGTCACTTGTGGGTCTAGTGAGCCTCTTATTGATGTTTACTCCGCAATGTGGTTCTATCTGGATCATCATTGTTAGTTGGACTTGAAATACCCTAAACCCTAACAATATTGGTGAACACACGAATTTATTGAGGATGCAAAGGGGGCTAACTGGCTTCACGATTGAGTTGTCTCTGCCGATTGGGTGTCTTGTCTAAAAATGGAGATACCAAAGAGGCATATGGTGTGCAGACCGTGGACGTTCTTGAACCTCATGGTTCACCACATCGAAATGAGAAAAGTGTGTTCGCTACTTCAAACTCAATAACTCTAAAAGGTTGCATGAGGTTGATTTGGATTTGAAACTTGTACCCACTTTAAAGTATTGAGTTCGAAGTAGCAACATCCTTTTCTCTCTTCGATGCTACAAACCGTCAGACTCAAGGACTGCCATGGTCCTACACACCATGTTCCTCTTTGGTCTCTTCATATATAGGATAGACACCCCCTCATTACGTACGAGTCACTTGCAGGGCCAATGAGCCTCCTATTGATGTCTACTCCTCAATGGGATTTATTTTGGGTCATCATTGTTGTTTGAACTGGAAATGGTCGTGAATATGACAATACATATGTGTTGGTATTGACGTTGTAGCTATGAGGCAGCACACAAAAGAGGACTGGAAGCATGCGTTCAATAATCCAATTTGTAACATATCTCTATACTTGAAACATTTATGTACGAATTTAAATTTCCTTCATCAATTTTTAAGTGCTTAAAATGTAACTCAAATAAATTTTGCAAATTTTTTTTTATTAACAATAATGAACAGATGATTTTGCTTACCAAATTCATAAGAAGTGGTGCAAAAGACTCCTGGGGTCGGATGGAGTCCATTTTAAGTGTAGAATGGAGCCAGGTAATCTGGCTCCATTCTGTCCTAAATTTTTTTTCTTCTGATTTTATACCCTCGAAATATCCCTCGAAACAGGGTAAACTTTTGATAGAGATATACCAAGGGATATCCCTTGGTATATCCCTTGGAAACGACTTGTCGCCAATCGCTTGTTTGGGAGGGATATATTGAGGGCCCTTGGTATATCCCTCGGTATACCTGTTCTATAAACAATGCAAAAACGAGGTGAAGAAGCCTCGATTACCGAGGCAATTATCGAGGATTTCGTTCCGAGGTATACTTCAGGGTGTATATCGAGGGTTACGATCTTTTTTCAAAAAAAAAAATTCTTCATAAAAGCCTCGGTAATAGGGTCAAAAATCCTCCAGAATGTTGTAGTGCCCGACACTTTGAACTATCATCGACTGTGAAGTATTTTGCATCGCACTTTCCAACAGTGGTATCAGAGCTTGTGTTGATTGTCATATCACTTCCAGTTGTTTTATCTTGACACATGGAAAAATTGTCTCCAAAAATTTGACTCATTGAGCGATTCAATAAAAATGACGTTCATATGTAGAAGTATCATATGAAGGTGATATTATTGGAGAAAGATTTATGAGATGTGGTAAACGGATCTTCAATCCTACCATAACAAGATGCTGATCTTATAGCAAAATGAAAATGCAAAGATGCAAGCTCTTGCATTAATATGCATGGATATCAAGGATTCACAAATATCTCAAATCTAAGCAAGTCTAATAATTACTCATTAGTCCGTATGAGACCCAAGATGGTATCACTCATCTATTCTTAAGAAAGAAATTTATTTCTTGCAAGATGCTAGAACTGACTTCTATAAGTGACCATGTTAATCACATTAGATCATTAATTGATCAAGTTGTTATAGTCCGATCACCCATTGCCGACAACGATGTTGTCATGACTCTCTTAGGAATTCTTTCTACTAACTATGATCACCTAGTCATGCTGATCTCTACATAGCCGGATTTAACTATGCAAAAGGTCACTTCAATTTTTCTCCAAGAAAAACTTCAAAGGAAGTCAAATGGTGTTTCTACATCAGACAAATCGATTGCACTATATTTGAAAAAGAAGTAACACTTGAAGAAAGGTGATCTCAATACTTCTTTGAAACTAGATACTCAACATCCATCACATCAGGAAAAGTCAAGACATCAACATGCCAAAATCTTTTGCAAGTATTACAAGAAGAAAGAACATGATATAAAGGGATACCAAATTTTTGCAAACAAAAACCAATAGGTCTATAATGTAGTCACTGATGCTTCTGAAGACAAATCCAACCCGAAGCTGTTTATGGTCAAATCTAACAATCATTCAGATTCTAAATAACATTATCTCAACCTAGGTGTGACACAACACATGACATCTTGAAAAAACTAGTTCAAGTATTTTTCTTCGACACATCATGAAAATACTATTCATCTTGGAGACTCTAGTGCTCTTAAGATCAAAGAGAAAGGAACAATCACCATCAAATTAAAATGATGGTTCATCTCAACTTATTGACAATGTGTTATATGCTCCCATCTCTGACCAAGAATTTATTGTCAATCAGTCGAATTCCTGATCATGGCCATACTATTACATTTGATGCAAATCAATGTCTTATTAGAGACAACAACTCGAATGTTTTGGTCAAAGATTACAGGATGGTCATCTCTGTACATTAAGTCATGAATGTGCACTTACATCAAAAGGAAAATATTTGTCTACACCTTCATCAAACAAGAATATCCTATGGCATCAACGCTCAAGACATCTCCATATGAGATCTATATATTATATGTTCTGCAACAATCTTGTTGAAGGCTTAGACATCAACAAGTCATCACCAAAACAGACTTGTGAGACATGTATTCTTGGCAAACATGCAAGTTCAAGATTTCCCAAAGGCCAAGATCATAGAGGTAAAGACATTCTGGATCTGATTCACTATGATATTTGTGGCCTGATGAAAACCTCATCATGTGAATGATCGATGTACTTCATTACATTCATTGATGATTTTTTTCAATGAACTACTGTCATGTTCATCAAGCATACGTCTCTATTTTCAACAATTTAGACGACTATTTGAAACCCAAACAAGAAGGAAAAAGAAAGCCCTACGCACAGATGAAGGGTTAGAGTTCATCTTTAATGCTATGATGACTTTCTAAGCAAATCTGAGATCTAGAAACAATATTTTTTGAGCTACAAACCTTAGTATAATGGAGTAGTCGAACAAAAGAATTGAACTATTGTCGAGTCCGCAAGATCCATGTTATTTGCTGCTAATCTTCCAAACAAGTTCTGGGCAGAAGCAATTACAATAGCCTGCTATGTTCATAATCATTGTAGTACCAAGGCTGTTAACAAAAAAAACTCATGAGGAGGTTTGGTTAGGTACAAAACCATCCTAGATCATCTAAATTTTTTTGGATGTGTCCGCTATGCTCAAATTTCATCAAAACCAAGGAAGGAATTCGAACGAACTAGTTCCAAGTCAATATTTCATGGATATCCATCAGATCATAAGGCCTACAAGGTCTACGATCTACAATCTGGCAAGGCACTTATTAGCAAAGATGTAGTCTTCCTAGAAGAAAAATTTCATGATAAACATGATTTTATTTCTAGTTCAAACATCAAACTATTGACTGCCAATATCAAGGACAACTCTGTCTAAATTTCATCTAGTTCTACACCTTGTCATTCTCCTTTTTCATAAGCACAGGAATATGCTTCTTTCATGCCTGCAACTAGAGTTACTACAAATTGACTTGAAAACAATTTTGGTTGGTTACACACTCCTTGCTTCATTGAAAACTATCTAAAATTCTTAATGGTTCAGGCTATCATGTATCAGGAAAATAGTATTAAAGTATACCTGCTCGTCTAATTCTCGATCAAAGCATCATAAACACTTCGCCTGATATTCTTTTCATCATATTGTTGTTGGGAGAAAGGAAAAGAACAACCATTTAGAATAAACAAGAGACTAATAAGATGGTAAATAGGACATCTAGTTCCAAATGAGATTATCATCGATGGATGAAAAGGTTACTTGATCATTAGTAACATCACGGTTCTCTGGATTGGTATATTCTGCTACTAATTCATCTGCCACCTGTTGGGCAAAAGTTTAATGTTCACAACATTATGTCAAGAATTAGATATGCAACATCAAGCATTCACCATAAGCAATCACCACAAGAAGGTGGAAGAAGAACACGCACTATCACTCTATCACACTAACTCATACAGAATCTAAAATGTACAAATAGACCCTGAACCCCTGATAGAGAGAGCTACTGTAGGTTGCTTTCTGCTGCTCCATGAAATTGCAGCTGTGCCATAACTGAATGTATGACCACTGGTAGATCTTCTGTCATCAATATTACTTGCCCAATCGTCATCTGTATAACCTACCAACATTGGCGCTTCAGGCTGATCATACTTTAAACCAAAATTCAATGTCCCTCAAATGTATCTGAGAATACGTTTAGCAGACTTCCAATGTGCTTGACTAGGATCTTGCATAAATTGACTAACAACACCAACAACATAAGAAATATCAGGTCGTGTGTGTGTCAAATAAATCAAACTACCCACCAGCTGTCTATACAAATAAGCATCCACTTTCTCAGATTCATCACATGCAGTAAGCTTCATGTTGACATCCATAGGTGTACTCAAAGGCTTACAATCCTGCATATTGAACTTATAAAGCAAATCTCGTGCATATTTGCTTTGTGTAAGAAAGACCATGTCTTCCTTTTGGCATACTTCAATGCCAAGACAATAGTGCATCAATCCTAGATCACTCATGTCAAAAGCATTAGAAAGATCTGATTTTATTTCATCAATTAAGCTCTCATTACTTCCTATGATAATCAAATCGTCCACGTACAACACAATGAACACTATATCTGAGTCTTGCATTAGAATGTAAAAATTAGGATCAACATCACTCTTTACCATTCCCCTTCGCTTGAAGTGTTCATCAATGCAAGAGTACCACGCCCGTGGTGCTTGCTTCAATCCATAAATGGCTTTGTTGAGCTTACAAACGAGATGCTCTCTCCTTGGATCAACAAATCCTTGAGGTTGTACTAAGTACACCTCTTCATCCAGCACTCCATTAAGGAAAGCAGATTTAACGTCCATTTGCTGGATCTTCCAACCATAGAAAACAGAAATAACAATGATAGAACATAAAGTTACCATCTTAGCTACGGGTGCGAAGGTTTCCTCAAAATCAATGCCTTTCTGCTCCTCAAATCCTCTCACAACCAACCGTGCTTATGAAATAAATCCAGATATGTCTACTATAGCCATCAATGAATGTGATGAAATAATAACAAGCACTAATGGATCTAGTTTGTATTGGTCCACACAGATCACTATGAACAAGATCAATAATGCCATTGGCTCTTCTTGCTCCATCTTTGGGGAATCTCTCTCTATGTTGCCTTCCCAAATGCAACTCTCACAAATTTTTCCTTCAAAAGAGATAGTAGACAATCCAACAACTAGATTACCTCTTTTAAGAATTTGCAAGCTTTGAACACTGATATGACCAAACCTTTGATGCCAAAGATCACTTCGACTATCAACAATGCTTACCATAGCTTGAGTAAAAGATCTCGCATTCAATTTGTAGAGTCGATTCCCGTTGACTCTAGCTCCTGTAGCAATCACTTTGTAGTGATTCTTGATGTCTTTGACAAGACATTTGTCACTGTCAAACTCAACCTTGAGTTGTTGATCAGCCATCGTCCCAACAGATAGTAGATTGTTAGCTAAGCCAGGTACATATTGCACATTTCTTATCTTCTTTATCATCTCGCTGGCTAACTTCATTGGTACCACTCCAACTCCTTTAACAGATAGCAATTTGCCATCAGCTTGTCCAACTTCATCACCATTGTCAGTTTCCTTGAGTTTTGAAAACCACTCTTTCCTTGAAGTCATGTGCTTGGATGCACCACTATCAATGTACCATGTATCCTTGGCTTCATCACTTGTCATTAATGTTGTAATGAACAATTCTGAACTCTCACCAGTATCATCTTCATATTGATCATCATCGTATTGATGTTGATCAGTATAATTGTCTTCATAATAATAGTCATCAAATTGATGTTGATCAGCATAATTTTCCGCTTGCCATTTGCCTTTTCTTTGTTCCATCTCCTTCTGTTTCTTGTTCACGCTCCCAGTGGCCAGGTTTGTTGCAGTACCTACAGTTTCCAGGTTTATTTTGTCTTGAATAGCCGCGTCCTTGACCTCGGCCTTGATTCCAATTGCCTCGATTCGAACTATCATTGACTTGCTCATGAAATTGTTGAAATGATCCCCGACTTGAGTTTCCTCCTCTCGATTGATACCTTCCATGACCAAATCTTTCACCTCGTCCTCTAACTGCAAGAGCTCAATTATAGCTCCTGATACGATGATTCAAGTTCTCTTGACGTTGCTCTTCTTGCAAAAGCAATTCACCTAGTTCTTCATAGGTTGGAAGATTTTCTCTTGTGGCTATACTCATCACAAACATCTGATGTGACTCACTCAGACTATTCAATGTCAATTGCACGATCTCACGATCTTGTACTCGCTCTCCAACTGCTGCTAATTGGTCATGGATCTCTTTGATCTTCAGTATGTGGTCGGCAATAGTTGCACCATCATCCATCCGCAATGTATGCAACTTCGTCTTCAGAAACAATATTCGAGATGTATTTGTCGTTTCAAACAATGCCTTCAATGTATCCCACGCTTCTTTTGGTCCTTCTGAATCTAAAATATAGGTAATAATTGCATCTCTAACTGATAAGTTGATGACATTTTGGGCTTTCCGTTTTCTCCTATCAAATGCCCACTGATCTTCTTCAATCACTAACCTTGCTTCTTCACCTGTCACGATCTCCCACGGCTCATTTTCCATCAAAATGTTCTTCAGTTTGAATTTCCAAACTGCATAGTTGTCGGCACCTTCCAATTTTCTTTGACAAAATTTCCAGAATTCACACGTGTGGGGAATGTCCACAAGAGTGACTGATCTTAATTAAGCTTTGTGATTGGCACTATAACCTGATTCTAGATTGATCAACAAAATCTAGTTCAGAAGAAATGGCTAATCCACAATCTAGCATGCTAATCAACAAAATATAATAGCAATGAATCAAAGAATGAATAGAAATACAAGATTTCAATGTATGAGCATTAGCCTCAACACGAGTTAGAGAGAGAGAGCTAGAGAGATAACAAGCAATATTTGTTTAGATCCAAAATGGCATGAGATAGCTACAAAACTTTGTTTCTTCATTATTGATTGTGTGGAGAGCTACACATATTTATGGAGTTTGAAGTAGCTCGAGGTAGAACCATATCTATCCACTCCAAAATGACATCTAAAGTGACATCTAGAGTCTATGTGACATTTGTCACTTGTCATGCATGAAATTCTACCAACTTCTTACAAGTGTACTAGTTCTAACTAGAAATGTCCAAATCATCATGCATGTGTCCATTAAACTTTGTGCATGCCTTGCATGTCACTATGGATCACTTACAATTAATGTATGTGAGTTGCCACGAGTTTCTACAAGCATAATCATGCTAATTCTATGTCTACAAACTATATGCAAGTTGCATTTATCAAACTAGACAATACATAACCATGTAGCTCGAGTTCTATTAGGCCAAACTTGGCATTTTGCATTAATGAGCTACATACTTGCATGGTACAACATTTGTAGCAAGCCAAGAAATCAATATGGATTGTTTTTCAATTTTAACAC
Source organism: Diphasiastrum complanatum (assembly GCA_029204225.1). Classification (NCBI taxonomy): domain Eukaryota; kingdom Viridiplantae; phylum Streptophyta; class Lycopodiopsida; order Lycopodiales; family Lycopodiaceae; genus Diphasiastrum; species Diphasiastrum complanatum. Next base: position 43,603,206 of record CM055107.1, read on the forward strand.
TCCTCCTAAAAATGATCTATATTGATTTGAACATGGATCTTGGTATAACTCCAAGGTTTGCTCAATGCTTGTTAAAGGAACTTTTGCTCAAAGGTTTGGTGAGCATATCTGCAATGCACAATGATGTGTCGATGTGCTCCAATTTGATTTCACCTCCAATGAGCTTCTCTCTCACGAAGTAATGTGCAACTTCGATATGCTTGATCCTTGCATGGAATATTGGGTTGTTGGCAAGGGCTTGAGCTGAAATGTTGTCACACATGAATCATAGGTATATTTTCTTCCATAATTATCTTTAGCTCCACTAGTAACCTCTTGATCCAAAGCACTTCCTTTGTTGTTGTAGTGAGCGCCTTGTACTCAGCTTCACATGATGAGAGTGATACAATATCTTGGCTTTTTGGAAAGCCAAGATATCAAGTTTCCTCCAAGATATATGACATAAGCACTTGTAGATTTTTGATCTGCTCTATCACTTGCAAAATCTGAGTCAGAATATGTGAAAAATTGCCTACATTGGCAAATCTAGCCATGTAGAATATTGTACATTTTGTCAATATTGTTTGTTGGTTACCTGAATGGCCAAAGTGCCACTTGTATATACACACCTAAAGTAGGTTACCACGAGTCAAGAGGAGTGGTTGTGTCTATTTGGTAGTGATTCCTACTTTGTAGGATCTAGACCATGATTTATGATGAGATTTGTACCTACCATGCACCTACCAAGCATGACTCTTGGATCTAGGCTAGGGTTTTCACATTAGGGCAAGAAAGTGGAGTCTACTTCCTTATTACATGCTGGATTTTCACCTAACTTTGCAAAGGAAGTGTGTTTTACTATGTATTTCCATTCTCCGTAGTGAGAAGATAGAAACTTTTTGGAGCCTCAAGGAGAAACTCGAGTTTCCTCTCATTGTATGGTGATTACTCTATTTTTCCAATGAAACCCAGCTTTGGCACTTTGTAAACACTGTCTACAGGCCGTACTACAGCCTTATTTCCACACGTGTGGAGTTAGATTAGACCATTTGATCAATGCTTTGATTGTCTCTACTTGTTTCCTATCAAGCTGCGAAACTAGATCTTGTTTTCTGATGACTAGTTTCTGATAGATTGTTTAACAGGCATACAATCACCTTGTGGATCATTCAAAGATCCATTTATGGTCCTTAGTACTATACTTTTCACATGGTATCAGAGCCAAGTACAAGGCCATTGATCTGTGTTTGAATCTAATCCAGTTTTAGCAGGTTTTGGTGCAAAAAGCTAGTATTGGAAGGGCGAGCTGGTATCCAGGTTTTGGTGAGGGGATTTGATCCCAAACTTTTTCAGGATCAAAATCCGTACTGTTCACACGTGTGGGCATCTCTGAACCAGCATTTAATAACTCATATTCATTGGATCATAGAAAATTCATATGGTGTCAGTTTGATGTAATTTTTGGTGCAAATCCTAGGATAAGCTACCAAGATCACTTGCCATTGATCTTAGTTTTGAATTTGTTTCATGAAAAATAATTAATCTAGGCTGATTTCAGACCTTCTTAAAGTGGAAACCAGGTCTTGAAAGTACATCAAAGTGAATGAGAGAGATAGAGTCAGTTTTTGTCCAAGAATAGCCAAGATTGGCAAGATTTGCTTGAGTGTAGTTTTCATCTCATCTTATCTTCATTCCAGCTTGTGAGGGAGTGATAGAACTGTGATTACAAATCCATCTGTTGGATTAGAAGTCAACATTTGAGTGAAACACTGCAAGTTAGAAACCTTTGTGAGTTTCAGGTCCAAACAAATCTATATCTTGTGTGTAGAATCTTGCTAGTAAGATGGGATCAGTGGGAGCCTACCTTCTAGAAGCTAGTGAGAGGTTAAATTCTACCAATTATGCTATTTGGAAAGTGAGGATGGAGTCACTAATGGTGCTCCAGGATCTTTATGAGTTTCTAATAGATGATGAAGATGAACCTCTAGGTGCACAGGAATTAGTGAGATACAAGAAAAGGTCTAGGCTTGCACTTCACTGTATTAAGATGAATGTAAGCAATGATCTTTTAAGAGAAGTATCATCATGTAAGAGTGCTAAAGAGGCTTGGGAATCTTTAAAATCTATCTATGAGTCTAGTAACACTTCGAGGGTTCTCATGCTTAGGAATCAGATTCTACAAAGCATGAAGAGGAGTGATGAGAATGCACAAGATTATGTGCTAAGAATCAAGTCTCTTAATAGGGAGTTAGCTTCCATTGGAGAGAAGATTCAAGATAGTGAGCTTGTTCAGATTGTCCTAAATGGTCTAGGGAGTGGCTTTACAAATTTGGTCCAAAGCTTTGCAATCCAAGACACTTTGCCTACTATAGAAAAGCTACACAATGTATTAGTAGCTGAAGAGTGTAGGATGTTGCATACCAATGCAAGAATGAATGCTATTTCTCTGCAGGATGGTGATGAGAAAGCTAATTTCTCATTCAAAAGCAAGAAGAAGACCAATGGCAAGAAGAAGCACTTCAAGGAGACCAAGGAGAAGGATGAGGCTTCAAGCTCAAAGGGCAAGATCAAAGACAAGTCCAAGTACAAATGTTTTTTCTGTGAAAAGAAAGGACATTTTGCATCAGAATGTCTCAAGAAGAAGAAGGCACAAGAGAGCAAACAAAGCAACATTGCACATCAGGAGGAAGAGGAGGATGAAGAGTCATCCTTGATGGTTTCCAACAAACCACCATCATCCAAGAGCAACACCAATGATTCTTGGTGGATTGATAATGGGGCAAGTTCCCACATGACATATCAAAAGGACATATTCTCCACCTTACTTTCTTACAATGACTTACATAGATCAATCTATACTGCAAGTAGTTAAGAATGTAAGATAAGTGGAATAGGAACAATTCCCTTGTATGTGGGATCATCCAAAAGGATGAATCTAGATAATGTTCTTTATGTTCCTAAGTTAACCAAGAATTTGGTTAGTGTTGGCCAGTTAATGGATAATGGTCTAGATGTACAATTTAAGCATGGAGTTTGTTCCATCCTTAGAAATGATGAATGTATAGCCAAAGGCTTTAAGCAAGGTAGATTGTTTAAGCTTGATGCTAATATTGCAGTGGAGAGTGTTAACTTGTCAAAGGTGGAGCTATCAAAGGTGGAACTGTGGCACAAAAGGTTGGGCCACCCCAACTACAAAGCCATGGATCTTGCAGTTGGACTCCCCAAGCATTTGTCAAAGTGTGGGAAGAGATGTGAAGCATGCAGCCTCTCAAAGGCTCACAAGCTACCCTTCTCAAGATCTACATCAAGATCAAACTCTCCTCTTGAACTCATTCATTCGGATGTTCATAGTTTTTCACATGAGTCTAATGGTGGTGCCAAGTACTATGTAATCTTCATTGATGACTATTCTAGATTTTGTTGGATGTACCTCTTGTCTAGCAAATCAATGGTGTTTGATTCTTTTGTAAAGTTCAAGAGTTTGGTAGAAAATCAACTTAGTACCAAGATTAAGGTATTAAGCAGTGATAATGGAGGTGAATATGTCTCCAATAAGTTGATTGACTTTTGAATTTCTAATGGCATAAAGAGAAAGTTGTCATGTCCATACACCCCTCAAAAAAATGGAGTGAGTGAGAGAAGAAATAGATCTCTTTGTGAGTGTGGTAAGGCCCTAAGGCTAGATGCTTCTCTATCCAAACTTGTGCTAAATATTTGTGCAATAGATTGCCAAACCAAGCCATTGGAGGAATCACACCATTTGAAGCTCTATTTGGAGAGAAGCCCAATCTCAAAGATCTCAAAGTTTTTGGATCCACTGCTATGTACACCAATCCTTGGATAAGAGAAGGAAGGATGATGCAACATCCATCAAAGGCATCTTTGTGGGATATGGTGAGAATAGCAAAGGTCATAGAGTCTTCAATCCCATCACTAGCAAGGTGATAGTGAGTAGGGATGTTATTTTTGATGAAGGACATGCTTGTGATTTGGATGATAATGCTACTAATCATCTTGATGCCAAGGATCATGCTAGGATGATGGAGGAGCTTCCAAGTGAAGAAGAACTTGAGGATCCACCTCAAGATGCAAGAACTCCAAGAACTCCAAGAACTCCAAGAAGATCTACAAGGGCAAGATCCGAGCCATTGAGGCTCACCTATGATGGTCAAGGTGATCAAAGGGAAGGCTCATCATCTTTCACATCTTACACCTTTCTTACTTCAATGTTAGATGAGCCAACATGCTATGAAGATGCTTGTAAGTCTAAAAGTTGGATGGATGCTATGCAAGTAGAGTATGATGCTCTTATTGAGAATCATACTTGGGATCTTGTGGATCTTCCTCAAGGGAAGAAACCTCTTGATTGCAAGTGGGTGTTTAGATTGAAGTATAATCAAGATGGATCAATAAGCAAGCATAAAGCTAGGCTTGTTGCCAAAGGTTTTTTACAAACCAAAGGCATTGACTATGATGAGACTTTTGCTCCTGTGGCTAAGCTTGTTACTATCAGGTTGATCATTAGTCTTGCTACAACCTTCAATTGGGAGCTATTCCAACTTGACTTCACAAATGCATTCTTCAATGGTTATTTGGAGGAAGAGATCTACATGAGGCAACCCGAGGGCTTCATCAAGGCAAAGCATGAAGGAAAGGTGTGTTTTTTGAAGAAGAGCCTTTATGGGCTCAAGCAAGCACCTAGAGCATGTGACTCAGATTTTGCAGGTGACAAAGTGGATAGAAGATCAACAAGTGCCTTTGCCACCTTTCTATGTGATGGAGTAGTATCATGGCTTTCCAAAAAGCAAGATACCATCTCCCTATCTTCCACAGAATCCGAATACAAGGCCTTGACATCAACATGCAAGGAGGTCTTGTGGCTCAAAAGGGTATTGGTGGAGCTTCATGTCATGGAGGAGGAGACCCCTATCATCTATTGTGACAACCAATCAGTCCAATCACTGACAACTAATCCTACATTCCATGCAAGGAGCAAACACATCGAAATTGCTCATCATTTCGTGAGGGAAAAAGTGCAAGCTAAAGAGATCAAGTCCAACACGTGCCATCATCAAGTTTCTTGGCTGATTTGTTTACTAAACCTTTACCTAAAGATTCATTTGTCAATCTTAGATCTTCAATTGGAGTTATTGATAAAAGCATTGTGATCTCCAAGGCTAGATTTGAGGAGGAGTGTGAAAAATTGCCTACATTGGCAAATCTAGCCATGTAGAATATTGTACATTTTGTCAATATTGTTTGTTGGTTACTTGAATGGCCAAAGTGCCACTTGTACATACACACCTAAAGTAGGTTACCACGAGTCAAGAGGAGTGGTTGTGTCTATTTGGTAGTGATTCCTACTTTGTAGGATCTAGACCATGATTTATGATGAGATTTGTACCTACCATGCACCTACCAAGCATGACTCTTGGATCGAGGCTAGGGTTTTCACATTAGGGCAAGAAAGTGGAGTCTACTTCCTTATTACATGCTGGATTTTCACCTAACTTTGCAAAGGAAGTGTGTTTTACTATGTATTTCCATTCTCCGTAGTGAGAAGATAGAAACTTTTTGGAGCCTCAAGGAGAAACTCGAGTTTCCTCTCATTGTATGGTGATTACTCTATTTTTCCAATGAAACCCAGCTTTGGCACTTTGTAAACACTGTCTACAGGCCGTACTACAACCTTATTTCCACACGTGTGGAGTTGGATTAGACTATTTGATCAATGCTTTGATTGTCTCTACTTGTTTCCTATCAAGCTGCTAAACTAGATCTTGTTTTTTGATGACTAGTTTCTAATAGATTGTTTAACAAGCATACAATCACCTTGCGGATCATTCAAAGATCCATTTATGGTCCTTAGTACTGTACTTTTCACAGAATAACCAATAATAGAAAGATCTTCACTTTTATACAATAAACCAAAATCAAAAGTTGAAGATATATATCTAAGCACTCTCTTGGCCTTTTTCCAATGATAAACTGAAGGATTTTGCATAGCCTGGCTCAACTTATGAACACTAAAGCTTATGTCAGGTCTAGTTATTGTGAGCCAAATTAAGGAGCCTATAAGACTTCTTAAAATTGTGATGTCCTCGAAGGATCTTTTATCACCTTTGTTAGAGTCCTTTACATTTTGCTCCATGGGTGTTTCTATACTCTTACAATTCAACATATTGAACTTTTTTATCATTGAAAGAGCATACTTAGATTGACATACAAAAGCTTTATCTTTAAGAAAGTCAATCTCTAATCCTAGAATATAGTGAATTTTTTCAAGATCTTGCATCTTGAACTCTTTTCCAAGTGCAATCTTGGTTTCCTCAACTAACTTGATACAACTTCTTGTTAGAATGATATCATCAACATAAATAAGAAGGATGACAATATCTTTATCACAAAACTTGACATATAAGGAAGGATCATAGTTACTAAGATTAGATCCTAGTGACTCAAGAAAGGTGTTAAGTCGAGAATACCATGACCTTGGAGCTTGCTTTAATTCATATAAACTTTTGAAGAGCAAGCAAACTTTTCCTTCATCATGGACAAACCCAATAGGTTGATCCATATAAATCTCTTCTTCTAGATAGCCATTTAGAAATGGATTAGAAACATCTAGTTGAAGAATTTGCCAATTGAAAAAACAAGCAAGAGATATTATGATTCTAATTGACACCATCTTTGCAACTGGGGCAAAGGTCTCCTCATAATCAAGTCCATATACGTGAGCAAATCCTTTAGCACAAAGCCTAGCCTTGTACTTGTTGATTGTGCCATCTTGATTATACTTGACTCGAAAAACCCATTTGCAACCAATGGTATGCTTGTTGGATGGAAGATCCACAAGCTCCCATGTATTATTGGCCATCAAAGCATCATATTCTTCCTTCATGGCAAGGTACCATTCCTTTGAGTTGATAGCATCATATACATCCTTTGGCTCCTCATGAGAAATAAAATAGGCACAATTAGTGGAGCTGATTTCCACTTGCTTTCCTCTATCTTCATAGGTAAGCCTTCTAGGCTCGGATCTTTCTCTTTGAGATCTCCTTGGTGAAAAAATTCGAGGGACTCCTCCTCAAATCTCGGCCCCATCTCTCCACGATGATCTTTGGAGTATCTTTGTGAGAATCTTTGAACTCGGTCTTCTCAAGAATGTATTTTTGATCTTCATGGAATATCACATCTCTACTCTCAATTGTGGTTGAGGTAGAGGGAACATAGATCCTGTAAGCTTTCTTGTTGGATGCATATCCAACCATGATCCCTTTAACAGAATTAGGATCATCTCTTTTTCTTGTTTCCAAGGGCATATTAACAAAGCAAGTACAACCAAAAACTCTAAGGTGATCTACCTTACATTTTTTCTGAAACAAGACTTCAAAAGGTGTTTTTCCAGCAAGAGCATTGTGAGGTAATCTATTGCACAAATAGTTTGCACAATTTATAGCTTCACCCCAATATTCAATAGGCAAAGAAGCTGCTACTCGAATTGCTTTAGCACATTCACATAAAGATCTGTTTTTCCTCTCAGCTACTCTATTTTGGGATGGAGAATAGGCATAAGAAAATTCTCTCTTTATTCCTTCACCTTCACAATAATTATGAAACTTGTTGGAGATATATCACCTCTTCCATCGCATCTTAAAGCTTTAACTTTGCAAGAAAACTGTTTTTCTACATAAGCTTTGAAGATAAGGAAGTGATAAAAAACCATAGCCTTTGAAGAAAGTAGATACAACCAAGTGTATCTAGTAAAGTCATCAATAAAGGTGACAAAACATGTTGCACCACCAATACTTTTAGAAGAGGAAAAATGTACATCTGAATGTATGAATTCCAATGGATAAGTAGTCTTTATAAAAGACTTATGATATGGCTTTCTGTGTGACTTTGCAATGGCACAAGCCTCACAAGCTTGAAATCTTTAGAAAGAGATTTTGGGAGACCAAAAGCCTTCTCCTTCTTAACCATAGAAGACATAGATGTAAAGTTAGGATGTCCCAACCTCCTATGCCACAGCTCCTCCTTAGATAACAAAGCAACTTCACAAAGGTTTGCATTCTCCTAAGAATTCAACTTAAAAATTCCACCATACTCGTTATGCTAAATGAAAATAGCTTCTATTTCATGAAAATGTAAAAACAAGCTGCATTTAGAGTGGTGGTGGAAGTTTCATAAATCCATCTAATAAGACACTATTTAGCAAGTATGGATGTCAAAATTTTGCACTCAAGCATTCATATTTTTCATGGGCAATGAACTGCATCCTAACTCTTGAGTCCTTACTATTCACACACTGTGCTAGCTACTTCTATCATATTGTGACCGTATTGGTAGCTCCAATGTGTGAGAAATTGGCAAAAATCTAGCTTGGTATTTTTTATGGTAGTGAATCTCACATGTGTGGAGGATGTTCCCACGTGTGGAGAATCGTAAAGTAAATAAAAATGTTTGATATAGGAGTCTCATAGAATTTCATAGTCAAGCATTTAGGTGTAGGATGTTGATATGGTCAAATTTGGTAGATAGCAAATTATCCATTTCCACTTGTAATGCCACTATTGAGCCAAAATAGAGTAGGAGGCCAAACTTGTGCCAATTACAGTGTAGACAAGTGTAATGCTTTTGTTTGATGAAGTTTAAGAGGTCCAATAGGATTTAGAGGTGGAACCATGAGTGGTCCAATAGAATTTGAGGTTTGCTTGAAAATGGTCCAATAGAATTTAGAGGTGCATGGATCAATGGTCCAATAGGATAAGAGGTGGCAAAGTGTGGTCCAATCATAGTTAAGCATAGTGGTAGCTCGTGGATCTACTAGTATCATTGTACTCATTTGAATCTAATTGATTTTGAGATTGAGTGGATTTTGAGTGTAAGTGATTTTCTAGCTTTCTCTCTCTACCCGAGAGCTATTGATGATTTTCTCTCTCTACCCAAGGAGAGCAGCTTGTTTTTACTTAGATTACTTTTGGAACACTTCCCACACATGTGAGTGAGAGTTGGAAGTGATTGAATGCATGTAGTAGTGTGTTTTTGCCATAGAATCAAAGATAGATCTTGAATCTCAATCTAATCTTGATCTTGGTGCATCTACACACCTTAGGAGATCACAAGTACATGTTGTGGACAGTCCACACGTGTGAAATCAACACAATGCGGCCATTGTTTTTCTCGGGTGGGATCACTAGTCCATACAAATTGACAGTATATCTACTTCAGCAGCTCCATCATGACATTTTTTAGCCATGACATTCATATTCATGATATTCTTGGTACATTCGACTCACGCAGTATCTTCTATATGTAGCATTGTTGTCATGGCATTATTTAGCAATCATGTTTGTATTGCAGCCTTTATTTGGCAGCCTAGGTCAGTCCATCAGTATAGTTTGATAGCTATTTCAAATTTTTCTTTATAGGACTCCTTTATTTTGTTATTGCTTCTTCTTCTTCCTTTTCATGGAATCAACATCTTTACCTCTTCAGGTTTGCTCGTCGATATGTATTGATGATAGTATACAAAAAAATGTTTTTTAACATTCCATCAAGAAGGTGGACACTATAGCTTCACTAGATTACGTACAATAAACTTGAACTCAAAATACTTCCTAGCTCCAAGAGCCGCTAGCTATGTGAGAGTAATTTAGTGGTCGACTGATTGATTCAGTGATATAGTCTCTCCATTCTAATGTTTGATACAAAATCCAGGATATAGCATCTTCAAAGAGTGGCAAATTGAAAGGGATATAATAAAGAAGGAGCTTTTTTTGTGATTTCAGAGCACATGTGATAGACTGAATTGTTATGACAAACCTGCAAAGGTGAGTTTATTGCAGGATAAAACTTGTTAACATTTGATAAGCATTCTTAAAAAGGCCTTACTATCAAAGTTCAGTGACACATTCATATATAGCTAGCAGTCGAATAAATGTCAAGCTACTCTAATGGCCTAGGCTACACAAATTTAAAATTTGTGTACTCAGTCTGCACATTGAAATTATGTGTGCGTACTATGCAATAACATTTATTTCAGTTCATGTTACTCCAATTAATCAAACTCATTGAAGATGAAGAAAACTCATAAAAATAGATTCTCTCAAGCAACCTGTGATTCTTTTAGCAAGGACTTCAAATTGTCAACGTGTTCTCCTAAAAGGCTAGTGTCAACCAGACTATATAAAGATTATACTTTTCTGCTCTCAAAATTGACAAAACAGTCTCGAACAAGAGAGCAAAATTTGTTTTCCAGACATCAATTGCTGGTAACGATAACAGTATGAAAGCTTTGAAAGGGTAGCGAAAAGTTGCACAATGGACAGAAATAGCTTTCTATAGTACTTGGCAGCAGGTGAGATGAGGATTGAAGTTTACTATGAAACTGAGTACCATTGGAAAGGCTGACTCTCTCATCGTGAAGAAGTAGCTCCGCAATACATCTGCCTATCTCTTGAAGCTCTCTTGGAATATCGCTATGAAAGATGTTATTGTTGCCCTTAGGTGTTGCTGCTGGTACTTGGGCCCATGGATTTCCGTGAGCCTTGGTGAGGACGAACGCGCTTGTAACTCCTTGGGTTGAAGATTCTGTAAAACTAGGCATGTCTAAGTTATTCTGCTGCAATTATGCTATCTATCTCTAACAATGTGAAGAATTTTGGCCATTAAGGAGCAAAAACACCCTTGCTCAGCCTCCTTAAGACGGTTGTGTAAGGCATTAAACGGGGAGTGCCAGAGAAATACTTTGATATTTCGAGCATACGGTTGATCAACGCATGTTGAAAATAAGGAAGAGCAAAGAAAAATCAAATTTCGTCATTCGAACAAACTGTATATCCTGTCAGTGAGTAGGGACTGTACGTTTCTGTCCAGAAAAACCATCAATTACATATGAAACAACAGCCATTGAATTACGGGATAGACCCACAAATAAGCCGTAGTCTCCTCTTGCGAATCTCAGTAACAAACCCACGAAACCAAAAAAATATTCAAAAGCGTTTTGCAAAATAAAAGAATTAAAACCTCATGCGAAATAAACCCGTACGCATTGCACAATAGAAGCACAAAATTCGAGTACAAGTCACAAATAAAATTTGCTAAAAACGGCAAAAGATCAAAAGCAATCCGTTTTCTTCTCTCAGCTCATGAAACGCTGCAATAAATATAAGTGAAGTAACAACTAGGAGCTACTTCCTTGTACTACAGTACGTACGACACAACGATCCAACAATGGATCCTATTTCCCTCAAAGAATTCAGCAACTGATGAAAGATCAAATTTTCTGACCACTACACACAATGATTTAAGCATTACAATCTTCAGGCAAGCAACCGTATCTGCAAGAAACTCAATGTGCGTAAACCACAAAAGGCACCTGGATTGGGAAGCATAATGCAGATGCCAGAACAGCTCCCGTGCCCAGATTAATTAGGCCTCAATTTTGATTAAACCTTGCAAGAAAAAGAGGATTCTGCAAATGCTAATTACAGATGAGAGATTTTTTATGCATCTGTTGTAAGAGATGGAGGATGATTATAGGTGATAATGTGGATGGCGAGACAAGGAGAGGAAGAGGAAGACGATGGCGCTGATAATGGTAGCTGAGTAGCAGGAAACGAAACTTTGAAGCTTTGGAAGGACAAAGAGAGGGAGAGAGGAACGGTGACCGGAAATAGACGGTGGCCTCCCCGGCCAAAGGAGGTCGTCTGTTGACGAATAACGGGCTCCCCACAAAAGGACTTCGAGTGACGTAAGTCTAGGTTAGGGGCAAGGGTGTACCTTGTATTGGAAGACGTGGTCTTTAAAGATAAGGGCATCTCTTTCAAACACATCCCCTCTAGTTTGTTAGCCCTTGAGCAAGTAAACTTCCTGTTTTTATTAATAAAAGATGGGAAAACCATCTGAGTACAAAGGAATGCATGTTGAAAGTGTAAAGGCCATAAGGCGAATTGAGATACTGTACAACTATAACAAAGCATCTCGTAGAGTATCTACAAGCCTACTGCTTGGTGTTAAGTCGCTAGTTAAGATAGGTGGAAGTTTAGGTAGTGCAGGAAGCTGTGAAGCAGCCGTTCCTGGAACTATGGCACGTCGAAGTATTGCAAGTGCCTAAGTGCGTTGTAAAGTCATAGAAACTCGTTGACGATAATAAGCCGTAATGATAGATAAAGGTGAGGCACCACGTCCTTGGAGTTTCGCTGCAAAACCTGCACAAGATGATAGAAAATCATCGAATTTTTTATGCAGGCACCCATAAGTTTCCAAAGCAAAAGGAATAAAGTCTCCAAGAGTGCGATGTGAATAATCTCGCTCTTTATCTAGAGCTGCATGAGAAGCAGCGACACCTTCCATAGTTTGTGAATATGTATGTATAGCCAATGATGATAAGGTTTGATAGTTTGTCCTTGAAGTGATGATCTAATTTTCTAGGGTTGCAGTAGAGGGTGGTTGCTAGTTGATTTGCAAGGCAGGAAATTGTTGGAGATGGCGCGCCCTCAAATATAGTTGAAAGTGGCACATGAATTATTAGAGAAACACATGTTGTTGAGGACTTTGAACTAGATTCTAATCTCCAAGTTATCAAATCTCATTTTCTTGATGGTTTTTTTCATAGTCCTCATCTATTAGCTGCATGTCCTTTTGGAATGGTTTTCGAGCATCTTTACGATTGTTTTTCTCTTGATGATTCTGCTAGTAACATCTGGACATATTTCTACTACCAATGTTCACATTTTTGGTGTTGCCTCATCTAATATGATGGGGGATCTTCGATGACGCAGCGGAGTGTTTGAATGTTTTTCTCAAGAATGATTAAATGATAAGGAACGATCTTTCGATGTTCAGACAATAGCTAGATAGCTAGATCATTCATTTAACTTGGTAGGATATCTTAATTAGGTGTCATTGAGACGTCTATGATAGTTAATCTATGAAAAGGAATATCAAAGAGAGAGAGAGAGAGAGAGAGAGAGAGAGAGAGAGAGAGAGAGAGAGAGAGAGAGAGAACGAACGTGAGTATGATTTACACATGGATAATAGAGAATGTGTAAATTTGAAGCTGTTGGAATACAACGTTCAAATCACAAAAGAGAACCATGTGACCGATAAGGTTTAATACAATAGTTGTGTGCTAAGAGTTGTGAATTTACTATGCTTCTTCAGTTGATCAAAGATGCAACTGACAGACATGTAAATCTCTCCATCGTCTTAGATTGCTCCCACTCTCACTCAATTGATTCTGATTCTGATGACTCGGATTATACGATTGATTTATCTTATCTATATACTAATCCTACACTCTGTGAATATATATACAAAGTAGCAGAGTTTATCGTCTAATCAGTTCTTGTAAATAATGTGTTTAACACTAAATAGTGATTATAAGAAGAGACTAATTTGATCAGTACATTCTGCATTATGAACTGTAGTCAATTAGGTAGATAGTGATAATTCAACAACATATAATAGCATGATCGAATAGTGATGTAGCCTGCAGTGGATTCGGCAGAAGAAATACTCCATTCTGAGTGGTACTTTGATTATGGTCGATTCGATAGTTCAAGTCAAAGTCAAGTAGATGTCGATACTCGAGAATCGATAGTGCGTCAATAGTTGATAGTCGATAGTTGACTGCTCGAGTCGATTAGATGAAAGTTGTCTACCTCAAATCCAAATACCTAGTATCGGGGTCGAATCGTGTTGACCTTTGTTTTCTCTCAAATCTTCATATATTTTTATAGACTGTTCAAATATGCATGTAAAACTGAAAATTGTCTCGAATAACTGTTCATTTCTATTGAATGTTATGATGAGTGAGTATGTATAGTAGATGGATGATAGAATTAAGTGAGCAGGAGTAAGATTAAACTCCAACACTCTCCCTTAAGCTTACTGCTAGAAACTTGAATGAAAATTCAAAATACTAATTAGGGTGGTAGTACGCTTCTATTTAGACACTGGTTTTGTCAGTATATCAACCAACATAATCTCCGTATCATGACAATAAATCAATTAGACTTTCTTATTTTGAACCTTCTCTCTTAGATATGAAATTGAACTTTGATATGTTTAGTTCTAGAGTGAGTTCATGGGTCCAGTGAAAGTGCTTATATGTCATAGTGTAATGCGGTTGGTTTGATTTGTTGAAATTAGATCCTGGAGTAGTCTTCTGAGCAAGACAATGAATTTTGCTTTCGATTGTTCCATGAAATGGGTCCTCCTGCAAGGAAATGTAAGTAGCCTGAGGTGGATTCCTCGGTATCCACATCTCTAGCCCAATCTGAGTCTGAATAAGTATTTAAGATTAGTGTGTCCACTGAAATTTCCATCACAACACAAAGCACAATGCTTTGTGGTTTGTATGTACCTCAATATTCTTTGTAGAGCTTTCCAATATGGTAGGCCTAAATTCGACATGTATTAGGACAATGTGTTGATTGTGAAGGGAAGACCAGGTCGTGTGCATATCATGTGGCATGAGGGAGCCAATGATCAACTGGTAGGGGTATTTACACATTTGCTTCTGCTCTTGCCCCACACCCTTTGGGCACATGTCCTTAAATAGTTTGAACCTTGGATCATAGGTGAGTCTATGGATTTGTACTCTTCCATGCCATACATGTGAATATGTTGATTAGAATATATCTTTGCTAGCCTATAATTATTCTAATGCTTGTTCTGTCTCTTGTGATCTCAATGCCAAGTAGACAGTGTACTGGGCCCAAATAAATCATTTCGAATTCCTTCGATAGTAATGCCTTGGTCTCATGTAATAGCTGATTCGAACTATTGATGATTTCCTAGTGTATTTTTGCAGACTGTTGTAGAGAGTGAGTATTTACATTGTACAAGAGTACTTAGAAGATGAATGTAGGTGAGTAGGAGTAAGATTAAAAACCAACACTCTCCCTTACGCATTGCTAGGAACATGAATGAATATTTAACATACTACCTAAGGTAGCATGTTTATCCTTTGACAAAGGATTTGTCAGAATATCAGCCAACTTGCTATCGGTATGACAATAGCTTAATGTGACATCTTTATTCTGAACTTTCTCTCTAAGAAAATGAAATTGAACTTGAATATGTTTAGTTCTAGAGTGAGTTCATAGGTCAGAGAACAAACAATGCAGCTATGATTGTTGCAATGGAGTGTTGTTGGTCTGTTCTACTGAAATTTCAGATTGTCGACTAATCTTCTGAGCCAAATAATCTCCTTTATTGCAGAGGTGGCTGCAACATATTCGGAAGAAAATGCATTTCTACTTTCGACTATTCTATGACATGGGTCCTCCTGCAAGAAAGTATAGGTAGTCAAAGGAGGATTTTCTGGTATTAACATCTCCAGCCAAATAGGTGTAAAGACATGGCTTTCATATTTTATATTTCTATTGAGATTGGAAAAAATGACTAGAACTGTTGTATCTATTTCAATGGGTGTAGATGAAACAAATGTCGATATAGGTGTTGAAGCTGAAATGGCTTCAAAATTTGAGCAGACAACTTGTCGCTCAGTTATTTTGTCAGAGTCTAGTTTGACATTATCTCATATTCCTGAAAAAAGTATACTAGATCTTCTTGTATATACTATAAACAATGATAAGTATATGTCTTTTAATGATATAGAAGATATTTTGATTTGAGAGAAGATGAAGTCTTTTCTATTTGTACAAAATAATATGTTTAATTTTTAGATATTATAGACTATAGTTACGATAATCTCGAAAGTGAGATTGATTACGATAAAGACGACAACTAGAAAAATGGCAATGAAGCTTTGGAGGCCATGATGAAAAAAAACAAAGTTTATTCTGAAACGTTGCCGAGTGAGGAGGAATTTTTGGAGTTTCAAAAGAGGTATCCACCAAAGATTCATGACCTTCCCTCAAGAACTGAAGTATCTGGTGGAGGCCATGACATGACCACAGAAAAAGTTGTTGAGTTCGATGATTATGACCTAGTAACTTTTAATGTATAACATTGGTTTATGATTTTGTTATTGTATTATTCTTTCTAATATACAGGGAGATAAAAGTGCACAAAGAAATATATACAGCCTTTAGATCCATACGAAAGGAGATTGCTCCTTCATGACAATACCATCCATCTCAATCTTGGAGAGGATAAAGAATAAATTATAATATCAATACTAGCAATTATATCCATAGCCATGAGGACATTCAAAGGATCATACACTCGTCGCTTGATATTCTTCTCATCATATTGTTGAAAAGAACATCCATTTAGAATAAACAAGAGACTAAGAAAATGGTAAATAGGACATCTAGTTC
The DNA here is from genome assembly GCA_029204225.1 of Diphasiastrum complanatum. Lineage (NCBI taxonomy): Eukaryota > Viridiplantae > Streptophyta > Lycopodiopsida > Lycopodiales > Lycopodiaceae > Diphasiastrum > Diphasiastrum complanatum. The sequence goes on from CM055107.1 coordinate 43,619,480, forward strand.
CAAATGAGATTATCATTGATGGATGAAAATGTTACCTGATTATCAGTAACAACAATTATAAATCCAGGAACTTTTGATGAGAGCAATACTTAATCTTAGAACTTACCAAAAATGTGAGTCAAAATAACAACAATGTCACCAATATATGGATCATACTAGTACTGGGGGAGGGTGTTATAAACTAGAATGCATATTAAGTTCAGTAACTTGCCTCATTATAAGTGGTGCGGCCCTTACTTTTCACTTTCTCACAAACTGCAAATAAGATAGTGGAAGAATACTCATCACTAAATTTCAAAATTATCATATGCAAACATGAATAACTAATGACAGTTACCTGCCAAGATGTTTAGGGAATGAAAGTGGTTAATCTTACCTTTTAAGAGCTCACAGAATCACAAATAGGAACAGTTAAAATTACAAGTTGGCTGAGGCTGACTTGCTAATAAGTACTAACCTTTTAAACTAAACTGCCGAAGACTCATGCCTCTCTTTTCTCTAAACAAGAAACATTGACCTCGATTTTGTCTTCGCTTGAAAAACCTTAGTTTCAGTGCCATTTCAGGCCCCTATTTGGAAAATGCACAAAGCCGTATGGAATACGTATTCTCATACTTATTGTCAATCATAAATCCAAGAGGTGAAGTATAAAATTTATTCAAAAATGCCAAGTAAATTGAACAATCTAGGTAAAAACTCTCTTTTGAGACTACAATTTTACAACTTACTGCTTGTCCACTTGCTTAAAACCATATGTAGTGTCCATTTCATCTTCTAGTCCATTTAAGTTTTGTATTTGTCCTAACAGACTATTGAATTCAGGGGCAGCCATAGCAACATCACTGCCAAAAGATGGAGAGTCACTGCTTCCACTTTTTAATGAAATTGAGGGCCTAGAAGCTGCAGGATGGCCAAAATTTCCTGCAAAATACTGATCATTTAGGTGGATAATAAGCTTGGCCTATAATCCATCTCTAAAATAGACTATGACAGTGTTTCTAAATCTAGATATGAAGCCAATGGTATTTTCTATCATTTTGTTGTAGGCCTCTGATCTGATGAGCTCTACAATAACAGAATGGCCTGTACAGAACAAATATTAATCATTTTCTAAGTCAGATATCATCTAACTACCACCTATATTGATATTAGCAAGTCATTAGTAGTAGTAGCACATGACATTAAAAAAGCCCATAATGAGTAAAGTGGGCCGAAAGAAAGTTAAAAACATAGAGTCTAAGATTCAAGGACTTGAAATATTCTTAACTAGGGCTAATAGGAGTTAGCCGGTCGTTAAGTGTTACCTAGGCAAAATAAAGCCAATTGTAATCAATTTTTGTGCAAAAGAGTTGATATAGATATTACAACATGGTATCGGAATACGTAGGGTAAAGTTCATAACAATGTCATGTTCAAAAGTCCATTCAAATTCTTCTTCAGTCTTCAAAAGAGTTTCGAGTGACAAAATATGTCGTTCAACATTACATATGAATTTCCTATAGTAATCGACTCATCCAAGAAAGAATCGAAGCGTATGTCTATCTCATATGCTTCTACAAAGACTTCTCTACGTCATTATCGAATAACGTTCCTTGAACCACTGCCATTAGAGAAACTTAGAGCCCGATGAGGGCCTTTGAAAAAGATACATTTTTATTTTTTTTCTCATTTTCGTAGCCATGTGGACCAATAGAAACCTTGATATCAAGCTTCTATGTAAAATAGATTTTTTTAGATATAAATAAAATAAAAACTTTTTAAATATTTTCATCGGGCAGCATGTGGAAATGCTATTGGATGTTGAGGCCTACCCTTCTAGCTCATCACTACCCGAAGAGGCCCAAAAATGTTGAAAATGAATATGACAGATGGCTGGATTGAGAAAATTGATGTAACATCAATGTACTTACATTGTCAAATCATGGTTGATAGGGTTAACTAGAATTAACTCGTAGTGCCAAATAGTTCAGTGTTTCAAATTTTTGCCTACACATATTTTCAGATTCATGGCTTTTCGCCTACACATATTCTCAGATTCATAGTTCAGTGTTTCAAATTTTGGCCTGCACATAACGAATGGTGCCATCAAGGAAGGTGTGCTCCTATCGACTCTATGATTCTCTTCAATGAGAAGGATGACAATGGATTATGGGTGCCAAGAAAATATTTGAAAGTCCCTTGGGTTCTGATGCATCCATCATCAAAAGAAACATTTTGAAAAAGCAAAAGGACAAAACTATGATTTCGATCTTATTGGAAGGGCTTTGACTAGGATCCTTGTATCCATCCTTGGGTTTGTCAAGATCCTCAATGCACAATGGGTTAGATCCATAAGACAAGATCTTAGCAAATTGTGACTCATCAAAAAGTACATCCTTGCTTATTTTTACTTTCTTGGATATAGGATCATATATCCTATAGCCCTTGCTATTTTCTCCATAGCCAACAAAAATCCCTTTGAAGGAGGTAGAATCTTCCTTCCTTCTTGTCTCCAAAGGGATGTGGACATAACAAATACATCCAAAGATTTTAAAATCTTTTACATTGGGTTTCCTACCAAACAAAGCTTGATAAGGTGAGATCCCATCAATAGCACTACTAGGAAGTCTATTACACAAGTAATTAGCACATGTTATAGCTTCTCCCCAAAATGAGATGGGAAGTGATGCATCAAGTCTTAAAGACTTTGCACATTCACATAGACTCCTATTTTTCCTCTCGGCCACCCCATTTTGTTGGGGGGTGTAGGAACAAGTGCATTGCAATTTAATGCCATTGATCTCACAAAAGTCTTTCATTTTATTGGAGGTGTACTCTCCTCCATTATCACATCTTAGTGCTTTGATGGAAGTACTAAGTTGCTTCTCAAGTAGAGACTTGAACGTAATGAAAGCTTTATAAACAAGGCTTTTCTTTGATAGTAACTCAATCCATGCGAATCTAGTACAATTATCTATAAAAGTTACATACATCAACGCACCTCCATTACTTGCATGTGAAAAATTATGTACATGAGAATGTATGAAATCCAAGGGAGAGGGAGATCTTGATGAAGACCTCTTGTAAGAAGATTTGTGTGATTTTGCAAGGCCACATGCCTCACACATCTTTCCACACTTCTCGATAGCTCTTGGGAGAGCTAGTTCCTTGCTTGCCATGGACTCCATAGATTGAAGATTAGGATGGCCTAATCTCTTATGCCAAAGCTCCACTTGAGATAGCTCCTCCCTAGCCAAGTTCACACTTTCATTTGCAACATTAGCATCCAACTTGAAACATCTACCTTGCTTAATGCACTAGCTATGCACTTATCATTTTTCAAGATGGAACAAACTCCATTCTTGAAATGCATCTAGTCCATTGATAAAAAATTCATAAATTAGTGAAAGTGGCCTCACACGTGTGGAGTACTATCCACAGTACGGCGTGCACCTGAAACAACAAGTACTATAGTTCTTGATAGCAATCATTCATATAAATCACAATTCTATTGACTAGAAAACTCACAAAAGTGTAGAATGCAAAAGTCTCATCAATCTCATTAGCAAAATGATGATCCTTTTATGGATCAAGTACATCCACGAGTCTGGTACAGTCCAGCAGGTCTTCACACGTGTGAAGAGTGCCACATCACTCAAATCTATCCATTTGATCCATCCTTGATCCTTATCCAAAATAGACCTTCTAAAATATGGCTAAAATCCAAAGAGCTAGTCTCCTAAAATATAGGAATATTCCCTACAAAATAGGATCTAAGGAAAATGGTCAACTCTTATCTTCTATAACTCTATACACACGTGTGAACATCCACTTGCCATGTGGGAGCATTTACTCATGCACATGCAAGGAAAAGCTAATTTCTAGGTGACTAGTCAACTTGACTAAAAACTAGTCATATCATGTTCACACTAACTAGATTGATACAAAATCAAATTAGATATATACAAGTATGAAAAGTACTTTCTTCCACACGTAGGAACAAGCTCCACACGTGTGAAATCAGATCATCAACATTGTTCTAATGATTGATCTTTATTTGCAATAAACAATGTCAAGTGAGAAGTGACGATTTTCAGCAGAATAACCATGTACGAACTAGTATTTCTAGGCAAATGTGATAAATGCAAGTAGACCCCTCTTAAAGAAAGTAGAGCGAGCCACCTTTTGATGGTGACCTCTAGTGGGGAGCAAAATTCCACTTGTAATTTGTGAAATGTGAAAATGCCACTAGGATGCCACCTAAGGAGCTCTCTTGCTTATTTAAGAGACTCCCTCTTTGAGAAGAGGAGCTTTTTGTGTATTGTATCTACTCCATGCTGAAATGAGAAGAGTCTCCACGAGTTTGGTGCATCCATTGAGCTCCTTAATCATGCTTGTTTCTTGAGTGATTGTTCACAGATTCCAGCCAAAATTTGTGAGCACAATTTCTCTACTCTTCTTCTCTTTTGTTACGTCTCAGGTGGTTACCGCCCTGGAAACCGGGTGTTTCTGCCCGTTTCTAGAAGCTAGTTCTTTACAGTTAAGTCCTCTTGTTTAGAATGGTTTCCAAGTAGAAATGTTTCTAAGTTTGCAACATGTATTCCCAGCCTGTCAGTGGGATGAAATGGTTACGTTCACTCAGCTACATGCATTTACAAGCCATGTAACCAATCCTTGCTCAAGCACAGATTAACGTTCTTGGATAGAGAGCAAGTCTATAAATCTATCTACCAAATCATCCTAAGAAATCAGAGAACAATACAATAACAGAATTAAGCTACACAACAAGAAACAAGAATCAAGAAAGCTAACTTCCTAACAATATTCTAGCAACCCAAGAATCACAAAACACCCATTTCTTGATGCTTGGAATACCCAAGAACAATCAAGGACAAGAGGAGATCTACATGATGAAGCCAGAGGGATAGAACTCAACGATAAGCAATAGCACCTTGTATGCAAAATCCACAAGGCACTCTACGAACTGAAACAGTCACCCAGAGCCTGGTTCCAGAAGATCAATGCATTTTTGATAGAGAATGGTTTCATTCCAAACTCAGCAAACTCTAATGTCTATTTCAAGTCTGTATCAGATTACTTCATCATCATCACTCTCTATGTAGATGATACACTCTTAATCTGAATCTGATGAAAGATACAAAATGCATGCTGGCCCAGGAATACAAGATGACTGACATGGGTCCAGCCCACTATTGTCTCGGAATCCAAATTCAACAAGATCAACCCAGACGACTGATCTTTATCAGTTAGCAATGATATCTCAACAACATGTTGGAAAAGTATGGAATGGCCAACTGCAAACCCAGTCTCTTTCCACTGGACTAAAGCTATCAAAGGAACAGTCTCCTCAACCTGAGGCAGAAAAGGAGGAGATGAAGCGCTACCCGTTTCAATCCATCATCGACTCACTAATGTACGCAATGATCTGCACGCGACCAGACCTTGCATATTCGGTCAATACACTCAGCCATTTCCTATCAAATCCAGACGTAGCTCATTGGAAAGTGCTACCAAAGGTCATGAAGTATATCCAAGCAATGACAACTCTCAGCATCTGCTATGGAGGCAGCCAAACTACCAACATTCTTGAAGCCTACACAGATGCAGATTGGGTAGGAGATGTTGACATTAGAAAATCAACTTCTAAATTTGTATTTTTATACAACCAAGGCCCAATCTCATGGAACATCAGTAGCAGACCTCGGTTATTCGACGAAATTTGAATACATAGCTATCACAAATGCAACCAAAGAGGCGCTCTGGCTCAGACAACTACTTGCAGACCTTAATCTTATACAAACACTTCCTACAATAATTTATTGTGACAATCAAACCACAATAGCGCTTTCTCTTAATCCAAGATTTCACTCTCAAAGCAAACATATAAAAATCAAGTATCATTACCTTAGAGAGAAAGTGCACAATAATGAAGTAGAATTGATCTTCTGTAGAACAAGTTACTGTTGAATTCACACGTGTGGGATGCCCTACACATGTACTTTTGATCTCCTAAGCCCAATAATACCATAAAGATCAGACTAGCATTGATTGACAATAGGAAAGCTGATCATACAAGAAATATTATTGTGTTACAAGCAAGATCTGTCAACAAAATATGAGACTAAGCACAATAAATGTCTCAACTCAACTAGAGAGAGAAAGTAAAAGTACAAACTCGAGTAGAGAGAGAGGGCACAAAAAACTTAGTCTCAAAATTTGCATCACACAAATTTCATCATCTTCTCAATGAGAGTACATCACATATATATAGATCCATGGACTCTCCTCCTACTTTGAGTTGAATTGGAGTTATGAATCTACCTCTCAAGCTATCTAGACTTATTCAAGCCACCTCACTATGTCTAACTGTGCCACCTAGTCTTTTCATGCATTAAATGTGGCATGCAAAGTACAAATGGCAATTCCTATGGTAGCTTGAGTTTCTACTTCTACCTACCTTGAATATTTTATTCTAAGATGGGTCTTTACTAAGCCAAAAGAGCTCAATTCATCTTTGGCATTTTTAGGACCCCTACTTACAATATTAGATAGATTTTTTCAATATTTTGACATTACATGGCAGCAGATTACTTCACAAAGGCTCTATCAAAGGAACAACATCTCAGATTTAACGATATGTTAAATTTGAAGATCAAAGTTTTTCAGGATCCACATTAAGGGGGAGTGTTAGATTTCTTATGCTCAGTCATAAACAAATCGTTCAAGTAATGAGCATCCTGAAAAACCGAAGGTTGACAACATATTTTCGGGCCTTCACATTTTTTCCTTGAGATTTTTTGTGCCTTAGAAATCATTTTAAGACACCTTCTCCTTCTTCAGCTTTTGTGCTCCTTAGAGAAAAATGCAACACACTGGCCAAGTGGCCAGAATGCCTTAGAAACCATTCTTAAGGCACCTTTGTTTTTTCCACCTTCTTTAACTTTTTCGTTCACGGAAAATGCGACACGCTAGCCAGAATGACTTAAACCATTTCTGAACCACCTTTGTCTTTTTTTTTTTTCGCCTTTTTGCTCTTTGCGAAAAATGCGACAAAGTACACAAAAATATTAAAATCATTTTAGGGCACCTTCGCCTTTTTCAATTTTCTTCGCCACTTCTAAACTAAGGCACTTTTTCGCCTTTCTCACTGTCTTTAGTTAAAGGCACCTTTGCCTTCTTCTTTGCCTTCAGTGTAAGACACTTTTTAGTTTTTTTACCTTTATCACCTTCTTCACTGCCTTGAATCTAAGGGCGCCTTAGGGATCTACATACCTTTAGTGTAAGGGCACCTTCAGGAGTTGCAAACCTTCAGTTTAAGGGCACCTTCGAGTTTTTTTGGCTTTTTCGCATTTTTGCTACATTGGCTGACCGACGTCGCCAACTTATCAGCAACCCTAAAACAGCTGGACAAACAAATATCCCAAAGGTGGTTAGCGGTTACCAACTTTGTACATGTGCAAAGACTGGTTGTAAATAGCATTAAAAGCTTGTAAGATATTTTTTTGTCTCTCGACACTTGTAAATATATATATTAGCTAAATCAAACTATGTAAGAGTTAATTGTGTTAATTGAATTTCTTTTTCAATCAGAGTTATCTGTAGCCAACGTTATCACGCTCAGCAAGCTGAAGTTATTACTTCAAGCCATTGTACTCACTATTGATATTAATTAGAGTGCAATTTTAGTCTCACTACTAGGTCGTTCATTTGCGCAATTTGTATGAATTCTTGTACTTGAATATTTCTGCTGCTAACTATTGCGTTTCCGTTCCTACACGTTGCGCTCTAAATCATTGAGCTTCCACTGCCGCTCACACCCACACGCGATTTTACAACAAGGGTTTCGACAAATTTTAAAAAAAATTCAACTTTGTCGAACTCCGACGCATCGGAATTCGAAAGATCTTTCAAATCCGCCCTGGAAGTAAACTCCGACATCATCTGGCAGTGAGTGCGAAAGAATTTTTAAATTAAATGTTGGAATCTGACACATAATTTGGTCATCGAAAATTGACAATAGAGGTGGCAACCACGTGGCAAATGTTTTAAGAGTTGCCATTTGAGGTGGATGTTGAATTTTGACGAATTATTTTTGCCTTCACAACCCGTCATCCACGTCAACAGTCCATGGCTTCCATGATTTGATGTTTTTCTGAATTGACGGAGATGTCGGATTTCAATGGATAAATTATTCTATTTGATCTCTTTTGGGGTGTTCCACCTACAAAATAAACATTACACAAAATAAATAACAAATAAGTATTTTATTCGTTTTATATTGTCATATCTTCATAGTCACAAATGAGTTTTTTAATTACATGACCATCTATGCTAATTTGGAAAAAGTACTTCACAGATTGTCTCCCAAATAACCTCGAATTGCGATTGGAAGAATGAATTGTAGCATCTTTAGCCAATCATGAGATTTTAATCACTTAATCATGTTTGTTGAACGAGTTGCACAAGGAATGTGAATAGCTAGTTGGAGTTCTTATTTGTCTTGTGACATTCTTGACATGTGAGAGCTCTCTCTTTGTTAGAATCCATGGCGCACTAGGAATACTTGTCATTCTGCTTTCATCATTTTGAATCCAGTAGGGTGTCTTGACATTAGCCACCTCCAAGTCTTGACCTGTTGCAACATTTTTCTTTTCACAATTATATATTTCCATATAGACTCACCCACGTTCTTGTATATATGCATAGGATCCAAGAGGTGATTGATTAAGAGATTGCTCCAATAGGGTTATTGTTGGAATATCGACAATCTCTTCACGTTTTCAATTGACTTGTCCCAAGAATAGTCTACATCATGGTATTTGATCCACTCGTTGTACCAATCTTTTACTCCCATTTGGATGGGTGGAGGCATGATTAAAGGGCCATCTTCTCCATAGCTCGCATTTGGCTTGTTTGAAAAGGGTGATCAATTGGTAGGTGTTTTCGATGAACTTTGTATACCACTTTCCTTAGCAAATTTATACTATGATGGCTTTCAAAATTTGGCCCACATATACAGCATGCTTTGTATCTAGATGTTGTAAAACTTGCATTTATGATTGCATTAGAAAGTCCGATTATATTTATGAGATGAAATATGTCGTGAGAATAAATGATTATTATTAATATTTCAAACAAAGATGTATCATCCCTAAACATTCACTCAAACCAGGATAATCATGCGTTGTCCACATTAGAATTCCACGAAGAATGAAATTATTTCTTGCAAAGGCCTTGAGATGTCATACACATTGATGCCATTCCAAAGCATGAACAATTCTTCAATAATTTTTTTGAAGTTGTGTTCATGCGGTAGAATCTCTACATTCTTAATTAAGTGATCGTTGTTATTCAATGAAATGGATGTATGATTTACTACATAGAATTGTTGAGTTCAAATCAGACTAAAGCAAGTAATGGAATGATTTTTATCAAGTAAAGTTGTATGTTATTTGAATACATAAGTAGAATGAGAGAGGATGTTCAATTCTCTGAGTCATCTAATTAATTGCTTAACTGCTATGTCGATTCAAATGATATATATGACATGGGAATCATAGGAATTATGATGCTTGTGTAATGGGTCACAAAATCTATTCAAGCCAATTTTGATTATGCACAATTAGTGTATAGGAGAGGCTTTTGCATTGGAAACATCATACAAATCAATAGTACTCAAGAACCATTTAAACTTAAGAAGAGGCAGTATTGGCTATCTGGCAAATGAGCCTAGAAACATCGTCGTATTTAGTAAGTCATGGCATGCACAACCATGATCACGAAAGTCCTGAAAATGTTTCTACAACTCAAGCTCAACTAGCAGTAGTAACGTAATTCCCAATCAATATGAGCAACTGCTTCAAAAGTAAGTAATAAGAGCCAAAGGAAAATTTGATGTGGCATCATCTACAGAGAAGCACCCCAACCCCGAGGTCATGGCGTAGTGATGGAAATGTTGCATCAGTATCCAATAATAGTTGAGTTTCTTCGAACTAGCTATTCAAATATCGGTTGATAACCAGTTATTAATCTATTTCAAGCATATTACTCTAAACAGTGCAATATTATTCATTTCAGTCTCTAATGGGGAACGATATCTTTCATACTACACTTAAAACTATAAAATGTAATTTAGTGAGTTACGACATGATCTAGATTTTGGCACCGTCACCAAGGATCGAAAGTGGTAATTGTATCTGTTAAGGTATATCATTAGAGAATTTTCTAACTTCTTTACCCATCTGCCTGCACTACTTTCCATGAAAATGAATGTACCTTATTTTAGTCACATCAAAATTCACTGATGCTTAACCACAATTAAAGTATAATTTTTAAAATGTTGAAATATTCCCTCCCAATAGTTGGGAACAATAAAAAATTTGAACTAGGAGTGACATTTCAGAAACAAAGCCTACGCCATATCTATCTCCAAGGTCGATGAACAAGTGTTTAGCGCCATCTCTAGCTCTATTATTGTCATTGTGCTGAATGTTACTATACTATTGTACTGATGACAAAGCTTTATCATCTTCATGTGGAACTGTCACCGGAATATGCTCCGCTTAGGACAATAAATTCAAAGCAACCCAAATTGTCAACTTCTGATATGATTCGATACAGGGAGAAAAAACTAAAGCATGTAGATTTATGGTCATCAGGAACATTGTATCCTACTTACCCATATTGCAACATCTGGATTTTCATTCGGTGAGTTAATTAATAATCTATATGTGTCATGACAAAAATGGCCTTTTGGGTTACTGTGAGAATTTGATGCTCTATGAAAATGCACATTCAATGCAAAGAATACATTATTTGGAAGAAAAATAAAGGAAAATTTTAAAGGAGTGCAAAGAAAAATTTAAAAAGTTGAAAACTTGTTTGGAAGAAAATGAGATGTTTAGAAAGGAGATCCAAACGTTGAAATCTTCTTTGCGTCATTTTACAACTAGTAATGCTGAGATAAAACCTGCATTTCAATCCATGTGTATCTCATATTTGTCTCTTGTTAAAAATATGGATGTGCTCAACAAAATGGTCAAAAACAACAAGAAAAAAAGATTGGTAACCAAGAACAATGACTGAAATCCTACTCTAACGTTGCAAAACGAGTTACAATCAAATCCTAAACATTTAACACTTATATAAATCGACAAAGCGAGAAACAAGAAGCTATTCTACAGCATTTTAGAATCCAAGAATCAAGAAACCAACCAGTCTTTTGATTCTTGGACATCCCAAGAACATCAAGAACAAGGTTGTAAGGAGATATGCAAGAATTACCTCACAAACCCACTCTATTTAGTTTACCTTAGTGTTGATTCCTACATTAATCCACAAACAAGAAATGAAATCTAATCCACTCTACAAAAGCATGAAAACTAATCCATTCTACTGTCCACAACCACACATAGAGGAGGGAAGGGCATGATCATGAATGCATCACTCAAGAAACAAGCATGATCAAGGAGCTCAATGGATGCACCAAACTCATGGAGGCTCTTTTCATTTCAAAATGGAGTAGATACAATACACAAAAAGCTCCCCTTCTCAAAGAGAGAGTCTCTTAAATAAGCAAGAGAGCTCCTTAGGTGGCATCCTAGTGGCATTTCCACATTTCACAAATTACAAGTGGAATAATGCTCTCCACTAGAGGTCACCATCAAAAGGTTGCTCACTCTACTTTCTTTAAGAGGGGTCTACTTGCATTTATTACATTTTCCTAGAAATACTAGTTCCTACATGGTCATTCCATCTTCCGGAATTCACCGTGAGGCTTACACAGTTTCACTTGACAGTACTAACTAGCATTCCTTGGCTCTCAGTCTTTGTAGTATCGTCTTCTCAGAGACCTCTTCGGTCTAAGGTGAGATGCTGCTCCAGATTTACAAGTTGTTGCTGCATGTCTTGCACCTATATGTCTTGATTCACATATATCGTATTCAGTGGTCATTCCTGGTTTCATTGATATTGAGGCCGTATACCTTGGTGGTATTTCTACTATTGCTTTTGTGCATACCTCCGATAGCCCTCCTGGTTTGGTGGTTGGTGCAGTATCTTTTCCATTGGTCTCTATATCTCCATCTCTTGAGTCCATTATGGTCTATGTTCCTGCTAATTTCTATGGGATTCTTCACGGGTCCACGTTTGATGGTTCCCTCGCTATTGGTGATCAGGTTGTATCTTCTTTTGCTTTACTCCATGGATCTCTGCTTGAGGTTTGTAATGTACCTCATGATATTTCTACGGTTCTTGACATGATTCATGCACCTTTGGCCCTTACCGATACACATTTTCCATCCGAGGATATTTGTCAGATGGTCACTATTACTTATCTAGGGTATTTATATGCTGAAATCTTTCTAGATGAGTACACGGGCATCCTTCAGTCTCCTTATATTTCTACATAAAGATTTGTTGTAGTCCATGCCGATGGTATACACTTTTGGGATTTCTATGCATTAGAGGCATTAGAGGACTTCTCAATATCAAAAAGACCCTTTAAGGAATGCCATGTAGAATTTACAAAAATATCAAAATAAAAAAAACAACATTGTTTATTTGCTTGCCCACACCACTCCCAAGGCCTCCCCAACTTCCAATGATCTAACCATAGTATCTATAGTCACAACTAAGAACTGTTAACAGTTCGCAGTATAATTTGACTAAATTCAAAAATATTCCCTCCATTGGTTACGAAAAGAGCAATATTTTCATTGGATCTAGAATATGACCGCCATCCCCAAATTCGAATCAGAAAAAATTGCAAAATGTTTACATATGCATTCCTTCCACGAGAATGGAAATATGAGCGCCAACTACCTATTGGAATGAAAAAATGAGCGACATTTCCAAATTTGAATCAAACATACAAGCATGGAGATTGGATTGATCGTACATAGTATATAATATAATCAAAGATGAGTATTTTGTTTTGCTTCATAGAATATGGTCATAGTACTTTGATGCAACTGATTACTCTATTATTTTTTTGATGATGACATTATATCATCTACATGTGGATATCCCTATTGATTTGGCACCTTTGCAGAGAAGAGGAGGCAAAGGAGTTTCAAAATTTGCTGAAGATTGTTCTCGTTACAAGGCAGAAGGAAAGAAAAACTTGGATTTGTGGACAGATGAAACATTATATCCACAAGATCCAAGCACTTTGACACATCCCACATTCTCTTCAATAACCCATTTAGTTACATGGATATGCAATGGGCATAGTGGATTACTAGGATATTGTGAAAGATTGCAAAACCATGGAAAACAACTTTATATGAATAAAGTTCACTTTTTAGAAGGTGAGTTAATTCGGATATCCTCTTATTGTCAGAATAGAGATTGTCATCTCCAAAAGACGTTAGAAGAAAATGAACAACTTAAAAAAAAATACTGAATCATTACAGAAGATAACAATCAATATCAAATCAGAACTAGAGCAAATGCAATCAGTCTTACGGTCTATTTGTATTGAAAACTTACAATTACTGAAGGATGTGGATTTGGTAAAGAAGAAGGCTGAAAGTAAGAAGCGAAAGTGACAAAGTTGCAAGGATATTCAAACGCTTTCAAGAGGAGGTTATCGAAATAGAAGGATCCATGCATTCAAGTAAGCATATTCTGAATTTTGTAAGTTTTTCAATGACATTTGGATTTAATTTCAGCTATGGTGATATTCTGTTAACTATCTTTTTTTTTTGCAGATCTGCATTAGTAGCTCCTCGGAATATTAAAGACAATGCTTCACTAGGAATGTCATTGGGCACAATATTGACTTGCAAATCCATTGAGCGTATCATGATGAACAATAGGATTTCAAATGTAAAGTGTAAAATAGCAGAGTCTTTGTGTAAAAATTACAGCAAATAAGGATCCTAAAACACTTGAAATGATGAGGAAAACAATAGATTATGATTTCATAAGATTAGCACAAGTTGAACCATCAAAATCCATCAAAAATCTATGCTTGAACCTCACTAAATGGCCCAAATCCTTGAAGAAGGCTTCACACGTGTGAAAGTACGGCCTCCCACAGTCTGAGTACTGTACACCAGACCTACATTCAATCCTATAATCATTAGTAATCACAAGTACTCAAACAATTATGAACATAGAGAGCAATTGCACCATTATGAGAGAAAAAACATGAAATTGCTTGATTGATTTTGGTGAGATATCATCACCTATATATACATGATCCATCACGGTTTTGGGTAGGTATGAGTAGCCCTAAACCTATCCCTAATGCTAATTTTGGTGGATCTTTCATCCCTACCAAGTTAGGGTTGGAATCTTGGAGATCCCTCAACAATGCAAAAATTACCAAAAATAGCTCCTATTTTTTCTCCCTTGTATCTAAGCATAATTTGGACTCATTCCAAAGGTTCTAACACTTAGGTCTACTTGAGAACATCCTTATGAATGGAATCCTATGCTATTTGGCACGTGTGACAAGCCACATCATGACCATCTAACTATTTACAAGTCATATGACCAAAACTAGTCAAGCTAGAATTGTGAATTTTTAACACTCCTCCTCACTATCTAGCTTGGTTCAATCATTGCTTTACTAATCACTCCAAGTGATGATCTGAACTTCATAAAAGGTGTCTTTTGAAGTGGTTTAGTAAGTAGATCAGCTACACATTCATTGCTTGGAACATGCTCCAAAGCAATCTCCTTGGCTTGCACCATTTCTCTCACAAAGTGATGGCATATCTCAATGTGCTTAGATCTTGCATGGAAGATTGGGTTAGATGCAAGGTGTTGGGCTGATATATTGTCATTGTAGATGATTGATGCCTCCTCTGAATCCATGATCTTTAGTTCCACCAATAATCTCTTGATCCAAAGTACCTCCTTTGTAGTGGTTGTCAAAGCTTTGTACTCGGCCTCGGTTGAAGATAGAGATATAGTTTCTTGCTTTTTTGAAAGCCATGAAACCACACCTTCTCCTATGAAAGTTGAATAGGCACTTGTTGATTTCCTATCCCTCTTGTCCCCTGCAAAATCTGAATCACTAAATGCATGAAGGTTAATCACATCTCCTCTATATAGAATCCCAAAATCCAATGTACCCGAGATGTATCTTAGAATCCTGAGATGGATATTCAATGGATTTTGCATGGATTGGCTCAACCTACATACACTAAAGCTAAGATCTGGTCTAGTTATAGTGATCCACATTAAGGAACCTATAAGTTGCCTAAACAAAGTGATGTCCATGAAGGATCTTTCATCATCTTCATTTGGCACTTTTACATCTTGCTCCATTGGTGTGTCAACACTTTTGCATACTTCCATCTTAAACTTCTTCAAAAGACTTTGAGCATAGTTTACTTGACTTATAAAGATAAAATCAGACCCTCTAAGTACTTCTATGCCTAAGATGAAGTGAAGACACCCTAGATCTACCATCTTGAACTCTAAGAATAGATCTATCTTGATTTTTTCAATACCATCAACACTATTTCCACTAATGATGATGTCATCTACATAAATGAGTAAAAGTACAATACCAACATCATCAAACTTAATGTAAAGAGTGGGATCATATTCACTTTGAACAAAAGAAAGTGAAATAAGATAGCAATGTAGTCTTGAATTCCAAGATCTCGAGGCTTGCTTCAAGCCATAGATGCTTCTTTGGAGATGGCATACTTTGTTCTCCATTCCATGCTTGATGAACCCTTGTGGCTGCTCCATATAGATATCCTCTTCCAAAAAACCATTCAAGAAAGCATTAGAGACATCCATTTGACATAGAATCCATCCAAAATGTGATGCAAGTGCAATGATTAGTCCTATTGTGACCATCTTGGCCACGGGTGCAAAAGTTTCCTCATAGTCTATCCCTCTCTCTTGAGCATAACCTTTTGCAACTAATCTTGCTTTATGTTTGTTAACACTCCCATTTGCATTCAACTTAAGCTTGAAGACCCACTTGCATCCTATTACATTCCTTTGAGGTCTCTCAACAAGCAACCAAGTTTCATTCTCAATCAAGGCATCATACTCATCCAACATAGCTTTATACCATTCTTTGGAGTTCAATGCATCTTCAACATTAGACGGTTCTTCAAAACTAGATAAAGCATAAGAAGTGGATGAGATACCCTCAACTTGCTGTCCTTTTCCTTGATATGTGAGCCTTGATGGCTCCACTTTTGCCCTTGAAGATCTCCTTGGTGTGATAGGTGGGTTTGGTGCTTGCTCCTCCATGAGCTCCTCCTCAAAACCAAGATCTTGCTCCTCGGCCATCTTCTTCTTGATTGTTGGAGCACTTGAGCCTTCTTCAAGCATATGCATATGATGTTCATCAAATATGACATCCCTTGAAACAACAAATTTGTTTAAGGATGGGAGATAGACTTTGTAGCCCTTGCTTGAGCTTGCATATCCAAGCATGATCCCTCTTGTGGAAGATGGATCCTCCTTGGTTCTTGTTTCCAATGGCACATGCACATAACATATACCCCCAAAAACTTTCAAGTGATTAAGATTGGGTTTCTTTCCATACAACATCTCATAAGGAGTTTTGTCTTCAATTGCTTTGCAAGACACCCTATTCATCAAGTAGTTTGCACATACAAGAGACTCACCCCAAAAGGATTTGGGCAAACAAGCATCTAATCTTAAAGCCTTAGAACATTCACATAATGTTCTATTCCTTCTTTCAGCAACTCCATTTTGTTGAGGAGTGTAAGGACAAGAAGTCTCTTTCTTGATCCCTTCCTCCTCACAAAAGGCCTTGAACTCATTGGAGATGAATTTTCCACCATTGTCACTTCTAAGAATCTTGATGCTATGATTATGATGCTTTTCCACAAACAACTTGAACTTTACAAAAGTATCAAAACTTGAGACTTGAAGGAAAGTAAGAACACCCAACAATATCTTGAGTAGTCATCAATGAAGGTTAAAAACATGGATGAACCTCCATTAGATTTGGTGCTAGCAATGTGCACATCCGAGTGTATGAGTTCAAGAGGATGAGATGACTTTGTGATGGAGTTAGGAAACACCTTCTTATGTGCCTTGGATAAGGCACAAGCTTCACAAACCTTGTCTTCCTTCCCAATAGACCTTGGTAGGCCTAAATCATACTCCTCCTTGATCATAGCCTCCATGGAACCCGAGTTGACATGTCCAAGTCTTTTGTGCCATAAAGTAAAGGTAGATATTTCGCTCTTCTCGGCCAACATGACAACATTAGTATCCACAAATGCATCCAGCTTATAAAGTTTGCCAAGTCTAGTGCCCTTAGCCACTATCTTTCCCTTCTTCTTGATGAAACATTCATTTGAAGCAAAGTCAACATTGAAACCATTGTCTACCATTTGGCCAACACTTGGTAGATTCTTTGTTATTGTAGGAATGTACAAAACACCTTCTATGTTGAACTTTTTGGAAGATCCTAAGCAAAGGGGAATGCTACCAACTCCTTCAATCTTACAAGCTTCATCATTTGCTGTATAGATAGACTTTATAGGTCCATCATAAGATAAGAGAGAAGAGAAAAATTCCCTTTTACTAGTCATGTGTGAACTAGCACCCGAGTCAATCCACCAAGGATCTTCTCCTTTGAAGCTTGTTGAAGAAAATATGGACATCATGAGAGAGTCCTCATGTGAACTCTCCTCCTCCTCCTCTTTGCTCATGTTGGCTTGGCTTTGATCTTGCTTCCTCTTGAAGCATTCCGAGGCATAATGCCCCATCTTGCTACAATAGTAGCACTTCACCTTTGATTTGTCCTTCTTGACTTTGGTGGTTGATGGAGATGCCTTTGGGGGTCCTTCTTGATCCTCAAGCTTTGTAGACTTCTTGAATGTTGATCCTTTGCCTTTGGACTTGCCTTTGCCTTTGGTGAAGAGAGCTTGGTCATATCCACCTTGGATGGAAAGCCTATCCATCCTCTCTTGCATTTGGCTCCTTCTTGATTCCTCGGCCATGAGTGTGCCTTGGAGTTCTTCAAGTATGGGTAGCTTACCCATAATTGCATATCCCTGAACCAAATTGTCAAATTCAAAGCTTAGTCCATTCAATATGAGTTGAACAAGCTCTTCATCCTTGATAGGGTCACCTATAAAGGCTAGCTCTTTGTTCAATTCCTTTACTCTTAGGACAAAAGTATGTGCACTTTCTCCTTTCTTTTGATAGCTTCTATAGATTTGATTCTTCAAAGCTAACATTCTAGTTTGGTTATTGGATTCATAGACCTTTTGCAAAGTCTCCCAAGCATCTTGAGCTGAAGTGCAATCTCCTACCTCTCTTAAGAGTTCATTTGCAACATTCATTTTTATGCAATGTAGTGCAACATTGCACCTCTTGATGTATTTGGCTTTTTCTTGAGGATGAATAGGTTCACCCTCCTTATCATTTACAATTTCCATCAGATCTTGCATGATCATGATAGATTCCATTCTAACTTTCCATATGAAATAGTTAGTTTTGTTGAGCCTTTCATTAGTATTCAAAAGATATGCATTTATAGATGCCATCTAGTCTCCTAATCAAGGACTTGACACAAATGAAGGTTACTTCTATTGATTTGATTGAAGGTCTACCTTATCCCACTTCTTAGGGACCTGAAAAGATCAGTAATAGACTTCCTATAAAGATCTAAGAATGATCTCTAACAAAATCAAATCATAGAATACTAGAAACAATGCACTTGCTTGATTGAAGTAGACAATACTAGTAGAATTGCCCCTCTTTCTATAAAGAACATTAAAGCTTCCAAATGATCTGATCAAGAGTGAATTTCAGCAACCTAATATACTTCCAAAATCACTTGTAAAAGATCTAAATGGAACTTAATGAGGATGCAACACAATCTACTATCCAATCACAAGCAAAAAATGATCAAAATTGATGAAAAATTGATCTAATTTGGTGCATAAGTCAAGCAATGGTTGGACTGAACCTAAAGCACTTTAGGAGGTATCTACTACACCTTAGAACAGCCTTGAAGAGTCCCCAAAACTCTGATCTTCCCTCTCCTTGAATGGTAGAAAGCCTCCTCTATGAAATCACCTCCAAAACTTGCTTAGAAATCAATGCTTGGAGCAAGCAAAACTTGCTATCTTGGTAATGTGAATTGAATTCAACTTTGCCTCTGGTTTTAGACACCTAAACACCTGCAAATGAAGTCACACAACACCAATCTCCAATGTATTTGACTCACTTTGAGTTCTAGAATCAATACTAGATGCTAAGATCCAATCTACACAAGATTTAGATAAAAAATTGTGATCAAATTGAATGAAAACCAAGGATTTAGCTCATTTCAGCCTTTAGGCTCTGATACCATGTAAAAATTACAGCAAATAAGGATCCTAAAACACTTGAAATGATGAGGGAAACAATAGATTATGATTTCATAAGATTAGCACAAGTTGAACCATCAAAATCCATCAAAAATCTATGCTTGAACCTCACTAAATGGCCCAAATCCTTGAAGAAGGCTTCACACGTGTGAAAGTACGGCCTCCCACAGTCTGAGTACTGTACACCAGACCTACATTCAATCCTATAATCATTAGTAATCACAAGTACTCAAACAATTATGAACATAGAGAGCAATTGCACCATTATGAGAGAAAAAACATGAAATTGCTTGATTGATTTTGGTGAGATATCATCACCTATATATACATGATCCATCACGGTTTTGGGCAGGTATGAGTAGCCCTAAACCTATCCCTAATGCTAATTTTGGTGGATCTTTCATCCCTACCAAGTTAGGGTTGGAATCTTGGAGATCCCTCAACAATGCAAAAATTACCAAAAATAGCTCCTATTTTTTCTCCCTTGTATCTAAGCATAATTTGGACTCATTCCAAAGGTTCTAACACTTAGGTCTACTTGAGAACATCCTTATGAATGGAATCCTATGCTATTTGGCACGTGTGACAAGCCACATCATGACCATCTAACTATTTACAAGTCATATGACCAAAACTAGTCAAGCTAGAATTGTGAATTTTTAACACTTTGATGGTGGACATTCAAAATATTTTAGATAAGACTATAGTTCAGGGTGCTTGTGATTTTGCAGGTATTAGTAGGGAAGCATATGCAACAATATTTAAACCAATTAGAGAAGCTTTTAAGCAAGTTCAAATTAGAAAAGTCCCAATCTCTAGGACATATCACTTGAAGAAAGAGAGGGATACATTAAACATAGGTATGCATAAGATCACTGGAACTCCATTTCGTATTGAGGAGGTGTATGAAACTGATGGAAGATCGATATTCTATAATTCATCAAACAATTTATTTGTTGATCTAAATTACTTGTTGAGATACATCGTCATATTCTATGATATAACCTATGAAAAGGTGAATGGAAAAATAATCATAGTACTTAAGTTAGATGAGTCAAAAATTGTGAAAGGGCAGAAGATGGAAATGGTTAGTATAACTCTCATGAATGGTGATTGCTTGGTCTCCGATGATGAGTTGCCACTTTGTTTTGGTGTTCTGAGACCATCAGGGTACCTTGAGAGAGTTATTTCTCCTCTCTTGGATCGGCCGAGATGTTCCTTAGTCGCCACTATGTTGATCCTGAGCTGTTCCCTTTCTTACCAGCTATCATTCACTAGGTTCGCCTTCACCATAGTTGACGCTATCGATAGATTTAGTTTTTGATCCAGTGGGATGGTTGTCCTATTGAGGAGGCCACATGGGAGTATATTAATGTCTTTTATTATACGCCATCACTTGTGGATCAAGATCGTGCTCTTGCTGCACTTGTTGATTTCTCTACATCATATGCTGCTCTAGTTGTTGATGCACCAGGGCTTGCTGTTGTCTGATCCAGTTTCTTTTCGACAGTCACAGTCTTTTTTTTTTTGTGTCGGGGAGAGTTATGGACTCGGCTCATTACATTTGCCACGTCCATTTACATTTACTTTACTTTATGCATAAGCAGGCCTTGGGTCCTTTTTTATTCATTATTGACACTTAGACTTTATGGTTGGCCTTGGGCCTTATTATTCATTATTTGGACATTTGGACATATTACTAGAGAGTGGGGGCCTTCTTGGAGGGCACACTATTATCCCTCCCAATTGGGCCACTGGAAGCTTTCTTTTTAGGGCTTCCTTTAGGCTATAAGTAGGGAATGTGTGTCATTTGTTATTCAGCTATGATATTGATCTCTCCTCTTTAGTCTCTTTAAGCTCTCTTTCTTGCTTTCTAGGGTTAAGTCTTGCTTATGTGATGCTTTCATAGCTTAGCTCTAGATCAGTTGTGGTTGCACTCGTAACTCTGTTGAAGCTCTGGAGAAAAAAAAGAGGACCTTGTGCTTACGAAGTCTGTGAGATCATTATCCTCTCGTAAGAGCTTGGCTTCCTCTTCCCAAAAAGATGCCCAAACACCTGATTCCACTACTGGATCAGAGCTAATGTCAACTCCAAAGAGAAAACTTAGCACTTTGGAGAAAACCCAAGATGCATCCAAATCGAAAGACTTTAAATCAAAGCAAGCTAAAGGCGTACATCCTAGCTCCTCTAAGAGACCTCAGCCCTAGACCTCTAATTTAAATCTACTTGGGGCAAGAATTAATCTAGAGCCGGCTAGTAGAGATGTTGTGAAAATGCGCCAATTGATTCATGAAACTAAAAAAATCCAAGCCACAACATTCATACTTGACATTGAAGTGATAGGCCCCCAATCATCGGTGATAGGCCCATGGAGGTGAGGGAGCCTAACTTCTCTCATGTACATAATTTAGAGATAAAATTCAAAGACCACACCCAAGCCATAGTTACTGCATTCATTGTCCTTGTGGACCCTGCTGACTGTCCAACAGTAGTAGATTTTGATATCCAGATTATATATACCTATATTTTTTTTGTTTTGGGCGGAATCCATAGCTTGCAAGCCAGAAAGGAGGTCTCCATTGAGTATCCTCATGTACAGTCATTTAGACAAGTTAGTGCTATATTTTTTGACAAGTTGACAGTTGAGAAAGCCAAGCTTCTTGCCTGGGATCATAATATCAACCAAGATTACAGGTTAAAGATGAACGTTATGTCATATTTTTTCATAAAGAGTACATGAGGCTTCACAAAGGAGCCAAAACAAATATACAATTGAAGTGCCTTTGTACACAGAAGACTGGGCATCCATTTGATGGAAAAAATCCAACCTCCTCACGAAGTATGACAATTTTTTCCAATTGGCCTTCCGAAAAGGGCAGGTAATTTTTGTTCTTATGACTCTTTCTATTATTTTATTTTCTTAAATCAAATCACAATCCTTTAACAAATTATTTTTTGTTTCAAATTTGGGACCTCGTCGATAAAATTTTTGACAAGTGGGACAGATTTGAAATAAAAGGACAACTTCCAAAAGGGTCGTCCTCCAACAAAAAATTTTTTCACACAATCCACTCTTGCTCCCATCCCCCAAGATATGGGGATATCAGAGTGGAAGAATATGCAAGACATCCCATCAAAGGATGTGGTTGTGAGTGTCCCGTCGAGAGTTGTCGATGGATAGCTCAGCCTTACTGAGACGAGAAAAGAATTTCAAAGGTAATTTTGATTTTCTAAATCAAGATTCTTATTTTTATCTCATTTGCAAAAACTTGGATCTAATCATTGATTATTTTCAGAGACAAGCTTTTCATAAAAGTGCAAGAGGCTATAGTAAAGAGCCTGAACTGCAAGGATTGGGAGGAATGCCAAGGGTGCCAAACAACTCAAAAGATGAAGAGCTGCAAAGATTTCTTATTTTATTCAGAGATATGGTAAGCTTTTTTACAGAAATTGACTTCAAATTACCAATTTGTGAATATTGTTTATGCTAAGCATGGGCATTTGTTCTTAACTATTTTTTAGATTGTTAGTTTGACATCATTATTCATGCTTAGCATAAGTTTTATCACTTTTAATTACAATTTTTGCATTTGAGAGACCCATGCTTAGCATAGGTGTACTTATGATATCCTTACTTCTCTTTTGGATAATTGTTTTTAGGATTATCATTCATGCTTAGCATAAGTGTATTTCTAATGTCAATTATTTTCTTTTATATTATTACTTTTTAAGATCATCATTCATGCTTAACATAAGTTTATGTCACTAGTAACAATTTTTACATTTGAATGTCATGCTTAGCATAAGTGGATTTCTACTCTTGTCAAATCTTTATATATATATGTATATATCAGACATGAGAGAGAGAGAGAGAGAGAGAGAGAGAGAGAGAGAGAGAGAGAGAGAGAGAGAGAGAGAGAGAGAGAGAGAGAGAGAGAGAGAGAGAGAGAGAGAGAGAGAGAGAGAGAGAGAGAGAGAGAGAGAGAGAGAGATGGTATTTGTGTGGGTGTGTGTGATGAGATGATCCCAAAGAAACGTTTTATTCCCAGTCTATTGATGATCCTCCTTGTTTTTATATAGTACTACAAGGTGATGCCAAAGATATTTCCAAGTTTATCGAAAGAAGACTTACACTCTCTGCATCGCTGATATTCCATACGGCCTCAAACTTGCGAGCTCATTGAATGATGATCGCTCGTTTAAGTACACCGAAGTAAAAGATGTTGCTAGTTTTCTGGAGATCACTACAGCTCCACTCTAGAAAATAGTAATATTTCACTCTAGTTGGCAACAAGTAGGTGTTCACAAGGCCCTACTGAAAGTTTGCAATGCAAGGATAGAGAATGCCATTTGATAAGCATTGTTTTTAATTAAACATATATATTTACAAGTCTTTTTAATATTTTTAAACATATTACATTATTCGGTGGCCGATATTTTGTATAGAGCCAAGACATTTAAGACTTGGGTTGGATGGAATTAATCCTCATGACCATTGATCTTCTACTTGGACAACATGGCAAGTGATGCTTGTGAATTACAACATCCCTCCATGGATGACAATGAAAAAAGGTCATCTTTTACTTGCTCTCGTCATTCCCGGTCGTTACAAAATACAAAACATGGATGTCTATCTAGAACCTATTGTTGAGGAGTTTCAAATTCTTTGGAGAGGGAGTCATGTATACGACATTTCACTTCCTATCGGATCTCGAGAATTTGGACTAAAAGGTATTCTGATGTGGACAATGCATGATTATCCTAGATTGGGTGAGTGTAGCAATTTTTTTACTTCCGGATACCATGCTTGTAATATATGTGGAAGTAAAACATAAGGTCTATCTTGTATATGCATCATAACAATATGGTCAATGACATGAGTATTAATATTGTCTCCAGCAAAAATCAAACTATCTGTGAAATGTGCTTACTAGAAAAACAACCTAAAACAAAATTTTCAAAAGGACAAGCCAAAAGAGCTAAGTCCATTTCTGAATTAATCCATAGTGATTTATGTCGTCCTATGAGCATGCCCTCTTTGGATCAGGCTTTATATTTCATCATTTTTATTTATGACCTCTCCAGATTCACCAGAATTATGTTCATAAAGAACAAGTCTAAGGCATTCAACTTTTTCAGAGAATTCAAACAGTTTGTTGAGACCCAAACTGCTCAAAGAATCAAGACCTATGGTCTGATTCAGGGGGAGAGTACATGTTTGATGTCGAGCATTATTGGAAGTTGCACGATCCAATGCTCAGTTACCCAAGAAATTTTGGGCTGAAGTAATTTCCACAGCCTGCTATCTGCAAAATTATTCCAGCACAGGCAGTTGACTCCAAAACTCCATTTGAAGCCTACTATGGCTACAAACCAAGTCTTAAACACCTTTGTGTGTTTGGATGTCTCTGCTGTGCACAAATACCATTTGATCTGAGAAAGAAACTAGACCCATTAAGCTGAAAGTATATTTTCATTGGCTACTCAAAATCACATAAGGCATATTATAATGTTGATACAGGTCAAATCTTAGTCAATCGAGATGTTGTCTTCCTTGAAGACAAGTTTTATGATTTTAAGCAGAAGTAGCAAATGCAGGAGTTTGTCCCAACAAATCCATTTACCATTGATAGGCCCAAACCTATGACTGTTCAATCACAAGCTGAAGACTTTCCAGTCATTCACCCAGGAGAGACATCTACTCAGGATCCTATAGTTCAAAGATCTACACAACAACGGCAACAACCTGATCATTTCATCCCTCAAGCGTTCACATCAGTCATGATGAACCTGCCAAATGAAAAGCTATCATGGACGCTGAGTACCATTCATTAATGAAGAACAAGACTTGGAATCTTGTTAATCCTCCAGCGGGTATAAAACCAATTGACACTAAGTGGATCTTCAAGTTAAAGCTTAAGCCAGATGGATCAATATCCAAATGGAAAGCTTGCTTAGTGGTTAAAGGATTTGAGCAAGTTTATGGAATATATTACACTGACACTTTCAGTCTAGTGATAAAGCATCAATATATTTGAACCTTACTGGCTATAATTGTTGCAGAGAATCTAGACATTCATCAGAGGGATGTCCAGACAACATTCCTTCAAGGATATATACAAGAAGATATTTTCATTTATCAACCAGAAAGTTATGTGTTTCAAGGCCGAGAGCATATGGTATGTAAATTTCAAAAGGCACTTTATGGCCTCAATCAAGCTCTAAGGCCTGGTATGAAAGACTTAGTCATTTCTTGTTGCAGCACAATTATACTTCTTGCTCCGCAGAGTCAAATGCATATCTCAAGTATAAATGATCAAGCTATGTCATAATAGCATTATATGCTGATGATTCATTAATTATTAGTGATTCAAATCAATTACTGCATGAAATAAAATCTTTGCTTTCATCAGAATTTGAGATGACTGATTTAGGCCCAGTTCATTACCTACTCAATGTGGAGGTCACCAGAGATCGTGCAAGCAGAAGGATCGCTATAACCCAAGAATCCTATTTAATTAATGTACTTCACATATATGGCATGGAAGACTGTAAACCGATAGAGTCACCCATGGATCCAAGATCCAAACTATCAAAAGACATGTGCCCCAAAACTGATGCAGAATAGAAAGAAATATGTAGATATCTTTATTAGTCCATAATCAGATCGATAATGTATGCTATGATCTGCACACGACCTGATCTAGCATATGCGGTATGCACATTGTCTCAATACATGTCCAATCCAGGCCTACAATATTGGAAGGCTCTACAAAGAGTATTGAAGTACATTCAAGCTACGAAGCACTATGCTTTGTACTATAATGGTAACACAGAAGCTGCACTTACTTTAATTACATATTCAGATTCAAATTGGGCAGGAGACGTGGATACCAAAAAGTCCACATCATGTTATGTTTGTTTCCTTTTCAGGAGGACCCATTTCATGGAACAGTAGAAAGAAAAAATACATTTCATTGTTCTCTACAGAATCTGAATATGTTGCAGCTACATCAACAGTGAAGGAGATTATTTGGCTAAGAAGGTTGCTACAAGGTCTGTATTTTCCACAGATCAGTCCATCTATACTCCAGTGCGACAATCAGAGTTGTATAGCTCTATCTCTGAACCACAAACTCATTCTAGAACCGAACATATAGAAGTTTAATTTCATTTTCTTAGAGAGAAAGTTCAAAATAAAGATGTTGTACTAAGTTACTATCATACAGCCAGTATGTTGGCTAACATTTGACAAATCCATTGTCAAGAGAGAAACATTCTACTTTGGTAGGTATGTTAAAACTTAACTTAAATTCAGATTCATAGTAGTAAGCCTAAGGGGGAGTGTTGGAATTAATCTTACTCCTACTCATCCTTACTGCCCTCCTTTATACTCAAGGAAATCACTCTCGTAAAGGAATCTGCAAAAATAAACTGTTTTTTCAAACAGTCTACAGAAATACACGTAAAGCTTCGACACTAAAAAACCGCAAGTGCAATGTGAAATCATAAGAGACCAAAGAAAACCGCAAATTCACCACTTGCGGCCAACTTGCGAAGACTGTAGCTTACCCTGAGGCACTACTGTTACGAGCTCGTAACCAGTGCCGAACCCCAGAGAACACAGATAGGTCAGATACCACAGTCAAGGTCGTGTCCAGTGTACACGACCAACAGGGCAAGACAATGTGAGTAGTGTGTCCCAACATGGTCCATAGCTATGGCGGGCCTAACACAGTCTAGGAACCCTGTCAGCAGGATAGGGCCCCCAGTTGGGTCCGACGTGCATGCTACCAGTCCTCACACTGGGCTAGGAGGGGCTTACTCTATATCAGGGAGTAGGCAAGGTTGGGTGGATCAGTTAGTGTTTGCCCTACTATGGTGTTAGGATCTATAACAACTGCCAAGACACCTACGAAGTGAACGAATGGCAGACTGATGGAAGGAAACCGCCAAGTCAACGATTGCGGTTGCATGCGGCTATGAGCACACTGCAATATCACGCTCATGCTGTCACCTACAAAGGAGATTGTCGCACATGTCTACATATTCACACTCCACTACAATAATCGATCTATAGATCAGTACTAAGGACTGTTAATGATCTTTGAACTCTGTGAATAGACTAACATTAGTTCATTCAACAACTATATAAGCCAATGAGCAGTCAGAAGATATGATCGATCAATCTACGTGTTGCCAGAGAAACGGCCAAAATCGATCTTCTAGTAGCTGACTCCTCAAACATAGTGATCATTTAGAAAGAATTAAAGAGTATTAAAAAAGATAGCAACTATTTGCTCACGTGCTTCACGCTATTGTTTTGTGATCTGATTGTTGTTACTACAATACTTTTTATATAGAAGCGCAATTTTTCATAACAATTGAATTCATGTTGAATGCTCGTGATTAATGCTTGTCACTCTTTCTCCTCGATTATCATAACCTATTAATGAGGATATGTATGATATTCATTGATGCCTAATTGATTTACATTTCTTTCTATCATCAACAAAGAAGAGCACGGTTGTCTACAACACCTCGACCTTTCTGCTACGGCCAAAGAAGAACATGTCGTAAAATAGTAAGGTTGACAGAGATGAGTGACTGATATCAGATTAGTAGAGATCTGATAGAAACAGAACTCTGATATCAAATTGAAAATGGTGTAGTAGCAGTGGAAGTTGATAACAGATGGTGAATGGATCAGAAGTGCAATACTTACCAGCAAAGCATTTAAGATGAATAGATCAGACAATGTTCAAGAAAACAACAACCATGTGGAAAAAATTGCACTCTAATTTGATATAAAAAATGAGCACAGAAGCATGAAGCTGGCCACGAGAGAGTAGGGCGCAACACTTCAACTGATAGATTGATTAACTATAGAATAATGCCAACAAGATGATAACCTGATCAGGGTGTTGAATCCATTGTAGATCTTCATTGATGATTGGATGTCAGTTGATCAGTACATTAAAAGCTAATCTACTTAATTAACTACATCTGTCCTACAGTAGGTAGCCGCCATTTTATAGTGAATGTATGTACAGAGGTAGGTGGACTGTCAATGTCGCGACGTGGGTCGGATTTCTGAGTATATAGTATTAAATTTTACAAAGGTCAAAAAAAATATATTAAGCCAAGGTTGAAAAATTTAGACTTGATTCAACCCGATCCAAGGTCAGAAAATTTAGATTCGATCCGATCTTGAATTTCAATCTTCTGTTTAAAATATTCGAGTCTTCCTCTTCCTCCTTTTTTTGTTTGTTTTCAAGGATAAATATATATAGGTTTCAGGATGCTCATTACCTAATGGATTTTGGGATTGAGCATGAATTCCAACACTCCCCCTTAATGTGGATCCTGAAAATTTTCAATCTTTAGATTTAGCAGATTGTTAAATCTGAGATGGTGCTCTTTTGATAGTGCCTTTGTGAAATAATCTCTTGCCATAAACTCTATCCCGTAGTAAACCAAGAAATTTCTTTGTCTTGCACTTTCTTTCTAGGGTAGTGATACCTGATTTCGATATGCTTACTTTGAGAATGAAATCTCGGATTTAGAGATAGTGCGATTGTGCTTTGATTGTCATAGTAGATGATCGTTGGATGTGATTGAATAAGGTTGATATCTGCATGATGAGAATGCAAGAAATGCACTCAAAAAATGCAAATTCTAGCTATAAAACTCGGGTGACAAACTGTTGAACAGAATCTCGAACGATTCGGAAAACTGTCTCGAAACTCGAATTATTTCTGTTTTGCATGCTCTGTAACACAAGCAAACAAAACCAGACAAATTCTAAACAAAAACAAAACAAAATGAAGCGAAGCGAAACTTAAACGAGCACTATCATTGATTCATGTTGGAAGCACAAATCGCGAAACGAAATGAAACGAAACGAAACGAAATAATTTGCAACAAGATCAATCAAGCTCTTAACGAGACGAGACAAGACGAAACGAAATAGGATGAAACAAAACGAAACCTAGGTGAGCTCTGTAATTGATTTACCCTTGTAGCCAAGTGATTGTGAAGCGAAACAAAGCACAAAGCGAAAGGATTCGTGAAAGAAATTAGTTCATCAGAAATTCAGATATAACTGCTAGTCACTACCAACTATATCACTCCTACAATACTTCAGAGAGTAGACAGACACAACTGATCTACATTAACAGATTAATGTAGCATTCAACAATATCAAACCAATGTGCAAAAATTGAGTGAACAAGCAAATTAGACACACGAATAGTAAAAGACAAATTTACATTCAAGATCATACAATCATTTAGATTAATAAAGTGGACAACAACTACAATATCATTTATTGATTTTTCTGATTCTTCGAGCACTACATGACAGATCCATGCAGTGCGTTGGCGTGAGAGAAATACTGTTCTCTCACAAATTCGAGTCTCGCTTATTAACAAACTTCTGTATCTACAGATCTTATTATAGAAATTGTCTCGCACGCAGGTGGACTATATTTTGAATATTTTCGTCTTTTGATTCTTGTCTTGCTTACTAGCATTAGACTTACTGTATTATGCATCAACCAAAAAGTATATAGTTCGTGAACAATTTTGTGTCGTGTCTTGTAACTTATAGATTAGAAAGATTAAATATCTAAAATTAATCGCGAATTACAAGAGTGGCAGATTAGCCATGATTTAAAACACTTCTGATGATGTCATGATATCAAATCAGATATCTGCATCCCATGGCACTTGGTTGATCTTGTTGGCTGTTCATGGAGCACGATTGATTTTGTGTCATGTCGTGTCATGTCATCTTTTGACAAAGGTTCAAAATTGAAAGCTAGCAAAGCTTTGGCATTAGAAACAAAATTTTGCTTCAGCTCCCTCTCAAAGCATGATAGCTTGACGACTCCAAGGCTGCTCCTCTGTCTCTCGAATAGACCTTTCTTTGGGGCCTTTGTGAAAATGTCAGCGACCATGTCTTTCATTCCAATGAAGGTTTTGAGATGTCATTCTTCACTTCAGCAATCAGCTCCTCACTCTTGTAGAGTATCAGAGTGTCGTCCACTACACAACCACAATAATGATCTTCCCATCTGTAATTCTCACACACACATTGGAATCAACCATCAGTGGCTTGAATCCCAATGATTTTAGGGCTTGATCCTTCTTTTTGTACCATTGTCGAGCTAACTACTTCAAACCATAGATGAGCTATGCATTCTGCATGCATAATCAGGAAGTGAATTTGAGACATAACCTAGGGGTTGATCCATGTAGATCTCTTCATCTAACTCATCATGCAAGAAGGTTGTCTTCTCATCCACAATGTCGATCTTGAGGTCATAAGTAGTTGCATATGCAAATAATAAACGTAGGGATTAATTTTTCACGACAGGAGAGAAGGTTTCAAAATAATCAATACCATATCTCTGAGAGAATCCCTTCGCTACCAGTCTTGCCTTGTATTTCGAGACATCCCCATCTGGTCCATATTTGAACTTGTAAACTCATTTTCATTTTACAGCCTTTCGCTTATCTGGTAATGGCTGCAATGTCCATACATGGTTCTTCCTCATGGATTCCATCTCCTTGTTCATGGCTTGGATCCATTTGTCCTTCTATGGACATTCAATTGCTTTCTCGAAATTTTGTGGTTCGCCACTGAATCCACAAAACTCTTATGATGTAGAAGCAGAACTGTCTGGCACATATCTTGCTAGCGCTCTTCATTTTCTTGTCAACCTTCTAGGATATCCTTCTAGGACAACAATGCCTTTGCCTTCATCTACTGCTATAGGATAGGACTTTTGGCATTTTAATACTATAACAATAGAAATCTAACCATTTATGACGGTTGATATTCAAATAGACGGTACGGTTTCTAGGCTCAAATAAATATTGTCTGTGAATATTTCACGACAGTCTGTCTCTTTGTCTCAGCTTCATGTCTCGCGAATTGTTCGCGACACTTGTCTCTTCGTGACATTTTCGTCTTTCACAAATTGTTTGCGATAGATGACAATTTTTGAGCTTGAAAGAAGCTAGAATATTTTGCGAACTATTCGAGATGATTTCGTGACATCTGAGACTTGAACAAGACATTGTTTCACAAATCTTTCGTGAATCTTTCGAGTTGGTCACGAATAGAAAAGTTTCGAGTTCCCGCTTGTTTCTTTCTCATCCTTTGTCAAGTAGACTGCACGCTTGTTGGTAGAATCAAGATCTATCTGATCAATTGTTCTACAACTCTCTCTCAAAGTGGCAGTTGGATTAACCCCAATCTTCTTCGCTGCTTCTCGAACAAGGCTTTACTTAGTGGCTTTGTAAAGATATGAGCTATCATTTCCTCTGTGCGTATGAAGACTATTTTTAGTATCTTCTTCTCGACCAAGTCCCGAATCACATGATACTTGATAGCTATGTGCTTCATTTTCGAGTGAAATACAAGATCTTTTGTAAGATAGATTGCTGAAGTATTATCCATTAACAAGACATAAGGTTCAGAACTACATTCATCAAATCCTTCCAATATCTGTTTAATCCAGATCAGCTCTTTGTCATCTTGGTTGCCGCTATATATTCCGATTCATAGGAAGATTGAGCTACTGTTGTTTGTTTCTTGCTAATCCAGAGTATGGTTGCGCCAGATGCTAGAGTACAACCTCTTGAAATACTTCTATTATCATCCTTCATGGATGCCCAGCTTGCGTCACCATACGATTAAATGTGAAATCCAACTTTATTTGAATAACACAATCCATAGTCTTTCATTTCCTGGAAATATTGTAGTACTCTCTTTGCCAACTTCCAATGTAATGATCCTGGGTTCTGATTATATTGGCTCAGCCTGTATACTACAAACGCTAATTTTAATTCTTAAGTCACTGATAGTTATTATTGTCACTTAGACTAACTTCCACATGGATTCCCAAGGGAAAGCTAGTCCCACTATGGACAAGCTTGATGGAGCCAATTACCATCTATGGAAATTTAAGATGAAAATTGTGCTAATGGCTAAAGAGTTGTATGATGTTATCGCAGGTGCAGAGACAAGACCTGAAGCCGACGATGTTCAGGCTTGGTGTTGTCTGCTAGATATAACAACGATCCAATCAGCCTATGATAGGGTGTTTTGGCCATTCGTTCTTCTTCCTTGAGAGTCTGCGGACCATCTGGATTGCTCAATATTGTTCTAGGTATCATGGGAGTATGCACACCTTTGCATTCGAGCATGTTGAGGTCTTCAATGATCTTTAGAGTGTACTTTTAATGGTGAAGATACAACTTACCACCTTCAAAGTCTCTAACGATCTGCAAACCTAGATAGATTTTAGCATCTCCTAGGTCGACGATCTCAAATATTTCAAAAATGCCTCTTTTGACATCTGAAATTAACTTATCTCTTCTTGAGAAGATAAGTGTGTCATCTACATAAACAGCTAAAATGATTATTTCTTTTTGGACATATTTGATATAGACATTTGATTCAGCAAATAGAGGTTTGAAGCCTATGGAACATAGTGCTTTGTCCTTCTTTCTATACCATTGTCTCGCTATCTGTTTGGGACCATAAATGCTTTTTATTCATGTGACATCCGTATTCAGGATATTCGTGGCCTACAAAACTAAGTGGTTGGTCCATGAAATAACAAATGAGTTCATGTATGTTTGAATACTGGTGGGAAAGTGTCAGTGTAGTCGATCCCATACTTCTGTGAAAATCCTTTAGCAACCAACATTGCCTTGTATATGATGTTTTCTCCATCAAGACCTTATAGATCCACTTGCACTTGACTGGTTTTTGGCCATCAGGTATAGGTGCAAGTGTCCATATATTGTTATTGTACATGGATGACATTTCGTCCTCCATTGTTTGAATCCAGCGATCTGTATCTGGTCCATCTATAACTTCACAAATTATCTGTTGCGAATGATTCGCGAAGAGCTAGACTATGCTCGACTGATAATTAGTCATGAATTATTCACGAAAGACAAGACTAAAAGTTAATTGTCTATTACCAGAAAGAGCAGCTAGAAAGATCAGACAAAATGAAGAACAAGCATAACAATATTAACACAGATCTGAATGCAGAACAAAGAGCTATATCAGATTAAGTATATCATGTATACAAGTTAATAATGCGGCAGAGCACGATACAATAGCGGATGAAACCTCGTTCCCTACGAAGTTTATTTCTGTCTGTAATGAGGAATGAAACCTCCTTAACTTGTTCTAGACTTATCTTGCTTCATTAGAATTCATCATCATCATGCACGAATACGCAGATGGTATCCAATATATATATACATAATATTACAAGTGTGCAGATGCGAAAGTATAGAGTGGATGTGCTGTCTGTAGAAGATCGTGGGTGGTTACAATCGTTGTCCAATCTGTTAGCACAATTGCATGTGGTGAAGGTGAAAAGGGTGCAACGTCAGCCAGTACTGAAGTGAACGTTGGTGATGACGCAAAAGTGCGTCACTCTTACGAATGGCCTTAGGATAAGATTTACATGGTGCCTTATCTGTTAGGGCACCTTTGGCATTTGGTAAGGTAGTGTCCCCTTTTTGCCTATCACCATGACTTGTGTAAGAACACAGTGTCACGATTCATTCGCCTTTTCTTTGTTTGTGCGAATTTGCGTGTAAAAATGCAGACTGCGTGACAACGTTAGAAAAATATGCAGCATGAATGGAGGCAGATTAAAATTGGGATTCAGGAGAGTAGAAGGAGTAATTCACCCCCCCTTAATCTAGATCTGTGAATGCCTTGATTTTCAGACTTAGCAATGCACAAAATTTGTTGTGCGCCTTTCGTAAAAATGTCTGCAACCATGTCCTACGTTTTGCAGTATGTTAAGCTCACCTCTCTGTCGAGAACCTTGCCCCTGATGTAGTGATATCTTATCTCAATGTGCTTACTCCTAGAATGAAATCTAGGGTTGGCCGATAAGGCAATAGCACTTTGGTTATCACAAAACAAAATTGTAGGGCTGTACTGATACAGATTGATGTCTGACAACAAATTTCTTAACCAAAACGCTTCCTTAATAGATTGAGAAGTAGCAATATATTCTGCTTCAGTAGAAGAAAGTGTGATAGAGGTTTTCTTACAATTGTTCCACGAAATAGGACCACCATTGGAGAAGAATGTAAATCTAGATGTGGACTTATGATGGTCTACATCTCCTCCCCAGCTTGCATCAGAATATCCACTGAGTTGATGAAGATTGTCGTTGCTGACATCTCCATAGCAGATGCACTGGTCCATGGTAGCTCAAATACATGTCATGACTCGAATAAGAGCCTTCCAATGGGTAATTCCAGGATTAGCCATGTATTGGCTGCGTGAGCTGACAACAAAAGAGATATCTGGCCTTGTACAGACCATTGTGTACATGAGAGATCTAAGTATCGATCGATACGGGTATTCTCTCATCTGCTCCTCTTCTTGCTTTGTCTGGGGACATTGGTCCTTTGACAAATGCAGGCCTAGATCCATTGGTGAGTGAGCTAATTTACAATTCATCAAATTGTATATGCTAAGAACATTATGAAGATACTTTTGTTGAGTGATGTAAATCAGTCGATTTGCTCTATCTTTGTGGATTTGAATTCCAAGATAGAAGTGAGCTTCGCCCAGATCAGTCATGTCGAATTTCGAGAACAACATCTGTTTTGAATCCTTGACCATATTGGCATTGTTGCTGAAGAGCAACGTATCATCAACATACAAGGTGATGATAATGAAGGATTGCAGCACTGACTTTGAATAAACGTTGCAATCAGCAGTGCTTGGTTTAAATCCTTGTTCAATGAGGAATGTGTTGATCCTCTGAAACCAAGCTCTGGTAGACTGTTTCAAGCCGTACAGTGCTTTATGGAGTTTACATACATGATTCTTCATGCCTTCCAGAACGTATCCTTCGGGTTGGATCATGTAGATATCTTCTTGTATAACTCCATTCAGATAGGCGGTTTGTAGATTAGGTTGATGTACTTCGAGGTCGGCAACTGCAGCATAAGACAGGAGCATTCGGATCGACGAATGTTTGACGACTGGACTAAAAGTCTCACTGTAGTCGACATTCGAGATCTGGGTGAATCCTGGTGCTACCAGTCTAGCCTTCCTTCGATCAATCGCTCCGTTGGCGTTATATTTGATCTTAAAGATCCATTTGCAATCAATAATATTGCAGCCAGTAGGAGCTTCGACTAATGACCATGTCTGATTCTTGATCAGAGAGGAATACTCTCTGTCCATAGCTTCTCTCCAGAGATCAAAGTCTGGTTGGCTAAGTGCCTTTTTGACTGTCGTCGGTTCCTGCATTAAAAAACAGACAGACTCAGGAGTATACCTTGTGGGCTGTGTGCGCACTCGGCTTGATCTTATGCGAGGATTCGACTGATGAACCGCTCCTGGGATATGTTGATGGGTAGTAGCAACATCTTCGTCTAATTCGCTGTCTGGAAGTGGGTCGGCGATAGACGTTCCTGAGCCAGAAGCTCGGATTCTCGTGTCAATGGCAGGTGATAAGGTTCTTCTTGAGCAATATCCTTGCCTTTGAGGTCGACGAAGACTATATCCCGGCTATACAAGATTTGCTGGGTATCAGGATCGTACAGCTTGTAGGTGTTATCAGATGAAGTATATCCGATCAGGATGGTCTTTAGACCTTGGAAGTCCAATTTCTTCCTTGTGTCCTTTGGGATCTACGCGTAGGCAATGCACCCAAACACTCTTAGATTCTTCAAAGAAGGCTTTCCTATGCTGAGCATAGATCAACAAATGTCAAGAGCAGACCTGCTGTGCCAGCTCGAGAGAAGACCCATGCTCTCAACTTTTTTAATGTCTTTTAAAGGGGTCTAAAAATAATGAAGAATTGTGGACCCTAAGAGTTGTGAGTCTATTAAATGTCATATATCGTATACTAATATAACACTGCCAACCTCAAAATTTTATACATATTTCATTATCAAGATATTAACCTCAAAATTTCAAAACCACATACATATTTCATTATCAAGATATTAAACTCATTGCAATAAACTATCATCTAATGAAGATTACCAATTTATTGTCAAAATTAATTCATACACATTCCTTAATCTTTTGATAATCCAATATGCAATCTTAGTTCTACTATTGAAAAACTTTAACTTTTCTTTTGATGGTAATGTAAAACATCAAACTACAAACTTATCATGATCATATACATATTTCAAAATTGAAATATAAATTCGTTGCACAATATCATTTTGTACATGTTTTTTTATCATTTCTCATGTAGATTCCTTTAATCTTCACAAAAGTTAAAACACCACAATATGACATGGCAAGGCCTTTGTGGTACACTACCACAGAGTGCTTCTTTGATATTTGAGTGAAACATTTGATTATGGAATCACGCTGAGGGAGTGCAGATGGGGGTAGCACTTCTCCAACCATGCGTCAATGTCTACATGTAGGGCCCCAAACGACACATCTCTTTAGCTTACTTTTATAGTATCCTTCATGCTTCATCCTTCATCCTTGCTTCTGTATACTTATAACTAGCAGCTACATCACCAAATAATCATTCAATACAACCCGTCTAATTTACTCTCCTGCGTGTATGATCTCTTCATTCATATTTGGCTGGTAATTATCTAGCGACAGAGCTGAGCGCTTTCCAGAAATTAAAAAATTTATGTGATTCTGTTCTTAGTATTAGGACAGATAAAAACAATATCTACATTTCTCGGTCAAATCCTGATTTTTCTACTTGGGATGCAGATTGCTATGCTTAATATGTATTGAATGATATCTTCTTGTGCTTCGTGCTTCGCAATCAGAACGTGACAGATCTTCTGCAATAACCCTTCATCTCCATCACCTTTCTCCCGCATCTTGAGTTATCAAGCACTAATTATTACAATTACAGGGGGAAATCTAATATGAACTTGCTGCTGATAAATTCAACCCATTAATAGATTACAATAACTTCATTGAGGGTAAACATAACAAGGACTAAATCTCTTAACTTGAAATATTATGATAGAGAAACCAAACTTGGATCATTTTGGGCAGATCAAACAAATGAGATACATTCAAGTTTATCCGTTTCAGCTCAATTATGTTATTATTTTACACTGTTCTGCTTTGGACTAGTATTACAAAGAGCACTCTTTAATTGGAAAATGCGGCCGGGGACATATTCTCGCTCCTTTTAGCCCCTCATATTCTCAGCTATGACGTACTCCCATCTCTTGAAAGAAACATATCCGACAACTAGACAAAACCTCAAATACCGCAGAGAAGCGAGACTTTTCAAATATTATCTAAATCGTTGTACTTCCCGTATCATCAGCAGCTTGTTCATGACCTGTTGAAACCCACCATTCCTTTAGCTCACCATCTAAACTTCCACTATAAACAAAGCAGCCCTTCTCCATTTCCTCGGAAATGGAGAGGGCCTTCACAGGAGCTGTGTGTCCCTCCAGCACTGCTATGCAAGAGTGCAGGTTACGTAGGCACTCCCTTCTCCACACACGAATACTTTTGTCTGCTGAGCCACTGCAGAGCAGATTGGCTGCTCTTGCAAGGCACAGCACTGCGTGTCTGTGTCCTCTCAGTGTGCCTAAGTGGCTCATATGCCGAGCACTGTCCTCACGCTCCCACACCATTATACATCTGTCACTGGAAGCTGAGTAAAGCAGGGATTCATCTGGGTTCATAGTAAGCGCATTCACTGCAGATATATGGCCTTCAAGAGTAGAAACGAGAACGTGTTTCTGGGAACCTCTCTCCCAAACCTTTACCTTGCTGTCAGCTGAGCCCGTGTACACATACCCACTCTTCGCAACTATAAGAGCATTCACTGCATCATCGTGAGCTTTGAAGGATTCAAGGCATCTGTAGTTTGACATTTTCCAAACTTTGATGCTTTTGTCCCATGAACCTGAATAAAGCAGGTTGCCTGGACCAATGGCCAGAACAGAGATAGCGTCACTGTGCTGAATCCAGAGCGTACTCTTGTGGCGATGTACTTTGACATGGTTTTGTGGAAATATAGCCGTGCTAAGGTAGTTCTTGATGGTGGGTAAGGTTGTAATCAGCTCGTACATCGGTGATCGACATTCTGTGGATCGCCACACTCTGATCTTTTTGTCCTGATGAGCACTAAAAATCCTGTCTCCATTCGTTATAAGACATTTTAGAACTCCTGCACCTGTCACTTGAAAGCTTGATATAGACTCGAGATCAGCTTGTCGCCATAATCTTACATCATCACGATTCAATCCGCTGTAGAGCAACCCTTTGGACCGTTCTATGGAACATGCATCTACATTCTGAAATGTTTGCGTGTTTCTGTAACGATTGGGTGATATATTTTCTCGAAAGAGTTCACTAGACCCAAGTGAGGAGAACGTGCTGTATAGCGAAGGCTGCCAAGGAAGAGATGATAGACTTCGTTGAGATTGAGAAAGTGTATCAGCTTCATAGCGCAAAGATTGAAATCTCAGCTCATCACGACTCTTTATTTGAGATAGAAGGCTGCTCTCAAGATCAACGATCATCCTGTGCTGCGAATTAGGATTGATTGTGAGAATTGAGAAACTTCAAAATTGAGACGGTAAAATACTAAAATGTCAGGCTATATATAACTTTTACTTGACACTGTTAGTCTGGGTTTCTGCGCGCTTGCACTTGATCTCCATACTTAATATATACACGAAATCAGTTGAATGAAGCGTGGTGACTTTTTATGCGTCTGTGCTGAGATTGCAGAGTAACTGCAAGAATTTTCTGTCTGCAAGGTAGGCAGGAATTAGCACAACGATACCAAATTTAGGTGTAGTGCGAAAATAAGAGTAGGTCCCGCCAACAACAGCTATACCGCACTGCAATGCACATATGGGAGTAATATAGACGGATAGTTACAGGTACAGTAGTTTATGCATCGATCAGCAAAACATCCGGAGGAACTACCGATTAACAGAAACTTTTTGGCCTCAAGATTCGGATAAAAAGTTGAAAGCAGACAAATTGAAAGGCTTTAGGAGTAACTCAGTGAGTGCAGTTTGTAGCAAAATTTTCAGAACAGTTTGTAGCAACAAAGATTCGGAAGAAGAGAGACACCAAAAATTTCATTTTTATCTTAAAAGATCAATACACTCGATTTAATTTGGAAGCCTGAAAAATTCAACCACAGCTGAACAGTAGACTGCAGGTTTTCTAGATTTATTTACACTGAAGATCCAAGCTGATGAGTCCTGACTCAAGGCTGCAATAGATAAGCCAGTGCAATTTACAAGTAGGCATGACTATAACACTAAGAATCATTTTCTCAGGATCAGATCAGTAGGATCTACGGCATTGATCAAGCGGCTGATTGAGTAGTACATGAGCAGTTGATAGTACATGGGTAGCTGATAGTGTTTCTATCAGTAGTAAATAGCTACCGGATAGTACGTACTGCTATAGCGACATCGAACACCACTGGCAGGAGTGGATTGAAGCCTTATCTTGAAGTGGGGACCTTGCATCGTGGAGTGTCTGGAATCAAGCTACCGGATACTGTAGATCAACATCCTTGGATCGATCAATCACTGAACAGTTGCTGATCGTCCGTCTATTATAGGAGGACGTCGGCAAGTGGGAGAAGTAGGAAGGACACGCTCAGCTTCTCCATGTCAAAGTCTGCATCTATAAAAAACTATCTTATTCCATATTAGTGGGGCAATTAATGACGTTTACAGATTTGAATGGTGAAATGTTGTTTTCTAATTCCAAGAGGAGGTGAGGTCTTGATTCTACTTTTTGCCTAGGTGCCACTGTTCTAGTCATTTCCTTTGGAAACTATTACTAAAGTTGAACTTGAGTGCATTATGTAGCATAAAGGGGGATCCACATCACCCATTCACATCTTATTTTGAGTCACCAACTTAGTTCTACTGAAAAAATTCTATGAGCAAAGTTACCAAATTTAAAACTACACTCTTAGGATAAAACAAAGATATAATTGAATTTAATCAATAAATCTCTCTCTCTCTCTCTCTCTCTCTCTCTCTCTCTCTCGGAATAGATTTAAAGTATTTTTCAGAATCTGACATAAAATGTAGCCATCGAATTGTGACACCAAAGTTGGTAGCCAAGTTTCATTTATTCTATGCTGAATTGATGACCTAAATGTTGAAAATCGACGGATTTCATGTGTCATCAATTTTTGACATCCAGTCATCAATCCATGGCCTAACTATTTGACGCACCACAACATTTTGGATGTTTTCCGACCCTATTACCGAGGCTTTTATGAAGAATTTTTTTTTGAAAAAAGATCACAAACCTCGGTATACACAATGAAGTAAGCCTCGGAAGCAGTTCCTAGATAATAACCTCGGTAATCGATGCTTCTTCATCTCATTTCGGCTTTGTTTATAGCACGCAGATACCGAGAGATATATCGGGCCTCGATATATCCCTCCAAACAGGATGTTGATGGCATGTCTCTCTATCGAGGGATATACCAAAATATATCCCTTTCAAAATGGCACTCTATTCTGAGGATTATTCCGAGGGATACAAAAAAAAAAGTTACGGCAAAATGGAGCCAGTTTATTGGCTCCATTCTGCCCTAAGAAAGGACTCCATCCAACCCCATGAGTCTTTTGCACCACTTCTTATGAAGCTGGTAAGCAAAATCATTTGTTCATTATTGTTAGTAAAAAGATTTGCAAAATTTATTTGAGTTACATTTTAAGCACTTAAAAATTGATGAAGGAGACTTAACTTCAACGAATATATATACATACATACATGTTCCAAGTACAGGGATATGTTACAAATTGGATTATTGAAATACCTAATTATAATTAGATCCAGCTGAGTCGTCCTCGTCTGGCAGATTCCTACATGAACCGACAAATCGATGATTGTAATTTAATTTAAACAAATTCACAAATAAAATATGAATTATGACAATATCAAATTCAACTTATGGGTTTAGGGTGACTTATGAAATGGGCTTGGCCACCACTGCCCAAGTGCGAGGGCCCTGCAGTCTCCAGACGCTTCTGACCTCTCTCTCTTTGTTGCTTGAAAGATCTAGATTTTGCCAAATCTCACCACATCCCGAATCTCTAATTTGTGGTGGCTCATCATGCCTCCCATGCGTTGACCCATCCAGATTCGATCAAATTCCAAATCAGAGGAGGGGAATGAAAATTCTCTATAGAATTGGTCAAAGACATAATTCATTTCCTCATCACTTTGTCTACACCAGTCCTTGAAAATGTCCTTGTTGAAGACCCATGCGTGAGTTGCCTCATGTGAGTGAAGATGCGACCACCATGGTCATCCTCCATTATATGCTTCTCTGCATCTACATCATAGGATGACAAGATGTTAAGATGACAAGAGTTGACAAAGGGAGTGTCGAGAGGAGTGGGAGAGTTGACTACAACACGAGAAATATGGGGAGGAGTTTAAAGGCGATCGAGAGAAGAGTGAGGAGGGGTATGAAGAAGAAAATGTTGGGGAGGAGTTTAAGTGGAAGTGTAACCAACAGGGGTTTGAATGGGAGAAAAAATGGATCACGGTGCCATGGAGACCCCATAGGGGGCATGGGTATCGAAGAAGGAAAAATGTGAGGAGAGAGTGTGGGGGTGTCGGGATAATCAGGTGTGATAGATGCATAAGTCATAGTATCACCACCATCCGCATTGTTGCTTCCTGAGTTAGGGTTTCTCGAAGTAAGAAATCCCTATAACGAGATGAGTGAAGGAAATAAATTCAAATAAATGAGTTTAGGGTTTAGGGTCGAACAAAAAAAGTGACTCTTTGCATTCAACCATAGATGAATAAATTACATTACACCACAATAATCACAAATAACCATAATAATCACACTTTAGAACAAGTAAATTTCTATATGGGTTAGGGCCAAATATAGTTCAATTACATAACTAATCAAGGTTCAAGAGTACATAAGAACTAGCTACATTGAAAGATGGTTGGCAAATGTACGAATAAAAACGATAGATGTAAAAACATGTACATAAGTATCTGTAAACATGGAAAGGCTTGCTATAGAGCCAAAACACTAGCTAGATCTATTTAATTCCTCATCATCATCTTTGTCATGTGGGACTTCTTGTTCCTGCACACGCAAGACATATGAATTAGTCTTTTGAGAAATTGTATGGGAGTGGGAGAGAATAACAGGTTTAAAGAACATAAAATGGATTTGATGTTGTACCTGTGTTGCAGCATCCTAGTTTATATGCACGCCCTGCCTCTCCAATAACTTGAGTACTGCCTGCGTATTGTGGGACGATGCATACATATACTCGTCATGTGTGGGAGAGGATCGCTGCACAAACATTCCAAAATTTGATCATATAAAGAGAGCATTTTATTCCAATGTGTCTTACGAAAAGCCCCCAAGAGCAAAAAAAAAAATCACTAGTCAAATTCCACTTAAGGGTATAAGGTAGACTTCCAAAGTGGGCTAAAAAATATCCCTCATTGCCACTGCCCAAGTGAGAAGCCCCCGTGGTCTCTAGTCGGGACTTTGGCTGCCTCTCGCTGCTGTCTAAAGCGATCTGGATTATCTCGATACTCTTTCCTCGCATACTTTCAGTCTTCTTTCTCCACGTAGGAAGGCCTAGCTCTGTTGGCTTTTATTGCATCTTGGATCTCCGATTTGCGGTGGCTCATCGTAGATCCCATGCGGCTCCTCATCCATTTCCGTGTGAATTCCATGTCCTAGGATGGGACATGAAACACACTACGCAGTTGATCAATGATGC
Organism: Diphasiastrum complanatum; assembly: GCA_029204225.1. NCBI lineage: Eukaryota > Viridiplantae > Streptophyta > Lycopodiopsida > Lycopodiales > Lycopodiaceae > Diphasiastrum > Diphasiastrum complanatum. The sequence continues at coordinate 43,662,597 of CM055107.1, forward strand.
GATTCTTGCGGTCATCGCTGACATCGCGTAGTCATGAAAAATGTCTCTGGGAAAGTGGACATACATGAGCTCCCTCATGCGCATGATGACCCTCTTATCACAGTTATTCTCAATGATGTGACCATTCCTGCCTATGTCATACGATGGTGGGATGGCAACTGGTGGAGATGTGGCCATGGGAGTGTCTACGAGGGTGGCCTCCAACAGGGGAGATGTGGCCCTAGGAGTTTCTGTGAGGGTGGCCGATGGTGATGATGTGGGGTCTACGTGGTGTTGTACTTGGGGGGACTAGCCAAGAGGGAGAGTACTGAGGGGAGAATAGCCAGGGAGGGACTAGAGGCTAGTGGGCTAAAAAGCTCGTGGTGAATAGTGACCCCATGGAGTATAGCCGGGAGGACAAAACTCAGTGGCAATGGGTCCAGAGGGAGGAAAAATGTGAGGGGTGAAACTGGGCATGCCGAGAATCTGAGGTGTGACAGATGAAGGAGTCGTAGTATCGTGTGCCATATATGCAGCCTTCTAATCGAAGTAGGGACTCCCCACGACAAGATGTGCTACGCGGACGTTCAGGACTCATGACCACATCAGGGAGATCAGGGTAATCGCCATATCCTCCACAACAGGAGACACCGAAGCCACTCATCCTCTCTCGAGAGTGTTGGAAGGAAGCACTGGAAGTAGCACCATGGGTGGGGGTGCGACCCTCATGGAAAGAGAAAACATGTGACCGGTCTACATGAGGAGTCGACTGAATCTCCTCGGTCGATGATGTGTACTCAACCAATCTGCTGGAGCTACGAGCCTTACGTCAAGCCCTCAGTCGCTCTAAAACCCTATCCTACTGCGAGGAAGGCAATTGATCAAGGTACCCTATTAGCTCAATCTCGCTCACAGAGGAAAGACAGGATGACCCGCGAGTATGGCCTGACCTTTGGCTAGGGGATCCACCCACCCTCTAACATAATGGGTGCAATGGAATAAGAGAGATAAATACTGCAGGCAACCAATGAGAGTCTCAAAAATAGTAAAAAAGAAACATCACCATGTCCATCTCTCTCTCTCTCTCTCTCTCTCTCTCTCTCTCTCTCTCTCTCTCTCTCTCTCTCTCTCTCTCTCTCTCTCTCTCTCTCTCTCTCTCCTGTGGGCCAAAAATATAGAGTAATGTGAAACGGATTTGTAACTCAGCTACAAAAGATTTTTTATTCCTCATGAGTAAATAACATATCCAGAAAATCTCTAAGACGAACAACATTCACTCTCAGCAATTTTTCCAATCCAGTTTACCTCTAATAACATAATTTCTTCCACTCAATCAACCTCCTTCAATCCTACTAGTATTTTTTGGAAGATGAAGTTTATGTGGATGACCATGCAATCCAAGAGTCTAAATATTGATTTATCGCATTTGCCTTTGAATGTGCCTAAAAATAATCCCTTAAGTGTTAATTCACCTAAAGGAATAATATTTAACAAACTAAGGCAAGAGTAAATGTTCCTAAAACTAAATTTTGATCCAGGTACAGCCATTATGAGTTTTTAGTGTTACCTTTTGGACTCACAAATGCGCCTGCCACTTTCTAGTAGATGATGAATGATATTCTTCGTCCATATCTAGGAAAGTTTTTGGTGGTGTATTTGGAAGACATATTAATTTATAGCTGGACCCTTGAGCAACATGAAGAGAATCTTCATATTGTCTTGGATCTTCTAAGACAAGAAAAGCTCTATGCTAAGGAGTCAAAATGTGAGTTCTTTCAAACTAAACTCAAATACTTGGGCCATGTCATATCCGATAAAGGTCTTGAAATCGATTATGACAAAGTTTGTAAGGTACGAGAATGGCCAAGGCCTCAGACAATTCGTAATGTGAAATCCTTTTTGGGCTTCACAGGATTTTTTCACAAATTCATTTTAGACTAGGCCTTAATTGAATTTCCCTTAACAAACATTCTTAAGGGGGTGAAAAAAAATGTAGCACAATTTACACAAGCTCATACTCCTGCTCTCAATGGTGTAGCTAAGCGCAAGAATCGTACGATTGTGAAAAGTGCTAGATGTATGATAGATGAGATGAAACTATCAAAAGATTTTTGGTCAGAAGCATGCAGTACGGCAGTCTATCTTCAAAATAGAAGTCCTACCATTGCCATACCAAAGATAACACCTGAGGAAGCATTCATGAAGAAGAAGCCAAAGGTGAACCACTTGCGAATCTTTGGATGTAAGGCCTTTGTACACGTTCCTAAGGAAGAGAGTAAACTTGATGTAAAAGCTATCAAGTGTATATTCCTAGGATATGATGATCGTGTGAAGGGCTATAGATGTTTTGATCCAGTGGAAAACAAAATCCATGTAAGTCGTGATGTTATCTTTGATAAATCCAAGATGTAAGACAACGAGGATGCTGATAAGATAGATACGTCCAGTGGGAAAGATGGTATAGTGAGGATACCACCTGATGATGATCCATTCATTGACCTTCCAAGTGATGAAAAAGAGGATACATCTCAAGATACTACTACTCAACCTCAAGAGACAGGTTGGAGAGGTAGGGACAAACCTTTTGGTGCAAGAAGCATTGAAATTGCAGGTGACAAATGCAAGGAGAAGGATGTACCATGGGATACATTTTCACCAGGAAGCCGATCACCTGACAGGAAGCTCCCTAAGTGGTTTGAGAGATTGTTGGAGAGCCGCGACATGGATGACTTTCCAGGATCATCTAGGCAGGGATAGCTACGAAGATCAACAAGAGAGAAGACACAACCTGAAAGGTATGAAGCAAATTATTCTCTCTTATCTAGCATTATTCAAAGCAAAGAACCTTCGACTTATGGTGAAGCGAAGGATGATGACATTTGGGTCAAGGCCATGGGAGAGGACATGGAGTCAATTGCTAAGCATAGCACATGGTGTTGATAATTCCAAAATTCACACATGTGGGAAATGTCCACAAGAGTGACTGATCTTGATTAAGCTTTGTGATTGGCACAGTACCCTAATTCTAGATTGTTCAACAAGATCTAGTTCAGAAGATATGGCTAATTCACAATCTAGCATGCTAATCAATAGACTATGATAGCAATGAATCAAAGAATGATTAAAAGTACAAGATTACAGTGTTTTAGCATTAGCTTCAACATGAGTTAGAGAGAGAAAACTAGAGAGATAACAAGAAAAACAGTTTAGATCCAACCAAGCATGAGATAGCTACAAAACTTTGGTTCTTCATTATTTGTGAATGAGAATGATATGTACATATATAGAAGAGCCAAAATTTGTGGTACTCCTTGCATTCAATGCACATCCTACACCTATTCAAGTGCAACTATTAACTTGACACCTAACTGCTAGCATGCACAGGTTGCACCTAACTTCTACCTACTTTCTCCAAATGGCAATTTCTCAACTAGCCATGTACAAATCTACATGCATGTGTCCATTAGAGTGATTGCATGCTTTGCATGTCACTATGGAAACTTAGGACATTATGCATTTATTGTGGCTCGAGTTTCTACAAGGTCATGATTGACCAATTCCATGTGAATCTCTATATGCATGTCAAACTAGACATTGTCAACATTATTGCATATCATACTAGACCAACTAGACTTTATGCATGTCACTGGAATTTGATCTACCTAGCCCAAACTCGTCCTATTCTACAAGGATATGTGCTCAATTCACATACCTTGGATATGTACAAAATATTTACATGGGTAGGGTCCCCCAAACATTAACAACAGATGATAAATATGTTTTACAATTTTTAACACTCCTCCTTAAAATATATCTATCTGATGTTGAGTGGAGATGAACAAAGAATCCATCATAGCTGTATGCTTACCAAATCCACGATAAGTTCTCTTTGATAGAAATCTTTTCCAAATGCCTTTGAAAAATATTCCACCAACCTGCTACTATACCAATGTACCTCCTGCATGTCTGATGTCGATCCTGGGTATGCAAAGTCCACATGCATGAAGTTGGCTGCAAGAAAAAACTGAAAAATCTGAGGCTTCCATGCCTCATCATGACCACAAAGATCATAAAGATCAAGATTTACCATGAGCAATATTCAAGATTAAGCACACTAGCTTCACTAGTCCAAAAAATATGAACTCTATCCAAAAATGGATCTAATCTTCAAACCATACTCAAACTTGATCAAATTAAGGCTAAATACTTTCTTGAGGGTGTAAGTGTCCTCAGTGGATGCTTCACTTAACCTCACAAGAAGTTTACAATATGTCTCAATACATGAAAAAACTCCTTTTTTCAAACTATGAGTACTAAACTCATACTTGCTCTTACTCAATTTAAGAGAATACAAATGATGGTACAACATCTTGCTTTCTAGATGTTTTGGAAACATAATCAAGTCACAAAAGACAAGAATTAATTCCAAACTAAAGACTTCATTCAGAAACAGAATAGTCTTACTTGATCTTTGAGATAAGCAAATCTCAAATAAGCAAGATACATCATATTGATTTCTTAGGATCTAGAATAGATTCAATAGAAACAAAAGAATCTTTGGAGCGACTCATATGAGTTGTTGCTCCACTATTAATATACCATGATACATCATTAAAGGGTAAAGAAGAAAAACTAGACATCAGAAGAGATGCCTCTCCACAACTTGCATGTGAGTCTTCTATGATACAACTGGTTTGAACTTCTTGTGTCTTCTTCTTGAAGTTAAAAGGATGAGCTGACGCATCTTCTACTCCACCATAGTCTTTGTTCTTTGCTTTTTTCTTGGTGAAGGCATGAGAGTACTAGTTCTTAATCTTCTTTCTTGACTTTATCTCGGCTTCATGAAGGTTCTTCAGAGTCTCCCAAGTCTCCTTGGCTGAGGTGCATGAACTTATCTCTCTCAACATCTCATCAGAGATGTTCAATTTGATGATATGCAGAGCAATTCTTGCTCTCTTCTTGAATCTCCGAGCCTCATCAAGCCTCATCAAAAGTTGTAGGTTCAACTTCAGTTCTAGCTACAATCTCCATTACACCATAGAGAATCAACAAGGATTCTATACTATCCTTCCAAACTGAATAGTTAAAGGTGTATAGTCTTTCACTAGCTTGAAAGAGACAATCTCCTATAGATGCCATGAATGTGAAGACTCTTGTAATTGGACTGCAATATGTTTGAGCTTGTTCCTATTTGACTTACAGTTGCTACTCTCTTTCACTATAGGTATTTTCAAAAATGTACTACCTTCCTATGTGAAACACATGCAACTATATTTGAGACAGATGTCGAATATTCGACAAGACAAGCTAACTAGATCAGATACACAAAGTGGATTGAGACACTTTGGTTAGTTTGAATCCTACATTTGGCACGTGTGAAATGCTTCAAAAGAAGGTACTATTGACACTCAGAAGGCTCAAAGGGTATTCAAATACTTCAAACTCAGTCTTGATCTGTAGTTTCTTGTGTTGGATGCTCAAAACAATGAATTCAGAACAAAGTATAATTGAATCAAATCAAAATGCTGTCACTCGGATTTTGGACCTATCCTAATCCTCTTTAAGAGCTTATGACTATTGCTAGACACTTTAGATTGATTTGGTTTCAATTTCTATGGAAAGTAGAGATCATAAGCTTTCCATCAAGCTATAACACTGCTATCTTTGGATCTATCAGCAAGGAAAACAAAGGGACTGAAAATCTCTAATTTTCATACGTGCGGAATTCCAGAATTCTGTACTACCTCAATTCAGGTCTGAAAATTTAGTTCAGGTCCGATTACACTTCAGAGAATGTTAGAAAAGGTGAAAAACTGCTTTTTTGCTTGTTTATCTCTCAATTTCTTGTACTATCAGGGAAATTAGAATGCAAAGCTTAATGAGGCTCTGATACCATGTTGATAATTCCAGAATTCACACGTGTGGGGAATGTCCACAAGAGTGACTGATCTTGATTAAGCTTTGTGATTGGCATAGTACCCTGATTCTAGATTGTTCAACAAGATCTAATTCAGAAGATATGGCTAATTCACAATCTAGCATGCTAATCAATAAACTATGATAGCAATGAATCAAAGAATGATTAAAAGTACAAGATTACAGTGTTTTAGCATTAGCTTCAACACGATTTAGAGAGAGAAAGCTAGAGAGATAACAAGAAAAACAGTTTAGATCCAACCAAGCATGAGATAGCTACAAAACTTTGGTTCTTCATTATTTGTGAATGAGAATGATATGTACATATATAGAAGAGCCAAAATTCGTGGTACTCCTTGCATTCAATGCACATCCTACACCTATTCAAGTGCAAACAACTATTAACTTGACATCTAACTGCTAGCATGCACAGTTGCACCTAACTTCTACCTACTTTCTCCAAATGGCAATTTCTCAACTAGCCATGTACAAATCTACATGCATGTGTCCATTAGAGTGATTGCATGCTTTGCATGTTACTATGGAAACTTAGGACATTATGCATTTATTGTGGCTCGAGTTTTTACAAGGTCATAATTGACCAATTCCATGTGAATCTCTATATGCATGTCAAACTAGACATTGTCAACATTATTGCATATCATACTAGACCAACTAAACTTTATGCATGTCACTGGAATTTGGTCGAACCCAAACTTGCCCTATTATACAAGGATGTGAAAAATTGTCAACTAGTAGTATTTTCCTAACTTGAGATTTTGTAGGCCTATGGCCAAATAAAAGTTAGAGATAGGTTCATACATGTATGTAGAGGCCCAAAGTATGTGTACACTACTTTTGAGGTCACATTAATTAGAGGAGGTCGAGTGTGGAGCTCTTCTATTGGCTCATAATTTGGTGCATTCCTATTTGACCAAATTTCTAGGTATATGGGTGAATCCTATTGGACCCCAATTTTAGCCTATCATAAGACAAGTGGCCAAGAGGCACTATGGCTGCTATAAATAGCCATCTCCACGAGTATGTACACATCTCATTTTCATTCTATTGAATGAATGTTATGCTCTTTGAAGGTCCATCTTCTTCTCTCTCACTTTTTTGTTCATATCTTGCATTCTAGCCACTAGAATTGTGATTTCTTTGTTGCTATGGCTTCACACGTGTGAAATGCAGGTTGTAGGCTCTGAAGTACAAACAGGGACAGCAAGTTTCTGTTTGTGGAAGCTTATGATCAGATTTTGATGTTTAGTTGATGTTTAGTATGCTTAACATCACAATTTCTATCATTTTTTCAATCTAGATGTGCATAACTTCCATGGCCAAGATCTTTATGAAACTTTAGCATCTTTTGGATCTGAGTTTTTCACATGGTATCAGAGCATTAGGCGGCCAAATGTGCAGGTTTTGCCAGATTTAGAAGAGATTTGTGGGCGAGTTTGCTTTTGTAGCATTCCAATCAAGTTTCTAGCTAAAAATCTTGTTGATTTATGTGTAGAAATTGGATCTTTGTGATCAAAACATCATTTGTATGCATTTCAATTGAAGTAGGGCGAATTCCCTCTGTACTTATCAGAATAAGGAGACAAAAATTGTTTTGGAAAGAGGGAGATGCAAGATCCAACAAGATCCTATTAGTTTTCCATTCTAGCATATAGTTTTTTGATTCAATTTCTTGCTTCTTCATGTCAAAAACTTCAAAATTGATGTAACCCTCTGATTTTCAGTTTGCTGAATGATTCAAGAGTGTATTTCAATCTTAGGAGTGAGGGAAAAGCAAGTATATTGAGGTTTGGTCTTGGTTTGATCAAGAAATCATAAAACTAGTGGCTAAAATTAAGGAAAAAGTGAGGAAAAGAGAGAAAAAGTAAGGTTTTAGGTTCCAAATCTTTGTGATTTCTTCTTGTGTTTCATTTGTTGATTCAAGAGAGTGCTTAGTGCATTGGAACAGGTCAAAGATCAGAGATCAATCATTGCAACATGGCTACAAATGGAGGCTACATGTTGGAAAGCAATGATAGGCTTACCTCCCTCAACTATTCTACTTGGAAAGTAAGGATGGAGTCTTTGCTTGAGATGAATGAGTTGATGGATATTGTTGTAGGTGTGGAGGAGAGACCTTTGGCACCTCAAGAACAATTGAGGTATGACAAGAGGGCAAAGAAAGCCCTTCACATGATCAAGATGAATGTGACAAATGAGCTTATCAAAGAGGTTGGTAAGTGCACATCATCTAGTGAAGCTTGGGAAGCCTTGAAGAAGGTTTATGAATCCAAGTCTACTTCTAGAGTGTTGACTTTAAGAAGGCAAATCTTTTCTTGTATGCAAAAGAAGAGTGAGAATGGACATGCTTTTGTTTTGAGAGTTAAAGCATTGAATGATGAGTTAGCATGCATTAATGATGGCATAAATAATGAGGAGCTTGTTCAAGTGATTCTCAATGGCTTGTTGGATGATCATGCTAATCTTGTTCAAAGTTATGCTATCCAAAAATGTTTACCAAGTGTTGGAGACTTGCAAGAGGTCTTGTTGGCTGAAGAATTCATGTTGCAAGCAAGAGTGGGAGCATCTTCTACATCTCAAGGAGGAGAAGAGGAGGCAATGTTCTCTAAAGGCAAGTTCAAGGGCAAAGGTAAAAGCAATTGGTCTAAAGGGCAAGACCAAGGTGAGCACTCTACTTTTGGCAAAAAGAAGGATAGATCTAAGCTAAAATGTTTCTATTGTGGAGTCAAAGGGCATTTTGCTAGTGATTGTTTTAAGAAAAAGAGGGATCAAGGGGAAAAGCAAACCAATCTAACTATTGATGAGGGTGGGGATGAGCTTCTTTCAAATGATGCTTTTGTTATGTCATCTTGCTTGTTGGCTAATCATGGAGACATTGATCCTTGGTGGATTGATAGTGGAGCCACTTCTCATATGACATATCATAAAGAGTATTTTTCATCTTTAATGGCATTTGATGGTGATAGGAAGGTAATCTATACCGCAAATGATGGTGAGTGTGCAATCAAGGGGATTGGCACAATTCCTATTTCACTTTCTACAAATAGGAATATAGAATTGAAAGATGTTTTGCTCATTCCATCCATTACCAAGAACTTACTTAGTGTAAGCCAAATGCTTGACAAAGGATTCAAAGTTGAGTTTGATGGTGATGCTTGCTTGATCAAAAAGGGGTGTAGTATCATTGCAAAAGGGAAAAGGCAAGGGAAATTGTTCAAGCTTGATGCATGTGTTGTTGCTAACCAAGTTGGATGCATGGCAAATGAACAAATGTCAATTCAAGAGGTATGGCATAAAAGGATGGGACATCTCAACTACAAGGCCTTGGAGGTAATAGCCAAAAAGGAGGTAGTAAGGGGACTTCCCAAGTCTCTTACTTGCTTGAATCATGTTTGTGAAGAATGTGCTTTGTCTAAATCACATAGATTGCCATATACTAGATCTATATCTAGATCTAAGATGCCTTTTTCTCTCTTGCATTCGGATATTCATGGTGTTACTACAATTAGCAATGGAGGTGCTAAGATGTATGTAACTTTCATTGATGATTTTAGTAGATTTTGTTGGGTTTATCTACTAAAGAGCAAGGATGAGGTGTTTGATGTGTTTGTCAAGTTCAAAGTTGCTATTGAGACTCAATTTACAACCAAAATCAAATGCTTGAGGAGCGACAATGGTGGTGAATACATTTCTAACAAATTCAAAGCCTTTTGCGATGAGCATGGGATCAAGAGGGAGTACACATGTCCAAGAACACCACAACAAAATGGAGTGGCCGAGAGGAAGAATAGAACCTTGTGTGAGAGTGCAAAGGCAATGAGATTGAATGCTAATCTTCCTAAACCTTTTTGGAGTGATGCTTTGTTGTGTGCAAATTTCCTATGCAATAGATGGCCAAGTGTTGTATTGGAAGGAAAAACCCCTTTTGAAGCTTTGTTTGGTACGAAGCCTAATGTCAAGTTTCTAAGAACTTTTGGATGCATTTGCTACTTCAACATTACTCTTGATGATAGAACTAAGGAGGATCCATCTTCAAGAAAGGGCATTTTTGTTGGTTATAGTGAAGTAAGCAAAGCATATAGGATTTATGTTCCTTCAATCAAGAAAGTGTTCACAAGTAGGGATGTCATTTTTGATGAAGGTAACATTCCAAAAGTTGTTTCAAGTGATGATGGTGTTGTTGCAACTAATGTGCTTGATGACAATGGAGTTGATGACACATTGGATGTGGATGTTGAAGAAGCCTCTTCAAGTCAAATTCCAAGGAGAACTCCAAGGCATAAAGTGAAACCCTCAAGGCTCACTTATGATGGCAAAGGTAAGCAAGTGGTGGATGGATCCAACTATGCTTTCCTAACTTCTTTTGATGTACCTTCATGTGTAGATGAAGCAAGGCAAGAAGAGGAATGGATCCAAGCAATGGATCTTGAGTTTGAAGCACTTATGAAGAACAACACATGGAGATTGGTGGAGCTTCCAAAGGGCAAAAGTGCAATTGGATGCAAATGGATCTTCAAGGTAAAGACAAATCAAGATGGATCTATCAACAAGTTGAAGGCAAGGTTGGTGGCTAAAGGTTATGCTCAAGAGCATGGCATTGACTATGAGGAAACCTTTGCACCCGTGGCAAAGATGGTGAGCATAAGAGTAATCATTTCCCTTGCAACTCTTTATGGATGGGATCTTTGGCAATTAGACATTTCTAATGCTTTCTTGAATGGTGATCTTGAAGAGGAAGTCTACATGGAGCAACCCGAGAGCTATGTTTCTCATAGCAAGCCTAATCATGTGTGTTTTCTACAAAAAAGTTTGTATGGTCTTAAGCAAGCACCAAGGAGTTGGTATGCTAGGCTTAACTCTTTTCTACTTTCTCAAAACTTCACTATGAGTGAGTATGATCATTCACTTTACTTTAGAATTAGTGCTAATGATGTTACAATCCTTCTAATTTATGTGGATGACATTATTTTAAGTGGAGGGAACAAGGAAGATATAGAAGATATCAAGAAAGCACTAAAAAAGGAATTTGAAGTGCATGATCTTGGTCTTTTGAGCTATATCTTAGGAATAGAAGTAATTAGAACTTCTCAAATCACTTTTATTTCACAAGAGAAGTATGCTATTTCTATTCTCAATAGATTTCATATGGTAGATGCAAATCCTATTGATACACCTATGGAATCACATGTAAAGCTAACTATAAGAGGTAATGAAAGATCCTTCGAGGACATTACTCTCTATAGGAAGCTAATAGGTTCTCTTATATATCTAACCATCACAAGACCTGATTTATCTTATTGTGTTGGTAGATTAAGCCAATTCATGCAAGATCCTAGCATAGAACATTGGAAACTAGGAAAGAGGATCTTGAGATACATCTCGGGAACAAAAGATTTTGGCATTGTTTATAGAGGCTCATCACCTAACTTATTTGATTTTTCAGATTCAGATTTTGCAGGAGACCTTATGGATAGAAAATCCATAAATGCACATGCTATTTTCATAGGTGATGGAGCTATCTCATGGATGTCGAAGAAACAAGCAACTATATCACTTTCTTCTAGTGAGGCCGAGTACAAAGCTTTGACATCATGCACAAAGGAGATGGTGTGGATCAAGAGGATGATTATGGAGCTTCATTTGCTGGATTTTTCAGAGAGTCCAATCATCTTTTGTGACAACCTTTCAGCCCAAAGTCTAGCAAGCAATCCGGTTTTCCATGCAAGGAGCAAACATATCGAGGTGGCTTACCATTTTGTGAGAGAACAAGTGTTGGCAAAAGAGATCAAGCTTGAACATGTCCCATCAAAGGAATGTGTGGCTGATATCTTTACCAAAGCATTGGGAAAGGACTTATTTTTTAAGCATAGAACAAGTCTTGGTGTACTTTCTAAATCTATGCTAAAACTAGTTGAAGAGGGAGTGTGAAAAATTGTCAACTAGTAGTATTTTCCTAACTTGAGATTTTGTAGGCCTATGGCCAAATAAAAGTTAGAGATAGGTTCATACATGTATGTAGAGGCCCAAAGTATGTGTACACTACTTTTGAGGTCACATTAATTAGAGGAGGTCGAGTGTGGAGCTCTTCTATTGGCTCATAATTTGGTGCATTCCTATTTGACCAAATTTCTAGGTATATGGGTGAATCCTATTGGACCCCAATTTTAGCCTATCATAAGACAAGTGGCCAAGAGGCACTATGGCTGCTATAAATAGCCATCTCCACGAGTATGTACACATCTCATTTTCATTCTATTGAATGAATGTTATGCTCTTTGAAGGTCCATCTTCTTCTCTCTCACTTTTTTGTTCATATCTTGCATTCTAGCCACTAGAATTGTGATTTCTTTGTTGCTATGGCTTCACACGTGTGAAATGCAGGTTGTAGGCTCTGAAGTACGGACAGGGACAGCAAGTTTCTGTTTGTGGAAGCTTATGATCAGATTTTGATGTTTAGTTGATGTTTAGTATGCTTAACATCACAATTTCTATCATTTTTTCAATCTAGATGTGCATAACTTCCATGGCCAAGATCTTTATGAAACTTTAGCATCTTTTGGATCTGAGTTTTTCACAAAGGATATGTGCTCAATTCACATACCTTGGATATGTACAAGGTAGGATCCCCCAGACATTAACAACAGATGATAGATATGTTTTACAATTTTTAACACATGGGACTTAGTAAAGCCACTAGTTGGCAAGAAACCCATTGGATGCAAATGGCTATAGAGGACTAAGTACCATGTAGATGGAAGTATAGCAAAGCACAAGGCAAGATTGGTGATCAAAGGGTATGCACAAAGTAAAGGCATCGACTATGAGGAGACCTTTGCGCCGGTGTGTAAGTAGAATACTCTACGTCTACTTGTTGCTTTAGCTTCACATTTTGGTTAGCCTTTGCATCAGATGGATGTGAAATCTGCTTTTCTAAATGGTGGTTGGAAGAAGAGGTGTTCATGGATCAACCTGAAGGCTTTGTAGCGAAGGGACAGGAAAAGAAGGTATGTCACCTGAAGAAAGCGCTTTATGGTCCTAAACAAGCACCACGTGCGTGGTATAGCAGGATTGATGCCTACTTTCATTCAAAGGGGATGGTGAGAACACATTCTGATCCAAATCTATATGTCTTATGCTTTGATGGTATGGTTGCTTTGATTGCTCTTTATGTTGGTGACCAGATTATTTCGGGAAATAATCAAGAGATGATAGACATGATCAAGAAACACCTCATGGAACAATTCGAGATGACTGCCTTGGAGTAGAGGTGTGGCAAAAAGAACACGAAGTGGGTTTAACACAGGTGAAGTATGTCAAAGAGTTGCTGCACAGGTTTAGGTTGCAGGATTGCAAACCAGTGAATACTCCTATTGAACCAGGTAAAAAGCTTTCTAAGCTTGATGAGTCACAGTTATTTGATGCTATGATGTATTGGCAGTTAGTAGGGGGCTTGATTTACCTTACCACGACTAGGCTAGATATATGCTATGTTGTTGGCATTGTAAGTCAGTTTATGACAGCACCTATAAAAATGCATTGGAAGGCAACTAAACTCATTTTTGTGTTATGTAAAAGGCACTTCAGATTATGGCTTGATTTACATAAAGCATGATGGGTTACCTAAGTTGTGTGGCTATGTGGATGTGGATTGGAGAGGTGACTATGATGATCGTAGATCCACCACAGGGTATGTATTCCAGTTTTGTGGTAGTTGCTTTTCCTGGTCTAGTAAGAAGCAAAGTACAATTGCTCTTTCCACCACAGAAGCAGAGTATAAGGCAATGTGTAGTGCAACATATGAAGCTATATGGTTGAGACAAATCTTGGAAGAAGTTGGCATGAAGCAGAAAAATCCCACGACATTACATAGCGATAGTCAGAGTGGCATTCAGCTAGCAAAGAATCTAGTGTTCCATGCAAAAACCAACCACATTGAGATTCAGTATATGTGAGAGGCTGCTGAGTTGTAAAATTCATGTTGTTCATTGTAATACGAAAGAACAACTAGCTGATATTTTCACTAAGCCACTTGTTGGAGAAAAGTTTGATAAGTTTAGATCAAAGCTTTTTGTACTTAAAGATTGTTGACTTTAAAGCTATGTATATGAATGTATAAAAAGTAGACTCTACTTTAAGAGAGAAAGTTAGAATTAAAGTAGAATCACTATGCTATTGTACTGTGGGTCCTATCAGTTGATAAGGAACAGTTGGCCTTGCCACGAAAAAAGTCGATGGGACACACGTCCCGCCAACGGCAACCTGGGTCATGCATGGGTTGCCTGAGTGAATAACTATATGTACAGTGTAATTTCATTTTGAGAATACAATTGCTATGTGAGCTTGTTGTGGAGAGTGTTTTCTATCTGTGTTACTGTGTAGTATGATCTGTGTTCCTGTGCAAAGCAAATTCTAAGTTAAACTTGTTGAAATCTCTCACATTCCCTCTTATACTAGTTTTGGCAAATTTTTAACCATACTACTTTGATCCAACTTTAGAATGATCTCCATTCTAAGTATAGATCTCCTTTCTAATGTTCTAAAGTAGTTTCCATAATTGATATAGAGAATAGTGTCCAAATCGGATGCTTCACTATTTCTTACATCAATTTTACACATTAAGCTATAACTAGAACATGAAGAACCAATTAGAATGTGAATGAAATGATTCCTCCATGTTTCAAACATTGAACTCTCTGAAAAATTATAGCAACCAAACAATAAATGTGAGTGATGACCATTTTCTTGCTTGTCTCCTCCAACTTTGTCCTTTCTTGATATGTCTCCACCTTAAAACTCCATGAATGAGCCTTCATCTCTATATTGCCACAAGATATCATCAACACTTGATGACTTGGCCATGAATGAGTGACATAATGAACCTCAAATAGTTTCATTTCCATCAGCAAAACTAGCCAAGAATGCTAGTACAACTCTAGCATCAAAATGATGCAAACCAGTGTAGCTAGTTTTACCATTTCTTGACAATTTGCACACATCCACATGAAAATTGCTCAAACATGAGATAGAACAAGTAAAGTAAACTTGAACAACACTTCCTTGCTGCTCCTTTCACCTTAGTTGAGTCTTAAAACACCTGCAAAACAGATCCATAACATCTTTGCCACCTCTGAAAATACTCCCTCTCAAACATATGATCTAGATCCAACAAGATCTCATCAATGCTTGATCTTGAATTTTCGCAAAGGTTATTGAAAACATTGCCACCATCATAAATCAAAAGATAGATTCCAAACTTTCCATCCAACATGAAGTAGAGTAGGTGGAGATGAGTATCAAACCTAATAAATCCAGCCTTGTTGAATTCATAACAAACCTCAATAAGCTCACCATTGAGATCTCTCATGCCTTGAAGAAATTGCCTCTTGATCTGCTCCATGTAGTCTTCTCCAACCAACCTTCTGTCATCTTGATAATGAGTGATCAACTCACAATCATAGAATCCTTTGATTTGATGAAGATATGTGAGATCCATGCATTGGATCTTCCCAAAAACCAATCTTGCATTGCTCTTTCCTTCATAAGACTCCCTCTTATTGATTGCATCATAAGAAGTAGAAACCTCTTCAAACAAGAACTTTTTCTCAATGATCTAGGTAATGACTCATATGATAATAATTCTTCCTCACTATCATTCACAATGACATCATTCAAAGTACATCCTACTTTGAACACTTCACATACTTCTCTTCTTCTTGACTTGTGACTATCTCCCTCACCAAGTCTCTTGATAGAACCATTTGATCTACTCTCTTTATGAAGACATGTGACTCCACTTGTTGGAAAAATGACTTTCTTGGAATCATAACAAAGTAATGTAGAAGAACCACCTCCTTCATGCATGCACCTAGCAACATCTTTTTCCATATGATCAAAGAAATCATTAACAACAATCTTTTCCAAGGAAGAACCTTCACCACCTCCATCGATGAAGTTAGCAATTTTCTTACTTTTGTATGCTTGCATTTGCCATGAAAAACCATTGAAACACCATCATTAAGAATAGCCAAGTTAGTACAAAGATGAACATCTCCAAGAAAAATATTAGATCTTGACCTAGATCTAGCATAAGGAAGCTTGTTAGACTTTCCATAAGATCCACCAATCTTATTGATGCTAAAAGGGAACTTTGGAAAGTTGAGACCAATCTCCTTTTCCATTCCATCCTTTTTGTTAGCGATAACAAAAGCATCAAGCTTGAAAGGTCTACCTTGTTTATTGACCCTAGCAACCAAGATTTCTTCCTTTGTAATGAAATAAGCATCACCACCAAACTTTACCATGTATCCTTGCTCTATCATTTGACCAACACTTAGCAAATTCTCTGCAAGTGAAGGAATGTAAAGAACACCATCAAGTCTTGCTTTCCTATTAGTAGAGAGACAAATAGGAATTGAACCAATACCTTCGATCACACACTCACTACCATTGGCCATGTGAATTGCTTTCTTGGCTCCATCATAAGTGACCAAAGAAGTAAACAACTCCTTGTGACTAGTCATGTGTGAACTAGCTCCACTATCAATCCACCATGAATCTTTGTCACCTTCACTTGATATTGGACTTGAAGAATTCATCAAAAGAGAATCACAACCACCTAGATCCTCATCATTTGTAGTAAAGTTGATTTGCTTGCTACCTTCATCTATTTACTTCTTCAAACATTCATTTGCAAAATGCCCTTTGATTCCACAGTAAAAACATTTTAACTTTGACTTATCTTTCTTTTTGCCAAAAAATAAAGTCTCACCTTGATCTTTTCCTTTCGACCACTTGCCTTTGCCTTTGCCTTTTCCCTTAGACTTGCATTTGATAAACATAGCCTCCTCTTCATATTGAGATGTTGATGTAGATCCACCTCCTCTTGATTGAAGCCTAAACTCCTCATTCTCCAAAATCTCTTGAAAATCCACAATACTTGGCAAAGTCTTTTGAATAGCAAACCTTTGAACAAGATTAGCATGATCATCCAAGAAGCCATTAAGTATAACTTGAACAAGTTCTACCTCCTTAATGCTTTCATCAATACATGCTAATTCATCATTGAATGCTTTAACTCTCAAAACAAATGCATGAGTACTCTCTTCTTTATTTTGCAAACTTTGAAAGATTTTCCTCCTAAGGGTATGCAGTCTTGATGTAGACTTGGATTCTTAAAGCTTCTTCCAAGTTTCCCAAGCCTCCAAAGATGATGTGCACTTACCAATCTCCTTCAGAAGTTCATTGGTAACATTCATCTTAATCATGTGTAGAGCTTTCTTTGCTCTCTTGTCATACCTCACTTGATCTTGAGGTGATTAAGGCCTCTCCTCCACACCTACAACAATATCCATCAACTCATTCATCTCCAATAAGGACTCCATCCTCACCTTCCAAGTAGAATAGTTGATTGAGGTAAGCCTATCATTGCCTTCCAACATGAATCCACCACTTGTAGTGATGTTGAAATGACTTGATCTTCTTCTTTCAACCTGTTCCAATGCACAAAGCACTCTCTTTAATGTCAACAAATGAAATCAAGAAGAAATCACAAAGATATGGAACCTCTCAAATTCTTCTAGCACTTCTAACTAGAAAATCAACACATAGAATAGTGAAATCTTGATCAACCTATGATCTATCCTCAATCTAATGATTCTTGCCACTTCCTAAGATTGAAACACACTCAAATGAAGTTCAGTAACCTCACAAACTAGATATCATGCATCGGGCCTCCCCTCACCCATGCATACACACTTTCTTAACTAAAAATGATGGGGAGGGAGATGCATGTATGGGGAGGAGCATGCATGGGCCTCCTCCCCATGCATGCATCTAAGGGGAGTAAATTTGGACACATGCATGTGTATGGGGTGAGAGGATGTATGTATTGTGGAGAGGAGGATGTATGCCCTTTTTCAAATACATTTTTTTTTAGGCCGGGGGCCCACGCCTCCACAAATTCAAATTTCATGTTCTCTCTCTCTCTCATGATCATGGGTGCATGTGCACCACAGAGAGTATCTTTCTCCCTCTCTCAATTGCTCTCACCGACATTCTCAGCCCCACTCTCAACTAGTGAACATAGGCAAGCATTGAGATAAGAACGTAGCCACAAAAAGCAACAAACAACACAGTTAAGCATTGACATGATATTTTGAGGACACTGCCACCAGAAATCATCTTTCAGTGCCAACATTAGAAACGTAGAGAGTGAAGAAGACAAATAGCCAGCGTTTTAACTACAACAATGATCACACACAAACACACACATATGGCTTACTGTAGTTTAGTTTTATTCCAATTTGTCATAGTTTTAAGTTGATCTCTATATATGCAAACATTTTAACATTGGATTACTATCATTCACAGGGCCACAGGGCATTCCTTAATAGTTGCTCCTCTTCATTGGATCTACTATCGTATCCGGAAATGCCACTACTATTTGTTTGTAAGCTACTTCGTTATGATATTTATGTTTATTTCTCCTATTTGTATGTCTTTCGAATATGTGGTTATAGATGTCTAAAAAGACACAGCCTTAGTGCTATTACTCCGTGTTTTCTGCTTATACAAAAACTAATTGAGAAATATATTTTCCTGGTTAGAATTATTGGGTGGCGTGTCTCTTACTTTGAAAGTAATCTTGTGATGCAGGAGTCAAGCAAATGTGCTCATCTTCTAGTCAGAAAGTGGCTTGATCTCTACTAACTGGGAATGTGATGGTTTGCCACAGAAATTTGCCTTTGCAATCAACAATTGTGACTAACAGTAGAGGTGCGATTAATTGACCATTGGAAATGCGATTGAATTCTCCTAAAATCTCCTTAAGAGATTAGCGAGTAGTTGCCACATTGAGGTGTGAGTTATCTACCATAGACATACGATTTAATATTGTCACAAAAATGACACTTTTGGCTTCAGAAGTGCGAGTGTTTGTTTCACAGAGACGTGAATGAGTACTCCACATGAGTGCAAATGTCTAGCTAAAAAGATATGTGTAGCCTCCTCAGAATTTGAGATGAACTAGCTGCATAAGAACGTTGATGGATAGCAACAAAAATGCACTATGTCTTTGCCTCATAGATGTGATTGGTTGACTGTAGAGGTGGGCTTAGATCGGGTGGAAAGTATCTTGTTTTGAAAGTGCAATTTGGCAACAATATTTCTCCATGGAAATGCCCTTAGAGCAAGAGCTCATATCTCATATTAACATAATTTCTCAAGAAGATGGCCCATAACAGAACTTGACATAAGCTCACTCTCTTACTAGATGATCTCTCAATAGTTTGATGATGACTTTTTGTTTTCTTTCTTTTCACACATGGCAACTATGAAAACATTAGTAGAAGTTCAAACCCATAGAGATGGCAACGAAGGATCATAACAAGGCTCTCAATGGACAACAAAGGCTATGAGATCCAACTCATAGAATAAAAAGTGATCCATGCTATAACACCCATACTCAAAAGTTGAGAGCAATAAGAACTCTCTATCTTCTCATTTTCCCACTTAATTGACATATTGAATTCTCCACAATTCTCACCTAATGCATGATGCAAAAGAAAATAGGCATTCCCTCAATGAACCCACTAATCTCATGAAGCTCTCAAAAAATACTATGCAAACGCAATATTCATGGTCACGCTCATGTTCTATCCAAGCAATGATAAGCTTTTTCTGCTTTGTTTTTCTTTTGCTGAGGTGGGTTTCAAAAGTGCTCATCCTTCATTGTTCCAGTTAACATTTGTCATAGTTAGAAATCAAAGTTTCAATTTACCAGTTTAACTCAAATCTCAGTTTGTCCGTAAAAGGCTTGATGCTTTTTTTGGAACTGAACTGGGGCCATTATCGTGGGCTCTTATTGTGTGGCAATTCATATTTGTGTTCTGTGCATGAAGTTTATTGTCTTGAACCTATCAATGATGCATGAATAGTTTTTTTCATAATACGTTGGTGGGATCCCAGTACATTCCCACTGACAAAATTTCCAGAATTCACACGTGTGGGGAAGATCCACAAGTAGGATCAGAGCCCACAACACTCCATGGTTTCATAAGAACATGCTTGAAATGATTGCCATTGAAGGATGAGAGTCAGCAACCTGAGAACACTTTTTGGAGCAATAGTAAAACTCAGCACACCAATCCAGAAACTAACCAATATCTTTCTAAAACAATATTCTTAGTACACCAGAGTGCTATAGGAGGGGAAGTCCCATTGCAGATTGAGAACTCATGCAAGAATAGTAGAACTATGCATTATGCAAAATGTAAAAATAAGATCCCCCCCCTCACGCATCATGTCCTCCTCTTTTTATGTAGTTGAGGCTCACCTCCCCTTTCAAATTGACATTTTGCCTTCTCTTCCATCCTTTCACAGCTTTGCAAAAGGCATTAAATGTGATTTGCCCTCTTTCCCCATGTGCCAAAAAAAAAACCCTCATGCTTAGTTGTATTTGGGCTTTTGGGATCTTTGTGTATCAAATCCCCCAATGTAAATGCTCCTCTTCTTCCTTTTGTATTAATTGCTTGGCTCCTTTTGCATAAGAATTAGCCTCTTAAATGGTGCTAGTTGCTTCCCGATTCTTTCTTCCTCCTGATTGTTGCTCAAATTGTGGAGTTAGGCCCCCTTTGGAATTAATTGTAGATTTGGCCTTTTTCTCCATGTGGCTATTAGAATGTCTCATGGCTATTTTCCTTAGCCCTTAGCCACTTGGTCATGTGGTCTAAAGCCATCTTTGTTTTTTTTTGACATTGGCCCTTGTTTGTTGTCACACTTTGTGGACCCTTATTGCTTGCTTTTGGAATTTTTTGTCTCGCCATTCCGGAATTGTGGTGACTGAGCCCCCTCTTCCTACTGAGCAGTAACCTGAAACACAATACTCCGGTTTTATATTAGTAAAAAGTCACAGTACATTTGAAAATTTGCACGGCATCGTCGGCTATTACAATTCGCGTAAGCGGGTCAATTCTAAGGCCGTAAAATATTTTTTGGGCCAATTCTAAGGCCTCAAAATTCTCTCTAGCCACATTGTGGGCGGGCTGGGACCCCTAACAATAGGCAACTTTGTGCTGACCAGGTTTTACATGCCGGTTTTTTTACAAAATTGTGAAAATCGCTCTAAAAAGAGCCTGATTTTTCGTGCAAAAATATCGGCTAACAGAAGGGATGCATCTAATCTCAAAGCTTTAGCACACTCACATAGTGTCCTATTCTTCCTCTCAGCTACTCCATTTTGTTGTGGAGTATATGTACAAGTAAACTCTCTCCTAATGCCATTAGTCTCACAAAACACTTTCATCCTATTGGAGATGTACTCCCCTCAATTATCTTAATACTTTCAAGCTAGTAATAAGTTGCTTTTCCACAAGAGTTTTAAACTTTACAAAGGATTCAAAAACTTTACTTTTCTTAGACAAGAGGTAAACCCAAGAGTATCTTGATCTATCATCAATAAAAGTGACATACATAAGAGCTCCACCATTAGATTCATGTGAAAATGAATGAACATCTGAGTGTATAAGGTCAAGAGGCGAGTTAGATCTTGTCAAAGATCTCTTGAAAGGTAGCTTATGAGATTTGGAGAGTCCACAAGCTTCACAAAGCTTGCCACACTTGGATATGGTCTTGGGAAGTCCACTTGCTACCTCCTTTGCCACCATGGTCTTCATAGCTTTGTAGTTACGATGACCTAACCTTTTGTACCACAATTCCACTTGAGTGAGCTCCTCCCTTGCCATGTTTACACTTCCAACCATCACATTAGCATTCAACTTGAATAACCTCCCTTGCTTGAAACCATTAGCAATACATTTATCATCTTTCAAGATATAACATGCTCCATGCTTGAAATGTACATCTAATCCACTATCCATAAGTTGTCCTACACTCAACAAGTTCTTTGTAATTGAAGGTACATAAAGAACATTGTCTAGATCTATTTGTTTTAGGATCCTAGACATAAAGAAATAGATCCAACTCCTATAATCTCACGTTCTTGATCACTTGCAGTGAAGATAAATCTCTTAGAACTATTGTAAGAAAATAGACTAGAAAGTTAGTCTTTTTGGTGAGTCAAAAGAAACACTTTAGCTTCTTCTTCTTGTCCTTCTTACTCGTGCCTTTGGAACTTGGTGCTCCATCCTTGCTCTCCATCTCCATGTCTTGAGTCTTTTTGGATGGAAAATTTTTCTTCTTGCCTTTCAAAGAAAAGTTAGCTTTTTCATCACCGTCATTCAAAGATAAGGAACTCATCCTACTTTTGATATGAAGCATTCTACTTTTCTCACTTACAAGCACACTTTGAAGCTTTTCAATATTAGGAAGAGAATCTTGAATAGCAAAAGTTTGAACAAGATTAGAAAAATCATCTCCTAATCCATTCAAAATGATTTGAACTAACTCATCATCTTTGATCTTATCATCTATAGAAGACAACTCCTTATTCAATAATTTGATCCTAAGAACATAATTTTGGGCACTTTCACTACTATTTCTCATGCTTTGAAGAATTAATTATAAGTATCCTTGGAGTATTCTTGGATTTGTAAATTTCTTTTAGTGAATCCCATGCCTCTTTGGATGTGGTACAAGATGAGATTTCTTTCAAAAGTTCATTACTTACATTCATTTTTATGCAATGTAATGCAACTCTATATCTCTTTTTGTACTTTACCAAGTCAACACCTCCTTGAGGTTTTACTGCCACCTCAAGTACTATGTCATAAAGATCATGGAGTACAAGCAAAGACTCCATTCTAACTTTCCAAATAGCATAACTAGTGGATGTGAGCCTTCCACTAGCTTCAAGTAAAAAACCACCCATTGATGCCATTTTAAATGTGAAAAGCACCATAAACTCTTATGGTTTCTCTAAGAGATCTGAATCTAAAGTCTTCTGGCAATTTGAAAGCTCATAGACACAATCCTATCACTCATGGACCAATCTAGACTGATGAAAATTTAGATTCTAGTCTCAATCTTGCAAAAGCACTCCTTAATCTATGATTTTTGGCAATATCTCTCTCAACTTTGACATGTACTCAAAAAATCAGAGAAACACATTTAATGCACCTGAATCAAGCTTCAGATTAAATTATTTGGATGATCTAATCCAAGAACAAATCATAGGAATAGAATCTCTATAGAAAAAGCTTGAATTTGCACTTCTAAATATCTACATGAAAAAAATCTAACAAAAACCAATCATTGATGAAGGAAATTGTACTTACTGGTTTCACACGTTTGAAAACCTGTCAGCCCCCACCTGAAAACGAAGTACACTATGATAGAAACTCAATTCAATAAAAAAAAATGAAGACAAATGGAGAGATTGACAAGAAATTGCTTCCAAAATCAAGACTGGTGTTGCTTGTTGATTATGGCCAAATATGCCTCTACATATACATTTCTTGGAGCTCGTGGTACTGGTCATGCATCAAATCTCACACGTATGAGGATGCTTTGTCATATGATGATTCATTATGCAAAATTGACGCTTGGATCAAACTTTCTATTTTGAGCACTTTTGGTCCAGTCTCCTTCTATATTGAGACCTAGTAAACAATCTTCTAGAAGTCCAAATTTGCCTACGTCAGCCTTTTCCACACATGTCATGAGAAGACCTCTACACATGGTATGTGACACTTAATCTCACGATGTGGCTCATGCAATCAATAGATTGATGCCATGTGGCATATGACTAGAAAACTATATTTTGGCCTTTTTAGCCACTAGAACTTGATTTAAATCATATGTACAATGTATATGATTATGGTACATGGAAAGTACATTTATTTCACACGTGGGAATAGGCTCCACACATATGTAATCATTCTATATACATAGACTTGACCAAGCATATTTTTGAAATTTTTACAAATAGCACTAGGTTCATCATTTTTTCTAGTCTTTAAAGGAACATGCACATAGCATAAGCAGCCAAAGATCCTAAGATGATCTACCTTAGGCTTTTTCTTGTACTCTCTATATTCCCTCTTGCTCACAATAGTCTTCAAACTTATTAGAGGTATATTCACATCCACTATCACTTCTCAAAGCTTTTAACTTGAAAGAAAACTGCTTTTCTACATAAGCTTTGAAAGTGAGGAAGACATCATAAACCATGGCTTTAAAAGATATCACGTAGGTCCAAGAATATCTTGTGTAATCATCTATGAAAGAAACAAAACAATTTGCTCCTCCTTTGCTCTTGGTAGAAGAGAAATGAACATCAGAATGCACGAGCTCAAATGGTTGTTGAGTCTTGATGTTGGATCTTGGAAAAGGTCTTCTATGTGATTTTTCAAAACACAAGCTTCACAGGGTTGAAGCTCCTTTGAGAGTGTCTTTGGTAATCCAACAACTTTTCCATCCTTGATCATATATTGCATGGCTTTGAAATTGGGATGGCCCAATCTCTTATGCCATAGATCCTCTTGATGAACCTTGGTCTCATAAGCAACATAAAAAACGTTAGCACTCTCCCTAGAATCTAGCTTGTACAACTTTCCAACTCATTAGAGGAGTTTTGAGCTCCAAAAAGACCCTTTAAGAATTCGTGCAAGATGTAGTTTATATTATTAAAATAATATAGCATTAATACTTTTGACTTGATATAACGTTTTAACCGTAGCTCAAAAGTATGTCATCTAACATATCATTTGAAAGCCCTTGTTGAGCACTTTCCAATGCACCAAACTCTGCTAAATTTGGACTTACCACTAAAAAGTTATGCCATTTTTAGTGTGGAATCAAATTGTGGACTCAAAAAGTTACGTCTCTGGCACACAGTGCTTGAAATCAAGAGGATCAATAAATAATATTGTAGCTATTATGCACATCTTATTTTGACTTTTGTTTGAACTCGAATAAATTGTTGTCTGCTATTGTTCGTGTATCTCATTTACTTGTTTCATCAATTCCACACACTAGTTCAATCTTGTTAAATGTTGTATTAATCTATAATGTAGATCAACAGTGTCTGTCTACATTCTAGGGGATTGTAGGAATGATATAGCAGGTAGTGACCAACAATCATATCTAAACTCCATCTAAACTGATTTTGTTCGCGACTATTTTCGCTTCACATTTTGTCTCATTTTGCGATTATTTTGCTTCAGCAAAGTCAATGTCAGAGCTCGTTCAAGTTTCACTTCACTTTGTTTTGTTTCGTTATAGAGCCTGATTGATCTTTGCACAATTATTTTCTATTTTTTCCATCAGTGGTATTAGAGCCTGTCATAGTCTGACATAGCTACAAAGCTATCAGATCCAGGAGGCTAAGCATTCAATACAAAGAGCCATTAACAAGTGAGAATACAATTCATAGCAATGGCTTCAATAAGCAGTATACAATCAAAGATCTGTACAATCCTTGACTCATCAGAATCTAACTTCCTAGCATGGAAGCCTAAGACGTCGCTTATACTAAAGGGAGAAGGACTATTTGGACATTGCAGCCATTACCAGATAAGAGAAAGAGTGTACAATGCAAGTGGGTATACAAGCTGAAGTATGGACCGAATGGTGATATTTCAAAGTATAAATCTAGACTTGTAGCGAAAGATTTTTCTTAGAGATATGGTATTGACTATGATGAGACCTTCTCTCCTGTCATAAAACATTTGTCCCTAAGTCTACTGTTTGCATATGCAGCTGCTTATGATCTTAGGATTCATATCGTGGACAAAAAGACAACATTCTTGCATGGTGAGCTAGATGAAGAAGTTTACATGGATCAACCTCCAGGCTACATTTCGAATTCACTTCCTACTTATGCATGTAGAATGCATAGGAGTATCTACAGTATGAAGCAATCAGCGCAACAATGGTATAAGAAAAAAGATCAAGCCCTGAAATCCTGAGGATTCAAGCCACTAATAACTGATTCCAATGCTTATGTAAGAATTACATATGAGAAGATCATCATTGTAGTTATATAGGTGGATGACACTCTGATACTCTGCAAAAGTGAAGAGCTTAATACTGAGGTGAAGTATGACATCTCGAAACATTTCGAGATTGCAGACTTGGGAGAAGACAGATGTTTTCTTGGCTTATAAATTAACAAGGACTATGAGGAAGAAAAATTGTACCTTTGGGTATATCAGTCTAGATATACCCAAAAGTTTTTAGAAGATTTTGGGATGATGAATTGCAAAGGAGCAAATAATCCAATGCTTGTAGGAACAGTCTTGACGAATGAAGATTGTTCAAAGATTGAAGAAGAAAGAGAATTGATGCAGCGTACACCATACATGAAGCTGATCGGATCACTAATGTATCTTGCAGATAACACACGTCCTGACATTGCTTATGCCGTGCAATTCAGTATGAATCCAGACTCGACTCATTGGAAGATTGCGAAATGAATCTTGCAATACCTTCAATTAACGAAGGATTTTGGATTGTGTTATTCTCATGATGCAAGGTTCCAAATGTTTTCCTACAGTGATGCTAGCTGGGCATCTCTCAAGGACAATTAAAAGCATTGAGAATATATTTTTGTAGGTTGTTAAAGGTTTGGGGGAGGTCGCACCATCGCGTCAGGAGCAGCAATTCTCTGGTCAGCAAAAAAACAGACCATCGTGGCTCAGTCACCTTGTGAAGCAAAGTACGTAACAGTAGCAAAGATGGCCAATGAAATCATTTGGCTCCAACAATTCCTTGATGAACTGGGTGAAACAAGGAATGAACCTCTAATTTTGTAGATGGACAATACATCCGCAATACATCTGACAAAGGATCATGTGTTTCACTCAAGGACAAAATACATCGCAATCAAGTACCACTTGATAAGGGATCTGATCTCGAATAAATTATTGTCTGCTATCGTTTGTGTATCTCATTTACTTGTTTCATCAATTCCACACACTAGTTCAATCTTGTTAAATGTTGTATTAGTCTATAACGTAGATCGACAATGTCTGTCTACATTTTAGAGGATTGTAGGAATGATATAGTAGGCTGTGACTAGCAATCATATCTAAACTCCATCCGAACTGATTTTGTTCGAGATTGTTTTTTCTTCGCGTTTCATCTCACTTCGGGATTACTTTGCTTCAGCAAAATCAATATCAAAGCTCATTCAAGTTTTGCTTCGCTTCAATTCATTTAGTTTAGTTTCATTTTGTTTTGTTACAGAGCCTGATTGATCTTTGCAAATTATTTTTTTGAGCTCTCGGGCTCCCCAATATAGGAAGAACTATTGTTATTCTCCTGTCTGTTCTGTGCTGATTTGTTTCTTGGGTTATGGCGACAATCCATGGCTGCATGACCCTTCTAATGGCAATGGATACACTCAATCTTGGGATTGAGCCAGCAGGTATCTACTGTATGCCCGTCTCTTCTGCATCTCAGCAGGTCTTCTTGTCTGCATTTTGTCGTTTCGACCTCCCTTTGGTCTTCCAGTTGCTCTTGCTGGTCCCCTCTGCTTGTTGGTCGCGATCCTACCTCTAATTTGACTCCCTCTTAGGCTTGAATTCTTTCTTGGATTTTTCTCTGTTGTCGTAGAGGGCCTGATCAGAACCATCCTTGTGATCAAGGGGTTTTTTGGCCTTGACTTCCTCTCGAATCTTGGAAATCGCCTTTTTGAGGTTCATGGCGGGATCTTTCGTGAGCAGGGTTTGTGTCATCTGGAAAGATTTGGGTAAGGCTCTCAACAGGTACGTGAGCTGCTTCTCAACTGATACTACATTCTCTGTTCCAAACTTGTGTAGAGATAGAAACATATCCTTCATCTTTATCACGAAGGAGGTGAGGTCTTTTCCATCCCATTGTAGATTTGTCAGCTGATCTTCTAGCATCATGATCTGACTTCTTGATTTCGTTTGAAATCTGGTGAGCAATGCATCCCACATCTCCTTAGACTTGGAGAGTGTAGACAAGTCAAGTGTAAGGCTATCTTCGATGGAAGATGACAACAAGTCTACTGCCTTGTCATTTTTCTCCCTCCATTTGCGTAGCTCCTTGCCTGTCGTTGTAGGCATTTCTTCTGTGCCATCCACCCAAGGGAAGAGTCCTTCACCCTTGAGTATCAAAGATGTCAACTTTCCAGGCTCGAAAGTTAGATCCTGAAGAATCAAGTATAGTGCAGATCTTGCTTTGCATGCTACTGATTGAAGCCATTGCTTCTTTGAGTCTATTCACTTGTTGATGGTTGATTGTATGAATGCTTGGCCTCCTAGATCTGCTAGCTTCTTGGCTATGTTAGAATATGACAGAATAACCTGTTCTGATACCACTGATGGGAAAAAGTGATTGACTGATGAGAAATTTGTTGGATCCATGAAACTTTTGCAAAGGCAAATCAATCACGACTCTCTTCAGCTTGGATGGAGTTCAGATGTGACCGCTGAACACTACCAGCTGAATTGCTCCTACAATCCTCTAGAGTGTAGTTAGTCACTGCTGATCTATGTTCATAAAATTAATACAGCATTGAACAAAGTTTTAACCAAAGTGCAAAATTCAAAATGAACAACAAAACTCAAACATATGAAATATCAACATAAGCATTTAACATCCAAGATCAGACACAACAAGAAAATAATCTATATTAATTTTCTCTGAATTTCTTCAAGCACTACATGCAAATCCACGTAGTGCGTTGGCATAAGAGAAACATGGTTCTCTCACGAGTAGTAGTCTCTCTTCACTAGTGGACAATTGGATCTTCTGATCCTAGACACAATTGTCTTCATGCGCAGACGGACAAGTATTCTGTATATTGTCTTGATTGCTTACTAGCATCAGACTCCTTCGTTCTGTTACACTCTGTGTACTCTGTTTGATCTATATGTCAAGTATGATCCTGTAAGTACGATCTCTCTGTGTAAATCTAAGATTAGAGTGATTAAGCATCTACAACTAATCAGAGAATTACAAGAGTGGCATATTAGCCACGACCTAGGGAGTATCTGCTGACGTCATGTCATCGGATCAGATTACTGTACTTTTGGGTACTTGCGTGATCTTTGGTGGTACTCCTTGGAGCATGAACGCTGAACGGGTTTTGTTTATCTCATTTGCCTTCTTCCATACTGGACCGCGAAGGAATCTCGTTCGTGGATCTTTTGTGTTTGCGAACCGTTCATCTTTGTCTCCATTGACTTTTGTGTTCGCAAAACTCTTCATGTTTCGTGTCTCCATATGTATGAGTTCGCGAACATCTTCGTCAGGCAAAGGGCTGAAAGCTAGCAAGGCTTTGTAATTAGAAACATTTTGTTTCTTCACCATCATGATCCTGCATGCAAATAGAAATGATGTAGAAAATGAAGTTTATGTTCTTCTCAGTCTCAAAAGTTAGGCTGCTAGGCAGAGCATCTGAGACTGGAAAGAATCGTAAAAAATCCAAAGTGACTCAATCAGAAAAAGTACCGAAGATCCTTTAGAAGATGGAAGTACAAGCATTGGGAAATCAGTCTCCTTTTTCAACCAGCCCTCTTGCCACAACATCTGCATCTACTCTCATGCCTATCGCCCACACCATCTACCGATGTCACCACCACCATCTTACCCTCCATCTCTCTGTTTCACTTTTTACCGTTCCACTATTCATCTGAGAAATCTCCAATATTTTTAGATCACTGATAGTCTTACTGAAGTAGCTAATTGCAAATGTCTTGCATAGACTAACTACTACCTACACTGGTTGGTCAGCCAGAAAAGAAGATCTAAGAAAGCAGGCGAAGCAGCAAAAAAAAATAAAACAAAGAAGCTGAGGAGGAAAGGACAAAACTTAAGCAACAAATAAGTCAGATTGATCTTGAACAAAACAAACTCTCTGGAGCAATGATGGTTGAATGCCCTTCTATGAAGCCCGAAGAGATCCAAAAGTAATGGATCAAAAGAAAGAGCTACAAAAAAGCAAAATGATGAAGACAACAGTGAGCCTACAAGACAAAGTAAGCACCTCACCAAGTAAGTGGTGGTCAAAGCTCGACATTGCAAGCATCCAAGGCTGTGAAAGCAGTATTATCAGTTCCTTCACCCTTCCACTAGCCATCATAATATTTTCCTACCGTCACCAATCCATCCGTCCAATTTTGTTCCTACCACCAATTTGTTGATGAGTCCACCCCCTTGAAGACTGATAACCAATCGAAGGTTTTTCTCGAAACTGGGACTTCAACTGGGAGAAGAACTGAGTTAACCCTCATAAGCAGAATGAAGGACACAAGGAGTGCCGAGACAATTGATGAATCTCTGACATGACCTCCCAGAGCACTAGTACCCACCAAGAAACTAGAAGTGAAACCGTCCATGGCAGATACAAGTGACCACAAGAAGAAAAAGAGACATGAGGGAGACACTCAAGCATGAAAAGTTTTGAAGCTTCTAGGAGCTCTCCAATTTTAAAGACATCATCCATTTGCGAAAATAGGACATTTTGGTTAAAATGCAGCAATTTGCAAAAACAGTTTTCTGTGGTAAAGATCGACACCAATAAGCACTTGGTTTTATGCAAGCGAACAAAGATGTATGCTTTTCCAGGTGACAATCGAAGATGCCAATGCAAAGTAGAGCAATATCATCCAATATGGGTTGCAGTGGGTCCTGCAACACATTAGGGGTGGGATGATGTTGGCTGATTCTAACGAATCTCCAAGATACTTGACCAGAGCTACACAAGAGCACCTCTCACCCTAGACCAAGGAGGTTTATGGGAAAACGAGATGAATGAAGACTGAGAGCCGAATATGAGAGCCGAGGAATACTAGTTAATATTATCAAGTAGAAACTGCGTAAGCCTCATGGTGAATCCTAAAAGATGGAATGACCATGTAGGAACTAGTATTTCTGTTGCGGGAGCGCGTGTGTGGGACTGATTCATGTTCGTCCTCACTTCGTCTTCTTTATTGCAAACAATTTTCTGTCTTTTAATTTTCTTTTGTGCGGAAGCCCTTACAGGATCCCAGACACTTGACTACGCATCACAGAACATATTCTATTCTAGCAATCATGATCCACAGCACAAGACGGGATGCACAAAAATAGAGTGACTGAAATATCAATTTTAGTTTAGAGTGAATTTGTTAGTGTCTCGCTCATTGGCGGAATGACTCTTTCACTGTGTTCTGCTCATTGGCAGACTTTCATGCACAACTGTGGTGTCTTTTCTTTCTTACTCTATTCGCTACGTCTCTCTTTATCTCTTACAGATCTTTGTATTCACTACTTTCTTTATGATTTAGAGAGGATCGTTTTTACCTCCACTATGTGGAGTTTACAAGATAGCTAAACATAGAATCACATCACTAGTTAATGCTAATCAACTAGTTAGTTAGTCTGTGTCGTTGCTACTCATTTCAGTTAGGCGTAAAGCCCGTTGAGCTGCCAGCTGGCAGCTCGAAAGATTTTCCTTCGTCTGTTTTGTAATCTCCCGTTTGCTTTTGTTCTTTTCGTAGTTTTCATTTTACATCTCTTTTTCAGCTTTGCGGTCGTAGAGGGGTGTTTGCAATTCGCGATTGATTCGCGAATCGTTCGTGCTTCAAGTCAAAGACCTGTTGACTATTGCGAATTGTTCTCGTTTGTGCTTTGAGTCAAACTCACGTTGACTGTCACGAATTGTTCGACCTTCGTGTCTTGTTCGTGCTGCCACAAAGTTGCAGGAGTTCACTATTTCTGACACTCCCTCTTGAACCTTGCAGCTTTGTTCGTTTAATCCAATTGCCTCTCTTTGCTTGGTAAAGAGTGGCTTGTCGAGCGGTTTCGTGAGGAGATCTGCAATCATATTTTCTGATTTTATGAACTAGACCTGGAGCTCTTCTTTCGAGATCAAATCTCGAATATGATGGTACTTCAGAGGAATGTGCTTTGTCTTTGAATGGAAGACAGGATCCTAGGACAGATAGATGGCACTCTAAGAGTCCATCATCATCATGCTTGGCCCCTCTTGTGGTATCTCGATTGCCTCCAACATCATTTGCAGCTACACTACCTCATTCATCACTTTCGAGGTTGCGACATACTCAGCTTCGCAAGAGGATTGAGCTACCAAGGTTTTCTTTTTGCATATCCAACTTATTGCAGCTCTGCACGCTATCGTACAGCCTCCAGTTATGGACTTGTTGTCATCTTTGCAACTCGCCCAGCTCGCATCACTGTAGTGATGTAGCTCGAATCCTTTCGCTTCATTTCTAGTTCTGTAGGTTAATTCGACATTTTGGGTACCCTTCAAATACTGTAAGATTCTTTTGGCCATTTTTCAATGTGCTAGACTAGGATTGAAACAGAATTGGCTCAATGCATAAATAGAGAAGGCCAAATCGGGTCTGGTACAAATTGTTAAATACATTAGACTTCTGATTAAGTTCTGGTAGGGTATACCTGCTATCTTCTGTTCTTCCTCTTCTGTTTTTGGGCAATCATGTTTCATGAGCTTGGCTCCAGCTATCATTGGTGTGGCTTTCTTTTCACAGTCCATCATGTGGTACTGCTTCAGCACGTACTCTGACTGATTTAAGTGCATTTCTCCATTTGTTTGATCTTTCTGATCTCCAGCCCTAGGCATTTTGTTGCTTCTCCAAGATCTGTGATTTTGTAGTTTTTAGAAATCTGACTCTTCATGTCCTTGACATGTTGACTGTCACGAATTGTTCTCGATCGTGCTTCGAGTCAAAGTCACATTGACTGTCGTGAATTGTTCGACCTTCATGTCTTGTTCGTGCTGCCACAAAGTTGCAGGAGTTCACCATTTCTGACAATTTCTAGGCAAATTTAAGAAATGCAAGTAGGCCCCTCTTAGAAAAGTAGAGTGAGCCACCTTTTAATGGTGACATCTAGTGGAGAGCATAATTTCACTTGTAATTTGTGTAATGTGGAAATGCCACTAGGATGCCACCTAAGGAGCTCTCTTGCTTATTTAAGAGACACTCCCGTTGTAGAAGGTAAGTTTTTTGTAAATGTATCAACTCCATGCCAAAATGAGAAGATCTTCCATGAGTTTTGATGCATTCTTGAGCTCCTTGATCATTATGGTTTTTTGAGTGATGCATTAATGATCTTGCCCTTCCATTTCCTTTGTATGTGGTTGTGGACTGTAGTTGTGGATTAGATTTTTCTTTTCTTGTGGATTAATATAGGAATCAGCATTCAAGTAAACTAAATAGGCTGGATTTGTGGATTAGATCTTGCTTATCCTAGACATTCTAGTTCTTGATTGTTCTTGGGATGTCTAAGAATCAAGAAACGTGTGTTTCTTGACTCTTGGACTTCTAAAATGTTGTCTAGTTTAATTAGTTTCTTGTTTTCTATTTTGGTGGATTAATGTAGGTTGCAAGCATCCAAGAGATTTGTAGCCAATAATGTGGTATAGATCTTGCAAATTCATTTACATTTTGGTTTCTTGAGTTTCTTGAAAAATTCAAGAACCAAGAAGATGGGCTTCTTGATTCTTGAATGTTTGTAGGAGTTAGCTTTCTTGTTTTTTAATAAGGAATGTGGCATACTAGGCTAGTTTTTTGATCATGCAATTAGTTTAGTTTCCATTTTGCAATGATCCGTTCTGGCATTCTGTTTTTTAGTACCATAGTAATGTCCAGCCGTGTTTGAAGAAGAGTTGTTTTTGGGCATTCTTGGTGTGCTTGCATGGTAGAATAATTGCAAGTGATTTAAAGAGTTCAAGAGTATTCATAATTTGAGTATTCTTGACAAGTTGAACTATACTACAACCTTGAGAATCTTTACACTAAGACATGCCCACAGTCCCTGGTGATAGGCAGAAAATAGATGTTGTAACAAGAAAGAAATAGTATCAGATTCTATAGTGTAGAATCTGTCTATTTAAAGTTTGCCAAGTCTAGTGCCCTTAGCCACTATCTTACCCTTCTTCTTGATGAGACATTCATGTGAAGCAAAATCAACATTGAAACCATTGCCAACACTTAGTAGATTCTTTGTTATTATAGGGATGTACAAAACATCTTCTATGTTGATCTTTTTGGAAGATCCTAAGCAAAGGGGAATGCTACCAACTCCTTCAATCTTACAAGCTTCATCATTTATTGTATAGATAGATTTTATAGGTCCATCATAAGATAAGATAGAAGAGAAAAACTCCCTTTTGCTAGTCAGACACTACTACCCGAGTCAATCCACCAAGAATCATCTCCTTTGAAGCTTGTTGAAGAAAATATGGACATCATGAGAGAGTCCTCATGTGAACTCTCCTCCTCCTCCTCTTTTCTCATGTTGGCTTGGCCTTGATCTTGCCTCCTCTTGAAGCATTCCGAGGCATAATGCTCCATCTTGCTACAATAGTAGCACTTCACCTTGGATCTGTTTTACAGCAAGTGACTTTCATTTTAGGGATCATTAATGATGAAATTGATAATGCATGCCAGTTCTTTCAATGATTTATGATTCTAGGCTATGTTTTGATCAAAATTGCTTGTTTTTTCATGCTTTTTGACAAAAAAATAGATAGCAAGAACCGAAATCCAGCAAGATCAGATCAATTGGATGCTATAATTCTGTAAATTGGTTTGCTTGTGTTAGAGAAAAAGTTGCATGTCATGAATTTCTGCTTTATAGTGAAGAAAAAACCGGAAAATAGTCAAAAATCATGATTTTTGCTTGTTTTTTTCATAAAGTTGGATAGTAGATGGCTGTAAAACACCATGTAAGGCATGTAAAGAGATGAACCAAAGTAGTTTGAAGCTGTCCCTGAAGTAAGAGTCAAGAATTCCAGCAATTGAGCTTGTAGAAAGTAAAAAAGGTGCAAAAATTGACCATTTTTGGTGAATTTTGGGGGATGGATCTCTCTAAATTCATAAGGAGATCATTCCGGAATTTTTTTACCACATGATTAGCATTCTTTTTGACCGCCTTGTGGAAATGCGCCCTATGACAGATTTTCAGACATTCTGATCTCACATGTGTGAAGCCTAGGTGGCAAGATGATGTGGCAAGTGTCTCGATCACTTGGTTTCCCTCTAAACTAGGATTTACAGCATCCAGTTTTTGGGTCACAAGTCAGTAATATTGATTGACAAATTCTGTAATACTAAAGTTTATGTAAAAAATCCGTAATGACATTTTTTAGCTGATGTAATGTGCTTTGCATGCCATTTGGACATTGGTTTAGTGATATTAGGAATCGAACAATATTTTGGTTTTCTGATTTTGTTTGTACTAACAATATTTTCATCAGAATTTTTAAATTACATATAATGAACCAAAAAATGAGTTTTTCTAAAAAATCAAAATTTCGGTCACTTCTTATCTATGGAATCAGTTTGGATTAGTGAATTGACTAAGCTGAATATATCAGTTAGAGTCAATCACAGTGTTTTCACTAAGTCTAAATCATTTCTTAGTTATAGATAAGTTAAAATTGACAGAAAAAACCGCAATGAATTTGTCGACAGTTTTTATTGTAATGTCACATTAACTTTTGGAGTAGGAAACTTCTAGATTGAAAGCTAAAATTGAATTTTTGTCTTTTTTGGTGAGTTTCATATTTGGTTAAAATTTAAAATCAGTTATTTATCTAATAGATTTCTATTCGACATTGATCATTAGAAATGGTCAAGTGAACATTTGTGCAAGATATTCGTCAAAATTGAATTAAAATCGCCAAACAATATGGAATGGCCAGATATAATGAGTGAAAACAAAACTCTTTATTTGGAGCAGTAAATCTTGTTTGGATATAGTTAAGAGTTACTGAAATCCTATTGGTAGGATTTCCATTCTTGTAATTTCATATTATTCTAATGTTTGGATAGCTTTTGTCAATATTAATGAAGTAATGCCAAACCAGTCAAGAAAAGGAAAACAATCAAATTTTATTGGAATAATTGGAATAATAGGAATAAAAAAACTAATTTCATTTCCGGTTAAATCCTATGGTAAATTATATGCAAAAGGTCAGGCTAGTATTGTTTTACATACCAGTAGATGCTTTTTGTATATCGGTGATTAAACCTAGGTATAAGATAGAACTGAAATTGTTTCAAATTTTTTTCTACAGTAATTCACTTTAAATAATTACTAATGTCGTTACATCTTTTTAGTACCTAATTTGAAATAGATTTTCAGGGGACTGAAAATTCTAAAGGGGGAAGCTGCATATGTACTTGCATTGTTGCGCATCTCAACTACTGAAGATGAGCAAGTGAAGACGACTGACATATCGGAGTTGGTCGACATATCGGGGAGACCCAACTTGACCGACTTGTCAGAGTTGGAGGACATGTCCGAGAAGCCCGACTTATCGGCTTCACCCTCTGTATTGCACAACTAACTTGACAATGACAACAACCACGATCTTCTTCCAAATGGCACAATGGGTCCATGCCATCTTTTCTACACTCATCTACATAAATGTAAATAGCATGTAGATCATTGTAAGGTGTGTAAGAATCAATAATCAAGAACACGGATTACTGTATCCAACGAGACAAACATAGTAGCTGTTTTTTCATGCATTGATTCTCCTCTTCAGACGGATCATCAATAATAAGCTCATAGCTTTTACAGCTTGTAGTTAGCTTTGTGAGCACGCGATTTTGTCCGCTATTGTCTTTTGCTCACCTGTATCACTAACTTTATTTTGTTACAATGTACAGACAGAATGGAGTCATTGAAGAAGACATCTACATGCTACAACTTGAAGGATACATTCATGAAGGTATGAAGCATCATGTTTGCAAACTCCACAAGACACTTTATGTCTTGAAGCAAACAGCCAGAGCTTGGTTCCAGAGGATCAACAAATTTCTCATCCGACAAGGGTTTCAAACAAGCACAGCCAACATTTATATCTACTTCAAGTCAGTGCAACAATCTTTTATAACAATCACCTTGTGTGTAGATAATACATTGCTTTTCAGCAACAATACCAATCTGGTGAAGGGTGCTAAACAGATGCTATCTTCTGAGTTCGACATGATGGATCTAGACGAAGCTCACTTATGGCTAGGCATTCAAATCCATAGAGACAAAGTGAGACGACTGATATTTATTACGCAACAAAGGTATCTTCACAATGTTCTTATCATGTATAATCTGATTAATTGCAAGTTCGCTCATTCATTGATGGAACCAGACCTACACTTGTCGAAGGACCAATGTCCTCAGACCAAGCAAAAATAAAACACAACAACAAAAAACAGTGGTTTCCAACATATATTCCGACATAAAATCACGAATTTTTTTTTTGCCAAATTTTGGGATGTGGGAGGATCTTACGCAAGCTATGTCAAAAAATCTATAGCAAACGATCTGTCAAAAATCGACACATAGAAATCCGACAGATCCTCCTTTCCGGCTACTGGATGACTGTCGAAGTGTAATTCAAATTAGATGTCAAAATCTGTCACATCAAAAGATGTCGGAAACCGACATACAACTTCGCCACGTGAAAAATGACAGTCCACGTGGATGTTGAAAATCGACAGATTTTTTGAGTGTCGGATTCTGACATCTCTGCAGATTTCTAACGAACAAAGTACATTTTTAAATCTGTTAGAAATTTTTGACATCTATGACATTTTTTTAGGGCAAAAATGAATGTCGAAATCCGACAGATTTTACTAGTGTCGGATTTCGACATCCCTTGTAAATTTTTTACGAACAGAGGACATTTTCAAAGGTGTCGAAAATGTCCCCGACATTTATAATGTGTTCTCACCATCCCCTTTGAACGAAAGTAGGCATCAATCTTGCTATACCACGCATTTGGTGCCTGTTTAAGACCATAAAGCGCTTTCTTCAAGAGACATACTTTATTTTCCCGTCCCTTTGCTACAAAGCCTTCAGGTTGATCCATGAACACCTCTTCTTCTAACTCACCATTTAGAAAAGCAGATTTCACATCCATCTGATGCAAAGGCCAACCAAAATAGAAAGCTAAAGCAACAAGTAGACGTAGAGTATTCCACTTACATACCGGTGCAAAGGTCTCCTCATAGTCGATGCCTTTACTTTGTGCATACCCTTTGATCACCAATCTTGCCTTGTGCTTTGCTATACTTCCATCTGCATGGTACTTAGTCCTATATACCCATTTGCAACCAATGGCTTTCTTGCCAACTGGTGGTTCTACTAAGTCCCATGTGCTATGCATAACAATTGACTCCATCTCCTCTCCCATGGCCTTGAACCAAATGTCATCATCCTTCGCTTCACCATAAGTCGAAGGTTCTTTGCTTTGAATAATGCTAGATAAGAGAGCATAATTTGCTTCATACCTTTCAGGTTGTGTCTTCTCCCTTGTGTTGAGATATTGGAAAAATCTATCTAATGTTGTAAGTAGGGGTCCTAAAAATGCCAAAGATGAATTGAGCTCTTTTGGCTTAGTAAAGACCCATCTTAGAATAAAATATTCAAGGTAGGTAGAAGTAGAAACTCGAGCTACCATAGGAATTGCCATTTGTACTTTGCATGCCACATTTATTACATGAAAATATGTTGCACAATTAGACATATTGAGGTGGCTTGAATAAGTCTAGATAGCTTGAGAGGTGGATTCATAACTCCAATTCAACTCAAAGTAGGAAGAGAGTCCATGGATCTATATATATGTGATGTACTCTCATTGAGAAGATGATGAAATTTGTGTATAATGCAAATTTGGAGACTAAGCTCTTTGTGCCCTCTCTCTCTACTCGAGTTTGTACTTTCATATTCTCTCTCTAGCCGAGTTGAGGCATTTATTGTACTTAGTTTCATGTTTTGTTGACAGATCTTGCTTGTAACACAATAATATTTCTTGTATGATCAGCTTTCCTATTGTCAATCAATGCTAGTTTGATCTTTATGGTACTATTGGGCTTAGGAGATCAAAAGTACATGTGTAGGGCATCCCACACGTGTGAATTCAACATGGTATCAGAGCCTACCTAGGATTTACAAGCAAATCTAATCAAAAAGTTTGCAAATTTGATCGGATTTCAAGCTAGGAATTGTCTAGATTCTACTTTCTAGCTAGTTTGCAGTTTTATGGTGATTTAGAGCTTCAGAACACTTTGAATGGTCCAGATCAAGTATTGTACGGAATTTTAGGTGCAGGCACGTGTGAAATCCGCCCATTTTCAGTTTGGTGGTTCTCTCTCACCTTAGATCCAAATTTCATGCATTTTGGCCCACTAGAAAGCTAGGAATGTGTAAAATCTGATGCAATTTGAATCATGACAGTTGGATAAGCCAATCAAAAGTTATAAGCTTTGAATAGTCATAGGTAGGGCACCTAGACCTGTGGCAAATCGTGAGTACATGTCATTTATTGCTTGAATGATCACAAAAATCATCCAGAAGTTGACCAATCTCATCTATATGTGATTTAGGCAAAATTTAGAGGATCTAGGCAAATTGTTTCCTACAAATAGATTGTATTTGAGTCAATTTGACATTTTTTTTTGGAGTATTTCACACATGTGAAATTCAGAGAACCATAACTTTTGCCATACTTCATCTTTTTTGATAATTCAAATCTTGTTTAAAAGAGATTGTCAAACTAGTGAGACCTATCTCACAGTTTTTTTGCTTTGTCTTACATAGGATTTGGTTTTTTACCCTTGATTGGTTCCTATAGTGAGAAGATAAGCAATTTTTTCATCCATCTTTTTTGAGTTCGATCGAGAAATTGGTGCTTGTACTAATGCCAAAGATGCTTGGGATACTCTCAAGTCCATCTATGAGGCAAAGAATACTTCTAGACTTCTAACACTAAGAAACCAAATTTTTCAAAGTGTACAGAGAAGTGATGAATGTGCTTCAGCTTATGTAATGAGAGTTAAAGACCTCCATAGAGAATTGTCATGCATAAGAGACTCCATCAACCAAAATGAACTTGTTCAAGTCATACTTAATGGGTTAAATGAGGAATATGACAACCTTGTTCAGAGTTATGCTATTAAGGAGGAGCTACCAAGTTTGGAAGCACTCCAAAGTGTGCCCATTTATGAAGAATCAAGACAAGAGTATAAACTCTTGAAAATGGAAAGACTCTGTCTCAACATTGATGGTAAAGCCCTCTTTACCAAAGACAAGCACAAGACAAGAAGTAAGAATCAATACCAACCCTCTTCAAGCAAGAACAATCTTATTTCCAGGGAGAAAGGAGAAGAGGATGAGTCCTCTCAAGCTTTCACATCCAAGAAGAAGAAGAAAAACATCAAGTGTTTTTTTTGTGGCAAGAAGGGGCATTACGCCACCAATTGCTTCAAGAAGAAGAGTCAATTCAAGCAAGTGAACATTTCCAATGAAGAGAAGGAAGATGCTCATGCAAGTGATGGAGAGGGATCTCTTATGGTCTCGAGTTTTTCTTCATCACCTTTCAAGAAGGATGGTTCGTGGTACATCGACAGTGGAGTTTCCTCCCATATGTGTAGCTCCAAGCATTCTTTTTCATCCATGATACCTTCCAAGAAGTCTATCTACACAGCAAATGATCATGAGTGTACTATTGAAGGCATAGGGACCATTCCCTTAAAGCTTTCATCATCAAAAGTTCTTTCTTTGTCTAAAGTACTTTTTGTTCCTAAGTTAACAAAAAATCTTATTAGTGTTGGGCAATTGTTTTATAGTGGACTAGATGTGAATTTCAATGTTGATACATGTACAATCATGAAGCATGATGAGATCCTTGCATTTGGGTCTAGATATGGTGGAATCTACAAGCTTGATCCCAAAGAGTATGCTAACTCTTGTGATGGTGCTTTTGCTTCTCATATTTCTTTGGAGGAACTATGGCATACAAGGTTGGGGCATCCTAACTATAGTTCTATGGTGTCCATGGTCAAGAAAGCCAAAGCTATTGGCTTGCCTAATCTTATCTCCAAGAATTTCAAGCCATGTGAGGCTTGTGCCATATCTAAGTCTCATAAGAAATCTTTTTCAAAGTCATCTATCAAGACTACACATCCATTAGAGCTCATACACTCGGATGTGCACTTCTCATCTTCAAAGAGCAAGGGTGGTGCTACTTGCTTTGTAACTTTTATTGATGATTTCACAAGATTTACTTGGTTATATCTTCTAGCTTCAAAGTCTAAGATGTTTGACTATTTCCTAAAGTTCATAGCTCTAGTTGAAAAGCAATTTTCATACAGAATCGAGATTCTTAGAAGTGATGGAGGTGGTGAGTACACTTCCAATAAATTTCATGATTATTGTGAGCTTGAATGCATTAAAAGGGAGTTTTCTTGTGCGTATACACCATCTCAAAATGGGGTGGCCGAAAGAAAGAATAGAACATTGTGTGAATGTGCCAAAACCATTAGAATTGAGACATCCTTGCCAAAAGACTTTTGGGGTGAGGCCATCAATTGTTCAAACTATCTTTGCAATTGACTCCCTCATGTTGTACTTGGAGGAAAGTCACCATATGAAGCACTTTATTTGAAGAAACCTGAGGTTGATCACCTTAGAGTATTTGGATGCATGTGCTTTGTCCATATTCCCTTGGAAACAAGAAAGAAGGATGATCCTTGTGCAAGCAAAGGAGTAATGGTTGGATATTCATCCAACAAGAAAGCCTATCGAATAAGTCTAGATAGCTTGAGAGGTGGATTCATAACTCCAATTCAACTTAAAGTAGGAAGAGAGTCCATGGATCTATATATATGTGATGTACTCTCATTGAAAAGATGATGAAATTTGTGTATAGTGCAAATTTGGAGATTAAGCTCTTTGTGCCCTCTCTTTCTACTCGAGTTTGTACTTTCATATTCTCTCTCTAGCTGAGTTATTGTACTTAGTTTCATGTTTTGTTGACAGATCTTGCTTTTAACACAATAATATTTCTTGTATGACAACTTTCCTATTGTCAATCAATGCTAGTTTGATCTTTATGATATTATTGGGCTTAGGTCAAAAGTACAAGTGTAGGGCGTCCCACACGTGTGAATTCAACATGGTATCAGAGCCTACCTAAGATGTTGATCTTCGTAGCTCTCCCTGGCTAGATGATCCTGGAAAGTCATCCATGTCGCGGCTCTCCAACAATCTCTCAAACCACTTAGGGAGCTTCCTGTCAGGCGATCAGCTTCATAGTAAAAATGTATCCCGCGGTACATCCTTCTCCTTGTGTTTGTCACCCTCAACTTCAATCCTTCTTGCACCAAAAGCTTTGTCTCTACCTCTCCAACCCGTCTCTTGAGGTTGAGTAGTAGTATCTTGAGATGTATCCTCATGTTCATCACTCGGAAGGTCAATGAATGGATCATCATTAGGAGGTATCCTCACTATACCATCTTTTCCACTGGATGTGTCTATCTTCTCAACATCCTCATCTTCATACATCTTGGATTTATCAAAGATAACATCACGACTTACATGGATTTTATTTTCCACTGGATCAAAACATCCATAGCCCTTCACAAGTTCATCATATCCTAGGAATATACACTTGATAGCTTTCACATCAAGTTTACGTCTCTCTTCTTTAGGAATGTGTACAAAGGCCTTACATCCAAAGATTTGCAAGTGGTTCACCTTTGGCTTCTTCTTCGTGAATGCTTCGTTAGGTTTTATCTTTGGTATGGCAATGGTAGGACTTCTATTTTGAAGATAGATTGCTATACTGCATGCTTCTGACCAAAAATCTTTTGGTAGTTTCATCTCAGCTAGCATAGATCTGGCGCTTTCCACAATTGTATGATTCTTGCGCTCAGCTACACCATTGAGAGCAGGAGTATGAGCTTGCATAAATTGTCTTTTAATCCCACATTGATCACAAAGATCATTGAAGTCACCACAATAACTTTGAACTTTTGGTTCACATCCTTCACAAAGCAACGATCATCGGAGAATTCTACTTTCAACTTTTGATCAGTAATGACTTCAATAGAAAATAGATTTTTCTTCAAAATTGGTACGTAAAGTACCTCCCTAATCATCCTACTTTTGCCATCAAGTAGTTGGATGGAAACGGTGCCTATCCCCTTGATCTTGCATACATCGCCATTTTCTTGGGAAACGGACGTTTCATTATCCAACACTTTCAAGCTACTGAACCAATTCGTTACCTGTCATGTGTCTCATGGATCCCGAGTCAATATACCATGCTTGATCATCTTGATTAGATGACAATGCAGATATGAAGATGCTAGAGTCTTCAATCTCACCCTCATCGACAAGGTTGCCTGCTTGCCTTGGTTTTCCCTTGCCTTGTTCCGCCAGGAATTTGCGACATTCACTCTTCCAATGGCCCTTTTTACCACAATAGAAGCACTTGTGTTTCTTCTTGGTCTTACTGGAAAATCCCTCGTCCTCCTAAGACTTGACAAATTGTTGTTTAGACTTCTTCTTGCCCTTGCCCTTGTCTTGTTTTTGGCATGTCGCAAGTGCTTGATCGTCAGTATTTTGACGCCTAGCTTTCACCATTTCTCGCCACTCTTCTTCCTGCATCAAGATTTCTGTGAGCTCGTCAAAGGTTGGCAATCTTTCTCTTGATGCTATTCCGCTCACAAACATCTGATAGGTTCTGCAATGCCGCACAATGCATTGTGCACCAGCTCCACATCACGTATGCGCTCACCAATAGAATGCAGTTCATCCCTCATTGTCTTGATTCTGGTCATGTACGTCTGAATGTGCTCTCCTTGTTCCATTCGGGCACTATT
Organism: Diphasiastrum complanatum; assembly: GCA_029204225.1. NCBI lineage: Eukaryota > Viridiplantae > Streptophyta > Lycopodiopsida > Lycopodiales > Lycopodiaceae > Diphasiastrum > Diphasiastrum complanatum. The sequence continues at coordinate 43,706,087 of CM055107.1, forward strand.
CAACTTTGACTTCATAAACATGATTCTTAAAGAATTTGATGTCTCGAACTGCTCCTTTAGCACATCACATGCCTGTCTGGGTGTAATATCACCACAAATGTGGGTAATGATGTGATCCTTCACTGACAAGTTAATGAAGGTCAAAGCTTTTCTCATCTTTTTGTCAAATACTTTGATATCCGCTTCATTTGGTGGCCTTCTCTCATCACCTGTGATGACTTCCCACATGTCTTTCTCCATCAATATATTTTTCATTTTGAATTTCCACACTGCATAGTTGGAAATCCCGTCCAATTTGCTACTTTCACTCAAAATGGACACTCCCATGTTTGCCATCGCAAAACTGCTTGAAACTTCTATCGTAGGCTAAAAGCAGTATGTCGAGGCCGATTGTGATGTCAAAAGCTGAAAATGATGACCTGCGCTCTTTTCCTTACCAAGCCACTCGCCGCTTTTTCACCAATTTGAAAGCCAAATTGGTGTCGCCTTCTGAAATGCACTCACTCCTCAACTCCCAACTACACACCCAATGGAATGGTGAAATCACTTTTGGCACACTTCGAACACTTTATCCACTGTAATCAGTCTGTTTTGTTGTACCGTACTTGCAGGTACAGTCCAAGTGCCCTTCGTTTGGAGGTTATAGCCTTTCGTTTGTGTCAAAACGGACCAAGGACCCAAAAATAGGGATTTTTCTTGTTTTTGAACTGTTTTTTCACCTTGAAGAAACTTCACTCTTCACTTGTGAAGGGACCCAACTCAACTTTCAATGTGAAAATTTGTATTGAAGTTGAAGGCCAAAATACACTTCAAGATCCTTCAACCTTTCATGGGCTCTTTAAGCTGTCATCCAACGGTCACTTCACATCCATGGTCTAGATCACTCCCTGAGAAATCAATCTCCCCCGTTGATTCGTATCTCCTCTCAATCCTGCAGCTGTGATCTTTCTAGAACGCTAAAACATGGTACTCCGGCCGCTGGACACTTTGGAGCGCTACAGCTCCACTCCCTTCACCGCGCGCGACAACTTCCTCGTGGCCTCCTTCCTTCAAGCTTCCAGGCTTGCTAGCTATGGCATCCCTCATGATTCCTCAACCATCTCTCTCTCTCTCTTTGGGCCGCGGCTGTCCACGGCCTCTCGAGATTTTGCTTAACTGAGTAGGGCGCCCTCCTTCCAACTTTTACAGCTCCAAAAAGAATTCAGAATGGAGAGAAATCTCTTATTTGGTGCTCCCAAATCCTAGACCAAGATTTTTCACACAAATTTGTTTTTGGCTTTTAATTCACACTGTTCTGACAGGCCTATCCTCTTGCTCTGAGGTCCCCCTACTGCTTGAACTCTGATGCTTCAATCTGTTTGTCAAACGGTGTCTAATTGAATGCACACTGACTGCAAACACCAAATAGTCTGCTTCGGAATTTCAAAATTTCGTTTGTTGAGGTTCTGATTCAGCCGCCAACTCTTGTCTCTAATTCCTCACACAATCTCAAGCTCACCAAGCTTCTGTGTGCTAAACTCTCTGCACCAATGTTTCTCCTTCCGTCTTCAACCTGCCATAAACCCCAAACTCTCATAAGACAATTCTCCTGAAGCTCTCTTCAATGACGATGTTGTACTATGTAAACTCCCTGTACGGCTCTGATACCAACTTAGAATTTGCTTTGAACAGGAACACAGATCATGCTACACAATAACACAGATAGAAAACACTCTCCACAATAAGCTCACATAGCAGCTGTATTTCACAAAATGAAATTACACTGTACATATAGTTGTTCACTCAGGCAATCCATGCATGATCCAGGTTGTCGTTGGCGGGACGCGTGTCCCATCGACTTGCCTCGTGGCGAGGCCAACTGATTCTTATCAACTGATAGGACCCACAGTATAGTAGCACAATGATTCTACTTTAATTCTAACTGAAGGGCCTTCTGCGACACCTTTTTCTGTGTTAAAAGCATTTTCCTAATAGCCACCCTTTGTTCAGGCAACATGGTACCAATCAAGCTAGCTGCGTAATCTTCATATATAGACCTAGATCGACGTCGTCCGCTACCATTGCCATTGCCACTTCCACTGTCATTGCCACTATCACTTCCACTCATGGCGCATGTGTGCAAAAACTACCTGCGGATGCTGAACAGACAAATAAATTATGAAATGAATTCTATCATATGTTGGACAATAATTATTTAGTCTGAAAATCGACAAATTCACATGATGAAAAGATTGTGAACCCAAAAATATAAGGACTAATTTAAAACTTCGAAACATTGGGACAAAAAAATTGAATAATGTAATGTACTTGAATGACATCCACTAACAACATTCTCTCCATGTAATAAGAAGCAATTACATTCTCTTTTGCGAATATGCCGTAAATTGTCCAAAGCATACTGTCAACAATCAATTACACCACCATCGCCACTTGACAAAATTTCTCAAGACAACTAGCTATTCACAAAAGAAATCTTTGTTGTTAATCTACTCCTTTACGACAATCATTTTTTGCATCAAGACCAATCCAAAAAAGAATTATAAATATCTTTTTCCTCTTGATTGTAAAAAAATGCTTATCAAACTTCAAATATGCTCTCCTCATTCCATGCCTCCATGTGTAATGAACACTCATCTTGCTTAACAGATACTTAATCAATCAAAAGAACGAATATTCTTATGAAAAAATAAGAGTCTTGCACATTTGAAATACTTTACTAGAAATTGAATGTTTTGATGGATGTTTGTGCAGCTCATTAGATGAAGAATCTGGTGACGAGGGCAGACATGTCAATAAGGTAAGCCAATATACCATATTTTAAAATGATTTTTTTGCAAGTTAACAATTATCGATTTTTGCAAGAAACAATGTAATTACAATTTTTTGTAGGCCAATTACTATCAAGAACGAATGTGGTGCACCTGCGTCAGATGCGACGGGGGCAAGTGATGCATCAAAGATGCACTGTCAATGATCACTTGTGGAAGTATGAAAGCAGAGCGGATGGTCAAACATCAAATCCAGAAGAGATTGAGGTTTGCTTTAAAAGCTAACGCACTTGTTGCATTTATTATATTTTTTAAATATTAGGATATCTAGGTAACCATTGACTTGATTAAATGACACATTCTCTGTCGATTTCTTTAGACACACCATCGAATGCCATTACATGGTCTTGATCCGTCCGTATTAAATTCCAAGCAAAGAAAAGTCTTGATACAAATGAGAGAACAAAGAATGAAACAAATAGAAGAAGACACTAGTGGATTGCTACAAACATCTGATGAGGAAGATGTTGTAGTTGAAGATAACAATAGTGAGGTATTACATGATGAAGCAGTGCATGACTTATTGGATCATATTTTACAACCAACAATGAACGTGCACACTCAACGGATGGAGAGAACATGGATGAAAGTGAGGGATGAGCTGTTTCATCCTCTTCACCATCTTGATCTCGATGTTTGGCTTTTTCTTTGTTGTATGCTTGAGAGAATTGGTTCTTACTCCTTCCTTTCTGCTTGCCTTTGACAAAAAGGGCTTTGTCACTTCCACCATGTTCAAGTTTGTTCATCCTGAGAGTTTATAGCTTTGTCTAGATTCTTCAAAAGTAAGAATTTCTTGGAGAGTTTCTAGATTAGGTAACTCCTCCTTAATAGCAAAAGACTGAACAAGATTATCATAGTCATCTCTCAAGCCATTCAGTATGACTTGAACTAGGTCAACTTGGTTAATGGTAACACCAACACAGGAAAGCTCTCTATGTAAATCTTTAACTCTCAAAACATAGTTAGATGCATTCTCTTCACTTCTTTGGAAACTTTGGAAAATCTGATTCCTAAGAGTGAGTATTCTAGAAGTATTCTTTGCTTCATAGATGGTCTTTAGTGCATCCCAAGATTCTTTGGCTGTAGTGCAAGATCCTATCGAATGGTGTCCTTTGCAAGAAACAAATTTCAGTCTTCGTGGAATTCTAATGTGGACAATGCATGATTATCCCGGTTTGAGTGAATATTCGGGTATGATTAATCTTTGTTTGGATTGTTAATAATAATCATTTGTTCTCGCAATATATTATATCTCATAAATATATTTGAACTTTATAATGCAATCATAAATGTAGGTTTTACAACATTTGGATATAAAGCATGCTACATATGTGGGCCAAATTTGAAAAGCCATCATAGTACAAATTTGTTGAGGCAAGTTGTGTACAAAAATCATCGAAAATACCTATGAATTGGTCATCCTTTTCAAACAAACCAAAGGCGAGCTTGGGGAAGACTGGAAGAAGGCCCTCTAATCACACCTCCACCCATCCAAATGAGTGTAAAAGATTGGTACGACGAGTGGATCAAACAACATGATGTCGGGCCAGTGCACACTAGATGGATGTTCTACTTTGAGTGTTTTATGAAAGTTCTAAAAGACTTTGTGAGACAAAAGGCAAGGCCAGAAGGTAGCATCACATAAGGTTGGCTTGTTCAAGAATCATTGTTTTACACCATAGAATATCTCTCGCGAATACACCCTAGCGCGCCAAAGTTATGGCGTGTTGAAGAGGATGAGCGCGTTAAAAGTGAATTACCTCAAGGAAAAGGAGTTGAAAGAAAAATGTTTGCGGCGTTACATGAAAAAATTGGCACATTCATTTTATACAATTGCAAAAGAATGGACAAGTGGATTTTGAAGTATGAAGAAGCCAAAAAGGAGAGAAGTGTGGCCTTGAGATGAAACAGGAGAAGGAATAGGATGGTGACTCACCATTTGCATGAGAATGACAAGCCATTAGAACAATTACCTTCTTGATGCACATGTGAATGGATCTATGATACTCTCGAAAAAGCAACGGAAAATGGTGAACACGTGATAGAACAGGAGTCAGAATTCGCTCGCAATTGTTCATGGTAGGTAAGTAATGTTTGAATTTGAAAAGGGTAATATAAATTTGTTTATTATATTTATTCTAGTTCATAATCCTAAACCCTAAAATGTTCAAGATATATTGGGCTAAATGTTTAAGATATATTGTGCCAGTACAAAACATACAATGCCATGTGGGCATACGGATATCACTTTCGTGTTGAGGGCATTGACAACAAAAGATGCACATTTGATTACGGCATAATGGCAAACTTTCAACAGGAGAGTCAATCTAGTGCAAACGACACAAACATCATTTCAGGTGACCTAGACTATGTCAGCACACTTCAACATATTTATGAGGTCGACTATGGAAGTAATGGAAAATACTTGATCTTTGATGTGAAATGGTTCAAAGTTAACTATCGTGGAAACAATGCTACGATTAGAAAGGATGTGTCTAGATTCTTTGCAATTGACACAATGAAAGTAATACCTATGAATTCATATGACACGCTCGTGTTGCCATGACATTGTGAACTTGTATAAGTACCTTGCAAATTGCAATATATTTTATGTGACTTTTTTGTTCGATCACTTTGAGCACAAATTGTGATCACATTGTGCATTGATTTTATTTGTCTATTGTAGATCATATTTCATCTGGATCGATCATGCCCTTAGTGGTTATATGTCATCCAACTCAATATAAGATCATGACGTATATTTGAAGACAACGATATTGCATCAGATATGTCAAACGACTTGCATGAGGAACCGAAAATCGAGCCAAAACCCTTGATCGAGCAAGAAATCCAAGTTTCATTTGATGCCGAAATCACTGAAGAAGAAATTGAAAATGAAAATATGAACATAGAAAGGCAATCGCCGATGAGAATGCCACATTTTGATGAAGAATGGCCAGAGGAAGAAAGTGATGATGAAGATGATCATAGATTTTATACTCATAGGCAAAGAAATATATGATTGCACTTAGAATTAGATTCATATGAGTGTATGGACTTAGATAATGATGAGAATGAGGCACTATTTGATGAGCAATGTAATGAGAACATTGACTTATAATATTGACTCACAGTTCAAATGTTATTACAAAGAGTGCTTGCACCAGTATCACAAAGATTGTATGCACACTATTGGCATGACCTCAAGTTTCAACTTTGAGTATTCAAGTATGCACTGTGGACCTAAGTTGCGCCCCCTTCTGGATTGCTGCACGTTTCAATTGCATTCTGGAACGTTATGTTCCGGAATGGATCCGGGTTCCGGAAAGTTGCGTTCCAGAACGTAAGAATCATGCATTCCGGAATCCGGTTAGTTGGATTGTGTTAGAAGTTTACTGAATGTTAGTTGATGGGTTGTGGACCCAAGCAAACCCATAAAGCTATTTTCTAGACAGATAAGAGGAATAACACATAATATATTTTGATGGACTTGGATATGATATTAGGGTTTTCTCACTCCTACTCTCAACCAAATTAAACCTCATTAGCCTCAACCAACCTCATTAGCCTCACCAATTAATAAAAGTTACCAATGATGATTTAATAAGAGTTACCAATTAATAAGAGTTACCCTCAAATCTCTCTTTCTTTGTCACACTCTTCATATCTCTATTACCAATGAGAATTGTGAGGAGAAAAGCTTTGTCAATTGAGGAGCAAACGAGCTAATGAGCGATTTTCAAGAGGAGGGGCTATCATCATTGTTGATTGTGAGAAGCATAGGGGGTGCTAGCTAAGGAGTGGAGTAGATGAGGTTATGCGGGTTCTCAAGACACACACACACATGCAAGGTGTGTCGACCTCTTGAGTGTTGCGAAGAAAATTGAGCATAAAATTTCAACCACATATGATTTAGTGAACTTGAACACTTAGGAGATTGTGACGTACCTTTTTAGCTATATATACCAACACATGTCTTACTACTGCATGAATGAAAATGGACCTCCATGGCTTACCATGAACATATGCTAGTCTACAAAGACTAGGACCTATGGCTTTGATATTTGATGATCATAGATATGAGACGATGCTACTTGTAAGATTAGTTCAATAATAGACAAAGGATTGACACACAAATGTATTTGAGAATGATATACCTCAAGGACCCCTTAAATCCGTGATCTTACTTTTATGCTTATGAATTTAAGATGAAAGCCTAAATCATCTTTACGGGCATACCCTATAATCTCAAAGATGGAGATGTTGTATTGAACCAAAGAACCGAAATCCATGTTCTCTCGACATAAGAGAGTACAAGGCATCACTCAACTTTCAGTATGGATGTACGTACAATGAGACTAGGACCTTACTGAAACGTCCTTCAAGAAAGCCTACGTGACAATATAAATGTGAAACTTAGCTACACCCTTTGATACAAACAAAGTGTCTTATCCGAGAACCTTAATAGGAATCCAAGGATATCACAAGGGAGAAAATTAGAAGTGACTATGCTAACGAGGTCAGAATTCTTAGATACAATTATTATGAATAAAATAAAAAATGATGTGTACATGTAGAGAATGGAAGAAAGTTTTTCAAGTGAATGAATTGAGTATTCTAAAAGCCTTACACACATTATCTCTCTCTCTCTCTCTCTCTCTCTCTCTCTCTCTCTCTCTCTCTCTCTCTCTCTCTCTCTCTCCTAGATCATCAGACTCTTTGATATTTCTGTGATGCTATAGATTTAAAGGGGAGGCAAGCTAGATGGGCTGAGCTGATGCAAATCTTTGACTTTTCTATACGTTATTATAAAGGAAGTCAACATACTCTAGCAGATGCTTTGAGTCGGTTATCGGTTGTTAATCAGTTATGCTTTATTGTTATAGAATCGGGGTTGTTTTAGTCTCTTCAAGGACTATATGAGTCTGATCCCTTTTTTGGAAAGTATTGGCAACAAGTACTTTCGGGGGTCGATTCAGATTTGCAAGAAACGGATTTCCTAATTCGAAATAGAATTTTGTTTTGTAAAGGAAAGGTGTGTGTACCAGAGACATTGTAAGGGCCCAAATCTTGCATGAGTGTAATGATAGTCCATGTGCAGGACATCCGGGCATACAAAAAACACTTGACTTAGTTCGATTTATGCTTATGTATGGTTTTCAACCTCAATCACCAATTATCATTGGCATGAAAAACCTACGGGTGCAAGCCGTAGCTGATTTTCTTGCGAATATGCAAGAAATATTACTGCTGGCTAAAGATAACATAAGAAGTGCCCAAGATAGGTCAAGGCACTATGCTAATCTATCTCGGAAGCACAAGGTATTCCTGGTCAATGATTGGGTGTTTTTTAGAGTCCCTAGTCACTCTAGGGGCTTGAAAACTATTAAGTGTGCAAAGTTGGCACCTAGGTATTGCGGTCCTTTTAAGGTTATCCAAGTGATAAACAAGGTCGCATACAAACTAGACCCTCTAGCTAATGTTGGAATTCATCCTGTTTTCCACGTTAGTAAGTTAAAACCCTCGTTGGGGGTTGGGGAGACCCTGGTTCCTATGGAAGATCTAGTGGAACTTCTTCATGATGCGCCCGTGACTGGAGCACCTAAACCCGAGGCGATTGTTAATAGCCGGCAGAGGACTCTACGGAGTAGAGTGCTTTGGGAATTTCTAGTCAGGTGGAGGGACAAATTAGAAGAGGAGGATACCTGAGAAAAAGAGACTAATCTCCAGAAGAAGTTTCCAAATTTTTTTCTACAAGGAAAAATTTAAGTTTACGGGGAAGGAATGTTACATACCTATGTAACTAGCAGTACTTCAGACCCGTATTGGTCCATTTAGTGCTGGGGCCAAAATGGCAAGTTACCCTTGATAAGGGTTACTCTTAGGATTAAGGGTATGTGACTTTGGATTAAGGGTATGTGCCTTTGGATAAGGGCATGCAAGTGACTATACCTTGGTCGGAGGTATGGAGTCACGTGACCCTTGGATAAGGGGTACCCTTAGGATTAAGGGTAGGTGCCTTAGATTAAGGTACTAGTGTCTTTGGTTAAGGACAGGTAGCTATCTATGCCTTGGGATGGAGGTATGGAACCGAAAGAGGTGTTAGAAAGTCATTGGATGACTATTTTTATAAACCTTGGGCCTCAACCTTGAACCATATCACTTTATTGGTCTAGGACCAAAGTATACTTGCAGCCAATCGAGCAAATTGGGGAATACTACAAACTCCAAGAAAGACTTGATTTCCCAAACTGTGATGAGAATAGGCCAATTAATAACCATTTGGATACGATTGGCCTCAATCTCCACTCCCCGTTTGGAAATCTTATGCCCCAAGTAGGACAATTCTTAGCAAAAAAGTCACACTTAGACTCTTTGGCAAAGAGCTTTTCTCTTCTTAGAATGTCCAAGACAATCCTAAGATGCCCTTTACGTTCCGTCAAAGTCTTACTGAAAACTAGGATATCATCTAAGAATACCACAACGAATCTTCCCAAATATGGCCTGAACAAATCGTTCATCATCTGTTGGAAAGTTGTCGGTGCATTGGTCAAACCAAAAGGCAAAACCAAAAATTTGTAGTGATCAAAGTAAGTTCTAAACCCGGTTTTTGGTATATCTTCTGTCTTAATGTGTATCTGATGGTAGCCCGATCTTAGATCTATCTTGGTAAAGTACATCTATGGTTATCTCAACTATCTATGCTTTTTGGTAGAAGAACCCATTTCATGGAATAGCTGACAGAAGAAATACATTTATTTGTCTTCCACAGAGTTTGAATATGTTGTAGCTACCTCCATAGTAAAGGAGATTATGTAGCTCAGAAGACTGGTCAAGGATCTAAAGTACCCTCAGATCGTACCAACTATACTCTATTGCGACAATCAAAATTGCATTGCTCTATCTCTGAACCCACGAACTCACTCTAGAACTAAACACATTGAAGTTCAATTTCATTTTCTTAGAGAAAAAGTTCTAAGTAAAATTGTCCAATTAAGTTACTCTCAAACTGATAGTATGTTGGCTGATAGTTTGATTAAACCATTGTCGAGGAAAAAGCACATTGCTATAGCTACTCTATTAAACTTCATTCAGGATCCTAAGAGTTAAGCTTAAGAGATAGTGTTGGAGTTTAATGTTTACTCCTACTCACCTAAATTTATCCCTTGAGTATCTCCTATTTTTATGTAAATATACACTCTCTATAACAGCCTCAGCTTTAGTTGTACAAGTCGAAGTGTTTGTATTCACATTACTATGAAGCAGAATCGACTCGACATATCCAACATTGACTATATAAATCACAGCAAATAAGGATCCTAAAACACTTGAAATGATGAGAGAAACATAAGATTATGATTCCATAAAGTTAGCACAAGTTGCACCATCAAAATCCATCAATAATCTATGCTTGAACCTCACTAAATGGCCCAAATCCTTGAAGAAGCCTTCACACATGTGAAAGTACGTCCTCCCACAATCTGAGCATTGTACACAAAACCCACATTCAGTCCTATAATGATTATGAATCACAAAAACTCAAAGAATTATGAACATAGAGAGCAATTGCACCAATATGAGAGAAAAATCATGAAATTGCTTGATTGATTTTGGTGAGAGATCATCACCTATATATACGTGATCCATCATGGTTTTGGGCAGGTATGAGTAGCCCTAAACCTATCCCTAATGCCAATTTGGTGGATCTTTCATCCCTACCAAGTTAGGGTTGGAATCTTGGAGATCCCTCAACAATGTAAAAATTACCAAGATAGCTCCTACTTTTTCTCTCTTGTATCTAAACATAATTTGGACTCATTCCAAAGGTTCTATCACTTAGGTCAACTTGAGAACATCCTTATGAATGGAATCCTATGCTATTTGGCATGTATGACAAGCCACATCATGAGCATCTAACTATTTACAAGTCATATGACCAAACCTTTCAGATTCAGATTGGACAGGAGACGTGGATACCAAGAAATCCACCTCAGGATATATTTGTTTCCTTGTAGGAGGACTCATTTCATGGAACAGCCGAAAGCAGAAATACATTTCGTTGTCCTCTATAGAATCCGAATGTGTTGCTGCTACATCAGCAGTGAAGGAGACAATTTGACTCAAAAGGCTACTATAGAATCTGCAATTCTCAAAAGTCGGTCCAACAATACTCCAGTGCGACAATCAGAGCTGCATAGCTTTATCTCTGAACCCACGTACTCATACTAGAACTAAACATATAGAAGTTCAGTTCCATTTTCTTAGAGATAAGGTTCAGAACCAAGATGTTGTACTTAGTTATTGTCATACAAACAATATGTTGGCTGATATTTTGACAAAGCCATTGTCTAGATATAAACATTTTACCTTGGTAGATATGATAAATCTCAATTGCAGCTCAAACTCATAGCAGTAAGCTTAAGGGGAGAGTGTTGGAATTTAATCTTACTCTTACTCATCCTAACTGACCTCCTTCCTCTTCATGTGAATCACTCTCTCAAGTAGTCTGTAGAAAATGAACTATTTTTCAACAGTCTGGATTTTTGAATTGATTGTCGCTATAGTATGCATTTTTACTCAGGAATTTCCACAGGCGAAAAACCCGACACTGTCGCCTTTCTACCTTCGGGCCATCCTGGTAACTAGGTGTTTTGCGACACTTGTGCTGCATTTTTACTCAAAAATTTCCACTGGCCAAAAACTTGACATTGTTGCCTTTCCACCTTGAAGCCATCCTGAGCAACTAAGTCTTTTCGAAACTTGTGATAACTTGGTTTTTTAGGCCATTTCAGACACTTCCAGAAATGTGACACTACTTCGCATAAAATGTGAAAATGCGACATTGCAATTTTACACGGAATTCTACACAAGCAAAAAATGTGACACTGCAGTTTTACACGAAATTCCACATAGACGAAAAATGTGACACTGCAGTTTTACACGGAATTCCACATAGACAACAAATGTGAAATATGGGACACTCTGTAGAAATACACAGGATTCCAAGTACAGACTGCCTACGTCTTCACGCTCCAATAATGTTGTTCTAATTAGTCAGTTAAGCGATCTTGTAAATGCACAGATAGAATAATACAAGATCTTCTAGCTGCTATATAAGTAAATGAGCGATTGAAGAAGAGAGGCATGTGGAAATGCATGAGAATACTCCATCAGAGATCTGTTGAATTCACACGTGTGGGATGCCCTACACATGTACTTTTGATCTCCTAAGCCCAATAATACCATAAAGATCAAACTAGATAGGAAAGCTGACCATACAAGAATTATTATTGTGTTACAAGCAAGATCTGTCAACAAAACATGAAACTAAGTACAATAAATGCCCCAACTCGGCTAGAGAGAGAATATGAAAGTACAAACTCGAGTAGAGAGAGAGAGCACAAAGAGCTTAGTCTCCAAATTTGTATTAGACACGAATTTCATCATCTTCTCAATGATAGTACATCACATATATATATATATCCATGGACTCTCCTCCTACTTTGAGTTGAATTGGAGTTGTGAATCCACCTCTCAAGCTATCTAGACTTATTCTTAGATGGGTCTTTACTAAGCCAAAAGAGCTCAATTCATCTTTGGCATTTTTAGGACCCCCACTTACAACATTAGATAAATTTTTCCAATATTTCAACACTCCTCCTAAAAATGTATCTAATGTAGATCAAGCATCCATCTTGAGATAAGACCAAGATTAGATCTATGCTTTGAGAAGGCACTTTTGCAAAGTGGCTTTGTGAGAATATCAGCAATACATGAAGATGTGATGACATGTATCAAGTTTATTTCACCTCCAATGAGCTTTTCCCTTACAAAATGGTGTGCCACTTCTATATGCTTGCTCCTTGCATGAAAAATAGGATTGTTTGCAAGAGCTTGGGCCGATATGTTATCAGACTTTATCAAGGGAAGATCATCCTCTTTGATGCACTTTAGCTCCATGATTAACCTCTTGATCCAATGCACCTCTTTAGTTGTTGTAGTGAGTGTTTTGTACTCGGCCTCACAAGAAGATAGGGATATGGTATCTTGCTTCTTTGAAAGCCAAGACACAAGATTGCCTCCAAGAAAGATAGTATATGCATTAATGGACTATCAATCCATTTTATCACTTGCAAAATCGGAATCCGAATAGCCAACAATGGTTAGATCTTCATTCTTGTACAATAAACCATAATCTTGAGTAGAAGATACATATCTTAGAACTCTCTTGGCCATCTTCCAATGTTGGATCTTAGGATCTTGCATAAATTGACTCAGTTCGTGCACACAATAGCTCAAATCGGGGCTAGTGATAGTAAGCTAGATTAAGGAGCCTATAAGACTCCTATAAAGTGTGAAGTCCTCGAAAGACCTTTCATCACCTTTAATAGGGTCTTTTACATGTTGCTCCATGGGAGTATCTATGCCTTTACAATTTTGCATATTGAATTTTCTCAACATACAAAAGACATATCTAGATTGACAAATAAAAGCATACTCTTCATGAAAATCACTCTCAAGGCCTAAAATGTAATGGATCTCTCCTAGATCTTGCATTTTAAATTCTCCTCCTAATGCATCCTTAGTTTCTTGAACTAGCATCAAACAACTTCCACTAAGAATAATGTCATCTACATAGATTAGAAGAATGACAATATTACTACCATCAAACTTTAAGTACATAGAAGGATCATAGTCACTAAGCACAAATCCTAATGAAAGTAGAAAGTTGTTGAGTCTTGAATACCATGATCTAGGTGCTTGCTTCAAGCCATAAAGACTTCTAAATAGCAAACACACCTTAGATTTATCCTTGATGAATCCTTGAGGTTGTTCCATGTATATCTTCTCCTCAAGATAGCCATTCAAAAAAGCGTTGGAGACATCAAGTTGATACAATTTCCACTTAAAAAATAAGACAAGAGAGATTATGATTCTTATTGTCACCATCTTTGTTACAAGAGCAAAGGGTTCTTCATAGTCAAGGCCATATATTTGTGCAAAGCCTTTAGCACATAATCTTGCCTTGTACTTGTTGATGGATCCATCATGATTGTACTTGATTTTGAACACCCACTTGCATCCAATAATATGCATGTTAGGTGGTGGATCCACTAGCTCCCATGTGTGGTTGGTGATCAAGGCATCATATTCAATCTTCATGGCCTCATACCACTCCTTGGTATTGAGGGCTTCTTGGACATCTTTGGGCTCCTCATGAGAAACAAAATAAGCATAAGTGGAATCAAGATCCACTTGTTTTCCTTTGTCATCATAAGTGAGCCTCTTAGGCTCGGATCTCTCCCTCATGGATCTTCTAGGAGTGAAAATCCGAGGACTTTCATCTTCAAATCTCGACCCCTCCATATGTTGACTGTCTTCAATAACAAAAGGTGATAGATTCTCAGGTTGCTTGATCTCGGCCCCTCCAAGATTGGACTTTTCTTCTTCATGAAAAACTACATCTCTACTTTCAATTACTTTAGAAGTAGAGAGCATGTAGATTTGATAGGCTTTCTTGTTGGATGAATATCCAACCATTACTCCTTTGCTTGCACAAGGATCATCCGTCTTTCTCGTTTCCAAGGGAATACGAACAAAGCATATGCATCCAAATACTCTAAGGTGATCAACCTTAGATTTCATCAAATAAAGTGCTTCATATGGTGACTTTCCTCCAAGTGCAACTTGAGGGAGTCAATTGCAAAGATAGTTTGAACAATTGATGGCCTCACCCCAAAAGTCTTTTGTCAAGGATGCCTCAATTCTAATGGTTTTGGCACATTCACACAAGGTTCTATTCTTTCTTTCAGCCACCCCATTTTGAGATGGTGTATATGCACAAGAAAACTCCCTTTTAATGTCTTCAAGCTCACAATAATCATGAAATTTATCGGAAGTGTACTCACCACCTTTATCACTTCTAAGAATCTTGATTTTGTATGCAAATTGCTTTTCAACTAGAGCTTTGAACTTTAGGAAATAGTCAAACACCATAGACTTTGAAGCTAGAAGATATAACCAAGTAAATCTTGTGAAATCATCAATGAAAGCTACAAAGCAAGTAGCAGCACCCTTGCTCTTTGAAGATGAAAAGTGCACATCCGAGTGTATGATATATATCTTCAACTTTTGATTTTGGTTTATTGTATTAAAAGTGAAGATCTTTCTATTATTGGCTATTCTGACTCGGATTTTGCAAGTGATAGGGCAAATCAAAAGTCTATAGGTGTTTATGTCATATATCTTGGAGGAAACTTGATATCTTGGCTTTCCAAAAAACAAGATACTGTATCACTCTCATCATGCGAAGCTAAGTACAAGGCACTCACTACAACAACAAAGGAAGTGCTTTGGATCAAGAGGTTACTAGTGGAACTAAAGATAATATTGGAAGAGAATCTACCTATGATCATGAGTGACAACATTTTAGACCAAGCCCTTGCCAGCAACCCAATATTACATGCAAGGAGCAAGCATATCGTAGTTGCACATCACTTCGTGAGAGAGAAGCTCATTGGAGAGAAAAATCAATTTGGAGCACATCAACACATCATCTTGCATTGCTGATATGCTCACCAAACCTTTGAGCAAAAGTTCCTTCATCAAGCATTGAGCCAATCTTGGACTTATACCAAGACATGTTCAAATCAGTATAGATTATTTTTTAGGAGGAGTGTTAAAATTGGAAAAACAAATCCATATTGATTTCTTGGCTTGCTACAAATGTTGTACCATGCAAGTATGTAGCTCCTAGATGCAAAATGCCAAGTTTGCCCTACATAGAACTCGAGCTACATGATTATGAATGTCTAGTTTGAAGAATACAACTTGCATATAGTTTGTAGAGATAGAATTGGCAAATTCATGCTTGTAGAACCTCGTGGCAATTCACATATATGCATTAATTGTAAGTGATTCATAGTGACATGCAAGGCATGCACAAAGTGTAATGGACACATGCATGATGATTTGTACTTTGTTAGTTAGAGCTAGTACACTTCTAAAAAGTTGGTAGAATTTTATGCATGGCAAGTGACAAATGTCACATAGACTCTAGATGTCACTTTAGTTGCCATTTTGGAATGGATAGATGTGGTTCTACCTCGAGCTACCTCAAACTCCATAAATATGTGTAGCTCTCCTCACAATCAATGATGAAGAACCAAAGTTTTGTAGCTACCTCATGCCATTTTGGATCTAAACTATTTTGTTTGTTATCTCTCTAGCTTTCTCTCTCTAACTCGTGTTGAAGCTAATGCTAATACACTAAAATCTTGTACTTTTGTTCATTCTTTGATTCATTGCTATCATAATTTGATGCTTACATGCTAGATTGTGGTTAAGCCATTTCTTCTGAACTAGATCTTGCTAAACAATCTAGAATCAGGTTATTGTGCTAATCACAAAGCTTAATCAAGATCATTCATACTTGTGGACATTCCCCACACGTGTGAATTCTAGAAATTTTGTCATAGATTGTGTTGCTCAAGTTTCTAAATCAATTTGATTTATTTTTAGAAGAGTTTTAGGCAATCAAAGAGACAGGGAGAGTACTCATCTCATGTGATATGCCAAAGTGAGCATACATCAGTTCTTTTCACCAATATTCTCAATCTGCATTATCAATCAAGTAGAATTGGATAAAGTCAAGTTTTGTGAGGTCTTAGTCATTTCATTTCACACAAAGTTGATTGGAAAGTAAGTTCCTAGAGAATATTTCAATTCTTTGAAACTTGTGGGAGAGATAGACTTCAAGATAGATTGATTTTTCTGTTGTGAGCTTGATCTGACATATTGTTGCTAGATTTCAGAGGTTGGATCAACATTATAAGTGTTAGATCCTAGGGTGAGATAGCAAGCAACATATTCAACTCCATCTTTATCATTACTAGAATTTTTCAAAGAGAACATGTCTTCAATTGGCTCACATTTTTTGGAGCATAGTGAGAGATTCACATCTTCTAATTATACAATGTGGAAGATAAGAATGGAATAATTATTGATTCTACAAGATGTAATGGACATTTTGAGTGGAGCTGAAGAAGAACCTACTGTTGGAAGTATTTCTAGTGAGTGCGGTGGCCAGATCTACTTACCGGTGTAGTATAGGGATGTAGAGATTCGTTCACTTTTTAAGTTTCTACAATAAGCTTCAACGGAATATGGACATGAATGAGAGCACTAAGGCTTACCCAACTAGTGCCCGAAACGGAAATAAACTAATTAGTAACAACAATAAAAATCCTTGCTAAGGCTTACCCAACTAGCAAGGTGACTAGACTAATCCTAGATTAACACCCGAAGGGTAGGGTAATAAAATGAGATTGCGGCTAATACTAAACAAATAAGCAATAATGAACATGCCACAATAAAATCGATGAAAAGGAGACAAGAGGAGGCCCGAGCACCTTCACTCAAGCTATGCACCTTTCCAAGGGGAACACAAATGAAATAGAATGATAATTCTCCAAATTAGAGAGCAAGATAGCTTAATCTCAAAAGTGTTATTTACAATGCAAATACTTCTCCTTTTATGGCAAGGAGGGTCTTCCATAAGTATCTACTAGCTTATGGGACTAATCTGGTCCTAGCCTTTCTAGAACTTCTAACTTAGGATTTAGAACTTCAATTTTCTTAACTTAGAACAACTTAAGATAAAATATTTTTAATCTTAAGTTTTCTAAGTCTAAGTTCTAAATCTAAGTTTAAGCTATTTTATTATTATTTAAGCTTCTACTCATGGACTTACAAAACACATGCCATGTGAAAAATACAGATCCTAAGTGGATCTAAACTCCAAGATCATTGGCTTGAATGCTTGCACTCCAAACTACATAAGCTAGGAATTGGCAACACATTCTATGCTACCTAGAATGCAAAGAACTTGATCAAAAAGCATTTATCACAAATGGAAACTTCCATAAACATCAAGTGCGGCCCAAAATAGCATTATACAGTCCATAATACATCAGCCTACCACTTTTGGAAAGCACCTAAGATCATACACAATAGCTTGAAGACAATACACACAACAATGCTCTCAATGGAGGAAGAAACAATGACAATGATCTATTGATCTCAATGAAGCATACAAAAGGTTTCTCCAACCTGTTCTCCACGACTTCCCTACTATTTATGGATGAGGAAGATGACTCTCTCTCCTCTCTCTAGAAGGTACTTGACCCTAGATATTCCCTATATAGGAAAAATAGCTAAAAATGGCTTATATGACCAAAATACATCAAAATGGTCTCATTTTGAAGGGTATGAAGTTTGACACTTCATCATACTGAAAAAATACAGTAAATAAAAACATTGTGGCCTGGTTCACACGTGTGAAACTCCAGAACCAAAACTATTTACAATTTTAGCCAATTTAGGCCTCAAACTAGCTAGGAAATGTTGACAATTTTCACACTCCCTCTTCAACATTGGATGCTAGTTTCAACATAGTCTTTGAGCACATTCCAAGATTAGATCTATGCATTAAATATAGGTCCTTTCCCAATGGTTTGGTGAAGATATCAGCCACACACTCCTTTGAAGAGACATGTTGAAGCTCCACCTCTTTGGCAATGACTTGATCTCTCACAAAATGGTGAGCAATCTCAATGTGCTTGCTCCTTGCATGAAAAACAGGATTGCTTGCCAAGCTTTGGGCTGAAAGGTTATCACAAAGTATGATTGGAGTCTTCTCTGGTTCCAGCAAGTGAAGATCCAATAACATCCTCTTGATCCAAAGAATCTCCTTGGTGCATGTTGTTAATGCCTTGTACTCGGCTTCGGTGGAAGATAGAGAGATAGTTGGTTGCTTCTTTGATAGCCATGAGACCACTCCATCTCCAAGATAGATTGCAAAGGCACTTGTTGACTTCCTATCCATTTGATCACCTGCAAAATCTGAATCTGAAAATCCACAAAGGTTAGGTGTAGTACCTCCATACAAGATGCCAAAATCTCTAGATCCCGAGATGTATCTAAGTACTCTCTTTCCTAGCTTCCAATGAGCCTCACTAGGATCTTGCATAAATTGACTTAGTTTACCAACCACAAAGCTTAGATCAGGTCTTGTGATGGTTAACCATATAAGAGATCCTATTAGCTTTCTATAGAGAGTAATGTCCTTGAAGGATCTTTCATTACTTCTTGTAGTTAGCTTTACATTTGATTCCATAGGAGTAGAAACAACTTTACAATCTTCCATATGAAACCTTTTTAGAATAGAGTTAACATACTTTTCTTGACATATGAATGTAGATTTAGAAGTTCTAATAATCTCTATTCCTAAGATATAATGAAGTTTACCAAGATCTTGAATTTCAAACTCTCTTTTGAGTGCCATCTTGATTTCATCTATATCTAGATTGTTACCACCACTTAAGATAATGTCATCAACATAGATAAAAAGTAAAGTGATATCATTTTCATTCAATCTAAAGTAGAGAGAATGATCATACTCACTCATAACAAAGTTTTGAGAAAGTAAGAAGGAATTGAGCTTAGCATACCAACTCCTTGGTGCTTGCTTTAGCCCATACAAACTCTTTTGGAGATAGCACACATGATTAGGCTCATCATGTGAAACATAGCCCTCGGGTTGCTCCATGTAAATATCTTCTTCAAGATCACCATTCAAGAAGGCATTAGTAACATCCATTTGCCACATATCCCAATCATAAAGAGTTGCAAGAGAGATTAGGATTCGAATAGTTACCATCTTTGCCACGGGTGCAAAGGTCTCATCATAGTCAATACCATATTCTTGAGCATACCCCTTTGCCACCAACCTTGCCTTGTACTTGTTGATTGATCCATCTTGATTTGTCTTGATCTTGAAGATCCACTTACAACCAATTGCCTTCTTGTCCTTTGGAAGCTTTACCAACCTCCATGTGTTGCTTTTGATGAGTGCTTGATGCTCATGATCCATGGCTTGGATCCATTCGTTCTTTTGAATTGCTTCACCTACACAAGTTGGTTCATCAAAAGAGGTAAGAAAAGCAAAGTTAGAGTTGTCCACCACTTGCTTTCCTTTTTCATCATAGGTTAGCCTTGATAGCTTAGCCCTTTGCCTTTGAGTCTTCCTTGAAGTTTGCTTTGGAGTGGCATCTCCATCTTCATCCAAGACATCTTGCACATCATGATGATTAGTAGGCACATCAACATCAACATCAACAACATTGGAAACATTCTCTTCATGAAAGATGACATCCCTACTTATGACAACTTTCTTTGTAGAAGGAATGTACACTTTGTAAGCCTTGCTTACTTCACTATAGCCAACAAACACACCCTTCTTTGATGAAGGATCTTCTTTAGTTCTATCATCAAGTGTGATATTGACAAAACATGTACATCCAAAGATCCTACAATGCTTGACACTCGGCCTTCTACCATAAAGAACCTCATGAGGAGTTTTACCATCCAAGGAAGCACTTGTCCATCTATTACATAGATAGTTAGCACATGCTAAAGCTTCCCCCCAAAAAGACTTAGCAAGATTAGCATGTAGTCTCATTGCCTTGGCACATTCACAAAGGGTTCTATTCTTCCTCTCGGCCACTCCATTCTGTTGTGGAGTCCTAGGACTAGACATCTCCCTCTTAATCCCATGTGCTATACAAAAGTCTTTGAACCTATTTGAGGTGTATTCCCCTCCATTATCAGATCTTAAGCATTTGATCTTTGTATTGAATTGGTTTTCCATTTCATTCTTGAACTTGACAAATGCAGCAAACACTTCATCCTTACTTTTAAGAAGATAGATCCAAGTATAGCTACTAAAGTCATCAATGAAAGTTGCATACATCTTTGCCCCACCATTGCTAGTTGTACTAGAAGAATGAATATCAGAATGCACAAGTTGAAAAGCTTCTTTAGATCTAGAAGTAGATCTAGAATAAGCAAGTCTATGAGATTTGGACAAGGCACAATGTTCACAAACACTATTGTTTGCAACAAGACTTTTAGGGAGACCAAGAACAAGCTCTTTCTTTGCCATTACCTCCAAAGATTTGAAGTTGGGATGGCCCAACCTCTTGTGCCAAACTTCTTGGTTTGTCAATTGCTCCCTAGCCATACATCCTTCATGATTAGAGATCACACATGCATCAAGCTTGAAAAGTTTACCATGCCTCCTACCTTGAGCAATCAAGGATCCACATTTACTTATCAAACATGCATCTCCAATGAACTCCACATCAAGTCCTTTGTCAATCATTTGACTTACACTAAGCAAATTCTTAGTGATTGAAGGAATGTACAAAACATTTTCAAGATTTGCTTTCCTATTTGTTGAAAGGGAAATAGGAATAGTGCCTATGCCTTTGATGTCACATTGACCATCATTTGCAGTGTAGATGATGTTACCTTCTCCCTCATAAGACAATAAGGATGTAAAGTATTCCTTATGTCTTGTCATGTGAGATGAGGCTCCACTATCAATCCACCAAGGATCATTATCATCTATGTTGGCTAACAAACTTGAAGTCATAACAAGTGATTCACATGTGTTATGTTCTTCCTCATCTATTGTAAGATTTCCTTGCCTCTCTCCTTGCTCTCTTTTCTTCTTATAACATTCATTTGCAAAATGACCTTTTATCCCACAATAAAAGCACTTGAACTTTGACTTATTGTTCTTAGTAGAAGAGGAAGAGGAAGAGTGATCATCATGATCAAAGTTACCACCTTTGGACCATTTCCCTTTGCCTTTACCTTTGCCCTTGAATTTGCCTTTTGTGAAGAAAGCCTCTTCACCTCCACCTTGCAAGGATGCACCATCAAGCTTTGATTGCAACCTATGTTCTTCAGCCAATAAGATTTCTTGCAAGTCAACCACACTTGGCAAGACTCTTTGAATGGCAAAACTTTGCACAAGGTTAGCATGTTCATTTAGCAAACCATTCAACATAACTTGGACTATTTCACCATCTTTTATGTTCTCATCAATGCATGCTAAATCATCACTTAGGGACTTAACTCTCAAGATAAATGCATGAGCACTTTCACCCTCTCTTTGCCTACTAGAAAATATTTGTCTCCTTAGGGTCAATACCCTAGATGTGGACTTTGATTTAAAGAGCTTCTTTAAGGCATTCCATGCCTCACTTGCACTTTGACACTTTCCAACTTCCTTGAGAAGTTCAGTTGTAACATTCATTTTAATGATATGAAGAGCCCTTTTGGCCTTCTTATCAAACCTTTGTTGCTCTTGAAGTGTGAGAGGTCTCTCTTCAATTTCTGCAACTATGTCCATGAGTTCATTCAACTCAAGTAAGGACTCCATCCTCACTTTCCAAGTAGAGTAGTTTGATGAACTCAACCTTTCACTAGACTCTAGCATGATCCCACCATTGGAAGCCATGATTCTAATGTTTCTTCAACTTCTAGGTTCTGTCCTAAAGCACTTAGCACTCACTTTTCTCTCAACAAATGATAGATAAAGAGATCTATGAAGATTTAGGACCCTAAAACACTTCTATCTTGAACCTAGATGGTTTCCAAGCATAGAAAGGAAGATTGAAACACATGCAACACTTTGCACACACTAAGAATGGATTACAAAATCAAACCAACCTGAACACACTCTTGCTTAAGCTCTCAAACTTTCCAGCAAGTGACCAAATCAAGTTATGGTGTGAAGAGTTACTTGCATTCTTAGAAAATACCCAAAACTAGGATGCCAAGATTACCTAGTAATGAACAAACTTGATCAACATATGATCAACACACTAAGATATTGATTCAACCTGTAAAACCACATGTAAACCACACTTCTAAAAGTTTATAAACTCCAGCAAGTGATAAATACAAGATTTAGAGGTGAATGAATGAGCACACTTAGTGAATCACAAGACTAGCTTCACTATCTTGTCAAATCTTGGTGTTTAGATGTAGATCTAAGATCACTTCACATGAGAATGTTCCTCAACCTGTTAAGAACCTGAAAACACACTTGCATAATGGTTAACACCTTCCAGCAAATGCTCCAATCAAATTACATAAGGAGAGTTACTTACATGCTCAACAAAGTACACCAAAATTTATGCCAAAATTGATGACAATCTTTACAATATGCTCTTCACAATGGAGCTTACAATATGTTCACCCAAAAAAGGGGATCTTTCATCCAAATGGGAGCTTTGCTCAGCCTTTAGGAGAATTACAACTCACTCAAAAGAGCATTTGTCATCCACTTAAGGAGAAGTTTCATCCACTTAAGGAGAGTGTTCATCCAAGAATGGAGATTGTCAACAATAGGATTGAAAAGAACATTGTTAGTATTGAATATGCACAAGCCTCACAATCACAAATGATTAGGTGTTATGATCTGATCCAAAATAGTTTCTTTTCAGCCTCTGATCTTCAATAGACCTGAAATATGCTTTTGATCCACAAGTTCAACTCACAAAACAAAGGTTAGTAAGATTTGATCAACAAAGCAATGCAAAATCATGCTAGAACTTGATCAAACATCCAAATATCACCAAAAATGGAATACTTACTGTAAATAGAAGCCAACCAGCTCTGATACCATGTGAAAAATACAGATCCTAAGTGGATCTAAACTCCAAGATCATTGGCTTGAATGCTTGCACTCCAAACTACATAAGCTAGGAATTGGCAACACATTCTATGCTACCTAGAATGCAAAGAACTTGATCAAAAAGCATTTATCACAAATGGAAACTTCCATAAACATCAAGTGTGGCCCAAAATAGCATTATACAGTCCATAATACATCAGCCTACCACTTTTGGAAAGCACCTAAGATCATACACAATAGCTTGAAGACAATACACACAACAATGCTCTCAATGGAGGAAGAAACAATGACAATGATCTATTGATCTCAATGAAGCATACAAAAGGTTTCTCCAACCTGTTCTCCACGACTTCCCTACTATTTATGGATGAGGAAGATGACTCTCTCTCCTCTCTCTAGAAGGTACTTGACCCTAGATATTCCCTATATAGGAAAAATAGCTAAAAATGGCTTATATGACCAAAATACATCAAAATGGTCTCATTTTGAAGGGTATGAAGTTTGACACTTCATCATACTGAAAAAATACAGTAAATAAAAACATTGTGGCCTGGTTCACACGTGTGAAACTCCAGAACCAAAACTATTTACAATTTTAGCCAATTTAGGCCTCAAACTAGCTAGGAAATGTTGACAATTTTCACATGCCATGGCTTGAAGTTTATTGATAGATACTCATACGTGGTCTTAAAAAACACATGCCATAGAGTTTGATTATTTTTTTATTTTCTCTGTGTTAGCGCAGTTGCTAACATTATCCCCTCCTTATTGGATTGGTGGTCCCACACCAATCGACGCATTTTCGTCCTGGATTTTTTGTGCTTCTTGGATGTTGGCTGATTCTGATGAATCCCATGATACTCGGACAGAGCAACTCAGGAGTACCTCTCACCTTAGACCGAGAAGGTCTCTGAGAAGACGAGACTAATGAAGACTGAGAGCCAAGTATGAGAGCCGAGAAACACTAGCTAGGAAAAACAAGTAAGAACTGTGTAAGCCTCATGGTGAATCCCGGAAGATGGAATGACCATGTAGGAACTAGTATTTCTAAGCAAATGCAATAAATGCAAGTAGACCCCTCTTAAAGAAAGTAGAGTGACCACCTTTTGATGGTGATCTCTAGTGGAGAGCAATATTCTACTTGTAATTTGTGAAATGTGGAAATTCCACTAGGATGCCACCTAAGGAGCTCTCTTGCTTATTTAAGAGACTCTCTCTTTGTGAAGAGAAGCTTTTGCATTGTATCTACTCCGTGCTTAATAAGAAGATTTTCCATGAGTTTGATGCTACACTAAGCTCCTTGATCATGATGGTTTTCTTGAGTGATGCCCCTATGATCATGCCCTTCCATTCATATTGTGTGTGGTTGTGGATCTAGAGTGGATTAGTTTTCTTGCTATCCTAGTTGTGGATTAGCTTTCTTGTTTTCTTGTGGATTAATGTAGAAGCCAGCATTCAAGTAAACTAACTAGGCTAGATCTGTGGTGTGATTCTTGCATATCTCTGTACAATCCAGTTCTTGATGTTCTTGGAATGTCCAAGAATCAGAAGGCTGGTTGGTTTCTTGATTCTTGGACTTCTAACATGCTGTAGATTAGTTTCTTGTTTCTTGTTTTGTCAATTTATGCAAGGTAGCTTAGTGTTAATGTAGTGTAGGCTCTGATTTCAATCCGTTTTATGTGTAGGTAGCTGTAGAATCTGTAGAATGTTCATTCTGGGAGCTTACCAATTTTGAGAATGTCAACCACCTGTAGCAATAAGACATTCTTATCCAATCGTGGCAATTTGTGAAAAATAGTTTTTGTGATAAAGACTGGCAACAATAAGCACTTGGTTTTATGTAAGCAAACGAGGATCTACGCTTTTCCAAGTGACGATCGAAGATGCCAATGCAAACAGAACGACATCGTCCAATATGAGTTGCAGTGGGTCCTGCAAGACATTAGGGGTGTGATAATGTTGGCTGATTCTGACGAATCCCCAAGATACTCAGACAGAGCAACTCAAGAGCACCTCTCACCTTAGATCGAGGAGGTCTCTAAGAAAACGAGATTAATGAAGGCTGAGAGCCGAGTATGAGAGCCGAGAAATACTAGCTAGAAAAAACAAGTAAGAACTGTGTAAGCCTCATGGTGAATCCCGGAAGATGGAATGACCATGTAGGAACTAGTATTTCTAAGCAAATGCAATAAATGAAAGTAGACCCCTCTTAAAGAAAGTAGAGTGAGCCACCTTTTGATGATGACCTCTAGTGGAGAGCAATATTCTAGTTGTAATTTGTGAAATGTGGAAATTCCACTAGGATGCCACCTAAGGAGCTCTCTTGCTTATTTAAGAGACTTTCTCTTTGTGAAGAAAAGCTTTTGCATTGTATCTACTCCATGCTTAATAAGAAGATTTTCCATGAGTTTGATGCTACACTAAGCCCCTTGATCATGATGGTTTTCTTGAGTGATGCCCCTATGATCATGCTCTTCCATTCATATTGTGTGTGGTTGTAGATTTAGAGTGGATTAGTTTTTTTGCTTTCCTAGTTGTGGATTAGCTTTCTTGTTTTCTTGTGGATTAATGTAGAAGCCAACATTCAAGTAAACTAAATAGGCTGGATCTGTGGTGTAATTCTTGCATATCTCCATACAATCCAGTTCTTGATGTTCTTGGAATGTCCAAGAATCAAAAGGCTGGTTCATTTCTTGATTCTTGGACTTCTAACATGCTGTAGATTAATTTCTTGTTTCTTGTTTTGTCAATTTATGCAAGGTAGCTTAGTCTTAATGTAGTGTAGACTCTGATTTCAGTCCGTTTTAAGTGTAGGTAGCTGTAGAATCCGTAGAACATTCACTGGTTTGTATGCTGATCTGTGATTGTGCGTTCTTGGCTTGCATCCATGTAGAATGTAAGTGCGTTCAAGAGTGACATCCCTGAGTTATCCTCTGACAGGCAAGACATAAAGAAAATACTAAAAACGACACTCTGTCCCTTCTGCCTGAGTTGGCATTGTTAAATCAAGAAGGCAGCTAACGAATGTCTTTAAGCCTGGTAACAAGCAGAAACGATTTTGAAGAAGTAGAAAGAATCAGAGAAATGAGTAAGCTACAGGTCCTCTGGAGCAAGGGATTTGTCAACATTGGAGACGAGACTGTTGCTGTCGGGAGTGGTAGATGGTCGTCCCAATGCCGTACATCATTTGCCACCGTAATTTGTTCAGGAAGGGCATGGGTTTGTAATAATGGAGCATACCCTGGAGAAAGTTATGGGTTTTCCATAGCTCCACCATATCGACGTGCAGAGTGGAAGTAAGTGCGGCGTGATAATAGAGCCTTGCAACATTGATATGGTCATCTTGTGTGCGCAAGGGTTTATTGATGTCAAGGGCAATTGGGGGTAACCCTCGATCCCAAAAACCTCTGACTTTCGCCAGAAATGCCACCAGGTTGCAATTATCCGCAAAATATCTGAGTTAGTGATGGTGGTGGTGGAATTGTGAGAGCAAGTGATGGAGAGGAGATTTCCTGTGTGGAAAGAATCATGCCCATAGGATCAGAGCCAGAAGTGCTTGCCGTTTTGGAGCTACTTGCTGCTGCTGCTGCTTGTCGGCATTGTTGGGCCTGGTGAAGTAAGGCCACCTGCTGCTCTAGGACCTACTTTGGGACCTGAGATGGTTTAAGGCTCCCTCCAGATTCAACATATTCTACCCCGATGTCACTGGATAGAATGTTATGTGGGACATCTGCTTCTGTGCTGACTGCCTTCCCTTTCTGCTTCTTAGTAGGTGGGGCTGGTGAGACTGGTTCTACTGTCGGTTGGGGAGTGGCTCACTTTTTTGTGCTTGGATAAACAGCATCCAGCTCCTTGATGGCAGCCACCGCCTTAGACCCCAATTGTTTGGTGACCAACATGTGGAGGAGATACCCACATTTGGTAGTTGATTTGCAGGCTTTCAGGGCTCTTCATAGCTTCTCCGCTACCTTCTCAGCCCACTTATAATTTTGAGAGGGTTAGAGAGAAGAGATCACTCGGTGGGATGTGATCCATCTTGGTGGTATGTACTGCAGCCATGGTGATGATGATCTTTGAGGCGGCCCGTAGATGGGGATCCGTGATGAGTTGGATAGCGATCCCACCGTTGATTTGGGCAATGGTTTTGTCTTCATCTGTCAAAAACATGGTGAAGTACTTGGCATCATAGCTGGCACCCTTGCCATGGATTGTCTCTCCGAGATTAGAAAAGCTGACACTCTAAAGATCCCTCGGAGAGACGTTGATAATAGAATAACTACCAGTCTTGGTTGTAAGCCAGAAAGTTTGGAACTCATCCGAATAGGTCGAGTAGGCTGCTCGGATGAGGCTCTCGCTCTGTTGGTCCCGAAAAAGTGTTAGATCAAAGCCAAGGTTGGTGAGGATATCCTTGGCCAGTGTGAGTTGCTTGGTGTAATTCTTCAGAGAGAGATCATGATTATATCCCCTGAATAAGGATGAGGGGGTTTGGTCGTTTGCCTTCTCTCGTACTGGACCGCAAAAGATTTTTGTTCGTAAATCTTTCGTTTCGCAAACCGTTCGTCTTCATCTGCTTTGACTTTGTGTTCGCGAACCGTTCGTCTTTGTTTCCTTTGACTTTCGTGTTCGCGAAACTTTTTGTGCTTCATGTCTCCAGATCTTCGAGTTCGCGAATGTCTTCGTCGGGCTGAGGGCTGGAAGCTAGCAAGGCTTTGTAATTAGAAACGTTTTGATTCTTCAATTACATGTTTGAAATCCACCAAACTTCACAAAGGAAGTCAAATTTGCTATGTATTCCAAGCTCCCATAGTGAGAAGATAGAATATTTTTGGAGCTCATTGGCAATCTCAAGCTACTCCACTATGTACATTGAGTTTTTGTGATCCAAATGCAACCAAATCAATTTCTACTTCATTCACAATCTACAGGTCGTAATCAGGTTGTGGCTTGCACGTGTGGGCTTCGATTTTAAATCAGCTCTTGCTTAAACAGTAACTTCTTATCATTCTGATCACTTTTTGTTTTTAGTGCACTGGAATTCAAGCTCAAACAAGAAAGTTATGGAAGTTTTAGGTCAGAAAATGGATTAATTACAACTTAGAAAGGGGGGGGTTAAAGAAAAATCAAAATTAAATTCTATAACTTTCAAAATCCATGAAACATTTTTGTGCTCGTAAAAGAATACAAAGGATCGTGAAAATATAAAATTTTACAACAAAAATTTTTTTTATGGTTTTTGTTATGAGAACCATGATCTTTTTAGAGATATTAAAAAAGACAAAATAAAATTATTTAAGAAAAATATTGGCAGAGATAGACATGGATAGCGGCTAGCACTCTCCCATGCTGGAGACTACCCAGAGAGAGAGAGAGAGAGAGAGAGAGAGAGAGAGAGAGAGAGAGAGAGAGAGAGAGAGTGGGGGTGGGGGGGAGGGGGGGGGGGGCAAAAAGAGGGGTGGGTGGAGGGGGGGGCGCGAGTTTGACTACGAGTTTGACCGCGATATTGACACGGTTCTTTTTTTTTTACCACAAGTTTGACTACGAGTTTGACCGCGATATTGACCGCAAGTTTGTCTGCGAGTTACAGCCCACTGAAAATATAAATTAAAAAAAAAACACACTAAAATTTCATTCTAAAGGCCATGAAAAAATTCTGCAAAGAAATACAACTTGAAAATTGATAAGGTAAAGTGCTTCTCTCACTTGTAAAATATTTTTTCCAAATTTATGGCTAGTCTGACCCACCTCTACTAATTTGGTCATAACTTCCGCAATATTGATCATCATCACAAAAAACTCAGTATCTTTGAAAAGCTAACAACAAGACCTATTAACCTATAGGATCAAATCAATGATTGAAGGTGAAAATCACACAAGACTTGATGAATACATGTGATACTTAGGCTAGCTCTGATATCATGTGAAATTTCAAAGTGAAATACATGTTATACTTAGGCTAGCTCTGATACCATGTGAAATTTCACAAAATGTGATTTGATCTCCTAAGGCTTTGTGATTGCACCCAAGTCAAGTGTAGATTGAAAATCAAGATCAAACACTCAATTCTGGCAAGTGCACTCATCTACATGCATAAGACCATCTTACAAGACCCTCAGACATGTGGAGAGGTACACATAAAAAATTAAGTATGAAAATACCTCGATCTCGAGTAGAGAGAAAGCAATTATCAAGACTCGGGTAGAGAGAAAATCCAATTAGAAACTCAAAATTTCACTTAGATCTCAAAAACTCAAGTACATAATGAAAGTGAGCATCCTCCTAATACAAACTCGAGGTAGTCCATGCTCAATTCCTATTGGGACCCTTTTTCATCACCTCTTGATTGCCATTCGATGAGTGACTTATGACCCTCCAAATTTTATTGGACCTCTTCTATGAAATTCTTTCTTATGATTGGACACTTGAAAGTTGACTCCATGCATTTTAGGGCTGCTTTGAACTCATCATGACCCAACTCTAACATCCAATCAATAGGTCATTGTATCCACCCTAATTAGGAGTCATGATCTCGAGATCTAGAAACAATGTAAAACTTGTTATTTTTGGCTCCTACTTTTTCTCTAGCATATCTATATACATTTTGGCCTCATTCAAAGGTGTCATCGTAAAGTAGGATGTGGAATAAACTTCTGGAAAAGCATCCTATGCTATTTGGCACGTGTGACATGTCATATGCCAATTACAAGTCACATGACCAAAATTGGCTCAAACTAGCCTATGCATTTTTAACAGAGAATTAAAATTATTAGTTATGCCACATCATACTGGTTGGAACTAGTGAATACCACTTGGTGGTGTTTAAGAAATTATTTATCAGCTCTAATACCACCCTTGCTGAATGTAATGTTCAGTCATGGGAAAATTTAACGACAAATTATATGCAAGATCGAAACAATGTCACACTATTACAGAATTGAGCCAGATTGCAGATTTAGACTTTTATTTAGATTGTACTTTAGTCCTAAAAATATCTTGATAGGTATCAAAGACAACCATGAAGAGACCGATACAATTAGGTGTCTGTGATAGCCATGTTTTCTTTGAAATGGATATTCTATATGGGTGAAGAGAATAGGTATCAGTAACAGAAAGAAATTATCAGAAAGCATTCATCAGTGTAAGAACACGTAAAGAAAATAGATAATCTGTGTATTGACGTTGTAATAACAACAATCATATCACAATCTTGAGCACGAGAATGGTTCACAGTAGTGACACATTAAGTGTTGTGATTCTACTAACAGATTGACTAGTATATCTACTTCTTGAATTACTTTCACTCTCTTTTAGAATCTCTGATTCTACTCGTCTCTCTGATATATTATATATACATGTGTTAGTTGAGACAGTCCTGAAGATTTTAAACTATAACATTTGGTACAAACTGTACTACAAACAGTCGTAAAGCTCTGCAATTACTTGCATACTGAACGGTGACGTAGCCTATACTCGACAAGCAGAGTGAGGACTTCATTTTGAATAGTAAAAGTCGATGAGTCTTGAGAGTGTCCGGTATGGCGAGAATGTCGGATAAGTCAATTTGACTATTTGCCCTTAATTTGAGCTCGATGAAGTCGATGTTAAAAATTCACAATTCTAGCTTGACTAGTTTTGGTCATATGACTTGTAAATAGTTAGATGGTCATGATGTGGCTTGTCACACGTGCCAAATAGCATAGAATTCCATTCATAAGGATGTTCTCAAGTTTACCTAAGTGATCAAACCTTTGGAATGAGTCCAAACCATGCTTAGATACAAGAGAGAGAAAGTAGGAGCTATTTTTGGTAATTTTTACATTGTTGAGGGATCTCCAAGATTCCAACCCTAACTTGGTAGGGATGAAAGATCCACCAAAATTAGCACTAGGCATAGGTTTACGGCTACTCATACTTGCCCAAAACTGTGATGGATCATGTATATATAGGTGATGATCTCTCACCAAAATCAATCAAGCAATTTCATGACCTCCTATCCACCTTATCACCTGCAAAATCAGCATCCGAATATGCCCTTAAGGCAAGATTAGTTCCATCATATAAAATGCCAAAGTTCTTGGTGGCCGAGATGTACCTCAACACCCTTTTTGCCTTTTTCCAATGACAAACCAATGGATTTTGCATAGATTGGCTTAGTTTGCCTACACTATAACTTAGATCAGGTCTAGCTATAGTAAGATAGATCAAGGAGCCTACAAGTCTCCTACATAGTGTGATGTCCTCAAAGGATGCTTCATCATCGCTATTGGAAACTTTTACATTTTTCTCCATAGGAGTTTCTACTCCTTTACAATCTTTCATTTCAAACTTTTCTAAGATAGAAGAAGCATATTTGGATTGACAAATAAAACTCAAATCCTTGCCTCTTAAAACTTCTATTCCTAATATGAAATGAAGATTACCAAGATCCACCATCTTAAACTCCTTAAACAATGCTACATCAATCGATTCTGAGCTATATTCACAAACCTGAAATGGAAGCATGAATTCATATAACTTAAACAGTCCTTCAAAACCAAGTTCTACACTGGAAGGAATTATATGAATCTCAATCCAATTGTCTTGTATTTAAGAAATTTCTAAAAAGTAGAGGTTTAAATTATAAGAGAAATAGTTCTTAAGGGTTTTTGATTTGGAATTTATGAGATACCATTGAGGGATCCGGATCTATATCTCATAACCTCTCCAAATACCCTAAATAGACTTTACCAATGGTTTCAACTATTAGATTTACAAATAATATAGATACTACCCATTGGCCTACAGATCATTCTCACACAAGAATTTCCTTCTTTGAAGTGATGCTGAAGCAAATTGGTAAGAACAAAGATGCAAGAAGACAACCATCACCGATAGGGTTAAATTGAGTGAGGATACAAATGGGGCAACTCCTAGCAAATGTGTTCCACTTTTTGAATTCCCTTCTGAATTAAACCGAACGATAAAGGAGCATGTTCAACCCACTGACAATTTTCCCAAACTCAAGTGGATCTCGCTAATCATAACATCTACAAGGAAATTGAAATTGATAATCAACAAATATTTGAAGGTTTTAAGTACTGGTCCAAATTCTGATAATCTTGCACATCAACAAGAATGTTCAAGCTGAGGTGATGTTTATTTATCTTCGAATCTACACATGCAACAATATTTGATATGTCATTTAGTAAACGACACAAAACGGAACAGGGTCCGCTATTATCTACGTGGAATGTATTTTAACAGCCCTTTTACTTTTCTTGGCCTCTGTATGTATTGTTTGATAATCTAGGATGCTTTGGATTTTCATGTTCCTCATTAAAATATAGTTTCTGGCACATAATCATTGATCTTTCATTGCCAGTGGAGGCATAGCTTCCTCATCCAAGAAATATTGAATAATCAACATAGCATTTTATACTTCTAAGTTATGTATTCCAAGGATGACCTGTTTCATGAATGTTTCTTATAAAACCCGTATGATAGGCCTGCCACGGGCATTGGAAGATCATCTGAGCCTGCAAGCAGCAAACAGCAAGATGCTACAAACAGCAAACACGATGCTACGAACAATAGTGTCTCTTATCAAGGATGCTACGAACAACAATGCCTCTATCCATCTTTTGTATTAAATACAGTAGAGGTTGGCAACTTAGATAAAATGAAAAAATCCTTTGGCGTTTTGGATAGATTTGATGATTACATAAGATATTTATGGCTAATAAAGATGAATGTGACTGCTCTTTGAAGTCTTCAGTAACATGAAAAATCGGAGCCCTCGTCAACCATGACCAACATGAAAATCTTTCACAGTCTATGTGGGGCTGGCCCATATTGCATGCTTTGATCATCTTTGTAAAACTATGAGTCCAATTAAGGAGTGAAAGTGTGAAAGAGTAAAAGGGTTAGTTAGTTAGAACATGGGAGTGTAGGTCTTGTAGGGTTTTTCTTTTAGAGGAGTAGTGTGGCTTACGTGGTAGGGACTTCTTGAAATGACCTTGATCCTTTGTATAAAATAGCACACAAACAATGAAAGATTATGTTGTACATTTAAAAGTACTTCCAAGTGAATCAAACAAATGTGGGCTACGAATATATGGAAGTGATAATCGATAAACCACGAACGTGATATAGAAACAAATCACGGTGTAACAAAATCAGATCAAGTAGTCTCTTTCATACTCTTCTAACTTTCATTGTTTCTATGCTGGTGTGCGTAGTAACTAGCAACTGCTAGAAGGAATCTTGTTGACGGATGGAGAGAGAGAGAGAGAGAGAGAGAGAGAGAGAGAGAGAGAGAGAGAGAGAGAGAGAGAGAGAGAGAGAGAGAGGATTGATAGTTGGTCCATGTCAAATGTTAGACTGTTTCAAATTTAGATCCTCAAGATCAAAAATTTAGAAGCTAGAGTCATGGGACTATAAAGAGCATGTTTCCAGTGGGTGTGGAGGGTGGCAAAAAGGATGAGTAGTTGAGGTTTGCAGATTATTTGTTGAGTGTCGGAGATAGTCGTCGGGACACATTTGTGCTCACAATTTGGACCTGATTTCCCTACCAGAGGGCATGTGCCTAAGGACGCGTGATGTGGATGCATTGATTTCATTCACATTTCCTGATGTTGCACATCGTTTTAAGGACGTCGAGTTTTTGAGGAGTCATGCAATATTGACCTCTTTAAACAAAGATGTGGATGAGATCAATGCGAGGGCTATTGAGAAGCTTCCAGGTGACGCTTGCACTTTCTATAGTGCCGATATTGTTGTTGAATGTGAGGACTCTAATGTCCACCCTGTAGAGTTTTTGAACAGCCTACAACCGAGTGGATGTCCTCCACATAAGTTGGTGCTGAAGCTTGGGATGATTATGATGTTGTTATGATCAATAGCATCGCACAAGAGATTCTGCAATGGCACATGACTCAGATTGGGTAGATAGGTCATAGAGGTGGAGATGGTCATCCGAAAGAATATAGGGAGTAGAGTTCTTATTCCACATATCCCTATAGTGTCGAGCGATTTGAACATACCGTTTGAATTGCAGAGGGTCCAGTTTCCTATCAGAGCAGAGGGTCCAATTTCCTATCAGAGCAGCATTTGCCATGACAATAAACAAAGCATAGGGACAAACTATGGACATGATTGGGGAGCTCATTTTAGGAAGTAACATTCAGATAACTCATTGGCATTCACATCTCTTGGGGTGAATCTGGATAGATGCATCTCCAACTTCCTAGGCGGCGCGTATACATTTCGAGTGTCTGGGCGGTTGTACCATCACATTGGCGGTTTGTTGCCATAAGATAGGCCTTCCTTTTCGCGGATTTACTTCATGGATGGTGATGATTTGCAGGTGGACCAAAGATTATCTCTGAACCTCGAGCTTAGGCGTGATGTTCTTTTTGTCTTGTAGAGCATGATGGTGGATGTGAGTCCATTTGCTTAACGTTTTAAGAACGTTGCGCAGATCATGCGGGAGAACGTCACAAAGGATATTCCTCTGCACAATAGTATCAAGTTGTTCGCAGAGTAGAGTGAGCAGAAAATTCAATGCTCCCACGAGCAATGAGATTGCGGTGCTTATGCCTTTAGACGAGACCTTGAGTGACGGAATGCGTGACATCAAACTGCATTCCATTCATGATGGTTTGCAATTCATCACACAACATCATTCATCATATTATAAGAATGATTCTATTGTGAGGCTTGGTTCTTTTTAGCAGTTTGTGGATACTCTGGCTAGGCATTCATGGATGAAGTTTTTGAATTCAAATTGTAGACAATTTGGAATTGTAATCAACAATTTGAGGGTGTGCGATTTATTTTCCATGGTGTCAAATTTATGATGAGTGCTTTGAGAGTGATTTTAAAATATGCGATAATTGATGGTAAGTGATTAGAATTCACATACACATGTCACACACACAATCAATCAACGTTGATTACACACAGAGATAGAGAGAGAGAGAGACACACACACACACACACACACACACACTACATACACAACTATGCATAGCCATACACACACATATACATTCACCCTGCACATACATACATTGAACATAGATATTCAGCTGCATGAGAAAATAGATATTCAGCCTCTTGCGAAAGTGACTTGAAGCTTCAAAGAGGGTCGCTCATATTGAGGATCATGAGACCATCATTGGTTTGCGATCTTCTACCGATATAAGATAGAAGTCTAAGGGAACGCTGAAAACTTGGCGTTCCAATAAGCTGGTGCAATGCCGTTGTCCAAAAAGTCAGAGTTGAGATGAATGGCTACGTTGGGCAATCCATTTCCAAGCCATCAGATATGAGATATGCCCTGTTTTGGCTTTTGGGTGGGTAAACCGTCGAATAGGCTGGATACCCGGAAACTGGAGATCGTTTCTTTATGCTCAGGCCGAATGTTGTACCCCATCCGGGCATCCCTCTCCCTTTTTTCGTTTTGGGTCCAACTAGTCGGTGGAGTAGACTGTAGGCTGTCTCGGTCTTCTTTTCACGACGTTAAAAGCGTGTCAGTACTGCTCTCTTCCTTGGAAGTTGCGGGGATGTCGAGTGACGTCATAGAATATTTCAACGTTAGAGAGCGAGCTCACCTCCTAGTCCTCGAACCTCATTTACTTACAAAAGTCTAGAGATGACACTTAGAAGGAAGTGTGTTAGGGGAGAGGCAAGAAAAGTGTATGACTCTTGGAAATTGGGATGAGACGCAAACTTTTCTCTATGACAAGGTTAAAAAAATGCGATGTTGCATAAATGCAGGCCCCAACCTTGTGACTACATGTGGCATGAGTACATGTAACAATCGACCATATATTTGTGGTTGCCCATCAAAAAAGTCTGTAAGGAAGGCACTTTTGGTGCATAGAAAGTAGTAGTGAAGTAAACTTTAAAAGGTTTATGTGAAGTCCACAAAGGGCCAAACATGTTCCATGAAAGGTACGAACAATCGGAGAGATAGAAAATCTCTCTCTCTCTCTCTCTCTCTCTCTCTCTCTCTCTCTCTCTCTCTCTCTCTCTCTCTCTCTCTCTCTCTCTCTGACACAACCCTTGGGAGAAATAAAAAATAGTTGAATGTTGCATGCTTGCTTCCTCCATATTACACCTCACTTGGAGTGTTTGCAATATGAAACTCCATGAATGAGCCTCCATTGTCATCGTGCCATAAGAGATCTTCAACCCTTGGAAACCTAAGGGAAAATAAGTTTCATAATGATGCTAGCTCTCCTCCATTTCCATCAACAAAAATGACAAACTCTATCTTCAAATTGATGTAGAACAATGAGACTAGTTTCATCAAGACTTGACAATTTTGACACATTGACATGACAAAGCTCAAACATGAGATAACATGAGTAGGTAGCACATAAAATTACTTCCTTGTTGTTCCTTTTCCCTTGCTCAGGCCTCCAATGAACTTAAAAAATAGATCCGTGATGCTTTGAACTTTGGGTCCCATTTTTATGCCTTTTCCTACCTCCAAATTGACAATTTTCACTTGATGTTGAGGAAGAAAATTAAGATCAAGTTGGGAATGCTCCTACATTTTTCACAATGGGTACTGAGAATATAATGTCTCTTGAAATTTCTTTAACCCAAGGAAGACACCACATTGTGTTCACATCAGAACCACAAGTTAGCCTATCACAATATCCCGTGTCATGGGAGAAACTCCCTTGGATTTAAGAAGTTGCTTGACAATGAAAAATTGACCAATTGCATGAATTAAACACTTTTTCATTGGCCTATGAGATTGATAAGTTTGAGGGGGAACACACTATCTCAATTTTGCTATGTACACGCTAGTTGTCAAATGTGACCTACGACCTAATTAAGTTGACCTAATTAGATAGGCTTAAATTGCTTTAGTATAAATCGTTGTTCATTACGTAAGAACATCATCAGAGTAATTACATAGATAGAATGCATAGTTCTATTAAGTATTTTGTTTTAAGTATGGCTAGCACAAACTGCTTATCAACGTAAGTGCATAAGAAAAAGTTATCAGGTGCTTAGAGATGGTTTAGATTATGCAGTTACATCCACAATTGTTTTGTGCTCATCATCATCTGACTTTGTACATGCTACTTATGGAATCAATCCATGTTCTTATTGCGTTCAGTATTATGTCAGAATGTATGCATGCTTCATTGTAGTTATCAATAACTGATAAATCTCTTATCGTTTTTGTCTATTGCTGCAATATTCTTCACTCTGTGATTGTTTGGCTATGAAATCACTTTAGCGCTAATGATTTCAAGGTTAGTTGCTAAAAGATCAACCATGACGATTGTCATGATAGTTTTGTTTGATTAATGATAGGTATAGTCATGCATCAGTAGAAGGATTATTCCGCTACGCTCGATAGTTCGTCCTTAATTTTTGACTTAATCGCTATCGATTTCTATTTCCTTCTCCCAACATGGTATCAAAGCAATACTGTTAGATATGCTTCATGGTATTATAAGCTCTATTATTTGATACTTTTCATAGTATCAGAGTGATACATATTATCAGAGCATGCTTGCTCTTAATCTTCAAGAGGGTGGTATCAAATTTCAGTATCAGATAATTGATTTCTAATTGTAGCATCACACGGTTTCATTTTTAATTGATTTATCGACTGACTTCTAGATGGATACATGGCCCATGATTCGGGATTCCCCATTCCAAAAGACATCACCTTTTTTGCATACACGTCCCATCTCCACTACATCTTGGTTTGATGGTTTTGAAGAAGCTCAAGGTTTCTGCCCACAAAGCTTCATTAGCTTACAAACTGCAAAACACATTCTATCGCTATCGCAACCACATCCCTACTT
The DNA here is from genome assembly GCA_029204225.1 of Diphasiastrum complanatum. NCBI lineage: Eukaryota > Viridiplantae > Streptophyta > Lycopodiopsida > Lycopodiales > Lycopodiaceae > Diphasiastrum > Diphasiastrum complanatum. The sequence goes on from CM055107.1 coordinate 43,744,282, forward strand.
ACGTAGAGGGCGACGACAATGAAGACCAGCATACCGCAGTTTGCAACAAACCACAAATCACAAACCGCAACTTTGAGCAAACAAACAATGATGTTCATAGGAAGCCGCAAGTCAACTCCTGTGGACTGCTAGCGATGACCAAAGGCCAACCACAATGACCTTGACTACGGTTGCATAAGCATGACCTTGGAGTCGGCACACTTTACATCTCACAAATAACTAAGTACCAAGGGAGCAAACAAACACCAGAGACGAAGCTGATAGTAAACTAAATGCGACAACGTGGTAGGTTTGGCAGTTCTTGTAATCCTTCGCTTACATTAAAGACCACCTCATTCCTCTAATCAAATACACACATATATATATAGGAGTGACAGAGAGAAATATATATGGATGACAAGTGCGTGAGCAATTTTACAAACAGAGACATAGAGGGATATAGATAGACGTATTTGCTTGTAAGCACTCCTTCATCTATTCTATCCATAAGGGACAGAGTTCTCTTGCAATAACGCGCTGTGTCACGTATGCCAAAGAACGCTCTAGGAATCACTGTGATTAAGCATATTTTACTTTATCTCTTGACCATGATACACAATCCTTGAATGCATTATGTCTGTTAAATGTTCTTCTTAGACCAGCTGCTACTTGTTCTATTTGTTATTCCGCATGAAGGCTCATCATAACTAAATTAGCAGAAGATCAGGAACTGATCACTGCACCTTGGAAGAGGTAAGATCTTAATTGACAAAGCAGTAACTCTAGTTATAAGTTCTACTCTATCAAGGTATATTAGGAATCTATAAAGGTAGGACATTCCAAATAACAAGATCATGTATCTACTCTTTCAATAATTTATAGATTTTCAATAATAGTATTAGAGCCATTTAATTTGACAAGTCAGAGCCCATAAGGTTTTTGAGACCAGATAAATAATTGTTGAGAGACCAAACATTGTGAGACGACAATGACATCCAGACGTAGCATTCAATCAAAGATCTGCACAATCCTTCAATCAGATGGATCAAACTACTTAGCTTGGAAAGTGAAGACATCACTTATCTTGAGAGGAGAAGCACTTTGGCCTTAGGTGGATGGGACCGAAGAAATGCCAGCCAATGCTGGGAAAGAACTTTGCGAATGGAAGGAACAAAATGACAATGCAGTAGCTGTCATGTCCTCCTCCATTGAAGACAACATTACACTAGATCTTGCATCAATATCAAATGCATGAGAACTATGGGACACATTGAAATCGAGATTTGAAACCAAGTCACGTAGCCAGATCATGCACTTGGAAGATCAACTCACCTATCTGTGTTGGAACGACAAAGACATCTCGATGTTCGTTAAAAACATGAAGAATTTATTTCTTTCTCTACACAATGCCGGAGCAGAACACACGGTCTCGTCGGAGAAGCAACTGATGTACTTATTACACGCCCTTCCAAGATCCTTCCAAACCACATGGTCTCTGCTAGCAAAGGATCCTGCGATGAGTCTTGAGAGAGCCACAAGCAAGCTCAAGGAAGAACTGGAAGCTAGCAAGCCTAAAGTCAAGATAGATTATTTTTCCATTTCAACACCCACATCATTCTACAAAGACAACATGACCTTGGCCTGCATGGCTTGTTGTTGGCATAGAAGAAGCTCTATGGACATGGTTGTTTGTCATCCCATTGATTGCATACAGTGTCTAGCAGATGTTGTATTTCCTAATGGGGGTAATTTCTTCTTTGAAGTGATGCTGAAGCAAATTGTTAAGAACAAATATGCAGGAAGGACAACCATCGTCAATAGGGTTAAATTGAGTGAGGATACAAATGGGGCAACTCCTAGCAAATGTGTTCCACTTTCCCTTCTGAACTGAAGCCATTATCGTGGGCTCTTATTGTGTGGCGATTCGTATTTGTGTTCCATGCACGAAGTTTATTGTCTTGAACCTATCAATGATGCATGAATACTGTTTTTCATAATACGTTGGTGGGATCCCAATACATTCCCACATCATTCTACAGAGACAACATGACCTTGGCCTGCATGGACTGTTGTTGGCATAGAACAAGCTTTATGGACATGGTTGTTAGTGTAAAGACCACTAGGGACAATCCCCTAAGATGAGGATAGGAAAACACAAGAGAGACTGTGGAGCAAAACTATAAATAGGTCACAGCTCTTCATGCATACCTCCTGCATAAATCAGTCACATGTACATGCACTACTCCATATGTCTCAATTAGAGTGTCTGGGTCCTCTCAAGCTTTCAAATCTTTCCCATGAATTATTATTCTAAGTCTGATCTTTCCATCTGAATAAGCATTGAGAGATGCAACAATTCTTTAATTGCTTGCCTCTACTCATGAATACTAATTCAAATTCCAAAAGATACACTAAGCTATAAATCTTCCAAATGGGTTGATCTACTCCGAAACAAAAGTTCATCACCTTCATGTAATCCTAATTACATGAACCACTGGGTGAATTAACTTCTTTATTTCAAAGATCAAATCCAAAAGCTAAAGAAATTCCATTTCAATTGCTTGTAGAAAATAATACCTCTTGGTACAAATATTCTTAGAATATACAAATATTCTAAAATATCATAATTCAATCATCTAAAATCTCTAGGAGATCCATCAAGTCTCAGACAATCATAACTCAAACCAGAGTACTATAGTTATTCTAATGAGTTAACAGCCCCATTTCTAGCATCATATGCAAGAAATCAGCATCTATATGTATCTTAATAGATTTATCTGTCTCCTACAAAACTAGAGATATAGATTGAACTTTGTACACAAGCACTTATAAACTACAATTTGTAAGGTAAGCAAATTCCTCACAAGTAAGCAATTACTTAATGAAAATGCCTGTGAGATCCACACAATCTCAAGTATGTGCTAGAGTACAAAAATTTAGAGTTCAACCAGCAGATCTAAATCCTTGACTCTCCCATATTGATCAAGAATTACTCATTATCTTAAGAATCCTCATATTTCTTTCAAATGACCTTTAAGTATCAGTATATGATCCGTCAATCATAAACATTTAGAATCTTATGATTCGTCAATCATAATTCTCAGGATTCTAAATCCATACTTAATCACTGAAAGATATTGGAGTATATGCACAACATACAACTCAAGAGATATAAGAATCATTCTGAAATCTTTCCCACAAGAAAAAATACTGGATTTCAAGAATATTCTTCTAATCTGATTCTTTACCAGATTATGAGTTCCAAATTCTACAATCAACCAAGAAATTAAAGACCTTTATAACATTCGTCTTTAACAATATAAACTTTATACAATCTCCTAGAACAACATCTAGAGATTTCAAAGTTCTACTGAATTCCTAAAATTCAGTTTACCATTCTTGGCACCATTAGGATCCGGTATCCAATTAAGCTCACAAAAATACAATCACTAATGTGTTAAGTCTATTCCTCCATTGAGAAATACTCATCCAAGAATTCAGTATGCTATGCACATAATTTTTCCATATGAATCCAAATGAGTCACAAATTACGTGTCTTACAAGCAATACACACATAACAAACAGTTTTTAGTGAATTCTCTTCACACTGTCAGTTTTACCAATTAACTTCCATAGGAGTAAATCAACTACTCAAGTTAATTGCTCATGATTTAGAAATCTTAAATGTCTAGGTGAAGATCTTATTTATACTAGTATAACACCACATTTAGATCCATATCCAAATCACTTTTAAATTAACCAATAGATCTATCAAAGCAGATCTATTAACTCTGCAAGTAATTGTCAAACACAATACTTGATCATATGTCTATGTTTGTCAATTAGGTTAAGTGCACCAGATAACTTTAGTAACCAGGAATACATAGTAGACCCACACAAGATTAATCGTGCACATATGAGAAAAATCTCACTATGACCCAGTACATAAACACATATGTCCTTATCTGGCGAATTCCTCCAAAATCCGCATATGTTACTTGGCATATTTCACTGAGAATCTTGTAACTCAGCTACGGAAGTTTCTATTTCTCTAGAGTAAATAACATATCTGGGAAATCTCTGAAGTGAATAATTCCACATCACAAGTTTTTCAACCATCATACTTTTATCAACAAAATTCCTTCAATCATTCAACCTACTTCAGATCTTAGTGCACAAACCAAGATTAGGCTGACTTATACAGACATCTTTGGATATAAGGTTAAGATTACAGCTTTATTCCACTGATCCAATCCATAACTAAATGGTACTTGGTAGACAATCAATGAATCTTAATTTAATCTTTACCAACACTTCCCATATTCATGAATATCTCACAGCTCATTATCCCCCAGATTATTCAAAATAATCACTAGAGATTTCCTCTATTCCCACAAGATAGTCCACCATTGCACACAAACTGGATTCCACCAAAGAAATCTGTGCAATTGGTTGATCCCATGAAAGTCTTATTCCTATCATTTTCTTCTCCCCCTTTAAAAAAAATTCCATAATTTCGATTAAAAAGTTCTCAAGGAGACAACATATAAGATATCATAGATTTGAAAAAGTCAATAAAGAGTATTCAAAATAATAAAATATCTTATCCCGAGTGATAGAAACATTACTCTCAATAATCAACTATCAAATAGAGTAATCATTTGGGCTCAGAAAGTCTAAATTCCACTTAATCAATTGAAAAGGTATACAAGATCATTTCCACTAAGGATAATGTCATCAACATACAAAATGAGAATGATGATTTTACCATCATTAAATCTTAAGTACAAAGAAGGATCATAAGCACTTACAACAAACTTAATAGAGTTCAAGAAAGTATTCAACCTAGAGTACCAAGCTCTAGGTGCTTGCTTAAGCCCATAAAGGCTTCTTAGCAATAAACACACTTTTTCCTCTTGATCTTCTTTGATGAAGCCCTCGGGTTGCCTCATGAAAATCTCCTCTTCCGAATATCCATTGAAAAAAGCATTAGTCACATCAAGTTGAAATAGAGGCCAATTGAAAGTAGTTGCAAGAGAAATAATCAACCTCATTGTTTTGCGGACATTTTTGTGAGTGGATCTGTGGCATAAGAGATTGGGACATCCCAATTTCAAAGCCATGCAATCTATGGTCAAAGATGGAAAAGTTGTTGGACTACCAAAGACAATGTCAAAGGAGCATCAACCTTGTGAAGATTGTGTTCTGGCAAAATCACACAAAAGGCCTTTTCCTAGATCAAGCATCAAAACAAAGCAACCATTTGAACTCGTGCACTCTGATGTTCATTTCTCATCAACTAAGAGCAAAGGAGGAGCAAATTGCTTTGTTTCCTTTGTAGTTGATTATACAAGATATTCTTGGATCTATATGCTGTCTTCTAAAGCCATGGTCTATGATGTTTTTCCTACTTTCTAAGCTTATGTAGAAAATCAATTTTCTTTCAAGTTGAAAGCTTTGAGAAGTGACAGTGGAGGAGAATACACTTTCAATAAGTTTAAAGACTTTTGTGAGAGAGAGGGAATTCAAAGAGAGTGTTCTTGTTCATATACTCCTCAGCAAAATGAAGTTTTTGAGAGAAAAAATAGAACTTTGTGTGAATGTGCAAAAGCCATTGGGATAGAAGCTTCTCTGCCTAAAGAGTTTTGGGGAGAGGCAGTTGCATGTGCAAACTATCTTTGTAATAGGCTTCCTAATCTTGCAATAGGAGGAAAAACACCATTTGAGATGTTGTATAAGAAAGAGACTAAGGTGGATCATCTTAAGATTTCTGGCTGTGTATGCTTTGTGCATGTCCCTCTAGAAACTAGGAAGAAGGAAGATCCTAGTGCAGTTAAAGGAATTTTTGTAGGATATGCATCTACTAAAAAAACATACAAAGTATATCTTTCCTCTACTGACAAGAATGTTGTCAGTAGAGATGTGATCTTCCATGAAGATCAGAAGTTTAACTTGGATGATGCACAAATCAAGGAGTCTCATGCAAGATTAATCATCAATCTTGATGTTGTTTAAGAAGTGGTGAGGCTGAGGCTTGAGGAGGAGCAAATTCAAGCTACCACACCAAGAAGATCTCAAGAGCAGGAAGACAAGTGGAAGGTGAAACTTCCTATCATGCTCTCTTCATATCAGATGAAGAGTCTAAAGATGTCTAATAAGCTCTTCAATCCAAGATATGGGTTGAAGCAATGACCCAAGAGTTTGAAGCCTTGATGTCAAACAACACATGAGAGCTTGTGGAGCCACCAAACAACATGCATGTGATTGGATGTAAGTGGGTTTTCAGAATCAAGTATAATCATGATGGATCTATCAACAAGTCGAAAGCAAGACTTTGTGCCAAAGGCTACTCACAAATCAAAGGTCTTGACTATGAAGACACCTTAGCACCAGTTGCAAAGATGGTAACAATTCGAATACTCATATCTCTTGCATGTTTTCACAATTGGAGTATGTTCCAGCTTGGTGTTTCTAATGCATTTCCCAATGGTTACCTTGAGGAGGAGATTTACATGGAGCAACCTCCAGGTTTTGTGAAAGAAGGACAAAAGTTGTCTTTTGTTCAAAAGCCTCTATGGACTGAAACAGGCACCAAGGTCTTGGTATGCAAGGCTCAACTCCTATCTCATATCACTCGGATTTTGTCTAAGTGAATATGACCCTTCTTTGTATTATAAGTTTGTAAATAATTTTGTAACTATTCTTCTCATCTATGTAGATGATGTCATTCTTTGTGGAAATAATGAGAAGCTAGTTGAAGAACCTAAGCATGTACTTGGTAGTGAGTTTAAGATGCAAGACTTAGGAGTTCTTCACTATATTCTAGGCCTTGAAATAGATTTTTGGAAAGGTCAAGCCTTTATAAGTCAAAGTAGATATGCACTTTTCATGCTCAATAAATTCCAAATGGAAAACTGTAAAGACATAGATACACCTATGGAGCACATTGTAAAAGTTCCTATGAAAGATGATGTAAAATCCTTTGTGCACATCACTCTTTATAGGAGTCTTATTGGCTCACTTATATAGTTAACAGTGACTAGGCCTGATCTAAGCTTTAGTGTTCATAATCTAAGTCAACACATGCAGGATCCAAAGTTATATCATTGGAAGTTGGCTAAAAGAATCTTGAAGTATATATCTTCTACCTTAGATTCCGGATTATTCTACAAGGGAGAAGATTTGACTTTGATTGCTTTTTCAAATTCAGATTTTGTAGGAGACAGACTGGATAGAAAATCTACAAGTGCTTACACTATTTTTCTTGGAGGAAACTTGGTTTCTTGGTTATCAAAGAAGCAAGCAACTATTTCCTTATCATCTTGTGAAGATGAATACAAATCTCTTACAACCACAACAAAGGAAATTTTATGGATCAAAAGGCTACTTTTGGAGCTAAAGTGTTATGCAGATGAAGATCTTCCAATTATAAAAAATGACAACGTTTATGCTCAGGCTCTTGAAAATAATCCAGTGTTCCATGGCTCATCATTTTGTAAGAGAAAAAGTCATTGGGAGAGAGATCTCACTGGAGCATGTTGAATCTTCAAACTCTTGTAATTCGCGATTAGTTGTAGATGATTAATCTTTCTAATTTGGAAGTTACATGACAAGACACGAAAAAGTTCGCGAACTATATACTTTATGTTTGATACGTAATACATGTGGAAAAAGTACAAAAAGGACCAAGAGTGGATGTTAATCTGATCCTCAAGAGGGATTGGTTGTCAGATTACTTGATCTATCAATCTACTCGAGATTAAGATCAATCTAGATCAATTCTAGACACAAAATCCTAACAAGAACAATCATTAATTGAAGGTAGGTGTACTTTCCGGTTTCCCACGTGTGAAACCCTGTCTGAGTACGGACTCGAACCTGAAAATCAAGTACACATTGATAGCACCTCAAAACAATCAAAACAAATGTAGACAAATGGAGAGAATCACTCAAAATTGCTTCCAAAACCAAGATTGGTGTCTCACAATGATTATGGCCAAATGTGGCTCTATATATATGATAAGTGGGAGCTCGTGGTACTGATCATCCCTTTGATCCCACATGTGTGAAGGTGCTTTGTCATATGATGATTCATCTTGCAAAAGTGACACTTGGACAAAACCTTCTATTTTGAGCACTTTTGGTCCATTTTCCTTCTATATGGAGATCTACTTGAAAATCTTCTAGAAGTCAAAATTCGTCTACTTCAGATTATTCCACACATGTGAGCTGTCCTCTACACATGGGATGTGACACCTAACCAAAGGATGTGGCTCAAACAATCAATAGATTGATGCCATGTGTCATATGTCTAGAAAACTAGTTTTTGGCCTTTTTAGCCACTAGAACTTGAATTAAATCATATGTGCAACCTATATGATTATGGTACATGACAAGTACACTATTTTCACACGTGGGAACAGACTCCACACATGTGTAATCATCCTATATACAAGATTTTTGGCCTCTACCAAGCTTATTTTTGCATTTTTCACACTCCTCAAAAATCTAGCTTGGTAAATCTAGCATAGATCTATCTATAACTCCAAGAGCCAATCTTAATTTTATAAATGGATCTTTAGGCAATGCCTTGGTGAGTATATCAACAATGCAATCTGATGATGAAACATGAATAAGCTTGATCTCCTTTGCTTGCACTTTCTCCCTCACGAAATGATGTGCAATCTCGATGTGCTTTGTTTGAGCATGGAAGACTGGATTGTTTGCAAGTTGTTGAGCTGCTTGATTATCACAATATATGCATGGAAGGTCTTCATCCTTGATCACATGTAGCTCCTCCAAAAGCCTTTTAAGCCAAAGAACCTCCTTTGTTGTTGTTGTCATAGCTTTATATTCGGATTCTGTTGATGAAAGAGAGATGGTATCTTGCTTTTTGGAAAGCCAAGATATAACTCCTCCACATAAGAATGTAGCAAATGCACTTATGGATCTTCTATCCATCTTGTCACCTGCAAAACTTCAGTCCAAATATGCTCTCAAACAAATATTAGTCATTTCATAAACTATGCCAAAGTATTTTGTAGCCGAGATGTACCTTAACACCCTTTTGCTCCTTTCCAATGACACATTAATGGACTTTGCATGTATTGACTCAACTTGCCAACACAAAAACTAAGATCTGGTCTAGTGATAGTTAAGTATATCAAGCATTCTATACGTAGTGATGTCCTCAAAGGATGCTTCATCACTTTCCTTAGAAGCTTTTACACTTAGTTTCATTGGAGTTTCAACTCCTTTACAATCAATCATGCCAAATCTTGCTAAGATTGATCTAGCATACTTAGATTGACATATGAAGGTAAAATCATTACTTCTAGTGACTTCTATTCCAAGTATAACTTTAAGAAGTCCTAGATCTACCATTTTAAATTACTAGACAAGGAAACTTTTACATTCTTAATGCCATCTAAATCATTTCCTGTGAGTATAATGTCATCAACATATAAAACTAAACAAAAGAGACTGAAAGGTACATATACTCAGTGTATTTTTTGTGGGGTACCGTTGCATGGCAGTTCGGTCCCCATCATGGGACGCATGTCCCAACTTTACACTACGTGTGTCGTTAAGCTGCACTCATGCACACTATTACATAAGCAATAAAAAGCTCGAAATCACTGCTAAACACTGAAAGTCATGAACTATAAGAGAAACTCAAGCTTACTTATTCTAACAGGAACCCCTCAAGCATTTCACTAGTTGACAAAACAGAGAATAACCTAGAGCAAGATGTGAACTCCCAAGATAGGGACTTAGCATTCATCAATTACATCTCAATTTGGATTCTGGCATCACAGGATAGGCCATCTGAAACATGGTAGCTTGTGCTTGATGAGCAAGTTAAGATTTTGTACCTCCTTTAAAGAAGTAGGCTAAAGTAAAAAAGTTTGATTTCTCTTCAAGATCTCCAGGAGACTATATTCATGTGCTACTTGATTTGTATTGAACAGAAAATTGCTTGTTTTACCTAATAGCTCTTACATTTTCAATGTGGAAATAATTAGCCTCCTCACAGGCAAAAGCCTCTCCCCATAATTTGAAACCGCAAGGTATATACAAGAATAAATCACATATATGGATAGAAGGGTGTATAGAGCAACAACCTTTTATCTCCAACATTGTGACTGTAGGACACTGAAAATATTATAGCCAAAATATGGGTTGGGTGTGTATTAAAAACCTTGCAGTGAGAAGCCTAATCTCAAATAAAAGATTTTCATTTAGTATGTTCCACAAACCTATGAGCCACCTCATTTTCTTGAACATTGAATGGAACAAAATATCACCAATAAAAGTGGAAATAAGTGTAGAACAAAACTTGAAATAAATGTACAATACATAGTCAAGACTCCAAAAGTAGCAAGTCTACTTTGCGTAAATTTATAATTGATTAGTTATTCCCAATCCATAGTTAAAATGATTCAAATGAAAGTTCTCAAAATAATCGTAAACAGTGAGCATCATCAACTCCCACATCAACCTCAAATAAGTGCTTGAGGATATGGAGTAGATAAGCTTATTGGAGAATGTGAGCTATATCAAGTGGAGTGACATAGTTCGATGGTGTAGCACAAAAATCCTCCTCGTCATTCTCACAATCAACCACTTGAGCATTTAAATGTAGCTTCTCACTAGTAGACTTCATGGACTTGACAACATAAGCGTCATCATATAGTTCAAAAGGTGAACTGCAATCCATTCATAAACATATGTTGTGAGAAAATAATTGAGCACATAAGGATTGACTACTTTTTGAAAAGCCATTTGAATGCATATCTTAAAGAGCACAATAGGATTCCAAGTAGTTCCTACAAGCATTTGACCTGTTGAAATCAAGATGGACATGTTGCATGTCTTCTGAAAATTCTACTTCGACTGTTGCATGTGGATGAGTCTGTAGTGAGAAACAATTTCCATGATGAAATGTCAGAAAAAGAGAGATGCGAGTGTGAAAAATGTCAACTGATTTATTTTGGCAATTTTGAGGCCAACGTGAAATTTCAACTTAGAGATAGATTTCTTTTCTGCAATGAAGGCCTAAATAGTGTTTATACTACTTTTGACAAGTACATTTCTGGCTGAGGTTGGATATTCTGATTGGCTAATCTAGATACATTGCATTCCGTCACTAAAATCTAGGTTTTTGGTGAAGTTCTTAGAAGTTACTATTTTAGGGCTATCTTAGGGCAAGTGGCCAAGTAAAATTATGGCTGTTATAAATAGCTATATCAGCTTGGAAAAATCATCTTCATGCTATCAGTTTGTATGGAGAACTTGCCTCTTTTGATTCTATGTCCATCTCTTGCATATTTCTCATGATATCTTGAGTTCTAGTGTATAGAATGTGATTTTTCTTCTTGTACTTGATTCCACATGTTTGAAAGGTTGTAAGCTGTTGTTTTTTATGGATATGGATAGTACCATATTGGATCTTAGTGTTTATAATCAGATCTACATTATTTTGCAATTCTAGCATGTGTAGATTGATGATTTTCTAGAAAGTGAATGATTCTAGATGTGCACCCAATTTTGCCTAAAGGTCTTAGATCCATCAAGTGTGTTTTAGATCTTAATTTTTCACATGGTATCAGAGTAGGTTGTAGGCTAAATTGATGAATTTTCCAAATCTAGAGGTCAATTTGAGGGTGCCATTAATTCTATGCGAATTTGGAGTGGTTTCTAGCTCAAATCAAGCATTTTCAAGTATAGAAAGTGGATCTTTGCTATCCTAGCATCATTTTAGGTCAAATAACTTGGAGTAGGCTGATTTTTGAATTTACTTATTGGAATGTGAAGAAAAAAATTGCTCACGATTGTGGATGTTGCATTCTATTAGTAGATGTATCAAGGTTCTAGCTTTTGCATATAGCTTTTGCTTGATTCAATATTTTGCATTTTTGAGATAACCCTAAATTTGATAAGATCTCTTGATTTGAAGTTCGGAATTCAGATTTTTCAAATTATTCAAAAGAAGGATGAAAGTGTGCTTTTGTTTTGAAAGTTAAAGCTTTGAATGATGAACTACCATGTATTAGTCAAGCATTAAGGATATGGAGCTTGTTCAAATTTTTTTTAATGGCTTGTTGGATGATTATGCTAATTTGGTGCAAAGATTTTCTATTCAAAAGATATTGCCAAGTATAGAGGACTTGCAAGAGGTCTTGATGGCTGAAGAGTTTAGACTCCAAGCAAGAGAGGATCTACTTCTACATCTCAAGTTGGAGAGGAGGAAGCTATGTTCTTAAAAGGCAAGGTCAAGGGCAAAGAAAAAGCAAAATGGTCAAAAGGACAAGATCAAGGTGAGCCTTCTACTTTTGTTGGCAAGAAGAAAGATAGATCCAAGCTTAAAATTTTCTATTGTGGAGTCAAAGGACATTTTGCTACTTATTGCTTCAAGAACAAGAGAGATCAAGATGAGAAGCAAACCAATCTAACTCTTGATGAAGACGGTGTTGTTGAACAAAGGAGAAATTGTCAATGCAAGAGGCATGGAACAAGAGATTGAGGCATCTCAATTTCAAGTCATTGGAGATGATGTCAAAGAGACAATTTTGTTTTTGGTCTTCCCAAATCTCTAACTAGCATGAATCGTGTTTGTGAGAAATGTGCTTTATCAAAGTCACATAGGTTATCTTACAAGAGATCTACATCAAAATGGCGTTACTCAATTAGCAATGGATGTGCTAAGAATTATGTGACCTTTATTAATGATTTTAGTAGATTTTGTTGGGCGTATCTACTAAAAGACAAATGAAAATGTACACAAAGTACAAGCTTGTGAAATGACTCTACAAAGTGATTTTGTGATTCCCAAAAGCCTAGACTTGAACAAATCAAAGATCTAGTAAGATTTACACAAGATCTCAATAACAACTCCTAGAATCAATCTTCACCAAAAGCTTTTCTTGTACACAAAGTACACACATGTGAAAAGAAAAAATAATGACTTTATGACCCTCGAAACACTATATTTGAACATATCAAAAATCTAGAAAGTTCTACAAAAGATCTAGATCACAAACATAGGAATCACATCACACCAAAAGCTAGTCAATTTGAAATTAGCCCTGGCCTTGATCACCAAAATCAAAGCACAACAAATTTTCACCAAACCAAACCAGATTCACATCCAATCATTCCTATTGGACTCTTCAAAGACCAATGACTCTAGCTCTTTAGAGCTAGAATAGATTTGAAAGGATTTGATTACAAACAATGTCCTAGATCCTTGTAACTTGACTAGAATTGAGAGGACCTTTCAATTTTAGAAATAAAACTCAAGATCAAGGGCATTAGACCATAAAGATCCAAAAAAAACCAAGTGGGCACACCCACCTACCCTCAAACCTTGTATCCGTACATCAACAAGATGCATCAAAAACCCTTAGGGACTTGGTGTTCTCAATCTGCACTTGATGCTCTTTCCAGCAAATGTCTACTTGGGCTAAATGTATCAAATATGAGTTTGCTAGAAAATTCCAAAGTGGATACAGCTCACACATGCCCTGTACTTTTCATACATTAACTACTCACAAATGATCCAAGAAGTCACTTCAATCAAGCAATCATTAGCCAATTTGAAGCTAGAAGACAATTGGAATGCAAGATCACTCTCAACCTAGAATTTTCACTCTAAATCTTGCTTCATAGAGATCAAACTTCAAGCATGCACGCACCTAGGCTCTGATACCATGTTAAAAATGCGATTTGAGGACCATGAAAAGATCTAAAATAACCTCCATTCAATGAGATTGCACAAGATGCATCTATGATAGATCAAATTGGATTTTGAAGGGCTATCTATCAAGATTTGAATCAAGACAAGAACTCATCTACAAAAAACATTATGATCATCCAAAGAGAAGCTAGTTTTTCACATCTACATGAAAAAACAAAGTAAGATTCAATATGAGAGACAAAACCAAGCATGTTGCTCTCAGGGAGAGAGAAAATGTGCACACACTTAGGTAGAGAGAGAATAGACCTAAAAGTGTATGAGAACCAAAATTGCATTAACTCTAAGCTTCTTAATTTGTACAAATAGGGAGCTTCAAGAGGAGTGGAAAGCAAGTAAAATGATTGGATCTCTTACATAGCTCCTCTAACTTTGATTAGTCTAGTGACATACGGACCCTTGATTATGATTGGATCAATTTCATGGATCTTTTACTTTTGATTGGTCACATGACGTCATGACAACACATAGAAAAGTGTCACTAGTCCTCTACTATCATGCCATCTATAAGAAGCCTAACCTATCTCTAGCTAAAATTGTCAAAAAATTAGAGAATAGGACTCAATTAGATCTACAAAAGATCAATAAGAGTGATTGGAAACTTGGAATATTGATATATCTCCAATAGCATCCAAAACTAGCTTTTACTTGACAATTTCTACACATCCAAGCAGGAACAATAAAAAATAATGATCGAAAGCCTTCACACGTGTGAAGTACAGTAGGTGTATGACCTTATAACAACAAAAATGGTTACTTATCATTTCCTAAGCATTCATTCACAAAGAACATGCTTAATGGAGTAAAAACTCTTAGATTGCTTCCAAATCAATCTCTTTTTTCTTCATACCTCAAAGTGGATCCATCATGGATTAAATAAAAAATCATCATACTCTCTCTCTTTTCAGCACGTGTGAGATAGGTCATAGTGCTTATCCATATCCACTTTGGCTAAGATTCCATTAATTTGCCACATCATCATTGGTGGCTAGTGTTGACCTTCTAGATTCCTACAAATTAGGAGATAGGTCCTACAATCTAGGAGATTTGACATTTGACTTGTATGAAAACTATATACAATGTATCTGAACTTTCTACATGACATTTCACATGTGCGAGACCACTCCTACCCATGTGATATAGCATTTTGTACCTACTAGAATAGTGCCAAGTGGCATAATACTACTAAACTAGTTTTTGGCCAATTTAACCACTAGTCTCCAAATTAAATGAGATGTACAACCTATATATCTATCTAAATGGCTGAATCATAGATTTCACACGTGGGAATAGGCTCCACACATGTCTAATGATGATAGGTACAAGTCATTATAGTATTTACAAGATTTGATCAAGACAAAAGCACTCTATGAAATCACAAAAAATCAGATCCAAACATCCCTATTGGATTCCACAAATACCAATGACTCTTTCTATTGAGAGTTGGAATGGATTTGAAAAGATTTGACACCAAGATCTTCCTTTTCTCTTGACTGGTTCACTCAACTTTTGAGATTCTTGAACAAAGGATGGGTTTTGTTTCAAACACATAAAAATCAAACTTTATCACTTCTTTTGGACTTACTCTTGACCTGAATACTACCCTTTTAAAGTGGGATTGAATTTGATTTGGTTTGACAACAAACTATACCACAAATTTTCACAAAAAAAAAAATGGATCTACACAAGATCACATAAACTTGACATGTACTTTGATTCAAATACACAAAGATTAGATCCAATCACCCCTATTGCAATCCCTCTTGACCCAAAGAATCTCCCTCTTGAGGTTTGGAATGGACATGAAATGGTTTGATAACAATCTATGTCAAGAATTTTTCACCAAGCTTAAAAATTTGACATCTAGATATTCACAAACTCCTAATCATGTATGAACACTCAAATGTGGACTCCTACTTGTTCTAGACACCCAATGGGATCACAACTTGACCCTCACACTCTCACAAAGAAAGTGAATAGAACCTATTTGAGTTTCATACATACAATGTCAAATTTTGCTCAAAAAAATTGAATTCATTCACTCCTATTGGACTCCACCAAGTACCAATGACTCTACCTCTTTAGAGTTGGAATGAATTTTAAATTTTTAGAAATGTGAAACTTATTTCTCACTAAGATATGTGCTTACAAAGAGCTAATGCCACTTAGCAAGATTTGATCACCATGAAGAAGACAATTTTTCTATCAAAGTAAGGAAATGAGTTACTAGATCTTGCCCTATACAAAGGAAGGAACTCTTAGGATTTTTGGATCAAACACTAAACATGTGACTCACACACCTCTATGGCTCTCTTTCAAGCCAAACAAAACTCAACTCTTTGAGTAGGAGTGGAACAATGTGACTTATTTCTCAAAAAATCACTTCTAGAACTCTCCAACAATGCCAATCACCCTAACTTGCTAGATCTTGGCCTCTCCAAAGGAAGGAACTCTTGGAATTTTTGAATCACTCTCTCCACATGTGCTTGACACACCTCTATGACACATTTTCAGGTCATTAAACACTCAAGAACTATGAGTAAGAGTGAAACAATGTGACTTCAATCTCAAAATCCTATCTAGAACTCTCAAAACCTAGATTGACAATGCTATCTTGAAGTTTTTTTCTACAATGGAAATGATTTGGTGCTCTTTGACAAAAGTCACCAGGTCAGGTGCCCTAACTACCTCCAAACAAATGTCAATAACTCAATCTAGGATCAACTCAATTACCTTCCTGATTTGGTTCTACTTCGAGATCACAACAAATACTAAAAGTGGATGGATCTCACACATGCCTGATAACAATAGTCCATATTGTACCTTCAATGAACCAAAAAAATAGATTTTTGGCCAAGTTACAACAAAAATCCCATTGGAAACTAGTCAAGATCACAAAATCCTTTCAAAACTTGATCTTCACTCTCACAACTTGTATGAAGCACAAACTTGAAAATCACTTAGATATGGTGCAAGTACAAGTACAATAGCCTCTCACACATGTGATAAGTACAATTGAAACTCACACTTGTACTTCAAATCTAGAAGTAATCATTTGGTTAGACTCGCTCTCTCTCAAATTGATTTTAGCACAATCAGAGAATAGGACTCAATTAGAGTGATTGGAAACTTGGAATATTGATCTATCTACAAAATATCAATAAGAGTGATTGGAAACTTGGAATATTGATCTATCTCCAAACTAGCATCCAAAACTAGCTTTTACTTGACAGTTTCTAGACATCTAAGCAAGAACAGTAAAAACTAATGATCAAAATCCTTCACACCTATGAAGTACAGTATGTGTATGGCCTTCTAACAACAAAAATGATTACTTATAATTTCCTAAGCATTCATTCACAAAGAACATGCTTGATAGAGTGAAAACATTTAGATTGCTCCCAAATCAATGTCTTTCTTCTTCATACCTCAAAGTGGATCCATCATGGATTAAATACAAAATCATCATACTCTCTCTCTCTCTCTAAGCCACTTCCAGCACGTGTGAGACAGGTCATAGTGCTTATCCATATCCACTTTGGATTCCATTAATTTGTCACATCATCATTGGTGGCTAGTGTTGACCTTCTAGATTCCTACAAATTAGGAGATAGGTCCTACAATCTAGGAGATTTGACATTTAACTTGTATGAAAACTATATACAATGGATCTGAACTTTCTACATGATATTTCACACGTGGGAGACTACTCCTACCCATGTGATATAGCATTTTCTACCCCTAGAATGTTGCCAAGTGGCATAATACTACTAAACTAGTTTTTGGCCAATTTAACCACTAGTCTCCAAATTAAATGAGATGTACAATTTATATGATCTATCTAAATGACTTCGTCATAGATTTCACATGTGGGAATAGGCTCCAGATATGTCTAATGATGATAGGTACAAGTCATTATAGTATTTACAAGATTTGATCAAATTAGCTTTTGCCAATTTTAACAAAAATCACATAGTAAAATTGGCCTAATCACCTACTAACATGTAGAAAAGTCAAAGTACTCCCAAATTCAAGATTATGAGCTAACAAGATTACGACTCCCTCTACACTTGGGAACATGCTCCACACATGTGAGATTTTACTATGTACTCGATATTTCAAAAAGATCAAGCTAGATTTTGCCAATTTTTTATAACTACTACATCTTGATGCCATCTTTTAGCTTATTATTTATATATAGAGAGTCATTGATTTTCTAGCCATTGATTCTAAGATATTCTCAATTGGTACTTACATCCTTGTGAAATCTCCACTCTCAAGGGTATCATCTATCATTTTATTCTCAAGTCTCTCACTTACTTGACACATTAGGGATTTCCATTGCACATCTCCCAGTTGGCTCCCATCTATCAGGCATATATTCAGCGTACTTGGCACGGTGAGTTGGGTGTCAAACCTGACTTCTATCAGACGCACTTCTTGGAGTTGAATATTTTGGGGTACCTACTCTACCTTGATATCTAGATGTTAGTCTCTTGCGTGGTCTTGAATTGTTATTGGCCTAGTTTCGAGTTTCTTCACATGAGCTTGCAATTGAGATGAGACATTTTCAAGGTATCCCCCATGCGGAGCAGATTTGCAAGCTTTGTATTTTGGATGAGATTGAGACCAAGGATCACTTTACCTTTAGATGTCCCATATATTATTAAATTATAGAAAGATTATTTTGCCTCTTCAGAGACTCTTAAGACATATTACACTCTCTCTCATCACCTATGTACATCCATGTTGTGTCACCCTTAGATTTAGTGTGATGCTACTTCTTTGGAGTAGTCTTTGTCATATACAATAGAGACCTACCTCATAGCTCCAAATTATCTCATATTTTCTCTAGGAGAAGTCCTCGTAATGATTTCAAGTCTGATCATGAGATTGATATTCCCACTCTTGACTAGTATAGAGACTAGCGACACAGTACTTATAGCAACACGACACTCCTTGAGACCACATGTCCAATGGTCACATACTCATCATCCTCACTAAAGATAGCGACAACGTCAGCGTCAGAGACCCACTCTGGCTGTAGCTTTTGGGATGGCTCACATTACATCTTTCTTCAGCAGGATCTAACTATCCCCCAACATCGCTATTTTTATGTATTTATTCACATCTATTATCTTAAGTCTAGCTATATGCATTTATATTTTCGAAGACATTTCTATAATCACTCAATTTTTATTGTGACACACTTGACATGTACTTCGTCTTGTATGTCTTTTGTAAAAGACATTAACAAAGCATTTATTCTCTCTCTCTCTCTCTCTCTCTCTCTCTCTCTCTCTCTCTCTCTCTCTCTCTCTCTCTCTCTCTCTCTCTCTCTCTCTCTCTCTCTCTCTCTCTCTCTCTCTCTTTGCATAAGAAGGCAAGTTTCTATAGGTGAACATGCTCAAAGAATCAAAAAAGCTATCAAGAAACATGCCAAAATCCACATGACTCCCTATTAACCTTCACTTTCTTATAACCAAGGCTATTATAGAAAGGATTGCACATTGGAGGAACTTGCTACACTATAAATACTTGACAAGATAGAAGTTAGTTACCACCTGCACCAGGGTAAAAGGAAGGGCCACTCTCTTATATGGGACACTTCCAGTGCCATGATATACATTCTGGTTCCGTTGAACAAGTTCTTGGATTCCTACAAGCTTCAAACCAGAAACATAAAAACTCTAAGCTCCATGACTAAAGCACATAGGATGTAATTTCAAAACTGAACTTAGAAACATGATCTTTTTAAAAGCTTTAAGTATAAGTCAATGTTACTGTCTGACTACACTTCTATGGTTTAATGTCGATAGCTAACATAAGGCAAGCTCAAGTTTCCTGGAACCACTTCTTGAACTTACATCAAATTGAACTAAAATTCCAACAACAAAAGGTTTATGTAACCATGGTCCAGATAAATTCCAATCGACAGTAAAAAGCTATAAGTCTTATGGGACCATCTTTGTGAGTGTCTCCAGTGAATTTAAATAAGCACATGAATATGTTTCTTTCATGCCAACAACTAGAGTTACTACAAGTTGACTTGAAAACAATTTTGATTGGTTACACAATCCATGCTTTATTGAATACTATCTAAAATTATTAATGGTTCAGCCTATCATGTATCAAGAAAATATAGCAATGGTTGAGACAACTTGCAGCTAAGATTTTACAAAAATAGCTATTTTTAATCTATGAGTAAGGTAGATCACTCAATTCACCGAAGTATTAAAGTATACCTGCTCTTCTAATTCTCGAAGGTAAGCGGCCTTGTTCTCTATCCTAGATTGTACGTTCATTTTCTCTGACTGGAACATAAAATAGCCAAGTAGAAAATTAAATAATATGCCCAAATTGGAAAGAAGATGCGACCTTAGATAGTAATTAGAGAACAAAATGTTATAGTTATGATAAAATTTGAAAATTGCTTATGCCTTTGATTTTTTTAAAATAAAACAAAATTACTTTGGAAAGAGCAAGCAATAATGAGGCATTCACCTGTTCAATGCTAGTGAAGCTCTTACTAGGAAGACCTTTCCACTGAACTTCTTTCCTTGCTTTAACAATTATATCCATAGCCATGAGGACATTGAAAGCATCATAAACTCTTCGCCTGATATTCTTCTCATTATATTGTCGCTGAAAGGAAAGAAAAGAATAGTCATTTAAAATAAACAAGAGACTAATAAGATGGTAAATAGGACATCTAGTTCCAAATGAGATTATGAAAAGGTTACCTGATCATCAGTAACATCACGATTCTCTAGACTGGTATATTCTGCTACTATTTCATCTGCCACCTGCTTGGCAAAAGTTTAAAGTTTATGAATTAGATTCACAATGTTTTAAATGTGAAGGACTTGGGATCAATTAAGATCCAAATCCATAACTTGATCTTTGTCTAGAAATTAATCACCTCTACCAACTTGCCAATGTAGAAAAATCAACATCTACTCTATGAAAGAGATGCAAACTCAATAAGAACCTGATCAAACATCAAACATACGATATGATGAAGTTGTTGTCCATACAAAAATAGTAGGGCATTGTTTTTCACAAGTCTGGATCTGAAAATAGCATAAAATAAGCATTCTACACACAAGATTGCAAGATATCACAAATATAGTGCACCAATGGATCGATGAACCCAAGGGAACTCATGTATAAGCATGAAGTGAGATGAGAGAGAGAGAGAGAGAGAGAGAGAATGTGTCTCTTCCCACAAGTGTACAACTATATATAGCAGATCCATAACTCATTAATAAGTTTGGTTTCCCTCCATAACAAAAACCCTAGCATTAATGTGGACTAGATTCAAATGTCTCCACATTCAAACTTGAATCTCTAAAACTAGTGTACTACACTTTCAAAAAATATTTATTCAAATGATTATAGACTAATATAACTTTGAAAAGTCAAACTCTAAGTCTACAAAAAAAAAAAAAAACATCTTGGGTGTCTCCGCTACTCAAGATGATATCATCCACATAGATTAGCAAAATGGTAACATCATTTTCAGCAAACCTACAATAAAGTGAATGATCATACTCACTCATAACAAAGCCTTGAGAGAGTAAAAAAGTGTGAAGCTTAGCATACCAACTCCTTGGTGCTTGCTTAAGGCCATACAAACTCTTTTGTTAAAGACATAGGGTACAAAATGGACTTTGGGACTGGAATTCAGTGGGTCTTCATCAGAGGGGGGATTGTTCAAGGGAGCTCATTGTTGGATTTATCTCCTTTACTCTCCTAAATCTTATGTTAATCTACCTCCATTCATGCTGCTGCAGTTTTACTCATGTTGTCGCACAGTCTGCATATATACATGTAAAATAAGATAGACGAATAAAATACGATTGTCTGCATAAATACAAGTAAATTTTCATAGGCAAAAAAGGCGAAAAATGCGACACTGTGTTTTTACATGTGATTTGTGACAAACGGAAAAGACGACACTGCCCTACAAATGCAATAGATGCCCTTATAGAAAAGTGAAGACACCTTGTAAATCAAATCTTAAGGCATTTGTCAAAGTGTCGCATTTTTCGCATCTTCACCAACTATAATTTCAGTGAAGGCAGACGTCGCGGACTTCTCACGCTCATTCCATGCAACTGTGCAAATAGATTTGACAATGACAACGACCACCCACAATCTCCCACATACAACACATCCACTTTCTTCATCTTCACACCTATAAAATTATGTATATATACTGAATATCATTTGCGTATTCTGCATGTGAGAGAAATTAAGTGTGTGAAAAATAATAGCATCAGAAGCTTATCAGAGATAGACGAAGTAGATGCTTTTGCGCATCGATCCTTTGTATTGTCAGTGATAGGTTTATTCCTTTCACAGATTGGATTAACTTTGTGAAGCATATGATTTCGTCTACTATTGTCTTGTTCTCACCAGCATTATTGACCTGTATATTTTGCTTTACTTAATCTGATTATAGCTCTGTTTGTTCGGCATTCAGATTTGTGTCAATATTGCTATGCTTAATGTGGTAGTTTGTTCTTAGCGAATTATTATTAGTCTAGTTGTTCGTGACTAATATTTAGTCTTGCCTTTCGTGACTAATATTTAGTCTTGTCTTTCGCGACTAATTCGCGACTGATTATCGGTCGAACTCAATCTAGTTCTTCACGAATAATTTGTGACTTATGATTTGTCTAGCTGTTCGTAACAAATTATCTTTCTGATGTTTTGTTGCTTAATGTTTGGCTACATAATTAGATCAAACCTATCACTAATTTCTGTTGATGTCTGATAGACATGGTTATGCCTAGGGAAAGAGTGAGATAGCTCATTCCGCTGTGCATGAACACTTTCCGTTCGAGTTCGTTTCTTTTTTCGAGTTTCGAGTTCGCTTCTTTTTATGCTCGTTTCTTTTCGAGCTATTTTCGTTTCTCACACTCACACCTCTTTCTCCAATAGGATATCAGAGCTATTTTTCATAGCCTGATAAGCTTCCACAGTAACAAGACTCTACTAGCTGATAGAGTAATTGTCTTCTTGTTTTGTATTTTTGCACCAAATTTTCATACTTAAGTCATTGATAGTTTTTCCTATCACCTAGACTAATCTTCTACATGGATTCCCAAGGGAAAGCCAGTCCTATCATAAGCAAGATTGATGGAGCCAATTACCATCTGTGAAAATTTAAGATGAAAACAGTGCTAATGGCTAAAAAATTGTATGATGTTGTTATAGGTGCAAAAGAGAAACCCGAAGCAGACGACGTAACAATCGCTAGATGGAAACTGAAGGATGGAAAGGCTTTCACGCTGATCATCCTCAACATTATAGATACCCAGATCGCCCATGTATCCGAGGCCCAAACATCCAAAAAAGTCTAGGATATCTTGAGCACACTCTACGAAGTGCGAGATGTAGCTTCCAAGCTACATCTCAGGAAGAAATTTTACTCTGATTCCTTGCAGAATTACATCAACCAATTCAAGAACTTGCTGAAACAAACCAGTGTGAGATCTATCATAGACAATCAAGACGCAGTGATGCAACTGCTTACAAGCTTGCCAAGCTCATATGACAGCTAGGTGATGATCATCATGACACATCTAGAACTGACTCTTTTGAGAGTCATTACAATGTTGTTGCAGAAAGATATGCAGAGGAACAAAGTCTCTAGTTCTTCAACTGATTCTCACGCTTTGTATACCAACAAGAGCATGACTAAGCAGAAGAAGAAGAAAGGCCTGAAGCAATCAAAGCAAGACTAGAAACCATCACAGCACAAAGAACAATCGAATCCGCAAATGAAGAAGAAGCTATTCTACAGATACTGCAAGTGAAATAACCACAAAATTCAAGACTGTCAAACACTACAAGCAAAGAACAACAACAACGGGTAGTCGAATCAAGTGGCAAATGCAGCTATAGAAGTTCCATAACTCATTCAAGAAGCGAGTCATGATGCCTTCATGACCAGCCATCAAGGAGCATCCAGCGATAGTTCTTGGTTCCTGGATTTTGGTGCCACTCAGCATATGACCAGTCTCATTGGTTGTTTCGAGTCCTATACACCCTACAGTACCAATAAATATGTTCACCTTGGCGACAATAGCAAACAAGCTATTAAAGGTGAAGGTACTATAAGACTAAGCTTTGCAAATAATCAGTCTAAGCTACTTTTTAAAAACCTATATGTACCCAATTTATATACGTATTTGCTCTCTGTAAGTAGAATCACAGATCTAGGACATAGAGTAGAATTTGAATGTGATCCGTGCAAAGTAGTTGATAGGACAAACAAGATCCTAGCACTCGAAAATAGACATGGATACTTGTATAAATTCAGTCATTGCTTTTCTGTCTCTAGTCAGGCGCTCAGTACTTCTATTCATGCAAATAAAAGTTTACTTTGGCATTATAGACTTGGTCACTTGAATCATGTTGTTGTACAACAAATGTCTAGACAATCTATTATTCTTGATCTCGACTATCCTCGTGATAAAGTCGAGTTACCTGTCTATCAAGACTGTCTAGTTGGTAAACAGACTAGGAAACCATTTAAATCAAGCCATCAGCATACTACTAGAAGATTGTTAGATATTGTACATTCAGACATTTGTGGCCCGATGAAAAATCCTTTACTGAAGGATGCAAAGTATTTTGTAACTTTTATTGATGAATTTTCCAGGACTATGGTGTACTTTATAAAGAAAATATCAGAAGCCTTCAATTGCTTCAGGATCTTCAAGGAGCGTGCAGAAAAGGAGACTGAAAGGACGCTCAAGGCTCTAAGCTCAGACCATGGTGGAAAATATATCTCTACTGAGTTTAAGGAGTACTGCCATAGCCAAGGCATTGAGCAGCAATTCATCACTCCTTATAGTCCTCAGTCTAAATGGCTTAGCCGAGAGGAAGAACTGTACCTTGGTTGAATCAACCAAATGTATGCTAGCGCATGCATCGCTGCCCAAGAGATTTTGGGCCGAAGCTATCTCCACTACAGCTTACGTCCAGAACAGATGTTTGACCAAGGCCCTCTCAGACAAGACACCCCATGAGGTGTGGACAGGCTCTAAGCCTTCTGTGAAGAACCTAAGAGTATTTAGATGCATTGCCTACACGCAGATCCCAAAAGACATGAGAAAGAAATTGGACTTCGAAGGTCTCAAGACCATCCTAATTGGATATACTTCATCTGATAATACATACAAGCTATATGATCCTGATACCCAACAAATCTTGTATAGCCAGGATACAATCTTTATCGAGGATCAGTTCGTCGATATCAAAGGCAAGGATATTGC
This sequence comes from Diphasiastrum complanatum, assembly GCA_029204225.1. Taxonomy (NCBI): domain Eukaryota; kingdom Viridiplantae; phylum Streptophyta; class Lycopodiopsida; order Lycopodiales; family Lycopodiaceae; genus Diphasiastrum; species Diphasiastrum complanatum. The sequence continues at coordinate 43,769,308 of CM055107.1, forward strand.
TCTAGGAGAACCTTCATTGCCACTGACACGACTATCCAAGCTTCTGGCTCAGGCGTGTCCATTGTTGACCCACTATTTGACAGCGAATCAGAGAAAGGCATTGCTGCTACCCAGCAACAAGTCCCAAGAGTGGTTCATCAGTCAATTCCTCCCTGAAGATCAAGCCAAGTGGCACACAACCCACAAGGTATACTCCTGAATCTGCATGTCTCTTGATACAGGAACCGACGACAGTCAAAGAGGCACTCAGCCAACCAGACTCTGATTTCTGGAGAGAAGCTATGGACAAAGAGTGTTCCTCTCTGATCAAGAACCAGACATGGTCACTAGTCGAAGCTCCTATTGGCTACAATATCATTGATTGCAAATGGATCTTTAAGATCAAATAGAATGCCAATGGAACAATTGATTGAAAGAAGACAAGACTGGTAGCACGAGGATTCACTCAGATCCAACGTCGACTACAGTGAGACTTTCAATCCAGTAGTCAAGCATTCGTCGATCCAAGCCCTCTTGTCATATGTTGTAGCTTCCGACCTTGGAGTGCATCAACTTGATGTGCAAAGAGCTTATCTGAATGGACTTATACAAGAAGACATCTACATGATCTATCCTGAAGGATACATTCTGGAAGGTATGAAGAATTATATTTGTAAACTCCATAAAGCACTTTACGGCTTGAAACAGTCTGCCAGAGCTTGGTTTCAGAGGATCAACACATTCCTCATCGAACAAGGATTCCAACCAAGCATTGCTGATTGCAACATCTATTCCAAGTCGATGCAGCAATCCTTCATAATTATCACCTTATACATGGATGATACATTGTTTTTCAGCAACAATACCAATTTGGTCAAGGATTCTAAGTAGATGTTGTTTTCAGAGTTTGACATGACTAACCTGGGTGAAGCTCACTTCTATCTAGGCATTCAGATCCACTGAGACAAAGCAAGACGACTGATCTATATCACTCAAGAAAGGTATCTTCACAATGTTCTTGATAGCTACAATCTAATGAATTGTAATAGGGCAGTGTCATCTTTTTCTCTGGTCACAAATCACGTGTAAAAATACAGTGTCGCATTTTTCGCTTGTGGAAATTTACTTGTATTTATGCAGACAGTCGCATTTTATTCGTCTGTCTTATTTTACATGTAAATATGCAGATTGTGTGACAACATGAGTAAAAATACAACAGCATGAATGGAGGCAGATTACATAGGACTTAGGAGAGTAAAGGAGATAAATCCAGCACCCCCTCTTAATCTGGATCCATGAATGCCTTGATCTTCAGACTAAGCAATGCACAAAACTTGTTGTGTGCACTAACACTTAATGCCTTCATGAATATATCTGCAACCATGTCCTATGTTCTACAGTACATTAAGATCACCTCCTTGTTGAGAACCTTGCCCCTAATGTAGTGATATCTGATTCCAATGTGTTTACTCCTAGAGTGAAGTCTAGGATTGGCCGATAAGGCAATAGCACTCTGATTATCACAAAATAAAATTGTGGCATTGCATAGATACAAATTGATGTCTGACAGTAAATTTCTCAACCAAAACACTTCTTTAATAGATTGAGAAGCAGCAATGTATTCCGCTTTTGTAGCAGAAAGAGCGATAGAGGTTTGCTTACGACTGTTCCATGAGATAGGACCGTCGTTGAAGAAGAATGTAAATCCAGATGTGGACTTATGATTGTCTACATCTCCTCCCCAGCTTGCATCAGTATATCCACTGAGCTGATGAAGATTGTCGTTGCTGACTTCTCCATAGCAGATGCACTGGTCCATGGTAGCTCGAATATACCTCATGACTCTTATGAGAGCCTTCCAATAGGTATGCAGCTGTTCAAACAGATTTGACAACGACAATAGCCACCCGCGATATCCCACAGACGACAAATCCACTTTGTAGTTTCTTCATTTTCACACTTGTAAAATTATGTATATATATTGAATACCATTTGTGTATTCTGCATGTGAGAGAAATTAAGTGTGTGAAATATAATAGCATTAGAAGCTTATCAGAGATAGACGAATCGCGCATCGATCCTTTGTATTGTCAGTAATAGGTTTATTCCTTTTACAAATTGGATTAGCTGTGTGAAGCACGCAGTTTCATCCACTATTGTCTTGTGCTCACTAGCATTATTGACCTGTATATTTTGCTATACTTAATCTGACTACAGCTCTATTTGTTCGGTGTTCAGATTTGTGTCAATATTGCTATGCTTTTCTACATTCCATCTGATTCTCTTAATGCTTAATCTGGTAGTCTGTTCTTAGCAAATTATTATTAGTCTTGCCTTTCACGACTAATTCGCAACTGATTATCAGTCTAGCTCAGTCTAGCTCTTCGCGAATAATCCGCGACTGATAATTTGTCTAGTTGTTCATAACAAATTATCTTTTTGATATTTTGTTGATTAATGTTTGGCTATGTAATCATATCAAACATGATTTCTATCACTAATATTCTGTTCATGTCTGATAGGCATAGTTATGCTTAGGTTAAGAGTGAGATAGCTCATTTCGCTGTGCACGAACACTTTCCGTTCGAGTTCGTTTTTTTTTTCGAGTTTCGAGTTTGCTTCTTTTCATGTTCGTTTCTTTTTTAGCTATTTTCATTTCTCACACTCACACCTCTCTTTCTCCAACGCTCATCTGATCAATACTTCTGGCAAGGGTTCTTCCGGCTAGGATATCAAATACTTGGGGATCAAGGGGAGTGATAAAAGCTACATACATCTTAGCTCTACTATTGCTAATTGTATTAATTCCATGAACATCCGAATGTATAATCTGAAGAGGCTTTGTAGATCTAGTATAAGGTAGTCTACGTGACTTTGACAAAGCACAAGCTCACAAACATGGTCGATGCTAGTTAAGAATCTTGGAAGACCAATCACAACTTGCTTCTTAGCCATTACCTCCAATGACTTGAAGTTGAGGTGCCCCATCCTTTTATGCCAAACCTCTTGAATAGGTATTTTCTCACTTGCCACACATCCAACTTGGTTAAGAATCTAGTTTGAACAATTTCCCTTGTCTTTAACTTTTTGCAATCAAGATATCCTTCCTTTTGATCATGCAAGCATCTCCATCAAACTCAACTTTGAAAGCTTTACTTAGCAATTGACTCACACTAATGGAAGGTATGAACAAAATATCATTCAATGAACATTTCTATTGTAGAGAGAGAAATAGGAGTTGTGCCAATCCCATTGATTGCACACTCACCATCATTGGCCTTGTAGATCACCCTCTTGTCTCCTTATGCCAACAAAGAAGTGATGTACTCTTAGTGAAAAGTCATGAGTGTGCTTGTACCACTATCAATCATGGATCTATATCTCCATCATTAGCAAGCATACATGAACACATCACAAAAGCATCATCATTTGCATTTTGAACATCCAAACCATCCTCATCAAGAGTAAGATTAGCTTGCTTGTCTCCTTGATCTCTCTTCTTCTTGTAGCACTGACTTGCAAAGTGTCCTTTGATGTCACAAAGAAGAACTTTATCTTTGACCTATCTTTCTTTTTTCCATTTGAAGAAGCCTCCCCTTGATCTTGCCCTTTAAACCACTTGCTTTTGTTTTTGCCCTTGATGAACATAGCCTCCTCTCCAACTTGAGATGTTGATGTAGATCCACCTCTTCCTTGAAGCCTATATTCTTCATTGATCAAGATCTCTTGAACATCAATCAAACTTGGCAAAGTTCCTTGAGTGGCAAGACTTTGTACAATGTTAGCATGAGCATCCAACAAACCATTAAGAATGACTTGAACAAGCTCTCCTTTGTTAATGCTCTCATCAATGCAAGATAAATCATCATTCAAAGCCTTCGCTCTCAAAACAAAAATATTTGGGCTCTCTTCATTCTTTTGCAAACATTAAAAGATTTGTCTTCTTAGAGTGTTGGATGCTTGAACGAGCTCTCCTTCATTAATGCTCTCATCAATGCAAGATAACTCATCATTCAAAGCTTTCACTCTCAAAACAAAAATATTTGGACTCTCTTCAATCTTTTGCAAACATAAAAGATTTGTCTTCTTAGAGTCAACACTCTAGAAGTAGGCTTAGATTCATAAAGCTTTTTCAATGAATCCCAAACATCCTTTGATGAAGTACTCTTACCAACTTCCTTGAGAAGTTCATTGGTAGCATTCATCTTTATCATGTGTAGAGCTCTTTTAGCTCTCTTGTCACACCTCAATTGTTCTTGTTGTGTTTCTTGACAAAATTTCCAGAATTCACACGTGTGGGGAATGTCCACAAGAGTGACTGATCTTAATTAAGCTTTGTGATTGGCACTATAACTTGATTCTAGATTGATCAACAAAATCTAGTTCAGAAGAAATGGCTAATCCACAATCTAGCATGCTAATCAACAAAATATAATAGCAATGATCAACTAATGAAAAAATACAAGATTTCAATGTATATTCATTAGCCTTAACATGATTGAGAGAGAGAGAGAGCTAGAGAGATAACAAGCAATATTAAGAATTCATTGGAGAGTTTCTAGATTAGCTAACTCCTCCTTAATAGCAAAAGACTGAACAAGATTATCATAGTCATCTCTCAAGCCATTCAATATGACTTGAACTAGCTCAACTTGGTTAATGGTAACACCAACACAGGAAAGCTCTCTATGTAAATCTTTAACTCTCAAAACATAGTTAGATGCACTCTTTTCATTTCTTTGGAAACTTTGGAAAATCTGATTCCTAAGAGTGAGTATTCTAGAAGTATTCTTTGCTTCATAGATGGTCTTTAGTGCATTCCAAGCTTCTTTGGCTGTAGTGCAAGATCCTATCTCTCTCAAAATTTCATTAGATACATTCATCTTAATGAAATGTAGAGCCATTCTGGCTCTCTTCTTACATTTAGGAGTTTCAACCTGTGCTTGAGGCTCGTCCTCAACACCAAGCACAATATCCATAACATCCTGGAGAATCAAAACAGACTCCATTCTTAACTTCCAAATTGAGTAATTAGAAGTGTTTAGTCTTATACTGGCTTCTAGAAGATATCCTCCCTGGGATGCCATTATAATGAAGACTTCTTAGTTATTGGATTGAAATATGTTTGAGCTTATTCCTATCAGACTTAGAGTTGCTGCTCTCTTTCACTATAGGTATTTTCAAGGTTGAACTACCTTCCTATGTCAAACACTTGCAACTATAAATGAGATGAATCTCAAATATTCAACAAGACAAGTTATAGATTAGACACAAAAAGTGGTTTGTGACACTTTGGCTGGTTTGAATTCTACTTTTGGCACATGTGAAATACTTCAAAAGTAAACACTATTGACACTTAGAAGGCTCAAAGGGTGTTCAAATACTTCAATCTCAGTCTTGATCTACAATTTCTTGTGTTGGATGTTCAAAACAATGGATTCAGAACAAAGTATAATTGACTCAAATCAAAATGTTGTCACTATGATTTTGGACCTATCCCTATCCTCTTTAAGAGCTTATAACTCTTGCTAGACCCATCAAATTGATTTGGTTTCAAATTCTATGGAAAGTATAGATCAAATTCTTTCAATCAAGCTATAAGACTACTATCTTTGGATCTATAAGTAAGGAGAACAAAGGGACTGAAAAACTCTGATATTCACACGTGCGGAATTCCAGAATTCTGTACTTCTTCAATTCAGGTCTAAAAATTTAGTTCAAGTCCGATTTGATCCAAATACACTTCAGAGAAAGGTTAGAAAAAGTGCAAAACTATTTTTTTGCTCAATTTAGCTCTCAGTTTCTTGTACAATTAGAGTTGTTAGCATGCAAAGCTTAATATGGCTCTGATACCATGACAAAATTTCCAGAATTCACACGTGTGGAGCATGTCCACAAGTCACTCGGCTATTTCCAGCAAGTATGGTGTGAATTCAATATTCCTCAAGTTCATTGACCTAAAACGAGTTTTGATCTACAAAATATCCGATCTACATATGCAAGAAACTCGGTTTTTGGGTAGAAGTCAATCTAGCATGCTATAGCATTGATATCTCCTCCAAGTCCTTGATAGATGTGCTTGATCCTTTCGTAACCTACAACATAAGCTTTGATACCATATGAAAAAATTTTAATCAATTAAGATCCAAATCCATAACTTGATCTTTGGTTAGAAATAGATCACTTCTACCAATCTTGCCCATGTAGAAAAATCAACATCTACTCTATGAAAGAGATGCAAACTCAATAAGAACCTGATCAAACATCAAACATATGATATGATGAAGTTGTTGTCCGTACAAAAATAGTAAGTTATTGTATTTCACATGTAAAACTTACAACAAATAAGGATCCTACAACACTTGAAATGATGAGGGAAACAACTTGAAATTTAGTGAGGGAAACTTGATATGATTCCATAAAGTTACACCATCAAAATCCATCAATAATCTATGCTTGAACCTCACTAAATGGCCCAAATCCTTGAAAAAGCCTTCACACATGTGAAAGTACGGCCTCCCATAGTCTGAACACTATACACTAGACCCACATTCAGTCCTATAATGATTAGGAATCACAAGAACTCAGAGAATTATGAACATAGAGAGCAATTGTACCAATATGAGACAAAAATCATGAAATTGCTTGATTTATTTTGGTGAGAGATCATCACCTATATATACATGATCCATCATGGTTTTGGGCAGGTATGAGTAGCCCTAAACCTATCCCTAATGCAAATTTTGGTGGATCTTTCATCCTTACCAAGTTAGGGTTGGAATCTTGGAGATCCCTCAACAATGTAAAAACTACCAAAAATAGCTCCTACTTTTTCTCTCTTGTATCTAAGCATGATTTGGACTCATTCCAAAGGTTCTATCACTTAGGTCAACTTGAGAACATTCTTATGAATGGAATCCTATGCTATTTGGCACGTGTGACAAGCCACATCATAACCATCTAACTATTTACAAGTCATATGACCAAAACTAGTCAAGCTAGAATTGTGAGTTTTTGACACTCCTCACTATCTAGCTTGGTTCAATCATTGCTTTACTAATCACTCCAAGTGATGATTTGAACTTTATAAAAGGTGTCTTTTGAAGTGGTTTATTAAGTAGATCAGCTACACATTCATTGCTTGGAACATGTTCCAAAGCAATCTCCTTGGCTTGCACCATTTCTCTAAGTGATGGCATATCTCAATGTGCTTAGATCTTGCATGGAAGATTGAGTTAGATGCAAGGTGTTGGGCTGATATATTGTCATTGTAGATGATTGGTGCCTCCTCTGAATCCATGATCTTTAGCTCCACCAATAATCTTTTGTCCAAAGTACTTCCTTTGTAGTGGTTGTCAAAGCTTTGTACTCGGCATCGGTTGAAGATAAAGAATATATAGTTTCTTGCTTTTTGGAAAGCCATGAAACCACACCTTCTCCTATGAAAGTTGAATAGGCACTTGTTGATTTCCTATCCCTCTTGTCCCTACAAAAGCTGAATCACTGAATGCATGAAGGTTAATCACATCTCCTCTATATAGAATCCCAAAATCCAATGTACCCGAGATGTATCTTAGAATCCTCTTAGCCTTTCTTCAATGGATATTCAATGGTTTTTGCATGGATTGGCTCAACCTACATACACTAAAGCTAAGATCTGGTCTAGTTATAGTGATCCACATTAAGGAGCCTATAAGTTGTCTAAACAAAGTGATTTCCATGAAGGATCTTTCATCATCTTCATTTGGCAATTTTACATCTTGATCCATTGGTGTGTCAACACTTTTGCACTCTTCCATCTTAAACTTCTTCAAAAGACTTTGAGCATAGTTTACTTGATTTATTAAGTTAAAATCAGATCCTCTAAGAACTTCTATGCCTAAGATGAAGTGAAGACACCCTAGATCTACTATCTTGAACTCTAAGGATAGATCTATCTTGAATTTTTCAATACCATCAACACTATTTCCACTAATGATGATGTCATCTACATAAATGAGTAAGTACAATACCAACGTCATCAAAATTAATGTAAAGAGTGGGATCATATTCACTTTGAGCAAAAATAGGTGAAATAAGATAGCAATATAATCTTGAATTCCAAGATCTTGAGGCTTTCCTTAAGCCATACATGCTTCTTCAAAGATGACATACTTTGTTCTCCATTCCATGCTTGATGAACCCTTGTGGCTGCTCCATATAGATATCCTCTTCCAAAAAACCATTCAAGAAGGCATTAGAGACATCCCGTTGACATATGATCCATCCAAAATGTAATTCAAGTGCAATGATTAGTCTTCTTGTGACCATCTTGGCTATGGGTGCAAAAGTTTTCTCACAGTCTATCCCTCTCTCTGGAGCATAACCTTTTGCAACTAATCTTGCTTTATGTTTGTTAACACTCCCATTTGCATTCAACTTAAGCTTGAAGACCCACTTGTATCCTATTACATTCCTTTGAGGTCTATCAACAAGCAACCAAGTTTCATTCTCAATCAAGGCATTATACTCATCCAACATAGCTTTATATCATTCTTTGGAGTTCAATGCTTCTTTAACATTAGATGATTCTTCAAAACTACATAAAGCATAAGAAGTGGATGAGATACCCTCATCTTGCTGCCCTTTGCCTTGATATGTGAGCCTTGATGGCTCCACTTTTGCCCTTGAAGATCTCCTTGGTGTGATAGGTGGGTTTGGTGCTTGCTCCTCCATGATCTCCTCCTCAAAATCAAGATCTTGATCCTCGGCCATCTTCTTCTTGATTGTTGGAGCACTTGAGCCTTCTTCAAGCACATGCATATTATGTTCATTAAATATAACATTCCTTGAAACAACAAATTTGTTCAAGGATGGGAGATAGATTTTGTAGCCCTTGCTTGAACTTGCATATCCAAGCATGATCCCTCTTGTGGAAGTGGATCCTCCTTAGTTTTTGTTTCCAATGGCACATGCACATAACATATACACCCAAAAACTTTCACGTGATTAAGACTGGGTTTCTTTCTATACAACATCTCATAAGGAGTTTTGCCTTCGATTGCTTTGCAAGACACCCTATTCATCAAGTAGTTTGCACATACAAGAGATTCACCCCAAAAGGATTTGGGCAAACAAGCATCCAATCTTAAAGCCTTAGAACATTCACATAATGTTCTATTCCTTCTTTCAACAACTTTATTTTGTTTAGGAGTGTAAGAACACAAAGTCTCTTTCTTGATCCCTTCCTCCTCCCAAAAGGCCTTGAACTCATTGGAGATGAATTCTCCACCGTTGTCACTTCTAATAATCTTGATGCTATGATTATGATGCTTTTCCACATAAGGATCCTAAAACACTTGAAATGATGAGGAAAACAATAGATTATGATTCCATAAAGTTAGCACAAGTTGCACCATCAAAATCCATCAATAATCTATGCTTGAACCTCACTAAATGGTCCAAATCCTTGAAGAAGCCTTCACACGTGTGAAAGTATGGCCTCCCACAGTCTCAGGACTGTACACCAGATCCACATTCAATCCTATAATGATTAGGAATCACAAGAACTCAAAGAATGTTGAGATCTTGGAGATCCCTCAACAATTTAAAAACTACCAAAAATAGCTCCTACTTTTTCTCTCTTGTATCTAAGCATGATTTGGACTCATTCCAAAGGTTCTATCACTTAGGTCAACTTGAGAACATCCTTATGAATGGAATCCTATGTTATTTGGCACGTGTGACAAGCCACATCATGACCATCTAACTATTTACAAGTCATATGATCAAAACTAGTAAAGCTAGAATTGTGAATTTTTGACATCACACGTGTGGATCTGAATATAACATAAAATAAGCATTCTACACAAGATTGCAAGATATTACAAATATAGTGCACCAATGGATAGATTAACTCAAGAGAAGTCATGTATAAACATGAAGTGAGATAAGAGAGAGAGAGAGAGAGAGAGAGAGAGAGAGAGAGAGAGAGAGAGAGAGAGAGAGAGAGAGAGAAAGAATGTGCCTCTTCCCATGAGTGTACAGCTATATATAACAGATCCACAACTCATTAATGAGTTTGGTTTTCTTCCATAACAAAAACCCTACCATTAATGTGGAGTAGATTCAAATGTCTCCACATTCAAACTTGAATCTCTAAAACTCGTGTACTACACTTTCAAAAAATGTTTATTCAAATGCTTTTAGACTAATATAACTTTGAAAAGTCAAACTCTAAGTCTAATATGAAAATTGGCCTCAATTGCCAAATATACAAATATGACCAAAATAACAAAACTAGCTGAAATTTCTCACAATTAACCCGGGGACTTTTGATGAGAGAAATACTTAATCTTAAAAATTACCAAAAATGTGAATCAAAATAACAACAATATATTTGTATATGGATCATATTAGTATCGGGGCCTAGGGGGGATTTTGGGGCTTTGTAAACTAGAATGCATATTAAGTTCAGTAACTTGCCTCATTATAAGTGGTGCGCCCCTTAATTTCCACTTTCTCACAAACTACAAAGAAGACAATGGAAGAATACTCAGCACTAAATTTCAAAATTATCATATGCAGACATGAATAACTTATAATAGTTACTTGCCAAGATGCTTAGTAAATGAGTGGTTAATCTTACCTTTTAAGAGCTCACAAAATCACAAATTGATAGGAACAATCAAAATTAAAAATTGGCTGAGGTTGACTTGCTAATAAGTACTGACCTTCTGAACTAATATGTCGAAGGCCCATGCTTCTTTTTTCTCTAAACAAGGAACGTTGACCTCGTTTCCTTTTTCGCCTAAAAAAACTTAGTGTGAGTGTTATTTCAGGCTCTTATTTTGAGGATGCACAAAGCTGTATAGAATACTTATTATCAATCAGAAATTAAAGAGGTGAACTATAAAATTTACTCAAAAATACAAAACAAATTGAACAATCTAGGTAAAAAGTTTTCTTTGAGGCCATAGTTTTATAGCTTACTGCTTGTGCACTTGCTTAAAACCATTTCTAGAGCCCAGTCCATTTAAGTTTTGTAGTTGTTCTACCAGACTGTTGAACTCAAGGGCAGCCATAGCAGTATCACTACCCAAAGATGGAGAGTCACTATTTCCACTTTCTAATGAAATTGAGGGCCCAAAAGCTGCATCAAGGCCAAAATTTCCTGCAAAACAGTGATCATTAGTGGATAATAAGATTGGCCCATAATCTATCTGTAAACATATACTGTGACAATGTTTCTAGATCTAGATATGAAGCCAATGGTCTTGTCTTAATTTATTTTATAGGCCTTTGATCTGATGAGCTCATATAATTTAACTATCATCTAGCACCTATATTTCAGATATTAGCTAGTCATTGGTAACAGTAGCATATGACATTAAAAAAGCCCAAAATAAGTAAAGTGGGCCTAAAGAAGATTAAAAACATAGAGTCTAAGATTCAAGGACTTGAAATATTCTTAACTCGAGCTAATAGGAGTTAGTTGTCATTAAGTGTTACCTAGGCAAAATAAAGCCAATTGTCATCAATTTTTGTGCAATTCTTGACATTCTAGGATTTGGGCATTTTGGTGTTTGGAGATCCCTTGAGGTTCTTGACACATTGAATTGTGTACTTACAACCACACAAGAACAAGTATATACTCTAGTTTAACAATAGATATATTGAATGGAAAAATAGCTTGCGATACTTTTGAATCGAATTATACAAATGATTCTCTCATTTTCCAAAAAAAATTCTATGCTTTACATTCTTGTTGTCTAATTTACTGCTATCAATGTGATGTGTCTTGTCTATTCCAGAAATGTCATAGCATATGTAAATGACAATTTTGGTATAAGAGAGGCTTTTGAATCCAATTTATATTTTCAGATTCTGTTTGATTTGAAAATTTCTAAGCTTGAACTTATCTTCTTTCTAGTTGCAATTCATTGTGTTTTTGTCTAGTTTTTCTGTGACTTCATTGTAGGTCAATTTGCAGCTCATCAAATTTCAAAGATATTGTTCATTCATTAGAGCTATTTCAAATCTCACACAACTTGGATTCCATTTATAATTTTGATAAGTTTTGAGAGCATTATGTTCCACAATTTCAAGGCGCATAGGTTTTTACATATTTCATCTGTACTACTTGTATTCTAGAAAAAACTTTTCTAACAGTTCTGTTTTCTATAATTATGAGTCAAAATCAAAGCACTATAGAATTGTCTCAGAATAGTGAACTTATCTTTGTCACTCTTTAGATCAAAAAGGTAGTTTGGTCGTCTTTTATCTCTTGTAGCAGATCTTGTTATGCTGATTCTTAACATAAAGTACTAGTCTATTGCCCTTTTCTATTTCTACTAAACTTAAAGCATAGTAAACTAAATATTGACCCATTCAGTTTCTTATCTATCACATATGTCCATCTGTGCTTATGTGCACTATCAAATTGACTAGTGTGTTTCTTTTACATCATGTTTGTTATGTCCATGATCAGAATATAGGATTCAATATACTCCTAGTCTTGGTTATTGTTAAAAATGCAGCAAAAAGACTCCAATAAACACCATCCAATTTAGTGTTTACTAGCTTTTCCTTGGCTTTAACTCCACTATAAGGCTCCAATTCTTGTAATTTCCTTCACACATGTGAGTGTACAATTTGTACCAAATGTTATAGTTTAAAATCTTCAGGACCGTCGCAACTGACGCATGTATATATAATAGATCAAAGAGACAACTAGAATTAGAGATTCTAAAAGAGAGTGAAAGTAATTCAAGAAGTAGAGATAGTATTCAACCTATTAGTAGGATCACCACACTTAGTGTGTCACTACTGTGAACCATTCTCGTGCACAAGATTGTGATTTGATTGTCATTATTACAACGTCAATACACAGATTCTCTATTTTCTTTACATGTTCTTACACTGATGAATGCTTTCTGATAATTTCTTTTTGTTACTGATATCTATTGTGAAAGATTCAACTAGTTTGATCATATTTGCTATATTTTCATATTTGGCATATTGAGGTCAACTTTGTTTTTAGACTTAGAGATTGACTTTTCGCTATCACAGACACCTGATTGTATCGCTCTCTTCATGGTTGTCTCTGACACCTATCAAGATATTCTTCCGACTAAAGTACAACCTAAATAAAAGTCTAAATCTGCAGTCTGGCTCGATCCTGTAATAGTGTGACATTGTTTTGATCTTGCATATAATTTATAGTTAGATTTTTCCTTGACTAAACATTACATTCAACAAGGGTGGTATCAACGTTGATAAATAATTGTCTTAAAGACCGCCAAGTGGTACTCACTAAGTTCCAACCAGTATGATGTGGCATAACTAGTAGTTTTAATTCTTTGTTAAAAATGCACAAGCTAGTTTGGACCAATTTTGGTCATATGACTTGTAATTGGCAATTTGGCCATGTTATGCCATGTCACACGTGCCAAATAGCATAGGATGCTTTTTCAAAAGTTTATTCCACATCCTACTTTATGATGACACCTTTGAATGAGGCAAAAATATACATAGATATGCTAGAGAAAAAGTAGGAGCCAAAAATAGCAAGTTTTACATTGTTTCTGGATCTCGAGATCTTGACTCCTAATTAGGGTGGATCCAATGACCTATTAGGTTGGATGTTAGGGTTAGGTCCTGATGAGTTCAGAGAAGCCATAACATATTTATACATAAGTTTGAGCTCAGATCATACTTATGTATAAATATGTGATGGTTTCTCCATCAATTTATGAGTACAAATTTGGTTTTCCTTGTATCATTGTTGTTGGTGATCACTATGCCTGATATTTGCTATTTGCATTTGGTTCTTTGAATTTGTGGGATTCATTTGAGAGTTGAGGTACTATTCTCTGCCTATGGGAGGCTATACACTCACACGTGTGAAGGGAATTGCAAGGATTGGAGCCTTATAGTGGAGTTAAAGTCAAGGAAAAGCTAGTAAACACTAAATTGGATGGTGTTTTTGGTATTGGATCTCAATTGGATCTATTCAAGGTGCTTCCTCCATTATTTTGCTAAAATTTGTAGCTCGAGCTAATCCACATCTACTTTCATGATTTTTCCAAGATGAATTTGTGATGTGATGTGGATCGAGTTAGTTAGGCAAGCTGCACGTGTCCTGATTAGATTTGATGAGTGACTCACTTTAAGGTGTTGGCATGGAGTCAACTTTCAAGGGTCCAATCATAAGAGAGAATTTCATAGAAGAGGTCCAATCAAGTCACTCATCGAATGGCAATCAAGAGGCGATGAAAAAGGGTTCCAATAAGAATTGACAATGGACTACCTCGAGTTTGTATTAGTAGGATGATCACTATCATTATGTACTTGAGTTTTTGAGATCTAAGTGAAATTTTGAGTTTCTAGCCTATATTGGATTTTCTCTCTACCCAAGGCTTGATAATTGCTTTCTCTCTCTACTCGAGATCAAGATGTTTTCATACTTAGTTTTTTCATGTGTACCTCTTCACATGTGTGAAAGTACTTGTAAGATGGTCTTATGCATGTAGATGAGTGCTCTTACCAAAATTGAGTGTTTGATGTTGATTTTCAATCTACATTTGATTTAGGTGCAATCACAAAGCCTTATGAGATCAAATCACATTTTGTGGCATCCCCACATGTGTGAAAATTTGACATGGTATGAGAGCTAGCCTTAGTATCACATATATTCATCAAGTCTTGTGTGATTTTCACCTTGAAATTTCACATGGTATCAGAGCTAGCCTAAGTATCATATGTATTCATCAAGTCTTGTGTGATTTTTACCTTCAACCATTGATATGATCCTATAGGTTGATAGATCTTGTTGTTAGCTTTTTAGAGGTACTATATTGAGGAAGTTATGACCAAATTAGTAGAGGTGGGTCAGACTAGGCAAAATTCTGGAAAAAAAATTTTTACAAGTGAGAGAGAAGCACTTTACCTTATCAATTTTCAAGTTGTATTTCTTTGCAGAATTTTTATCGGCCTTCAGAATGATGTTTGAGTGCTTTTTTTTTAAGTTTCTATTTTTAGTGGGCTGTAACTTGTAATCAAACTCGTAGTCAAACTCGCAGTCAAACTTGCAATAAAAAAAAAAACTGTTACTTACTCGCCTTCCCCCCCCTCTTTTTGCTCGCCCTCTTCTCGCCCCCCTAACTCGCATTACCCTACCCCCTCTCTCTCTCTCAAGTAAATGCTCTCTCTCTCTCTCTCTCTCTCTCTCTCTCTCTCTCTCTCTCTCTCTCTCTCTCTCTCTCTCTCTCTCTCTCTCTCTCTCTCTCTCTCTCTCTCTCTCTCTCTCTTTCTCTCTCTCTCTCTCTCTCTCTCTCTCTCCTCACATTATTGCTATTTTTCATGTCAAACAAAAATAAAATAAAACATAAAAAAACCCTAAAGCACAAAAAAAAATGAGCGCCTCTCCCTCTCTCTCTCTCTCTCTCTCTCACGATCTTGACGCCTCTCTCTCCTCTCTTTTATACATTCTCTCTTTCTAGAAATCTCTCTTTCTAGGAGTTTCTAAAGCCACATGTTCTTTCTCTGGAAATCTCTAAATGCACATGTCATTTTCAACCCATTTTCATTACACTTCAAATGCCCTTCAAATATGTTTTAGGGCAAACGTGGACCAATGAGAATAAAATTTTCACGGTTTTTTGTATTTTTCTACGAGCACAAAAATGTTTCATGGATTCCAAAAAGTTATAGAATTCAATTTTGATTTTTCTTTAACCCCCTCCTTTCTAAGTTGTAATTAATCCATTTTTCGACCGAAAACTTCCATAACTTTTTTGTTTGAGCTTGAATTTTAGTGCAGTAAAAACAAAAAGTAATCAGAACAAGGGAAATAATTGAAAATTTCTATTTATTTTTAAAAGACCCCTTTCTTGAGTCAGATTTTATGTGTTCTCATTAGTTATTTTTGAATCCTCGTAACTTTTACGTTTGACCTCAGAATTCGATGCGTTAAAATGAAAAAGTGCTCATTTTCATATGAACTACAAATTTTTGCCTTTCAATTTCACTCATCATAGAACTTTGAGTTTTAAGTGGGTGGAGAAAAGAGCATTTAAGCTACTTATCAAAGTCCATTGCACATAAACTTCACCTCAATATGCCATAACCTACGGGTCCTTCAATTCTCAATATGGATATTGATTCCGATTTTGAGTACATAGATGATAGTGACTCTGAATAAAGAATCAATCTAACTATGATTTTGAAGATCAATATGAGCAAAATGACTCATATGGAGATTGTTTGGGTTCTGATGAAAATTATTCTGATCAAAATAAACGTTGTGAGCTATGCTAGTCAAATCAATCTAATATTGATGGTGGTTTTTATAGTAGTGAAAGTGATGATGACAATCAAAGTGCTATTGCACTATCTCTAAATCCGAAATTCCACTTCCGAAGTAAGCATATCAAAATTCGATATCACTATCTTAGAGAGAAAGTGCAAAGCAAAAAAATTTCTTTGGTTTACTACAAGACAAAGTTACAGGTAGCAGATTACTTCACCAAGGCTCTGTCAAAGGAGCATCATCTCAGACTTAACAACATGTTAAATCTGAAGATCGGAATTTTTCAGGATCCACATTAAGGGGGAGTGTTGGAAATTCATGCTCAAGCCCAATTTCATTAGGTAATGGGCATTCTGAAATCAGCTTATACTTATTCTTGAAAAAAAAAACTACAGAAATAGAGGAGGCTCAATTTTCTACTTAAAGATCGAAAAACTCAGGATTGAATTTTTTTGACCCTAGATCGTCGGATCGAATCGAGTTGAATTTTTTCCGACCTTGAAAAATCCAAGTCTATGTATACTTTTTGACCCTTTGTAAAATTCTGACCATTTGTATTGTCAACTCATAAAACCGACCTACGTTGCGACGTTGATAGTCCGCCTACTTTTATACATAACTCTCTGGCAAAAACGACAACTACCTACTATAGGATAATGTCAGCTTTCAATATACTGATTCCAATCATCAAGGAAGATCTACTAGAGTCAGCACACTGATCAGTTATCATCTTGCATGCATTTTCTTGTAAACAAGTAAGTTAAGTTTTGAAGATTAAGGATGTTGATCTATCGAATTGATCCATCGACAAACTTAGTTGAAGCCTGGTATTTGATATGCGCCCAGCTTCAACCTTCTGTACTCATATTTATGATTTATCTAAATGAATTTTTGTCTAAATTGTTTGTTCCATTGCGCATTGCAATATTCATTTTATCTTGAACTCATAGCTGCTAGCTGACACACTACCAATCTCAGTTCTCTGATCCTATCGATTTATGACATGGTATCAGAGCTCAGTTCTATGATCCTATTGATTTTCCACACATGGATTACAAGGGATTCAATAAGGTGACTATAAAAAATAATTATTTGTTACCCAAGATGGATGACCTTGTAGATCGCTTGTGTGGAGCTCAAATGTCACTATGATAGATCTCAAGACAGGGTACCATTAGATAAGAATTAAATTGAAGATGTCCAAAAGATAGGATTTCTTATTATATTTGGTCATTATGAGTTGTTAGTGTTGCCATTTGGGTTAACGAATGCTCTATTGATATTCCAGCAAATAATGAACGATTTGTTTCGTTCATATTTGGAAAATATTTTTGTGAAGTTTTTAGCACGTGTGAACTTCACCACACCCCCTACAGGATCTTACTGAGGTGTTGTGATTGCACAAGATTGATCAGTCAACCTGTCTCCTGCAAAATCTGAATTTGAAAAAGCATTCAAAGTCAGATCTTCTCCCTTGTAGAATAATTCATAATCTAAGGTAGAAGATATATACCTCAAAATTCTTTTAGCCAACTTCCAATGATAACTTTGGATCCTGCATGTATTGACTTAGCTTATGAACCCTAAAGCTTAGATCAGGCCTAGTCACTATTAACCATATAAGTGAGCCAATAAGACTCCTATAAAGAGTGATGTCCACAAAGGATTTTTCATCATCTTTCATAGGAACCTTTGCAATGTGCTCCATAGGTGTATCTATGCCTTTACAGTTTTCCATTTGGAATTTCTTGAGCATGGAAAGTGCATATCTACTTTTCTTCAACTAACTTCTCATTATTTCCACAAAGAATGATATCATCTACATAAATGAGAAGAATAGTTACAAAATTATCTACAAACTTATAATACAGAGAAGGGTCATATTCACTTAGACAAAATCCGAGTGATATGAGATAGGAGTTGAGCCTTGCATACCAAGACCTTGGTGCTTGTTTCAGTCCGTAAAGACTTTTGAACAAAAGACAACTTTTGATTCATCACCTTCTTTTACAAAACCTGGAGATTGCTCCCTGTAAATCTCCTCCTCAAGGTAATTATTGAGAAATGCATTAGAAACATCAAGCTGGAACATACTCTAATTGTGAAAACATGCAAGAGATATGAGTATTCTAATTGTTACCATCTTTGCAACTGGTGCAAAGGTGTCTTCATAGTCAAGACCTTTGATTTGTGAATAGCCTTTGGCACAAAGTCTTGCTTTATACTTATTGATAGATCCATCATGATTATACTTGATTCTGAAAACCCACTTACACCCAATCACATGTATGTTGTTTGGTGGCTCCACAAGCTCCCATGTGGTGTTTGACATCAAGGCTTCAAATTCTTGGGTCATTGCTTCAACCCAGACCTTGGATTTAAGTGTTTCTTGGACATCCTTAGGCTCTTCATCTGATGTGAACAGAGCATGATAGGAAGTTTCACCTTCCACTTGCCTTCTGAGCCTCCTTGGCTCAGATCTTGCTCTAGTAGATCTTCTTGGTGTGGTTGACTGAGGTTGCTCCTCCTCAAGCCTCAACCTCACCACTTCTTGAACAACATCAAGATTGATAATTGTAGATCTTGCATGAGACTCCATGATCTGTGCATCATCCAAGTTAAACTTCTGATATTCATGAAAGATCACATCTCTACTAACAACATTCTTGTCAGTAGAGGGAAGATATACTTTATATGCTTTTTTAGTAGATGAATATCCTACAAAATTTTCTTTAACTGCACTAGGATCTTCCTTCTTCCTAGTTTCAAAGGCACATGCACAAAGGATACACAGCCAAAAATCCTAAGATGATCTACCATAGGCTTTTTCTTATACAACATCTCAAATGGTGTTTTTCCTCCTATTGCAAGATTAAGAAGCCTATTACAAAGATAGTCTGCACATGCAACTGCTTCTCTCCAAAACTCTTTAGGCAGAGAAGCTTCTAGCCTAATGGCTTTTGCACATTCACACAAAGTTCTATTTTTTCTCTCAACAACTCCATTTTGCTAAGGAGTATATGAACAATAAAACTCTCTTTGAATTCCCTCTCTCTCACCAAAATCTTTAAGCTTATTGGAGGTGTATTCTCCTCCACTGTCACTTCTCAAAGCTTTCAATTTGAAAGAAACTGCTTTTCTACATAAGCTTTGAAAGTAAGAAAAACATCATAGATCATGGCTTTAGAAGACAACATATAGATCCAAGAATATCTTGTATAATCATCTACAAAGGAAACAAAGCAATTTGCTCCTCCTTTGCTCTTAGTTGATGAAAAATGAACATCAGAGTGCATGAGTTCAAATGGTTGCTTTGTTTTGATACTTGATCTAGGAAAAGGCCTTCTGTGTGATTTTTCCAGAACACAAGCTTCACAAGGTTAAAGCTCCTTTGATAGTGTCTTTGGTAGACCAACAACTTTTCCTTCCTTGACCATAGCTTGCATGGATTTGAAATTGGGATGTCCCAATCTCTTATGTCACAGATTCTCCTGAAGAACCCTTGGTCTCATAAGCAATATCTGAAATGTTAGCACTCTCCCTAGAATCTAGTTTGTACAACTTACCAATTCTAGATCCTCTAGCAATAACTTCATTTTCCCTTGAGATTATACAGTTGTCAACTTGAAACTTGACATCCAATCCACTATCAAACAACTGTCCTAACTAATGAGATTCTTGGTTAGTCTAGGTACAAAAAGTACATCATGCAAGCAAAAAGATTTTGATGATGATGCATGCAGTGGAATACTACCTATTCCTTCACTTCTACACTCTACATCATTAGCAGTATAGATTAATCTTTTTGCACCTAGATATGGCATGAGACTAGTGAAAGAATTTTTAGAACTAGACATATGGGAACTAGCCCCACTATCTATCCACCAGACTTCTTCATTCTTGAACCATCTTTTAATAAAAGTATGTTGATCCTCAGCATCTTGTTCTCTTGCCTACTTTCTTCAGCAATGAGAACACCTTGCAGTGTCTCCAAGGATGGAAGATCCTCCCTGACAGCATAAGTCTGCACAATATTGTCATACTCATCTCTAAGTCCATTTAGGACTAGTTCAAAAGTTCAGTGTTCTTAAGAACATCTCCAATACCAGCTAACTCTTGATGAAGATCCTTTACTCTCATTACATATGATGAAGCACTCTCATCTACTCTTTGATAGCTTAGAAAGATTTGGTTTCTAAGTGTAAGCAATCTAGAAGTATTTTGAATTTCATAGATTTTTTTTAGAGTATCCCAAGCTTCCTTGGCAGTGGTGCATGTACTGATCTCTCTTAACACTTCATTGGTTACATTCATTTTCATGAAATGAAGAGCAATTCTGGTTCTTTTGTGAAATGATGCAGCTTCATTAGGTGCTGCAGGTTCAACTCCACTCACAATGTCCATTACATCTTGTAGAATAAAAAATGATTCCATTCTAGCAACACGTTCTACTCTTCAATATGTATCCAACAAGCTATAGAATATCAAATTTGGATCAATCCTTGAGAAGTAGCACTCAATTAATGAGGGCTAATTTCACATGTGTGAGCTCTCTGTCCATACACGGCTCTGCTGGAGCAGATTAGGCTCATTTTGATCCACTTATGATCCACAGATAGCTTGTTTCTCAGTAAATTTGAATCCCTCTCCCAAATTTGAATTCCTGCAAGCAAAAGCACTGTTGATCTGATGTATACACCCCCACCTCTTCAAAGCGTGAAGCTCTGATACCATGTGAAGTTTTTAGCACGTGTGAGCTTCACCACACATCCTACAGGATCTTACTGAGGTGTTGTGATTGCCCAAGATTGATCAGAGAACAATATACTTGAAAATTTTATGGCAAGAGCACAATGACATACATCTGACTGAAAAATCTAACTTCTTACTATGAGAATTGAATGTCAGAAATAATTCCAAGTGCTCAGTATGGGAAAAATAGGCTGCTCTCGGGTAGAGAGAGAAACATGCCAAGATTCCCCTACATGAAAAAGACTCGAATTCCTACAGTGGAGTTGCATGGAAAGTCCACTTAACTCGGTTAACTCAATTACCAGGGATCCACATGTGTAACATCATGCATGGATATTGCATGTACTACATGTCAAGTCATAATACTACCTAGACATGTGTAGATCACAGAAACCACTTTGCATGTTGCATGCATTGATTGCATGTGGCTTGCATGCATACAGAAAGACATTGCATGCTATCCAAACTTTTTCATGTCATCAAATTTGAATCTACCTTACTTAAACTCGACCTATTCTAGAAGGTTATGTGCTCAATTCACATACCTTTTATGTACAACATAGATTACAATGGAAATAACCATGGACATGGCCCCAAAACTCGAGACAGGAAGATAATATTTTACTAATCTTCACAATTTTGACAGATACATTCTTGAGCAATGGCTTGGTGAGAAGATCTACAGCACATTTTTAAGATCCAACATGCTCCAATGAGATCTCTCTCCCAATAACTTTTTCTCTTACAAAATGATGAGCTACCTCGATGTGTTTGCTCCTTGCATAGAACACAGAATTGTTTGCAAGAACCTGGGCTGAGATGTTATTATTCTTGATAATTGGAAGGTCTTCATCTCCATAACACTTTAGCTCCAAGAGTAGCCTTTTGATCCATAAAACCTCCTTTGTTGTGGTTGTAAGAGATTTGTACTCAGCTTCACATGATGATAAGGATATAGTTTCTTGATTCTTTGATAGCCAAGAAACTAGATTCCCTCCAAGAAAAATCGTGTAAGCACTTGTGGATTTTCTATCCAACCTGTCTCTTGCAAAATCTGAGTCTTAAAAAGCAACCAAAATTAGATCTTCTCCTTTGTAGATCAATCCAAAGTCTAAGGTAGAAGACACATATCTCAAGATCCTTTAGCCAACTTCCAATGATATATCTTTGGATCCTGCATGTGTTGGCTTAGCTTATGCACACTAAAGCTTAAATCAGGCCTTGTCACAGTTAACCATATAAGTGATCCAATAAGAATCCTATAAAGAGTGATTTCCTCGAAGGATCTTTCATCATCTTTCATAGGAACTTTTACAATGTGCTCCATTGGTGTATCTATGCCTTTATAGTTTTTCGTATGAAATTTCTTAGGCATAGAAAGTTTGAGAAAATTCTAGTAATGACAAGGATGGAACTGAATATATTGCTTGCTATCTCAATCTAGGATCTAACACTTATAATGTTGATCCAACCTATGAGATCTAGCAACACTCGTGAGATCAAGCTCACAACAATAGAATCAATCTAACTTGAAGTTGGATCTAGCTTCTATCCAATGATGAAACACATGCAACTATTAAGTCTATCTCTCCCAAGAGTTTAAAAGAACTAAAAAACTCTCTAGGAACTTACTTTCAACTCAAACACAATACTTGTGTGAAATGAAATGTCTAAGACCCCACAATACTCAGCTTTATCCAATTCACTTGATTGATGATGAAAATTGAGTATATTGGTGAAAAAAACTGATGTGTGCTCACTTTGGCATATCACACGAGATGAGTACTCTCCCTATCTCTTTGATTGCCTAATACTCTTCTAAAAACAAATCAAATTGATTTAGAAACTCAAGCAACACAATATACTCTTCAATATCAATCCAACAAGCTATAGAACATCAAATTTGGATCATTCCTTGAGAAGTAGCACTCAAACAAAGAGGGTTGATTTCACACATGTGAGCTCTCTGTCCGTACAAGGCTCAGCTGGAGCAGATCAGACTTGATTTGATCCACTTATGATCCACTGATGGCTTGATTGTCGGCGAATTTGTATCCTTCTCCAAAATCCGAGTTCCTGCAAGCAAAAGCACTCAAGATTTGATGTATGCACCGTCACCTCTTTAAAGCACAAGGCTCTGATACCATGTGAAGTTTTTAGCACGCGTGAACTTCATCACACACCTTACAGGATCTTTATGAGATGTTGTGATTGCACAAGAATGATCAAAGAATAGATTACTTGAAAAAATTCGAGGCAAGAGCACAATGGCATACTACAGTCTCAAAAAACTAACTCCTTACTATGAGAGATAGCTATCAAAAAATATTCTCCACTTCATTCAGTTAACTCAACTATCATGGATCCACATGTTTAACTACATGCATGAATATTGCATGGATTGCATGTCAGCTCTCTAAGCTACCTAGACAAGTGTAGATCATGTAAACTACTTTGCATGTTGCATGCACTGATTGCATGTTGCATGCATGCACTCTGAATGACTATGCATGTTATCTAAACCTTTGCATGACATCATAAATGAATCTACCTAACTCAAACTCGACCTATTCTAAGAAGGTTATGTGCTCAATTCACATACCTCTATGTACAATAAAATGTACAAAAGAAATAAGGTGAGCATAGCCTCCAATGTCAAGATAGGAAGATATTTTTTACCATTCATCACACTCCGGTTTATGTGGAGACGAAATCTATTAAGATCCAGAAGGTTGCTGATTTCGTGCATGATATGCAAGAAATGTTGCAAGTGGATAAGGAGAGTATCTTGAGTGCTTAGAATATATCTAAGCACTATGTCAATCTTAAGAGATCTCCCAGAGGTTTTAAATTTGAAGACTTTCAAAAGATTCTAAGACATTACATATTGCAAAGCATTTTAAAATGTCTACCCGATATTGTGGACCATTCAGGATCCTAGTCTTGGATACATGGTACTCCAGAGAATCAAGAATATTAGTTACGTCACATCATACTTGGTGTGACTTGCAAAGTAATCAATAACCTTGTGAGGCTCAGACATACTAATTGGAGATAGTACAAGGTTTGGGATAGTCAATGCATGTGTAGAGTATCAATAGCAATTGGATCTATCAATAGGGGAGTTTAGACCTTGCATTACCACATGCACAGGGGGGGGTCTTAAGCCTATATAAGATGGACGAATTCGCCCTACTCCTCCATAGTTTAAGTCCTCTCTCTCTCTCTACTTTTGCTTTCTAATCCTTGGCTTAAGGGTGAAGCTTTTGGAGATTGATCGGTTGCTTCTACTTGGTTGGGTGGTTTTTTCATAGTGTGTTCTCTATTGTTTTATCTTGTAAGCAGGATCTTGAGGAGCTTTCCCTTACAACCTTCTTGATTTGCGTCATCAGCATTGTTAGAAATTCAAAATCAGGTTGGGTTGATGCGTCCAGACCTTAATTATGTGACAATACAACCACCTTAGAACTTGCTATCTTTCATTGTCTATCCATTTAAAAGAAACAAACTAATGAGCGCATTTATGTGGCATATTCCAGATTTTTATTAGGAATTCAAAAAATGAAAAAAGAAGAAGAATGAAAACGAATGGAATCCCCAATGGATGCTATTATCTACATTTTGCCTACATTTTTTAGAGCAATCAGGAAACCATGACCTTTGTGAAAATCAATCATTTTGCTCGATGATATATATTGATGATAGTATACAAAAATATGTTTTTTGACATTTCATCAAGAAGGTGGACATTGTAGCTTCACTAGATTACATACGATAAACTGGAACTCAAAATACCCCTTAGCTCTAAGAGCTGCTAGCTATGCGAAATTAATTTAATGGTCGACTTATTGAATTAATCTTATAGTTTCTCTATTCTAATGTTCTATACAAAATCCAGGATATAGCATCTCGAAAGAGTGGCAAATTGAAAGGGATATAATAAGAAAGGAGTCTTTTTTGTGATTTCAGAGCACTTTGTTGCAGGATAAAACTTGTTAACATTTGATAAGCATTCCTAAAAAGGCCTTACTATCAGGGTTCAGCAGCACATTCATATATAGCTAGCACTCTAATGGCCTAGCCTACACAAACTTGAAATTATCTGTGCGTACTATGCAATAACATCTATTTCAATTCATGTTACTCCAGTTGATCAAAATCATTGAAGATGAAGAAAACTCATAAAAGTAGATTGACTCGATTCTTTTAGCAAGGACCTCAAATTGTCAACGTGTTCTCCTACAAGGCTAGTGTCAACCAGACTATATAAAAATTATACTTTTCCGCTCGCAAAATTGACAGAAAAGTTTCGAACAAGAGAGCAAATTTTGTTTTCCAGACATCAATTGCTGGTAATGATAACAGCATGAAAGCGTTGAAAGGGTAGCGAAAAGTTGCACAATGGACAAAGCAAAAGTCTCTCTTTATAATTCTGTAAAATGTAAAATGTAGAATTATAGAATTAGTTTACTATGAAATTGAGTACCATTGGAAAGGTTGACTCTCTCATCGTTAATAACTTGGTGCTCCGCAATACAGCTGCCTATCTCTTGAAGCTCTCTTGGAATATCGCTATGAAAGATGTTATTGTTGCCCTCAGGTATTGCTGCTGGCACTTGGGCCCATGGATTTCCGTGAGCCTTGGTGAGCACGAACGTGCTTGTAACTCCTTGGGTTGAAGATCCTGTAAAACTAAGCATGTTTAAGTTATTCTGCTGCAATTATGCTATCTATTTCTCACAATGTGAAGAAAGTTGGCCATTAAGGAGCAAAAACACCACACCCTTGCTCAGCCTCCTTAAGACGGTTGTGTAAGGCATAAAACAGGGAGTGCCAAAGAAATACTTTGATTTTTCGAGCATACGGTTGATCAACGCATGTTGAAAATCAGGAAGAGCAAAGAAAAATCAAATCTTCGTCATTCCAACAAACTGTATATCCTGTCAGTGAGTACGGACTGTAACTTTCTGTCCAGAAAAAACAGCAATCACATATGAAACAACAGCCATTGACTTGCGGGATAGAGACACAAACCTTGTGTAGTCTCCTCTTGCAAATCTCAGCAATAAACTCAAATCAAAAAATATGCAAAAGCGGTTTTCAAAATAAAAGAATTAAAACCTCATGAGAAATAAACCCGTCGAAAGTACGCATTGCACAATAGAAGCACAAAATTCGAGTACAAGTCACAAATAAAATTTGCTAAAAACGGCAAAAGATCAAAAGCAATCCATTTTCTTCTCTCAGCTCATGAAACGCTGCAATAGATAGAAGTGAAGTAACTAACCGCGGCAACTAAGAGCTAATTCCTTGTACTACAGTGCGTACGACACAACGATCCAGCAATGGATCCTATTTCCCTCAAAGAATTCAGCAAAACTGATGAAAGATCAAATTTTCTGAAAGCTACACAAAGCGATTTAAGCATTACAATCTTCAGGCAAGAAACCGTATCTGCAAGAAACTCAATGTACGTAAACCACAAAAGGCAGGGAAGCACCTGGATTGGGAAGCATGATGCAGATGCCACTCTTAAAAGATCTGCAGACCTTGCAAGAAAAAGAGGATTCTACAAACGCTAATCACAGATGAGAGATTTTTGACGCATATGTAAGAGATGGAGGATGATTATCGGTGATAATGTGGATGGCGAGACAAGGAGAGGAAGAGGAAGACGATGGCGCTGATAATGGTAGCTGAGTAGCAGGAAACGAAACTTTCAAGCTTTCGAAGGACAAAGAGAGGGAGAGAGGAACGGTGACCGGAAATAGACTGTTGCCTCCATGGGTAACCGGCAAAAGGAGGTCGTCTGTTGATGAATAACGGGCGCCCCACGAGAGGACTTCGAGTGACGGATGTCTAGGTTAGGGGCAAGGGTGTACCTTGTATTGGAAGACTTGGTCTCTAAAGATAAAGGCATCTCCTTAAACACCCCTTCTCCCCCCCCCTAATGTTGGGATCGTCCAAACTTAAACCTAACCCTAAACCTATCGTGGGTCAACCCTAACCCTAAGGATGTTGCCAAACAGTATTTAAGGCATGGTAGCCGCTGGAAATTTTAATTAACCAGTTACTTGCTAGGCTTGTTGCTTATTTGCATTTAGTTGTTTTTCTTGTTTATGTCTATTGAGATTCTCATAGCTTTTTATTTGTTTTATGACCAGCATAGGTTGCAATTAAGTTTGTGGAGCACATTTAGTTTTATGTGTCAACTATTTTAACAGGTCTATGCTTAGCATAAGTATATAGTTAGAATTTTTTTAAGATTATGATGTCAAGTAGTTCTACCTCCTCTATTTCAGTAGTTGTAACTCAATACGTTGCAACAAGTGCATCATCTTCATCTGATATTCCCAATGAAAGATAAAGCCACTTGATTCTCAACATGTTTCCATAAATGATGTGGCATCATCATCATTTACTCGTTCATCTTCTAAAATTTGTCACGCAAGTACTTTTCAAGAAATGACTCCTGTAACTCAACTTGTGTCAAATCTTTCAACCTCGTCCTCCTCTTCAGATACAGGCTCTGCACAATTAGAACATTGTTCTTTTGAACAAGTTGAATCATTGAGTAATGAGTCAAAAGCTTCAATTCCCTCAGTTATTGATTCTAGTAAATCAAGAGATCCGCATAAGTTTGTTGATCCGCGATGTTCAAGCTTTTCTCATGTTCGTAGGAGACCTTTTCAAAGTGATGTTCGTCGTGTTAAAATTTAAAAGGGCTATATTCATTGAAAATTTAGAGCCTTTTGAGAGTCCAGAACATCTTGAGGTTGGAGCTAGAATTTCGAGTCATGAAATTCGAACACCTTCTCAACCAGTTCAAGCATCTTCTAGTGTCATCGGTTCAATTTATAGATTAGACTCCAAACAAAAAGGAAAATACAAGAGAGACTTGAGATATTCACTTGATTTAACGAATCGTCAAAAACAGTTGATTACAAAATCTGAGATTCGAAAGGTACGGAATATTATTTGCTGCTCATCCTGTTGTTTGCAAAAACTGAGTATCAAAAAAATTGAAAAATTAAGATCAAACTTATTTTTACGAAGTAAGGATGAGAGAAATTACTATTTGTGTGCAATAGTGAGGCCGGACAAAAACTCCTTTTCTTAATTTTTGAATGCTTTGGAGGTTTGTCGCAAAGCTTACAAAGCAGTTCACGCAATCAGAAACTCACGGCTTCAACGAATGCATGCACGACTTCAGAAGGACCCAACATTACGGGGATCCTTACAGTGTCGAACTGTTTCTCCAGATGATTTAAATGCAACTGCTTGGCTAAAGCATTTCATAGATGTGCATAGAGAGAAATTGCCTAATTCCTTATATTTTCACTTGTTGGATAATTTTACAAAATTAGAAATATTTTTGATATACAAAGAGTTTGCTAAAACAAAAAATGTTTCCTATTTGAGTTACTCATGTTTTCTTAGAATTTGGAAAAGAGATTTTGGACTAGTAAAGATTCCCAAAAAATCACGAATGATAGTATACTCCACTTGCGAGTTGTTAAAGTCTACAAAACAACTTGTCTTTTTTTAATATCCCAATGTTCGAAACGATCCAAATTTGATGATCACCATTGTACATAAGATAATTTGCGAATTTGGTGAAAATCTTCCAGAAATACTTTATTTGCAACTTGACAACACTGCTAGGGAAAATAAAAATCAAACTGTTTTGGCATACTTGTCCATGCTAGTGGAGAAATTTTTTTTCACAAAAGTAAAAATAGGATTTTTGTTGGTAGCACATACCCAAGATCAAATTGATCAAATGTGTAATTGTTTTTCTAAGAGGTTGAGATGCAATTTCTTTACCAGTGCTTCAAAGCATTGTCGAGGAATTGTATGTGCCAAAGACAAACGTGTCATTAATCAGACACACATATGATTTTCGTGACTATGTTAAGGCGTCCAATGAAACAGAGCGATGCATAGCTTATATTAATGATATTATCTTTCAGCACCAATTTAAAATCAAATGTAACGAATCAGGCATTATATTATTATGGGGCAAACTATTTTCAAATTCGGTTTCAGTGGCTACCTCTTGAAGGAGTTCGATTTTCGCTTAACATTCCATCGACTCAAATCAAGCTTGTTGTGTTGTCTCCCTTGAAGTCCTTGTTAGAAGAACAAAAGGCGCAAAGAGAACATCGTGAGATTGATCCATTTGCCTCATTAAATTTTTTGGAATCAAGTATTCAAGCAACTTATCATTTTTTTGATGAGTTTGATCAGCATTGGTGGATGGACTTTTTCGAGGAACATAAAATCAGTTTGCTCAATCTCAAACATACATCAACAACTGAAGAATCTCATTGGCCTCATAAATTAGAAACATCAACTACAACTGTCAAACCTTCAGATCTTCTTCGAGATAATGATTTCTTGTAGCTTGTGCAAGGTGAGGAACGTGAAATTTATGTGGGCTCAAGGAAGAATAGGCAAAGTGTAAAAGCTACAAAAATGAAATGGCACGGTGATTTGAATGAAATCCAAATTGGAAGCCTTATTGCACTTCTAGCTTCAGAAAACAATGAAGGACATACATTTTGGATTGCCAAAGTATTTGGTTTTATTCAAAATAGCAATCAAACAAAAGTACTACATGTCCATTGGTTGCGCACCACTTTAATGAATGCTTTTTTGGGAAGGTACGAACTCAAAATGTTGCAAGTAGATCCAAAGGCAAGAGAAAGAGATTGTCAAAAAATCAACCAAGAGTTGACGATTTGAATCTACAAGGTGTAGATGTTTTAGCATTTAATTTTGAATTAACAATGATCAATCATCTACGAAAGTCAACTATACTTATATTGAAAGAACGACTTGGATTACTATTAAAACCATCATCCTCCACTCGTCATCAACATAGAAAAGCTGATTTACAAGGTTTTTTTTGTCAACATTAGATGCGGATTCTAAGGAAGATATGCCAGTTGACTCTGATGAAGAAGATGGGTCTTCCATTTCATCAGCTGAAAATGAGAGTGTTGAGAATATGTCAAGTTTTGAATTGAGAGGCATCAGTGAAAATTCCTTAGAAAATGTACTTTAAAAAAAAAATGTGCAAATATAATTTAAGTTGTTTTGCATTTCAATGGGATTTTGAGTTTCAAAAATTATTTGTTCTCTTGAATTATTATTTTGTTTGTAATTATGATGATTTTATGAAATTTGCAACTAAAAACTTGTAGTTCTTTATTCAAAATATGCATTTTTTGGCTTTTTTTAAAAACAAAATTTAAAGATTTATTAAATGATTTTGGCCTAAAACTAGGACCATTAAAAAACACCAAAAAAAATTACTCTTTTTCAGGTCAAAGTCCCAAAACAAGGTGTTATTTCTCATAATATCTTGAGTTCTAATGTATAGAATGCTAATTCACACGTGTGAAAGGTGATGTACTACTGTTGTTGTATGGACATGGACAATAATATATCATATCTTAGTGATTTTTATCAGATTTTCGTGTATTTCCAAGTTCTAGCATGGTAGATGCATGATTGAACTAGCTTGTAAATGATTCTAGATGTGCAATCAATAAGCATGTGTTGGATCTAAACATGGTAACAGAGCAGGTTGCAAGAGTTCTTGCAAGAGGTCTTGATGGCTGAAGAGTTTACACTCCAAGAGGATCATCTTCCACATCTCAAGTTGGAGAGGAGGAAGCTATATTCTCAAGGGGAAAGTTCAAGTTCAAAGGCAAGGACAAGGGCAAGTGGTCTAAAGGACAAGATCAAAGTGAGTCTTCTTCTTTTAAGGGTAAAAAGAAACAGTCAAAGTTGAAATGTTTCTATTGTGGAATCAAAGAACATTTTGCTTGTGATTGCTTCAAGAAGAAAAGAGATCAAGGTGAGAAGCAAGGCAATTTCACTTTTAATGAGGATGGCGTTGATGAGCAAAATTCAAGTCTTTAATTTTTGATGTCTTCTTTTTTGCTAACCAATGATGGAGATATTGATCCATGGTGGAATTGATAGTGGAGCAAGCTTTCATATGACATGTCACAAGAGTACTCTAATTTCTAATTTACGTAATTACTTGAAAATGTTATATAAATAACTCAAGGTTAACAAATGTTAATTAACATTAACAACTATTAAATCTCAAAAAAATTTAAAACAAAAATTGCCAAAGTTCTTCAGAGTTTTAAGTAAATTTATATCTTAATATTGACTGTGACTTTTCTTTCTCTATGAGATTTTGTTATTTATGTAATTACTTGTATTTGAAATCCTTGCAAGAGTACTTACTTTTTTGGTGCCCTATGAAGGAGAGAAGAAGGTCATCAACATGGCCAATGGTAATAAAGTTATTATCAAGGGCATTGGTGCTACTCCTATTTTTCTCTTGTCTACAAATAAGAATGTAAGCTTGAAGAATGTTTTGTTCATACCTTCCAATACTAAGGATGTTCTTAATGTGTGTCAAATGATTGAAAAAGGGCTTAAAGTGGAATTTGTTGGTGATTATTGCTTAAGAAAAAAGAATGGTCTTGATTGTCCAAGGCAAGAGACAAGTTGAGCTCTACAACCTTGATGGATATTGACGTTAATGGGGGTTTGGACCATTAGGGGCTTCCTTGGACATAGGGGCCAGGCCTAATCTGGATAATAATCGAGTGTAGGACCATGGGATCACACCCGCATGCGGTATAGGCATGTGTGTTGCATCCTAGTATGGGATAGTATGTACATGCACCGTGTTTATGCATAAGTTTTGGCTATTATAGGTTGGGGATACCTACATGTAGTGGACATGCATGGGAGTTAGGCATAGACTGATAGCATGCTTAGCTGTGTATTCGGTGCATGGGAAGACAAGATGGGTGCTACACTCTATATATACTCTCACCTCTATCCGTGGGGATCATTGAGAGTCTACGGCCGTTATATTGTTGGATTGGCAAGTGCTTCCTATCATTGTGATTTGCCAAACTCCGTAATGTTCGGGGGCTAGATCGGAGCAGATCTAGGTGTGGTTGGGTCGGTTTCATCCATTGCACTTCCCCATTGCGTTCTTGGAGCTTTATCTTGATTGGAGGTCTTGGGGGACGTTTTAGATATGTTGTTTCTAACCATGGTGGTTTGAAGGTAAAGAAACAAGTTCGTGAGATTTGTTCAATGTCAAAGTCACAAATGTTGTCTTATTCTAGATCTAGCTTAAGATCTAAAATTCATTTTCATTTAGTACATTTGGATGTGCATTGTACTAGTGCTTTGAGTAATGGAGGATCAAAGATGTTTGTGATTTGCATTGATAACTTTAATGTGGATCTATCTTGTAAAGAGTAAGAAAAAACTTCTTGATGTTTTTCTCAAGTTCAAAAATGTTGTGGAGAGTCAATTTAACATAAAGCACCACCGTCAAAGCCTCAGGTGAAGCAGCACTCCCCAATCAAAATCGTGTTATGTTGTGGAGAGTCAATTCAATATGAAGCACCACCATCAAAGCCTCAGGTGAAGCAGCACTCCCCAATCAAAATCGTGTTTAAGCTCTGGATAGCTTTGGGAAGTAAAAAATCAAAGGTATTGTAGAGTTTTGCCTACGAATGTGATAGAACCGCTGAAACCCTATGGCAGCAGAGTGCAAAGGAACATCCAATGAGTGGTAAGGCTTGAAGCACTCTTTAACATCAAATCGAAGTGCTCCGACAATCATAGTAGCAAAGCAGTATGGGCTCTATGGCCACCTTCGAATTTGGTTTTCAAAATCCATCACTGCTTTCACTTCGGCTGCCTACTATCTGAGTACAGATCGATGGCTCGAGTGGATGAGTGAGTTCTGCTGCCCTGCGCTTCAGATAACCTATTGAAGCCTACTGCAGCTTTGCATACAGAGCGATCATTGACGATCAGTAACGAAGAGCACCCATGATCTGCACTGAAATCAGAAGGGGTATGCAAGCTCCCCTATGCGCGCCAACCACAACTGCGGAATCAGTCTCCCTCACGGTCTGTCAGTGTGATCTGTCTAGCAGATTGCAAGGTTGAGTCCACAAAAAAGAAGCACTTTTGAATTTTCATTGTGAAGAAGGCCCCACATGCCCTTGAGAGAAAATGGTGGCCATGCGGCAGGTCGAGTTGGACCAGCGCAAACGGTGACTGAGCCCCTCTACCCATTAAGCACGATCCCAGCACGGTATTGAGGTATCCTTTTTCCAAAGCTGATTTGTGTCATCACGTGTATAATTGCAAGAACGAACTAACATTTGGTATGTGTGTGAAATGATCAAATCATTTAATTGGTATGGAATGACATGTTTATGTCCCACTTGTCTATTCTAAATGCTAGTTGTTTTTATGATTAGTAGAAATTTTTACAAAATTGCCTTATTTATGAGCTTATGTAACAATCACAAGGCATACTTCTATCATAGTTGTATTGTCATCTTTAGTATGGGTATGAGTTGCTTGTGTGCATCATTTTATGTGTTAACCTACCTTGGATGTTGGCGGAATGGTTGATGTAAAAGCTAACGTCTTATTTATGACATCGTTGCTCTAGGAATGGTTGATACTAACATATCTGTGGTTACTGTGATGTACAACTTGGCTTTGCTAGAATGCCAACCTCTTAGAATACATAGGGAGGGTTAACGGGCTCCCGGTGAGGTGGAATATCCTCCCGAGCCTAAGAATCAACTCTAAATCGATTTTTCTGTTGTTCACCTAGACCACAATCCTTGGTGTTCTAGAAAGAAGAGAGCTATATTGTCATGCCCATGACCAATACATATGATTCAGTATACTCCTAATCTTGGGTACACGGTACTCCAGTGAATCAAGCTATTAGTTATGCCACATCATACTGGACATGACCTGAAAGTAACTAACATCCTTGTGAGGCTCAGAACACACTAAATGGAGTTAGTACAAGTTTTGGAACAGTGAATGCATGTGTAGAGTTATCAATAGCAATTCTATGAATAGAGGAACCATGCTTAGAAACTCTATTCTCCTAGATGAATCTATGTATAAGGGAGTTAGGACACTATAAGAGAAAGCTCCTCAAGATCCTGTGAAGAAAAATGAATCATTTAACATCCATTACCATCTATTGATCTTTGATTAGAAAGACAACACAAAATTCATCAATGCCAATGTAGAAAACCAACATCTACTCAATGATAGAGATTCAAACTCAACTAGATATTGATCATACATCAAACAAAAGATAATATGAAGTTTTTATTCGTACATAAATAGTAAGATGTTGTATTTCACACGTGTGGATCCGAATATAGCATAAAATGAGCACTCTACACACAAGATTGCAAGATATCACCAAGATAGTGCACCAATGGAGAGATGAACCCAAGAGAACTCATGTATAAGCATGAAAGGATAGAGAGAGAGAGAGAGAGAGAGAGAGAGAGAGAGAGAGAACGCTTCTTTTCCCACATGTGTACAACTATATATAGCAGATCCATGGCTCATTAATAAGTTTGGTTTCTCTCCATGACAAAAACTCTAGCCTTAATGTGGACTAGATTCAATGTCTCCAACATTCAAATTTGAATCTACTAAACTCGACCTCCTACATTTTTCTCACTTTATGAAAGTGGCAATTCGAATGATTTTAAACCAATATAACTTTTGAAAGTCAAACTCTAAGTCTAATATGAAAATTGGCCTCAATTGCCAAATAAACAAATATGACCAAATTGATCAAACTAGTTGAAATCTCTCACACTCCCTCTTCAACAAGTTTTAGCATAGACTCTGAGAACACTCCAAGTGAAGTCCTATGCTTCATAAACAAGTTCGCATACAAACTAGAACTTCCAGCTAACGTTGGAATTCATCCAGTTTTCCACGTTAGTAAGTTGATCCATTAACACTATAGATTAACACGACATCCATTAACCCTAAATCAATTGACACTACAATTCACAATAAGTTAGATACTTGCTTCTCTCTCTCTCTCTCTCTCTTTTTGTCTCACAAAAAGCATAAGAATATACAATTTCAATAACGTTCAGATCCAATAATTAGCAAATACAACAAAAGCATGAGAAAAAGAGATAGTGATGAGAATAGCAAGGAAAGAATGCACTCAGAAAATGCAAACCTGAGCCAATACTCTGGTGACAAACTGATAAAATTAGATCATGAATGATTTGCGAAATTTTTTGCGACACTCAAATTATTTTTGTTCGAGTTGAATCAATCAGGCTCTATAACACAACCAAACGAAACAAGACAAATTCTAAATGAAAAAACGAAACGAAGCGAAGCAAAACTTGCACTGACATTGATTCTTGCTGAAAGCACAGATCGCGAAACAAAATGAAACGAAGCGAAATAATTTGCGACAAGATCAATCAAGCAATCAAGTTTTGTAACTAGACGAGACGAGACGAGATGAAACAGGACGAAACGAAACAAAACAAAACAAAAACTAGGTGAGCTCTATAATTGATTTATCCTTATAGCTAAGTGATCACAAAGCGAAGCGACGTGAAACACGAAGCGAAAGGATTCTCGAACAAGATCAGTAGTCAAGAATTCAGTTGGGATTACTGGTCACTACCGGCTGTATCACTCCTACAATCCTTCAGAGAGTAGTCAGGACACTATTGATTTACGTTAACAAAATTAATATAGCATTCAACAAAATCAAACCAAAGTGCAAAATTAAATGAGCAAGTGAATCAGACACACAAATAGCAGCAGACAGATTTACATTCAAGATCATACAATCATCTACATTAATAATGTGCACAACAACTACAAAATCATCTATTGATTTTTCTGATTCTTCAAGCACTGCATGTAGATCCGCACAGTGTGTTGGCGTGAGAGAAATACAGTTCTCTCACAAATTTGTGTCAATTTTGTGGGAGGAAATCAAGAAAGACAACAAAAATCGGTCATTTTTGCCAAATTTGAGCAAAAAGGAGGACAAATCGTCATCGGATCCGGATAACTTTCTATCCTCTTATAGAAAAACCTTCACCGAGTGCACGAAGCTTCAGTTTCACTCACAAATCCTTTAAATTAAAGGGCGAAGATTAATTCTCAGCAGATTTGCAAAACCATTAGAAAAACCATCAAAAAATATCAAAAAACCATCAAAACTCTAAAAATATAGAAAAAGATCCTTCATCTGATTCACTGTGCATAGATGTGATTGAGATCTATCTACTGCCAGGTCGGCGAAGATCATACCAAAATTAGGAGGCCAAAGTAATTGTTCATCTAGTTGCTAATAACCTTTTGGAAAAAATTTACAATTTTTTACAAAAATATCAGTTCTCTGAGAAGAACTTCGCCAGAGTTTGTGTCAGTCCCACTTACTATTTTTTATAATCAATAAATTGGGCAAAGGTTTCCCAAATGTCAGTTGTCATATTGTCATATTTTTGTCAAAAAAATCTCTTTTTGCCAAAAATACTAGTATTACTCCTTGATTCTTTACCAGACCCTTCACCAAATTTTATGTAGATTCTAAATATAGCAAGTTACCAATTGTGAGTTCAACAAAGATTATATCTATCAAAATCTTTAAAAAAATCTATTTTTGTCCCTTGCCAAATTACAAAAACCTTATTGTTTGTCAGAAAGAACCTTTGCCAGTTCTACCACATATTTATATGTGTCAGATTTATCCACTGTAAAGTCAACGAAGGTTAGGTTTTACCAAATTTGTCAGAAAACAGCCAAATCAGAGATTTTTTTAATCAAAATTAGTAGTGAAGAACCTTCGTCAAGTTATACACTCGTCCAAATAACTTTCGCCTCCACCAAATCTAGCCTCTGGTCAAAATTTTGAAACCATTCTGTTATATTCTGATAGTGAGTCTGAAAAAAATATCATTCTAGTGGCGACTCGCTTGATCAAGGTCTATTTCCAAAAATCAAAAATCTGATTATTTTCAAGTGATAGAGATTTTTTCTGATCTGATTTGATCTGATCTAACATAGGAATTTGTTTGAAAAATCTAGATCCAATCTCATTATCTGATTGTCGTAATTTGGAATTATGACTGGCGGAGGACCATTGAACCCACCACTAGTTGTTGTTAGAAGATCTCCTCGTTTAGAAATACCAAAGTACAATGGGTTGCACCATCATGAAGAACCCTTCAAGATGACAAAATTAGAAGTGCTGGCAAACAAAAATGATCATAAATATTCTGTCTAGCAAGATGGATATTACATTGGGAGAATTTCTTAAGCTGGTGCCGAAAGCAAAAGAAGTATTAACAGAAAAGATTGAGTCAAGATCAAGAGGTTGATCTTGAATGGTTCAACAACACAAAAGGAAAGGTGGCAATGTGGAGCTAGTCAAGAGCATCAACGGAAAATTCAAGGGCAAAGGTAAAAGAAAATGGTCTAAATGACAAGATCAAGGTGAGGACTTATTATTTTGGCAAAACGAAAGATAGTTCTGGAGTTATAATCCTTCGATTGTGATATCAAAGGGCATTTTGCTAGTGAGTGCATCAAGAAAAAAGAGAGATCAAGAAGGTGATAGACAAAGAAATCTAACTCTTGATGAGAATGCTTTTGGTGATCAAAACACAAATGGTGATGCTTTTGTGATGTCTTTATGTTTTGTTGCTAATGTTGGAGATATTGATCCATGTGGATTGATAGTGGAGCAAGCACACACATGACTTTTCACAAAAAGTACTTCACTTCTTTGTTGGCATATGGAGATGACAAGAGGGTGATCTACGACCAATGATGGTGAGTGTGCAATCAAAGGGATTGGAACAATTCCTATTCTCTCTCTACAATTAGGAATGTCCATTTGAAGGATGTTTTGTTCAGTCCATCTATTACCAAGAACCTACTTAGTGTATGTCCAATTGCTAAGAAAAGATCTTAAGGTGGAGTTTGATGGTTGATGCATGCTTGATCAAAAGGGAAGGACATGGTGACGGCAAAAGGTTAAAGTCAAGGGAAGCTATTTTAACTTGATGCTTGTGTTATTGCTAACCAAGTTGGATGTGTGGAAAAAGAGCAAATATCTATGCAAGAGGTTTGTCACAAGAGGATGAGGCATCTCAACTTCAAGGCATTGGAGATAATGGGAAAGGACAGAAGTTTGATTGGTCTTCCAAAGTCGTTAACTAGTATCAATCATGTTTTTTGATGTGCTTTGTCAAAGTCACACAGGTTGTCTCATTTCCATCTTACCACGCAGCTATCATCAACCCTTGATGACCATGGTCATGAATGAGTGACATAATAAACCTCTTTTAGCTTCATTTCCATGCAAAACCCATCCAAGAATGCTAATACAACTTCAACATCAAATGATTGCAAACCTATGTAGCTAGTTTTACATATCTTGACAATTTGCACACATTCACATGAAATTGCTTAAAATGAGATAGAACAAGTAAAGTAAACTTGAACAACACTTCCTTGCTATTTATTTGACCT